>JAEVFJ010000018.1:0-617420 GCA_021029105.1 Cristinia sonorae
ACAGACAACCGAAGTACGATCATGGATGATTCATTCATCAAGTCATACATCGGAGAGCTTCTCCGAAGTCTACGAACACAATACTTGATCGATCTCATCAAACCATACACTCGTCTGGAGCTGACCTTCTTGGCTAAGGTAGGTCGAACCTAGTTAGCATAGCTTTTATCGCTCTCTGATGCACTTTGAATAGCAACTCAATGTGGAGAAGGACGAAGTTGAAGAGCTTCTCATCAACCTGATCCTCGAAGGCAAAGTTCACGGCCGCATTGACCAAGTCGGCATGAGGCTCGAGCTTGACAAGAAGTACGTCGAATTTGAGTCCACGATATCTGGTGGTGCTAACATGTCTTTTCATAGCAAACCACTGGAACGTCAACGGTACAATGCATTGGAGAAATGGACAGAGGCGTTGGAGGGTATTCACGCAGCAGTCGCAGGAAAGAACCCTGGCAATGTTGCAAGAGGACCGGGAGAAAGCATGATGAGCAATATACCTGCAGACTTCTATGGCGGTGGTCCATGGGGAGACCGATTCTAGAGACCACCGGGTGTATGACCATTGTATTAGTAGGACAGATGTCGTGTAGCAATCGTAGTTTTAGCACTGTGCGAGGTGCGCTCGAATATGTTACCTAAGCAGCACTTGAGGATGACTCGTGTTCAGTACTTCATTACTAAACGAAAAGAGGCGTGCTACTCACTTATTGAGTCGGGCGTGACGGTGGCACCCAGTCATAATTCCAGCCATCCCTTGACGGTGTCTCGGTAGGTACCCTCAACTCCCTAGGGAACAAACCCCGTATCCTGGCCTCCATCGCCTTCTTCTCCGGAGCCTTCGCTGTCTTCAATAACTCCAACTCCTCCTCACTCCTCGCCCTTGGGTCCTCCAGCTCATTCGCTGCTCGATAACGCTGGAGATCCAACTCTCTCAGCTTCTCCATAGCAGTGCGCATGCACTGGAACTTCCTGTCCAGTTCGCTCTGGCGAGACTTTCGTACATGACGCTGGTGCAACAACCAAGCACGCTCAATAGTTTCGTGCGCTTGCACTGAGGGAATAGCGCGTTGCAGTCGTCGTGCTACATCAGGTCTCCAGTTTCCAACGGGTGAAGCACGGTTGCGCAGGTTAGAGGGGTAGAGGACGCGACGGATGATGTCGGTCCTTGGGTCTGAGGTGTTCACCTCTCTGGCGGCATAACGAACAGATGTTTGGGCAACGCGAAGGGGTGGATTTATGTGCCGTAGTGAAAGGAGTGATGAGGCCATTGTCGAGGACGATGGGGATGGTGTTGTGACTGCAGAGACTCGGAGTTGGTGTGCCGTGGCGAAACGAGAGTCAGAACGCGTACCAAATTATTTCGAGCTCCGCGCGTCACCGAAGGATTCGGCGCTTCCTTCCCTTGTTCACCATTTCACACCCATCATCACAGTGAGTAGACTCCTGATGGCCACTGCCTGTGTCTATCCATGCCATACTGACTTTGGCTACACAGATACCACTTTCCAGGCGATCCAGGGGCAGTTAAGGGCCCTCTTTTTCGTGAATACGGCCGCAGTGGTGAACCCGCTACCCGGAGACCCCATAACAGTTCAACTTGGAGCTATGTTTTCATTTAATAGCCATATTTGTTATGCTGACGATGCAAGTAGGAATATTTAGATATACAACCGCTTGCGCAGTGCTGGCGGTCAAGCACTGCCGGATGACCTGCACCTCCACGACAGTCGGACTGGTCTTACCATCTGGTTATCGATCATCTCTTCCTATATCTTGCGTCGTACCAAGTCATCTTGTAATATCTGTTTATCCTACGGCTGCGAAATCCAGGGGGCATGCTTCTGACATGTGGCTGTATTGCTTGTATCTTGGGGTCACTGGCACGACGCCCTGTATGGCCTTGCTCACACAAACGCGCGGTTGATGCTCTTGTGGTATTTGAATATCTGCCAGCAGCACCGGTGCCGGTAGCATCGAGAACATCTGAGCTCCTGGGTCTTGTTCTGGGTATTTTTGTCTACTAGTACCCTGGCACAAGAGCGCAGAGGACAGCGTTAGGACTTCATTTCCGCTCAGTCCGGGGGATCACCCCTCTTGCTTGTTGACGCGTAGTTATTATCCACAGTCGGACCTGTGTCTCTGGTACTCAAGGAAATCTGAAAACCCCTCGCCCTACGCACAGTGTTTTGGGTCGGATCAACGTTTCTGACATGGGAATCTGTCCAGACAGGGGAAGCGTTGGGTATGCCGACGATGGACATCGTCAGCTGGCTCCACCGCTGATACAACAGAGCAAGGGACTCTGAGTAATTTATTTGGGCTTCTCAGCCTTCCACCGCCGTCTTCGTATCAATTCGGAATAATCGGACGACGATCAGGGTGCAGGAACCCCTCTCTCAGGCCGTTGAGCACACTAGCCAGCCCATCGTCACGACTCGTGCCACAAGCGGGTTCTCGTCTTGCGCAGAGATCAGTTCTGCCTTCCGGCGCTGGTAATTTGCGGCCCCTCGTGTTGCAGCACTTGTGGCTGAATGATTGCTGTCGACCCCGGGGACACCGATATCTTTATAACTTTCACACCAGGTCTAGTAGGCGTGATCTAGCGCTTCTGGCGGACTATGCCTTCTTGGCACAGGGTGTTTGCCAGCCGTGTTTGAGGACACGCAGAACGTGTAAGTGGCGCGCGATCCGACGCTCAGCTGGTATTAACGTTAATATCAATGGAGACCATGCGGGGAAACCTCAAGTTCACGCATGGCTTGCCCGTGTCGACACACCAATACTGCTAAGCAAATTTCATTGACAGATACCAACATGTCTCCCAATCCTGGCATTTCTTACGTCCATTTCTTTTATGCTTGAGAAAGCTTGAAGAGGAGATGATCAGGCATTCCGGTAAAGCTGTTTTGAGCGGATAGAGCATGCTGTGCTTTGTATCCAGGCCTTGTAAGAGCGGCCCACCTTACAATTGACCATTTCATACTGTGTGTCGCACTGAAGAGGGTGAGAAAACTCGGGTCTTCGAAGTTCGTCAGAAGAGTGCAGCCGAAAAAGGAAGCGCGGAGGATCCCGAGCAAATAGACGCCCATTGTGGCGAGATGCGCTGGACCGACACCGAAAGCGGAATATTTGCACAGTGCACACCTCGTTCAGCAACATGCTACTCAACCTCCTCTCACAGTGTCGGTCATGTCAGAGTCTCGTAGGTGGCTCCGTGAGTATCTATTCATTGAAGTCGACTGGGTTACTGACAGTTGCATTAGAGCCTATCGACGCGTTTGTTCCATAGCGGTCAGCCTGTCTTGGCTCGTCAGACGGTCAGAAAGGTTCCAGAGTTGTCCAAGAAACAATTGGCGGCAAAGGCGAGGAAGAGGGCATTGAAGGCTAAGAAGAGTGTTTACGACTCGGAAAAGATGACCTTGGCCGACGCAGTGGCTGTTCTACGTGTTCGTCTTACACTCATTGACCGTTTCCCTTTTCTCACTCCATGCACAGGCCGTCGAAGTCACGTCTCCGAATGCCACATACGAACTTGTAATTAAGACTGCTATGTCAAAAGGCTCTGCAATTCCCAAGGGTCGTTATGCCCTCCCCAGGGAGCCGAAGTCGCGCTCAAAGGATCGTATACTGGTGTTTGCGGAGGGAAGGCAGGCTGAAGAGGCAAAGAAGGCAGGGGCAGACATTGTTGGTGGACCAGAGCTGGTTGATGGTGTATGTTTGCGCCCTTCTCATCTCAAAGTCCGTGAATTGACGCGCCGTGCAGGTCGTCAGTGGTCGCCACCAAGCTACACTGTTTCTCTGCACACCGGCCCTCATCCGGAATATCACCCCCAAGCTAGGTCGTGTTCTCGGTCTTAGAGGTCTCATGCCTTCAGAACGTCGAGGGACCGTAACTGAAGACATTGCCGCTTATATTCGTCGGTTAAAGGGTACCAGCGAGTGGAAGGGTGACAAGGCAGGCACCATCCGTGCACCTATTGCCAAGGTCCGTGCTTCAATTTACCAGTCTTTGTAGCGCTGCTGACATCGTTCTTCGTAGCTACACTACCCCGTGGAAGATGTCGTAAAGAACGTCCGTTACTTCCTGAACGTTGTGAAAAAGGCAACTGGCAATATCAGGGATCCACAAGCTGAGAAGGAGTCAAAAAATGCAGCACCTAAGCCAGGTATGTACTTCCATGACGGCTCCCTTTTCGTCGAGCTGACTTGAAGTTGTGTAGTCAACGCCATCGCAAAGGTGATGTTGAGTTCACCACGGGGCCCCGGTATTCAGGTGTCCGACTTTTAGAAACATTGTTCCTCGTCTTGACACCGCAACGGGCATCTATAACTATCCAATATTATATTCATCCTCGTAGGCTAATCACAGGCTATATATAATCTACACGATGGAATGTGAATGTGAGCAAATTAAGAGTACGGAGTGGAGAGCATTGTGAGAGCATGTGAGTGGTGGTGGTGGCGACTTGTAGTGTAGGAGTGATGAAAACAGTAACATGATGGTGTGAGAGTGAAAACGATGGCTTGTAGCAAAGGCAGGATTCTGCAATCACAGCCCACTACGCTGCATCCGTGCTAATTTTCTCTCTCTTCTCAACCGACCTTTTTCCTTTTCCATTGCGCTATTGAGTAGAGCTTCGGATGACGGTCGTCCATTCTTAGTCTCGGCAGGGTTGTTGCGTGAACGGCGACCCAGTGTCTGTGCCTCAAACCGAACTTGCGGACGATTCTTGGGATCATGCGGGAACATGTCGCCCCAATCCGATTTCCGCGCATCGTAGAACGGTTGCTTTCCCTGTGACTTCGGGACGGTCATTCGCATAATTTTTCCTGCAAGCGGGAGATATCAGTCCCTATCCAGTGATGTAGAAAACGAATCAGTTTGCACCTTCTTGTGTACACCCGTCAAGAATTATGTGCCCCGCTTTTTTTAGCGGTGGGAATACCAGCCTCGGCCAACTGTACGCCTCCATTCTCAGAGCAGCTTCTAACTCTTCAGGGGAAAGCTTGGGCTCTGACACCTCCAGCGCCGCGGGGCCCAGGTCTTCCTGAGCTTCAACCCGATGTTCCGCAAGGTAGTCGCCGTCGAGAACCAATTCCGTTATTGCGGTCTTGGACTGAAATAGTTTGGCCTCCTCCCGTCGACCGACTTCACCGACCCGGCCAAATTGGGTGTCTACACGTGCAGGTCTTGGACCACGACGTATGACGACGTATGAGTACTCAATGTCTTCATGACCTACGCCGGAGTGTTTGGTTTTACGCAAGAACTCGGGCCTTTGTAACCGCTGACTGAAGCCACAGACGACTCTGGGATTTCCGGAGAAGTACAGAGGACATGCACCATCGTGCGGGCACTACATCATTAAAAGATTTAGAGACGTCAGGTCAGGTCGATCCACGGTGACTTTGGTCGGTGTCGGAAACGTACCGGTGCGACCACATGGCAAGCCGTTTTCATTGCATCAGACCCCAGCGAGGTTTCTGAGCTCTTCCGCCCTTGCTTCAGTAGGAATTCCCTTGCTTCAGCAATATTCCCAAACCCAGCGTTTGAGTTATGATCGATCAGTATCTGCCAAATACACATCGCTATCAGTGCGTTTTGTTCGTAGAAGGGACTCGAGAAGACAAAAAACCTTACAATCGTGTCTGCACCGCTCTCCCACATTTCCTTCACCATGGCCTTCCGCGCCAGGGGTGTTGGCAATGCCGACATCGTGAACGCAGAGATGGCCACAATTTCACCGCTAGAGCGCACTGGCTTTTCGGCACCCTGGTATGTCTTTTTCCAGGACACCTGAGTCCCACCAATGTCTACGCCTGTGTTTTCAAACAGTCAAACCAGATGATCGTCACGTCTCAAGAGTACTTGCCTTCTACCAGCTTCTTTCCGATGCCCACTAGACCATCACGCTTGTCGATACCGATGTATGACAGGACGGTTGAATTTGAAAGTTGAGGACTGTCGTCCCAGTCATCAGCCTCACTAGTGGACGGTGCTTTCTGAAATGACTGCAGAGATGCCCTGAACAGATAGTCAGCCCGAACGGCGGAAATAAAGCCGGTGAGGAGCATTACCATAGCGCGCTACCAGTCCCAGCACCCCAATCGATGACATGATCTACGTTCCAGCTTGGGCCAAGTCTCAGCTTGACATGCTCCAAAACGGCATGGACAGCGGAATAATGCGGCGGCAAAGCAACAGAGGCGAACGCTGTGCCGTCCCGAGATTCATGGCGCGAGGCTGCTTTCCTAGACTTGTACGTTGTTGTATACGAAGGGTCCCATTCGAGATTGGCATCGCTCGACTCCCCGTCCGACAAGAACAGGCGTTTGGCATCCACATGCAACATCGATTTGTCAGAGCCTTGTACACCGCATCAGATACGACGGTGCGGAGTATACAAGAGAGCCCGTACCAGCAATTAGCCGTGTAATGGAATTTTGCAATTCCAGAGGCAAAACAACCGCCCCTATGCGCCTGCTCCCAAAAAGCGCTGCTGGAGATTTTCGTTTCTCCTTGCTATCAAGTGGCTCGTCTTGAGAATCGAGCTCGGCGGAAGTTAGGTAATCATCATCGAAATCAGAGTCCGCGGGGAACAGTTCGAGCTCGCGTGGAGCTGGTGACGCAGAACTGGCATCGACGTGGCGGCTTTTCTGTCTCAGGAGAGACAGGTCAACGTCGTTCAGTAGCGCGCGCAGAGATGGATCCAAGTCCAGGGGAGCATTTGGTTGATGCGTGGCTACCTGGGATGAGGAATGGAGGCCTTGTCTACGCGGTACTCGTGCTAACACAAGACGCACAGAACCAGAAGAGATAGCACGTAACATGGGCTCTCCTATTGGACCACTGGATGAGGGGTGTTCAGAATCTGTTTAGTTGTTTACAACAGAGCGTACCTTGAATGACTACGCGCTTACTGCGTCTCCTGGTCGCGACAAACTTGCAAACCTAGCCGAGGTGGGGAAAAAGAAAGGTCGGTGGTGGCGGCACAAGAAAGAATATTGGGCGCCTAAGTCGCGTCACTCTCAGAACTCGATTCGCGCTAGTTAGTCAAGACGACGACGACTTCTATCACTGTCTACCACTTTCCCAGACCATCATCTCAACACTCTACAAGCTATGGAAAAACACACCACAGACGACCTCAGCAGTGATTCTGAACGACCAATCAAGAGGCCCCGCGTCGAACTGAACATCCGTGAAGAAACCGTCCCCGATAATGCTGTTGCTCAGGAAGCGTTTGAAGAGGAGGAAGAGGAGGATATGGCATGGGGGAAGACACAGGAACCAACTAAGGCATCTGATCTATACCTTGATACTGTACGCCTACTTCGTCTGTATGGTCGTAGACACCAATCTTACCAGTGCGATACAGATAAATCGTGCCGTCCTGGACTTTGACTTTGAGAAAGTCTGCTCAGTGTCATTATCCAATATCAACATATACGGATGCTTGGTGTGTGGAACATACTTCCAAGGTCGTGGGCGGAATTCATACGCATATGCGCATTCAATTCACGATGATCACCATGTATTCATCAACCTTGAAACCACCAAAGTCAGTATGACCATGTTTACTCGAATTACAGTAACTGAACGTCTACGTATGAACAGGTGTACGTTCTGCCCGATGGTTATCATGTATCCGATCCGTCTTTGGATGACATTGCAGGCGTACTCTCGCCTTCCTTCTCGAAGAGCGTGGTGGCCAAGCTCTCATCACCGGAGCATATTCGCAAACCATCCTATGACTTGTCTTCTAAACCATATATCCCAGGATATATTGGTCTAAATGATATCAAGAGGAACGATTACATGAACGTCATAATCCATTCACTTCTGCATGTTGCGCCACTTCGGGATTACCTCCTACTGTCCAACTTCCGTGGAAAGGAGTCCGAACTGCTGAAGCGTTTTGCGGGATTAGCGAAGAAAGTCTGGAACACCCGTCTGTTCAAGAGCCAAGTCAGTCCCCACGAGTTCCTACAAGAGGTGGGCAGAGCGAGTGCTGGGAAATTCAGCCTGGAAAAGCAAGGGGATCCGGTTGAATTCCTGGGCTGGCTGCTGAACCGTCTGCACAAGGATTTGGGCGGTACGAAGAAGAAAAACTCCAGTACGAACAGCCCCAAAAAATAATGGACATCGTCGCTGACTTTTTCGAACAATTCAGGTATCATATTTTCTACTTTTCAGGGAGATTTCCGAATGGAGACGCAGCAGGTTGTCGTACGCTCGAACCGGAGTGGTAGCGATAAACCATTGTTTGATATTGATAGGGGTATGTACCAATGACCCTCGGTCTTTTCTGGGCTTACCGTGCCAAACAGAAACGAAAACAACAACCTCTCCGTTCCTCTTTCTGGCTGTTGATCTACCGCCGCCACCACTCTTTCAGGATGCCGTGGAGAAGAACATCATTCCTCAAGTCAGTATTCAATCAGTGTTATCCAAGTATGACGGCCGAACGACACAGGTTAGATGATTTCTCATCCCAGCCTTATAGTACTAAGTTCTTCATTCCCAGGAATCAACGGGTCAATTGCGTCGCTTCAAATGCACCCGATTACCGCAATACATCATCCTTCATTTCAAACGCTTCACCAAGAATAACTTCGTGGAGGAGAAAAACCCAACGATCGTCAACTTTCCTCTACGTGGTGTGGATTTCCGCGAATGTGAGTTTCTTGCCCGAAGGTCGACACGCACTACTGATGGATTTGACTTCGGCATGCTCCTGTTGCTGATGTGCTGTCGTTTCAAGACTTGGACGCTCCTTCATCCCATCCACCAACACTGTATGATCTGATTGCGAACGTCACCCACGAGTCTGCGGCGGGAACCACTCGCGACAAGGAGAGCACCGTGTGGAAAGTCCTATTGCGTGCTGGGTCAGGAGGTGGTGATAATGAGAAGTGGTATCAAATTCAAGACCTGATAGTGGAGGAAATCCGGAAGGAGATGATCATCCTTGGTGAAACCGTACTCCAGGTACGACTGGCCTTTTTGATATCCGTTTGTACCGATTGCTGACACTTTGATAGATCTGGGAGCGGCGGACGACAATGCCTTCGCCAGCGGCGAATGGTTCGAATGCCGCGCCAATAGGTCGATGATGGCTGAGTTCGCTGACGCGCACTGCTTCTCGTGTCAGGCTCGATCAGGAGAGACTGACATGCACTCAGGAGCACGGAAGGGGCTGTAGCTTTGTGTATCTTAGTCAATCGGGTGAAAAGCGTAGTCACATCTATGGAGGACGGTGATTGAGATACGCATGCCAAGCAATAATGCAGTCACAAGTTACAAATCGACCTAAGACATCCAGCGGCGAAGAATACCAGAGTTCAGGACTGGTGACTGGCTGTTATGTTTGATCTCGAGAGGTCAGATTCTGCCCCAGACTGAGATTCATCCTGCTTGGCAACCTGGAACTGTGGCGTTACTTGAGGACCGCTCTCTTGTTTCGCTCTGTGACATGGTCAATATCTACTTCTACGACGCTTGCCACCATGTGCATAGACCCACTTCAGCTGTTCAATTGCTCCCGCTCTTTTGCTGAGGCTGTCTTGGATCAACGGCTTGAAAATGTACACACCAGACAATATCCCTGACGTGTCACTTGTCAAAAACTGTTTGTATCAAGCAGTCGAGATAAAATTCTCACCAGTCAGACTGGCAACGATAAAATGAACTGCACGCTCCGACATATCCGCTTGAGTTCGCAGTACTGTCGAAAGCTGCTGCATCAGCGAATGCGTGAGTAGATTATTTTGCCTTATAGAAGCGCCAGGATTGGGTTGACTGATACGGCGTTATCAGGGATCGATAAGGCTTCCACATCCTTGCCAATCTACCGCCACCCTTGTACTTCGCCACAGTCCTTGTAGAATCCCATACACCTTGTCATCACACCCGTCTTCTCGTTCGTCGTCTTTTTTTTTCAAACTTTTTATGCCAAGCCCCGGCTCTTGTCACTCAAGGAGGATACTGGTGAGTTGGGAACTCAGGTCCTGAATATGCTCCACATGGCTGACTTCGCGCTGGCACCCAATCGAGAATTCCGAAGACTTGAGAGAGTGGCATTCATGAACAGCCATCACGGTGTCATCTCGACTACCGCTGTCTCGTGCACCATCGGCGTGCAGCGTCTCCCTGAGCCTAAACTGAGGCCATGGATGTTGTCAGGGTTGGAGTCCGAGTACCCAGAATGACAGGTGTCATGTCCGAGTACGGAGGTCCTGCCACACACTCCACATTGTAATGACTCGCCCGCGACCACGATGCACGTACTCGACCAAAACACGACCGTCACTCCCGACTCCCGCCCCTCTGCCACTATATCAGATCAAAAAGATCGGGTTGGTACATTGTTTGCGACAGGAGAGTTACGCGCAACTTGAAGTTGAACGTTGAACCGCCGATCCGCACAATTGATGGGCGACGGGCGTGACTCGTGAGTGATGCTTCTCTTTTCCTGGTTCAAAATATCTGACAAATCTGGTCGCTGCTGCTGGTAGTTCCTGAGGTGGTGCGGTATAAAAGTAGACACTCATTCGGCCCCAATTTTGCATCACGTCCCCTTCTCTCTCAAACTCTCTGTCCATGGTCCGGTGTGTCGGCCTCTTCAGCTGAGGTGAGTAAAATATACTCTCAGTATCTGCTCCCGTATCATGATATATCAGGTATGTGAGCACAGGTTCTCGCGTCATGCGACTACTGACATGTACTGACAAACTTCATTCAGATTTCGCAGTTTGTCTGTCGGACATCTGACGTGGAGTGGAGGGGTATGTGTTGTCGTTGAGTGTGAGGGATTGCTAGTTGCATGAGTAGGTGGATGTCAGGCGTTGAGCGTTGCAGGGCAAACCAGTGTCATAATGTCGTATACCGTATACCTAGTAGATACAAGACATACGATATACATATCCAATTTCCACTCGTATTTCTGCCCAAACAAAACGGCGAATAATATTGATTGCGATTTGGGCAAGATTTGGAATCTATTCCAGTGATTGAGTAGATGGGAGAAATTACAAATTATACTGGAGGTACCTATGCGCGATTTACCAATTGGCAATTGTATCAATTTCTCCTCGATGCCAAGTAAGTAGTCTAAAAGGCATCATAAGCCTTGTCAATTTCACAACTGTTATGAGATCACGGACGTCCATGAAAAGAATGGTTATATTATACGGGGCTACGAACATTCATCAGATACATGAGCCTTATGGGGTATATACACCCTTATAGACCATTGCACGCAGCTCCCTAAATCGCTGATGTGCAAGCTTCATTCACGTTCAATGTCAGGAGATTCAGAAATCGTCGCCGCTTGGATTTGATCACGTAAGCTCTATATATGGCAATCATCAACCACACTGCCCTCCTTAGACTCCTAGTACATCTATGATTGCATCGGGGCGGGATCAGCGTTGCCGACTCCCCCACCCGGGCCACAGCTAGAGGTCCACTTCGCCTGCCTGGAACTTATCCAAAGCCTCCATTGCAGCGATTCTCTTAGCAACCTTCTTGCTTAGATCCCGACCTTCACCGACTACTACCGTGTCCTTGACTGTCTTCAGCGTAAGTAAGAAATCCAGAAAGCGGGTCGGGGTTCTCCACATACATATGTAGGTAACTGTCCACATCTTGCTGTCGGCATTCATCTTAGCTATATCCCTGAGAAGATGACTCTTGTGAAGGCCTTGAACGACTAGGTGGCAATTTCGCGTTATTATTACAACAACAGGCAGTCTCGGGCGACTCACAGTTATTCAACTCATTGGGGTAGTCTCTGCTGGCCATTGCGCTTGCAGTTGTGTATGGCGAAGTGTATGGCGAAGTGTGAGGTTTGTCGAGAGGTAGTACTGAAGGGTTTGGGTGTTGGTTGGGCCAAGTTTCCGCGGGGTTTTATGCACTTCTGCATGAGTGGATAGCATGCTGGAATTTGCGCCTCTACGGTATGCTGTTACCCGCCCCTGACGCAAAGCATTTTCAAATCCTCCATCGAATTTGGCATTGGTACCAGTCAAACGCTAGACCAATTGGCACCAATGACCTGCAGTAGTCCGTGGAAGTGAGTTCAAGAATGGGAATGTTGTTCCTCATTACCGTGATGACAAAGACCGGGGAGCGGTGCAAAGCCCCGCAAAAGTGTATCCTAGGAGCCGTTTTCACCAACAAAAAGACACACGAGGCGTTGAAAGCATGCCTTCTATAACTGTGGCGGCTGTTGTGGCCAGGTGAGCTTAGGTAACGGATCGGATCACTGTAGAACACAGCGACTTGGCTACAGCTCTATCGCTGGCAGAACACGGTTAATCGTCATGAGGCTGATATTGATATTGTTGCGCTTACATGTCCGGTGTACTGTGTGCCAATCTGGATGGTGCGACGAATCGGTACTGTTTTCAACAAGTGGTGGAAGAGATATGAATAGCCAGTGACCGTCGCTGGAGCAGAAGATAGAACATCGAGTTGCACAGACCAACAAATAGAGAGATAGTCAGTTTACATGGGCAGTTGCTGTGTGCGTTGTGGGTGACCAATACCTGCGTACCGAGACCCAGTCACCTCTGAGACTGCGTCAAAGAAAGGCTTACATGTGATATATCGATATTCGCCATCGTGCAATTCTAAGGAAGAGAAGATAGACCAACTGGGGAGACGCCAATTAACTGTCATTCGGAACGTGCTGAGTGGCAGCCTAGCTGTGAGGAATGTTCCAGGAACACTAGCAATCCGGAATTTTGCTGAGACACTGATCCGTCCATACGGGCTGAAAGTCATTTAGAATGCTCGAACGAACTTACAGCCGCGCAAATATGGCGCAGATGATTATGGTGACCATTGAAGAAAAAAACCTGTCAATTCGAACGCTAGAATTTTGCAATTCCCAGATAACCAACGTACATCTTGGGCGTTCATGTGGTCACAAACGGTAGAGATGGGCTAGCTGGAAGGACGATCGGAGCTACTATGTGACGTACAAGGTCAAAATGTCCGGAAGCTGAACAAGGCTTGAACGAAGTTTCGGAAACGAGCTGCCTGCAAATCCGACGCAAAAGGTGAGGAGATCATCAGTGGCTTTCGTCAAACGCCGCAACTCACAATCTTAGCGCCCGACCCTGATCTTGGGCCGTTCTATTTTCAAAGCCGAAAGCACGTCTGCACGACCATGATGCTCAAGGAAGGAATGAAAAATGAAAAATGGAAAATGCATTGAATAAGAATTGAAGGGTGAAACAAGGTGATAAGTTATGATCAAAGGAATCGGATGGATGTGATGCGCGAACAAATAAATAAACACCACGACAAACACCAAGACCAAACGCGCGGTGGTTTCAAGATCATCTTCACGAGCCTGCCTGCTCGGTTAGTTGCTCGCTCAATACCCTGAGTGCTTCTCCAGCGGCAGCCTCTTTTGCTGCTGTCTTACTCGCGCCGGTACAAGTTGCGATTTCCTTGCCGTCAACTAGAAAAGTTGACATTTGTTAATCCTAGGTTAAACAACAAAAGAGCCAAAGACATACACATGCAAGAGACGGTCCATGTCTGCGTGTTCGCAGCGCCTGGGTTGGCTTCACAGTTCGATACCCAGCTAAGCAACTGATCCTTACTCTGCTTCTGGAGAACTATGGGTGGGTTAGAATCAGAGCTCATTAGCTAGATGATGACTTCACGCACAGTTGTTTAAGGCGACGACCTCTGGAACGTTCGTGTGAGCGCTACTGATGAAAGAAAATGTAAATGTAACACGTACGGCTGCCAGTGCTGTTCATGTCCTTGCCCAATGAGTGCTGGGCGAAATCGTCTAGGCTTGGCCCCACCTATATACTGGTTACCTGTGTAGCCCAAGTCTCGCAACGCGTATGTTAGTCCTACAACTCGCTGCATGTTAAAACGGCACATCTCATTGTCATTGTTCCGCAGAAGAGGTGTATGCTGAGGACCAACTTGCAAGAGCGCGGCCCTCCGATCTAGGGTCATCAAAACCACCCGTAGAGTGACTCTGAGTATGATGTATTGCACGAAAGACGCAGTGGTATTCAGAAAGAGACGAATACAGTGATAGGGCCGGGATGAAGGACGAATTGTTCTTCGTGAAGTACTCTGTGATGCATTGTGAGATCCCAGTCGAAGCAAGACGATACAATGAAAGAGAAGGCCTCAGAGAGGACCAGACTCGGGAGCTCCGACCAAAGAAGATATTGCGTGTAGCAACAGCATGTCGGCCCTCATTTAGACACAAGCCAAATCGGACAAAGTCCACTCACCGATGGGGATGGGGTTTTCACCCCTAGCCGGTTCGTCAATGGAAATGCGTCCTGGGGGGCTCTTGTAGTCAAGAAATGGCGAAAACAGACAGCAATGGCGAGAGCGAGTAGCTCCACGGGGGCGGTGGTCCTGACAAAGGGCAGCCAGCATCGAGGGGGACATCAATGCCGGGAGTGCTGAGGAGCCCGAGGAAATTCTGACGGCAAGGCTCGGGATGAAGGAGAATGAAGGGAGAGCAGCATTGCGCATAAGGAGCTTGCATTTCATGATGGATGCCATGCACTGGCAGTGTGTGTGGGATGGTCGAGTGTTTAAAATGATGGTTAAGCCTCGCCTGTCGCTTAACAAAAGGCACGCACTCACAGGAGCATGCTCAAGGTGCTGCAACGCCAGCGCAGAGCCTTCATTACGGGTGAACTTGAGAGAGCCACGCTGCTCATCGAGATGTGATCGAGATATAGAAACCTTGCATCGTGTCAACGACATTGAGGGAGATGGTCGAGAATTTGCCGCGATTGCACCCAAATTTGGTGGGGAAGGATCAGCTAAGCCTTGTGGCGTCCATCAAGATATGGGGCAGATGCTCCCGCGAAACTTTAAGGTCCAGAGTGATCTCAATTCAGTTTCCACATTCAGTCGATACAACATGCGAGGTGTATTGCGTCACAAACACGCTCTAAGTAAAGGAAGAAGATTCACGGGGAGGATAAATATAAATCAGAGAATGGCATAGCGGTTGGGCGATAAGGCATCGCCAGGATTGGTCGTGACAGCGAGATCAGTCGTAAATAAATACATGACCACTATCCGTTGAAAAACCTATAGAACAAAGCAAATGGACACCCAAGTTCAGATGCTTCAGTTATCCACAGACTGCATGTTATGCGTGCTGTTGGGTCGGCTATATCATCATCGAAGGTCAAAACGAGATTTGGAGATCTTCAGAGCCGCATGTACCTGCCTACTAGCCTGCTGCATTCAGCTCGTTGTACAGCTGGGCGTAAGCCTCATGGGCAGCGGCTTCTCTAGCTTCACCGATGGATCGGCCTGTTCCCCTGCCATATGGCACATAACGTACTGTTGGGTTGAATGATAGGTCACGTGCAAATAGTCTTGGCGCGACGAGAATCGAGACTCACTTAGGGCAACGACCTCCCAGTAACCGGAGTGTTCAGAGCCTATCTGCGTTTGTTCCCAAGTCAAGGCACCAGTTCCGATAGTTCGCTGAAGCAAGTTGTTGAGTCGGAGTCGTGCGTCTGTGCACATTATGGTGAATGAGAACGTTGAACGGATAGATGAAGAGAGGCAGCACTCACGAGTTTGCTCGGGCATGGCGTGAAGGTAGTGTACGGCGAAAAGGAAGGTTGGCGAGAGTGTTGATTGAGTCGAGCCGATTGTTGGGGAATGCTGAAAGCGTTGGATAGAGGTCATCACGGTAGGTCAACCTGGTTTTATAGCACGTTTTGACGACAGGATGTAGGATACCGCTCCATCCAGAGTTAGTATTTCCCAAGGACGAAAGGCCGGAAATTGGGACATGAGCGCGGAAAAATAGCACTTTGGCCGACCGATCCCAAATCCTAAAATGTCTAGGATCATCAAGGCGCATATGGATAATTGTCTTGAGTCATGGACGTCGCAACCAGCGGTCCGTTCGATGCGTATGTTTGCCCTGTGAAAACCAGCGCTCCTGTAGGAGCCAGAGGTAGTTGTTGCCACAGCAGAAGCAAGCCTTGAAACCCTATGCCTTGATGTAAGGAAAGCGCCTTCACGCCCGCAACTTGACTGCGTGAGGCTGATGTCCGCTGCTGGTGGAGCTATACCATCGGTAACATTTTCCTGAGCAATTGTGTTCCTCGCCATGGTCGAGGATATTCTCTCAAGGGCCTAACCTGTGCATGCCAATGCAACAAATTCCGGTTCGCTGACACTCCTTGGACATACTCCGCCGTGAACGTATCGATGGTAGGCGGAGAACAGGCTGTGGATACAGTTTGAGATGCAAATTGATAGCTACCCGAGCGAAAGATCTAACTGGGCAAAAAGGAGGGTATCAGTGGATGTCTGTGTGCGGAAGTATGTCCGGTTAGCATTGACACCTCTAACGCCGAGTTTGTTCGAGATCTTGATGGTGACAGAATCCAAATAACATGGCTGTATGGTACCGATATGTCCGTCACTGAAGATACCCGGCAACCTAGCCATCCATGTGCTTTCGTCAAAGAATGATTGACCGTCGCCGTACATCTGACATTAGGTTGGTGCAAAACGTACCTGGTACATGGCACAGCTGACCTTCCCTCGGGAGTTCAACTTGCCGACTGCATCCGTAAACGAAGCATTGGTACAAGTACTCGAACCGTGGTGGCCGGCATCCTATGCGGGAAGAATACGCGGAGGGTGAGTCAATGTGTTATTATCCGTAACAGGTAAACAATGGAGACGAACCAACACTTGGACAGAGAAAAGCAGAATGGGATACATGGAGGGCGTCTTCCTGCAGCCTCAAGGTTCAAAGTTCGAATACGCTGAAGCGCCGATGTGATGTAGTTTGTTGATCGGCAGCAGGACCCACAGTGTTGCGGAGAACAATAATTATTCTGCAACTGTGAAAGCGGAATATGGTAAACCCTGTGGGCTTTCATCATCGCTAGGTACAAAACCGCATAGTCCTGTGTCGTCAGTCCACCACATTGGCGAGCTGAACGCAGTCCACCCATCTTTACCGCTGCATTGCTGAGCGGGAACATGTCCGCCGAACTATTGATGTATAGGGGCGAATGAGGCTCGTGAGACCTCCATGGAATTAGCCCATCGGGAGAAGTCCGCCTGCGCAATCCGGTCTGTTGTGAGTAGTCAAGTCCAGGCCTCTGGCGTCCATGACGATGACTCTGAGCTGGTGGTGTCAAATACGAGGTCAATTGTGAGCGGCACGATAGCCAAGATCCGAAAGCCAAAGCAGCAAAGCTTGACTGTGGACCTGCGCTGCGTTGAGATTCGATCTCAATGACATATTGCGGATCGATGATAGGTGTAGTGGGGGCGGTGCTAGGGATCGCAATGAGCCATTTACCGGCGAGAAAGTAGATTTCTGCACCACTTACCGGGTGTCTTCCGAGTCAACTTAACATACGACAAGATTGGACACGGCGGATGGCGAGGTTTGGGCGAATTGACGAGAAAAAATACGATCTATCATCTCGAGTGATACCTGATCAGCTTTCCTTAGAGTACTGCAGCGATCAGTGGACGAAAGCGGTTGTTCAGTTTGTCCAGCCTGACAGTGGCAATGTCCAAGAGTGATGGTGGTGAGTACAGGAAGTTCAATTTGAGGTCTGGAAGGTGCCAAATGGGGGAATCGGCGTCGGCGGCGAAATATCAGGGGGCTCAAGGGATGCGGCCGGAGGGGCCGGCAGGGGCACGGCAACTTCCGGATGGGTGTGAGCTGTTGATCACGGCTCGTCGCTGGTGACAGTGACGGCCATCGCTAGCTCCCCATCTCTCTCCCTCCCCTCATCACCGTCCTCGTCGTCGTCCTCCACGTCGTCCCGTACATATTGGGCAATCCGCTCCTTGTGTCGGTGTCGAGCTCGTCGTTCGACTCTTAGTCTCGTCCCTCTCACGCAATTTCGTCCCATCAAACCCCGTATTCGTCCTCGTCTTTCGCACACACTTTCCTCCCGTAAGTACCATCCAACCTTTGGCCTCTCGCTTATTCTGCCATGTGCTTAAACAGCGCCATATTAGGTGTTGCCAAACTCTCTACGAAAGTTCTCTTGATTATTTCATAGAAGATACACCAAGATGTCCCAGGTACAACAAGGAGATCTTCAAGAAAGGATTGCTGCCGCTCGCAGGGAGGCAGAAAGCTTGAAGGAAAAAATTCGCGCCAAGCGGGAGTCGTCTGCCGATACTAGCTGTATGCTTTTCGTTATGTTGACCACTTGCGACACTTCACTCATAATTTCAATGTAATAGTGCGAGCGATGGCGGCTGAGGTCGACTCCCTGCCCCGTATCGTGATGCGACCAAGACGTGCTCTCCGCGGCCATCTTGCTAAGATCTACGCCATGCACTGGGCTACAGACCGTCGGCACCTTGTGTCTGCATCGCAGGACGGAAAGCTGATTGTCTGGGATGCATACACCACAAATAAAGTCCATGCCATTCCTCTCCGCTCCAGCTGGGTCATGACCTGTGCCTACTCCCCCTCTGGTGGATTTGTTGCCTGCGGTGGCTTGGATAACATCTGCTCTGTTTACAACCTCCACTCAAAGGAAGGCATGAACACCAGAGGCGCTCGGGAGTTGAGCGCGCATTCTGGATATCTCAGTTGCTGTCGCTTCATCAACGATCGTCAAATCGTTACCAGTTCTGGTGACATGACCTGCATGTTGTGGGATATTGAGGCTGGTGTCCGTGTTGTGGAATTCAGCGACCACACTGGCGATGTCATGAGGTGAGACAAATGTGCTTGATAATCCTATTTTCTCTTACTCAACTCCCCCAAGTTTGTCTCTCGGCCCCAACCAGAATGTCTTCGTGTCTGGTGCCTGCGACGCGACTGCCAAACTCTGGGATATTCGTAGTGGCAAAGCGACGCAAACCTTCACAGGACATGAATCAGATATCAACGCCGTCTCGTATGTCCATTCTCCTCGACGTCGGGATAATGTTTGAAGTAAATTCCTTTCGCAGATTCTTCCCTAATGGCGATGCGTTCGCTACTGGATCAGACGACGCGTCCTGCCGACTTTTCGACATTCGTGCTGATCGTGAATTGAACTCCTTCACCCACGACAACATCCTCTGCGGTATCACATCGGTTGCGTTCTCGATCTCAGGTCGTGTGTTGTTCGGTGGCTATGACGACTGGACCTGCAACGTCTGGGATACGCTCAAGGGCGAGCGCGTCGGTGTTCTTACTGGTCATGAGAACCGTGTCAGCTGCTTGGGTGTCAGTGCCGATGGAATGGCCCTTTGCACAGGCTCTTGGGATAGCACACTGAGGGTCAGTACTCTCGCTCTCTATGGCTCAGTCATTCACTCATATTTTGTGTCAGGTATGGGCATAAGCATCCCAACATATCGAGGAACCCATCTTATGATCATACCCTTCAACGTTCCTGTACTTGCTTACCTATCATCCACCTATGTTGGGCTTGCCCTTCACCCATACTCCGATGGCCCTCCGTTGGGATGTCCGTCGCGAGCCAAGAACGCAATGGTTCAGTTTTTCTGTAGCCCGTTTTATTGTGGCTATTTTCGCGTCAGTCCTTACAGGTCGTCACCCTCTTCCGAATGTTATTATTCTTTTCGCATGACAATTTGGAGCGTTTTTACATGTCTTCTTGTGGTATTATGTTACAACTCCTGTTTCTTTTCTACGTACAGTCTCCGGGCCTCACACGCACCTTACCAGCCTCTGCATTTTGCTCCCCTCCCTTTGCGATCTCTCCACCCGTTCCTGTCTCTTCAGACGTTTCCATTGCTGCTGGAAATACATAACCTATATTCTCATGGTGTACCGTCTCTTGTTTGAAATTATTGCTTGAAGTTCGCGTCAGAGCATGTGGTGAGAAGAACGTGTTGCGATGCGCGGGTTGCCGCCCTGGCTGTAGTTGCCGAATCACCTTCCTCCCTCCCTTCCCGTCCTCGACCCCTCTATCCGCTACACTTTCCTTCACAGGCCTCAGATATCCTACGAACGTGAACGTCACCATGGCCGACGACGAACGCGCAGCGAAAGCAGCACGTGCTAGGGCACTGGTCTGTGACGTCGTCAATGCTTTTCAGCCATTACACGAGATTCACATATTCTTCTCAACGATATAGCTGAAGAAACGACAACAGCAGAAAGCTACTGGTGGTGCGAGCTCGCCAAATGCTGCTGCTGGGGAGTCAATATCTCGCATTGCTTCTCCAAGTCCACCGCCGTCAAGGTCATTCACGCCAGCTCCTCAGGAGGCTACTTCACCGAACGTACCGTCGCATGTGCCGTCATCACTCAGAGGGGAAGCCGTAGCGGAGGGTAGCAAGGATCTAGGTGACCTGTAGGTGCATGCTATGTCTCAATCTTGTGACACATTTACATTTACATTGGAAATTGGGTAGATTCTCGCAAATACCTGGAAACGGGGCTGCGGATAACGACTGGCTCTCTTCATTGACACCAGTCGACGCGCAGATACACGCTCCACCTCCGTACAAACCTTCATTGCCATCCCCCGTCGCGAGCAGACGCCAGTCTGCTATTTCACCACATCCCATCGCAAGCCCACCCTCTCGACCATCGTCAACGAAACCAGGAGAAAGGGATGATTTGCGCGCGTTGATTCAAGAACAGGCTCGGACTATTGCTTCGCTGGAGTCAGAGAAGGCGGTCTTAGCTAACAAAGCTTCGGAGCAATCGAGGGAATCCGAATCAAGTGAGTGTCCGGCTTGTGTCCAGCCTTTGATGCGTCCCGACAAATCCGACAAACCTTGCAGAGTTACAGAAGCTTCTCGACGACGAGAGGGGTCATGTTGAGAGCTTACAGAGCGAACTTCGAGGCATCCAAGTACACGTCAATCAGCTCACTTCACGCGGTCAGGAACAAAGTAATAGGATCAGTGCACTTGAATCCGAAAAGGCTGCATTGTCTGCGAGTATCAAGGCTCTCGAGAAGAACTCAGCCAGTACGTATTGCGTCATCTCTACCGGCATATCCATATTCATTCACCACTGTATAGCCCTTCTGCAGACCGAGGCTCTGTTGCGCGATGAACGCGAGAATGTTAAGAATGCCAGGGCAATCATCGAACGCTTACAAAGTGACCAGGCCAACGCGTCTCGACTAGCTGAAGAGCAACAGAGACGCATTACTACTGCTGAAGCCAAAAATGCTTCCTTGGAGTCTTCTTTACAGGAGCTCTCTGCTACCCGAGCCCGTAAGTTGAAATGGCTTCAATGTTATGAACTAAAATTGCTTATCGCATTTCTAGGCGTTCAGCAACTCGAGTCAGAACTTGCGGACAATCAGCATGCTTCAGCATCCTACCAGGAGCAGATTCAAGAGCTACAGGAGTCTCTCGACGAGTTATCCAGTCGCTCTGAACAGCAGCAACAGACGATCTCTCTGCTTGTATCGGAGAAGACTACCCTGACATCTCAGGTTGAGCAGTTGCAGCTAGCAGAATCAGGTAAATAAAATACAGTCGGCCATGAGAGATGCCTTTTCTTATCAGTTTACCTAGATTTGGCAGAGACCTCCATGCTCCTTGAGGTAGAGCGCAGTAGGGCGGAACGGCTACATCACACTGTGCAGCAGCTGGAGACGCAGAACCACGAGTATTCTGAACGGGTAGAAGATTTGACCACAAAGGAACGAGAACTTACCGATAGGACGCGTGATCTGGTGAGACATCTCTTCGTGTTTCCGTCGACGGTGTATTGATGACAATGTTTCTTAGGAACGCGAGGTCAACCATCTGACAAATTCATTTGACGAGCTACGTTCGCTCGCAAGCGAGTCGCAGCGACGTGTCCGCGAACTGGAGGAGCAGATTGAAAGTGACGATCGGGCCGAGAGACTAGAAGCCACCCTCCAGCATACACAGGATCGCGCGGCTGAGCTGGAGTTCCAAGTTTCCAAGTTGAAGCAGGTCCGTCGAGTCTCAGGTGTTTGAAATTGTGAACCTCCTTTGATTCTCATTGTCCTCAGGCGCAATCCACGCTGAAGTCTGAACGTGATGAGCTGGAGAGGCAACTCCGCGCACAAAGGGACTCCGAAGCCTCGTGGCAAAGCCGTCACGCCGATATAGAGAAGCAATATTCGTCAAACAAGGAGCAGCTCTCTTCTATCACCTCGGAAAGAGATGCTCTCCTGCGGGACAAGTCTGCTCTCCAGTCACAAGTAGATGAGCTCCGTGTTTCCCTGACGGAGGTGCAGCAAAAGCTCTCACAGACGGCTGCAGAGATGATGACGAGCGTCCGGGCTCTTCAGCAGACTCAGACGGAGCTTAGAAATGCAAATAGACGTGCAGACGAAGCCGAGCAGATCCAGAAGGACCTACGAACTGAAGGTCTCGGGTTGATGCGCTCTCTAGATGAGATGCGTCCCAAGATCGTCGAGCTTACTGACGTCAAACTCGAACTTGGCGAGAAGGTGGCTACGCTGGAGCAGGCTGTGTCTTCTCGGGATTCCGTTATTTCCCAACTGGAGGCCTCCCTGGACGAACTCCGTGACCAGAAAGGGGATCTGGAGAAGGAGGTGCATCAAGTCAAGGTGGCCCTGGAACGCGAGCGTTCTTCGTTGAACGAGAATGCCAGCGAGCTTCAGAAGGCGTACGTCGATCTCCAGAACGAGCTCGAGTCCACACGGTCCAACGCTAAACACCTGGAGGAGGAGCGGACAGAGTACCGGAACATGGCGACTCGGAACATGGAAGAAGTCGACCGGCTGTCCAGCTCATTGCACACCTCCGCTGAGCAGATCTCGGCATTGCGCTCGGAGCTGGTCGAGCGGAGTGATGCCAGACAGGAAGCTCAGGAGTTCCTGGAACGCGCGAGGCAGGAGATGGAGGCGTTGCACGCGGAGCTAGCGGCGAAGGACGCAGAGATCGAGCGGCTGCAGGAAGCAGCGTCGTACCCAACCACCACCAATCCCACCACCCCGAACGGAGGACCCCACTCATGGGACGAAGAAATGCTCAGCGCGCTGAAACAACAGCACGACCTCGAACTGTCCTCCGCCCAATCCGAGATCCGCCACCTTGAGACCGTGATTTTCCAGGCCGAGGCCAGGGCGCACTCCCTGCAGAAGCACGTCAGCGTTTTGGAAGAACAGCTGGCGCACTTCCGGCCGTCGTCGCGGGGCGGGACGGTGCCGCACAGGACCACCGCGCGCGTCGGGATCTCAGACGAACTCCGGCGTTCGTCGTTCGGGTCGTACAGGCCTAACAATCTCAACCCGCCCCCCTCGAACTTTGACGGGCTGTCCCCCGAGACGAGACACAAGCGCAAGGTCAGCTTGAGCATGCTCAAGGCTAGGATCGACAGCGAGGCGGCTGTCAAGTCGAAGACGATGTCGCCCGCGCAGAAGTTGTCGGGTTTGCCGAGCGTCGCTGAGCAGGACCAAGACTCGTCGCGAAGCAGTCCGGTCATTGTGAACTCGGCGCGACGGGCACCTCAGTTCTTGGACGAGTCGCATGTGTTCTGGTGCAGTTCTTGTCACGGCGACCTCGTCATTCTGTAATCTCTCTTGCAACGGTGAATGTAACTCCCTGGATCTCACTATGGATTTTGTTCTTTATGTTATTCCAATAACCGGATAAAATGCATGCATAATGACGTATATACAATGTGAGGGGAGAGGTCATAACTGTTGTACACACCAGTTACAGTACAGATGTCAGAGATGGACCGATCCTTTGCACACAGAACAAAGGGTCGGATCCCAAAGAATTAGAGTGAATGCAAATATGTAAGATAAATGAATGCGGTAGAGTCCAGTCCCATGAGTAGATATGATAGTAGAATGGAGCTTAAGAGAGATTGTTACGTTTGATTTTGAGTCTCTTCAGCTTCTGCAGTAGATCCTGCGTAAAAATTCGCCATGTCAGCATGACTAAAAAGGTCATGACAACGGGAAAGGACGTACCTGAACTTCGTCGGGCTTCAACGCTCCCCTACCGCCTTCCTCCTCGACACCCTTCTCGATACTCTCCAATATCTCCGACATGAGATCACGATAGTCCACACCGAAGAACTGGGTGAGCTTGGCTGCTCTACGACGACGGTTCTGGAACGTATCGATGTCTATGTCCTGAGGCAGAGGCGGAGTAACGTAGGTGTTGATCGTGCCAATGCTGATCTCAGAATTGAGAGAAGTCATTGACGTTCTGGAGGGTAACGAACGACGACGTTCGGCCTTGCTGCCTGAGGGGATGGTATGATGGGTATCCTGCAACATGAATTGCTGCAACGGGGCGTGGTCCGCCACACTCCCGTGCAAGTAATCGTGAAGGTCCACGAGAGATTCCTTATCATCCTATTGAATAGGTTCAGATCAGAATCACAGGAAGACGATCAAGACGAAACAACTGACCCTGTCGATGATATCATTCAACGAATTCAAAGAATGGCGGTAATGCAGATAGATGTCAGACAAGACGTGTCCAATGGGGACGTCTTCCAGATCGGGGGCACGGATGAGAGGTTCAGTTGATTCGGACGTTCCAGGACGATGGGTCTTCTTATTGGTGCGGTTGACATACGGAGTCTGATTGAGATTCCGTAACGCGTCAGTGATGGGGCTTTGAGGGGGCTCGCGAGTGCGAGGGCTTTCCGACACAGAGGGCCTGGTCTGGGTAGTGGGAGATGCGGTCTGGCGAGTGTGGTACAATGTCTGCGGCGGTGCAACACCAAACATCTGCGGGAAACGGACATGCAGGTGAGTTGACATCGGGTCAAGATTGAGGTATGCGAACGGACCTTTTCCATCTTAATGGCGCGTCGAACATTGATCGCCTTCTCGCGCTCGCTCAAACCTTCCATGAGCCTGTCACTGTCGTCCACCCATGCCCCGCGGAGCTCTGCAGCAGAGCTGCTCCGACGCCGCCGAATGAGGGACTTGCGAGAGTCTAGGGTCTTCGACATCGTGTCGACGGCGGACCTGATCTGTGGAGACGGGAGCTGGGCTTGGGCTGGACGAGTGTCGAATTGCGCAAGGACGAGTTCGGCGGGCACGCGGGATCCAAGGAAGCGGTGGAGTTTTGCGACTTTCTCCCGTTTTCTCCTGCGGTCGTCGTCGTCGTGGTCGTCGCTGGTGATGGTGAGCTGGCTCTGGAGAGAGGGCGTTGAAGGTGAGAATGGGACGCCTCTTGTAGCAGAGGCCTTGGGCGTCTCGAGACTGATGATCGAGTGGATGTCGCCTGGACCTTCCTCATCTGACAGGTCCATGAACGAAGTCGGAGACCCTGGGCTGGCCGCTCCTCTGCGGGCGGCGCCGTGACCAGTGTGCCCGCTCCAGTCGCTGTGCGGAATCCCCTCCTCAGATCCGACCTCTATCAGCTCCGACGTGTCTCGCGACGGCCCCCCGTAGTCGCTCCAGGACGTCGACGACACAGACGCGATGTCGGGCAGCAGAAAGTCCTGCGCCGTGAACGGGCTAGAATGTCGGCGCGCGCCGCTCGGCGAAATGTACAGCGTTCCCTCCGGCGGCGGCCAGATCGCCCTTCCAGGCGTGTCCGGAGGGTCCGTTGCCACCGATAAAGACGCCGCGCCGCGCAGATGCCGATTCTTCTGGCCCGATGAGGAAGCCTGGCTGCCATACCCGGACGCAGAGAGGTGGTTTGACGGCGCATTGGCCTGGTACGCCGTCTGGGAGAATGCTATCGCCTCAATGTTCCCCGGGGTCTGCCCAAACATCTGCGCCAGCTTCCTCGTCTGTCGCACCCGGTCAGCCCGCTCTCGTGGGTTCAGGAGACTCGTTGGGGGCGGCGGCGAAGGCTGGACGTAGTCGTACAGCGGCCCTTTGACAGTATCTGCCGATGACGACCGGTTCGACCGTGGCTGCATGGACACGGATCGTCGCGAAAAGTCGGGCTTCGGTGCAGTCGGAACTGGCGGTTTTGAGCCGGGAGACGGGATGGACAGGACGGGGAGGTCCCAAGATGCAGGCTTGTAAAAATTAGGATTAACGTTGAAGGACGTGGTGGATACGGTAGAGGAGATAGAAGTGACGCGATCGTGAGTAGGGTGGCTTGGTTCCAGAGTATCAGGTGAGTTGGGTGGAGAGAATAAGTCGATAAATGAGTCGTGATGTGAGCTCGTGGAAGTCGTCATAGATGGCCTGGTAGGCTCCTGATGGTGTCCTTGGAAGGAGAAATGACTGTCATAGGAGTGATTGACGGAGGAGCCAGGATATATCGTGCTTGAAATAGAGATGCGACCTTCCGTCTCAGACGAAAGCGGCCCTTGGCTGATGGATGAATGTGAGTTTGAGCTGTCAGAGGATATTCTTGACATGACTTGGCGGTGTTGGGGTATCGTTGTCGTCGTCGTCGCCGGAGTGGGAGACGTTGGGGTCGTGGAGGACGTGGGCGGAGTGGAAGAGAGAGTGTTTGAAAATTCGCCAGATTTGTCTTCGTCGCGTAACCGTTCCCGACCATCGCGACAAACCTGACCGTGGGAATTCCTGCGCCGTGTGGCGAGATGCACGTGAGATCTCGGCCAGACCTGGGCCATGGCCGGCTGATCCCCGGTGCCTAAGCCATCTCGGCTAGTCGTTGTCGTCGCAACGGCCGCACTCGCCGGTCGCGCCGCCATCGTCCGTTCCTGCGTGGTCGTTGCCCCGACGTTTCGAGTGTCCTCTGCACCGCCATGGCCCAACACCAAACGTGTTTCGTTCAGCACAACACGTCCACAACTCGCGCAAACTTCAAAAACACTTACCAGACGTCGTCGCCATCACTCGCTCTGGCAGCATGAACACGCCCTGCGTTGACGGCTTCTCCCGCATAATCGGCTTGATCCTCGACGGTTCACTGCAACTCTCATGTCTTTCAATTTTCTTGCCGGGCCCACCGTCACCTCGCTTTCCAAGGACACCCTTTCCCAAGAACCAGTCCACCTTGGGCAAAGCAGATAAATACCGCCGGTGCACACGGTGGCCGCTACCCGAGCTTTCCGCCTGCGTTGCACTGTCGAACGTAGGTGCCCGTTGCGGCGTGAACGTGTGCGTCGTGTGGGAGGAGACAGGGCTGGTCGGCGCAGAGGCGGGATGGGGCCGTGTGGCGTCGGGTTCTTCGCGCATGAGGACGGGTTTGGGATTGATGTATGGGTTCCACGCGGACGGGTTCGAGGGCAGGTTCGCCGGGATGTGCTGCAGCGGTTGTGTAGATACACTTCCAATGGTCGATGAACGAGCTTTCGTTCCTCCGTTTTTGGCCCTCGGGGGCGGTGGCAGTCCAGAGAAAGTGTGTGTCGGTGAGGAGGGTCCGCGTATCCGTTCGTCGAATTCGAGTGCGGCGATGAGGTTGGAGGAGATCATAAGAGTTCGTGAGGGGGGACGTTCGTGTGCTTGGTATGCATTAGAGCCGTAGAGGATGGTGGAATGACCCTCGCTGATCGTGTGGGTGGCCATGTTTCCTGTCAGTGTCAACGTCTGTTTGTGTTTCGCTCCTGGGGGCTCCACTGTCTTCACGTGGGGGAGTACCGGTCGGTGGCCACAGAATGGGAGAGTTCAAGGAGAGAAAGCCTGGAAGAAAGTTACTTCAAGTCTCTATCACTTTTGTATTTCACAAAATCACCGTGAATACCTTACTGCACAGATATCTAGCCAGTGCGGCGTACTGCCCAGGCCGACTAGTAAGGGGCACTAGTACGATCCCACGTGAGGATAATACAGGATGATCGGGGCCGGACGATCTTCCTCTTGAGGGGAAGAGGTACGTCGTCTGGGCAGCTAAGAAGAGGCTGCTGCAGGGAGAGGGATCAGCTTGCAAGAGAGCAAGATGAGGAGGCTGGGGGTACCAGGTGATACGGAGGAGCGTTTACACTTGTCAGATAAATATCGCTGCATCTGGGTCTTGTGGGGGGGTGAGGTATTCGTGCATCACTATACCCGGTGCGATAATGCGAACGTATGGGCTCTTGTTTCAAACATTATGACGACGGTGAGACGCGCATTCCGAATGATGATGATCTGTCCTGCCAACGAGGCGGAAAATACTCCCCATCGCAGCACCTTCCCTGAGTTCCCCTCCGTCGTTTGATTCTCCAAACAAATCAGTAGTCGTGCTTCGCAGCAAGTCCGGTTATAAGACTTTGCTTGACGTTCTTGCGGAATCTTACACAAGCCCTGTTCCTGGGAGGCAACGGATCCCCTTCGAGCGCATCATCCTACCAGGAGACCAAACCCACCGATCGATCCTACGACCCGCACACAATTACCGTCGCAGCAAAAGCTTTGATACGACGGACGGAATAATCACAATGTGGCGGTCCGGATGCTGAGTCTAACCTTTATCTAACCATCCCTACAAGTGAGCGAGCCGGAGTCAGTGAAGGACTCCCCCCTACTTAGCCTCAAGGGGAAAGTCAAAGCATGGATCATCAGCCATAAAACACGGTTTCGCGGGGCTTCCAGGAGTTCCAGGACCCATCGATAGATTTCATATACTTTCATTTCGCATACACCGAACGCAACACGTCCCAACAAATTGAGTGCAAAAAAACGTGAATCAGATTCTGTCATTGGATGACAGAGTGAGTCCTACCAGCAGGGTGTTCTCTTGTCAGTAATGTCATCCCAACACGTTCATGTTTTCCGAATCACTTCATGCTGGGCATCAAAAACCGCGTGGTTGAGAACTGTGGAGAGTTCGAGACCAAGGGAAGGTCGACGGTACGCCGTAAGTGACAAGGGTGAAGCTTTCAAGGCGAGAACAGTCATCCTGCTCGTGAGACCCCATTCGTCGAACTGCGAGGTCCATGCGATGTAAAATGCCTGTGTCCAATTCATATGCGTAAGTAACGTAAAAGTATCAGTACAAACGGGTGGTGTGATATAAAGTACATTGAACGATATTGACTCTTGCGGGGGAGGGGGTGGGGGGGAGTGATGGCAGATGAAGGAATGGCAAATGTGTGATTGTCAGATGTGAACTAGACCGACGTCTGTGGCATTCTCCTCGGTGGGAGAGCGGGGGCCGGCTTCGAAACGGCAGTTGTGCCACCACTAGCGTCCACAACCACGGGAGGGGACCAGCGATCGCCAGAAGAGTCACCAGGCTTTGGTAAACTCGACGATGACGTTGACGCGTTCCCGTTATGCCAGACACCCGCTTCGACAGCCTCCGTGGCCGCAGGTACGATGCTCTTACGGCGTTCTGGCAACGGTGGTGGGGTAGGCTTGGGAGGTGGTGGGTCAAGCGAGGCCCGCTTGTGTCGATCTTTCGTCACGATCGATTGCAACGCCTGAGATGCTGGTGAAACGACGCGTTCTGGCTCTTGACTCGGCGGAGGTGACTCAGCCTTACTGGGGGCTGGCAACGCCTGAGAGGTCGCAGAACGAGGAGGTAATGGCGGAGGTGCCAGTCTCCCTGACGAACTAGCGGCAGGAACTTCAGAAGCGGGCGGTGGTGAAGGTATTTCCGCAGATGACTGATCTCCGTTACTGAGAATTCCTTGCGACGCAGTCTCTTGGGATGGCTGCGGTTGCTGTTCCGGCTGCGAGCCTTGCTTCTGCCAGAGACGGTAGACGCTTTGGATGGCGACTGGAGGTGCCTTCTTTGGTTCTGGAGGCGGAGGTGGTGGCGCATAGCCCATCGACATAACATCCCCACGGTGGCTGACATGAATGCCGGGGATGGACATGGTCTTCGGGCGTGGAGGCTGAGTATGAATGGGAACGACTGGTGGCTGCTCGTCGACGTCGGGAATACCATCAGGAGGATTGGACCGCCTGGACAGTGTCCGAGGACGCTGAGATGGCGAGTTAGATCGAGAAGACGGAGATGAGTGTTGTCCGTCGTCGACATGATGCGGGGAAGTCGATGGGGAAAGGTAAGCGCCACCGGTGTATCCTGAAGGCAAGGTTTGGTCTCGACCATGAATGAACGCCGAGTCCTTCGGTCGTCGGTCGTCTTGAGATAACTCTTCACGATCAGACATGTAGGGTTCCCCTGCCAGATTGTCTACATGTGCCTTCTCCCTCTCCTTCCTTTGCTCCACCGCCGCACGGACCTCTGCATAACTGGGCCTGGGTTTGGTGATAGTTGCGGGCTCTGCTGACTTGCCCTGAGAACTTCCCTCGCCTGAAGATTCTCCAGTCGCAGAAGAGTTCGCAGCCTCATTGCCTTTCTTGATAGGCCAGTTGACGCCCCACTTCCGTATAGCCTCCTTCGCAGTGTTGCTGATGGCTTGCTTATCGCGTGACTTCAACGTCTGGAAAAAGGTTGGGCTGATTGGAGGCGTCTTCTCCGAACCAATAGCCCCAGGCTGAGATGGACTTGAGGACCTGAAGAATGCCGATAACCCGGACTCTGCTGGCGCACTGGTTGAAAGGTCGTCCGAGACAGGAGCGCCAGGATTCTGAGAGGAAAATGATTGAGTGCGGCGGGAGGAGGCACGCTGCACAGCAACAGGTTTGAGATGGCTGTTATCACTTTCCGACTGAATGGCTTCGCCACCGGAAACAGATTGAGAGGAGCGTGTTGAGCTCGACCTGCGAGCAGTGGACGCCTCTGACTTATCCATACGCCCACGGTCAACGGCATCCTCTTCGTTGTCAGCGTCGCCACCAGATTGTTCATCAGTCCGTGCGCCACCGAACCATGTACGTCTCTTGGCGGCAGTAGAACTACTCAAGGAGCTAGCCAGACCGCTCGCAGCTGAGGATGTTTTGGCCATGGGGACGACATCCGGTGGCCCTGCCGTGGTGTTGGTGGTGGGGTTTACCAGGGCGTCATCGACAGAATGAGACCGCTCGACTAGGGGAGTGGCTTCGGGTGTACCTGCCAATGACGCGGGAGCGGTTTGACTCTGAAAGGCAGGTTCCGATGTTGTTGGCTTATCGTCGTCCACAGGGTCAAGAGGAGTCGCAAATAGCTCGGACAGTTTCTCTTTCCGAGAGGCGTCTGCCCAAATACCTCCTCGATGAGAGAAGGAACTGCTCTCGAAGAAGGCGATATCATCCATGTTGGGAAGAACTACAGATTCTTGGATCTATAGAAGATCGTCAATAACCAAGGAGAATAGTATCAAGAGAAATTACGCACAACTTCCTTAAGCTTTGACTCAATGGTGCTGAGGATCATGCTCCAAGTAATCTGGCGGTCACTGACAACCGGCTCCACGTCCAGGACCATCCGTGGCATGGTAGTGAATGCGTACCAGATGCGATTGCTCGGAGGGCGTTTGACCTTAACAAGAAGATTGCCTTCCAGCTCTCGCAGAACCGCAGCCAGAACGAGTTTGACAGCGTACGGTTTAAAGCGAGCACCCAAGTTAATGGTCGCCACGGCCTCGATTGTGATTCGGACCTCCCCCTTGTAGTTCAGGTGAACCTCCAAAGCTGCGTCTCCCTCCTTCGTCAACTCCTTCAGCATGGGTTTGCTAAATGATGGTGCCGTATTTCCAACAGAAACTTCTCTGACAACGATATGCGTCAAGAAGTTGGGTCGTTTGATCTTGGTCAATTTGCGCATGAGACGACCAATGATGTAGGATTCCAGATGTTGCGTGCGATAGAAGCTGAAGAAGATGCGGCCCAGTAGAGCATTAAGCCAACGCATCGGAATAACATCCGGTTGTTCGTCGATGGTGGACACCAAATGAGCCATGTCGTTTGGTCTGAAGACGGGATCCAGGGGTGCGAGGGTCGAGCTGTTCGGTGGGTTATCAGACGCATGCACCAGAGACAAGTACCAGTCCTCCATCTCCACATTGGACCGGACGAAGATGAACCAAGGCGTGGACCTATCCAAAGCCTCCGCCCGAGCATCCTCTCGCTTCTTCTCCGCCTCCTGCAGCTTCTCCGCCCTCGCCTTCTGCTTCGCCGTTGTCGCCTCTTCTACCACCTTCTCAACCTCCTCCTTGGTATCCTCGGCGTACTGCATCTCCTTCGTGACACTTGGAAGCTCCGTTTCTGGGAGGGACGACTTCGGTTTGAGACAGATCGCATTGCGTTTCGCGAAGAGCTCGCCATCCAGGAGACCTTCGGGATAGATAACAACGTCGTGACCTCCTAGCTCAATCGCCGCTTCGCATTCCGTCATACTCTCATCCTCGTAGAGATAGAGCACCTTCCCTTTCAATGCCACGAACCACATATCCTTGGGGCGGGACCGTTTCGGATCCTTGGACCTGGCGTCCAAGAAGCCACGAACAAAGCCAACATAGGATGCATCAGCCGGGGTCTCCTCGTACGTCCTGCGAACTGTGAGCCAACCCTTCCTGGGCTTGGGGAGGTCGCTGACGTCAGGAGTCCCGGCTGTGGTTACCTCCGCTGAACTGACAGTGTCCTCAGCATCCTTTGTGAAACTTTGCTCGAGTTCTCCTCTCGTAGACTTTGCGGGGTCTAGGTCGCCTACTGGGACTGAGGTGTAGATAGTGTAGCAGATGAGGGCAAACGCGACGAGTGGAATGAAGGTGATTCCTCCGAGAATATAAGCGTAGATGATGGCCTTCAAGGACATAGATAGCGTAGAGCGGGAAACCTCGGAGCTCACTGATAGAGCCAATGGTGAGGTCGATGGTTGAGATGGCCGACGATGTCGATGGCCACTATGTGGAGGTGAGGAGAGGCAACATTGCAGCTGCTTCCAACAGGTAACTCGCACGTGTCAAACCGGCGCTTAGCAACGTGGCGCGCCACAGGCTCAAATTGAGACAAGTTTCAAAGAGGGAAAGTCATGCAAACGCGAACCCCGCGAAAAGATAGTCAAGATATTTCTCGAGTGTATAAGAGCAGAGATCATCGAAAGAGAGTATGCTAAATGAGAGATAATCCTAATCTACAGCAAGAACAAGAGGAAGATGGTAGACACCGTCCAGGAATGAAATGGTGAGACCGTGCAACCACAGATATAATACATACATTATAAAGCCCAAAGATACAGCATGAAACCTAAAAATCCAATAGTCCTCAAAAGCGTTCAAGGAGAATTTATAGCACGAAGGGAAGGTGATGGTGGTCGTGACCGTGGCGGATGGCGTTTGGAGCGACTGTCAGGGAACGATTTACGCCGTTGACGATGCATCGGACGTGAGAACATGCCCCTCTGCATCTGCTCTTCAGGTGACGGCAGCAGCGCCCACCAGTGTCCATCTACGAATTGCCAACGCTCTACCATTGGTGAAACCTTGGCAATGAGCGGCGGAAACACATCATTCACGACCGGATGTGTTGGTACAACCAGTCGGTTTCCGAACGACGCGTCTTGAAAGGGGACCCATCCCGTACGATCTCGGGGTTGCGACGCGCAGGGTGTAATTACGATGGTGGGTATCCCGTGGTCGGGGTTCTCGTGATATCCCTGAGATGTCGGACTGAGTTCAGCTACACCTTCCCAAGGATCTCATAAACTTTCAAGAACTCACCGACGCAGATGAACATTGCTCCATACAGATAACGTTCCCACTTAAGGGGGTTGAGGGTCTCAAAGAAGTTGATGTGGCCGGGTTGAGAAGCCGTGGCGCCGAATCCTAACTTCCGTTAGTAAACCGGTGTCAAAGCTTAACATTGTAATATGGTCTCACCTGCGAGGGAGACAATTCCAGCTCGGTCATGACATTATCGTCAAGGTCGGCCAGCAGTCGCGCGAGACTGTCTATGTCGTTATGTACAGTACTCCGCACTGCGTTGCATACAGGTGCAACCGTACTCGTGCATGCTTCTGCAAGGCGGTGCCAAGCGATAGATGGGATGTAATCGCAAAGTTCCTCGACGCTAGTAGACTGCGAAAGGGTTCTTCAGAATACGAATATTGCGCCATATACAACTTGGACATACCAGTACAGGGTCCTCCTCCTCACCCGAGTATTCCAATCCTAGCACGTTCTGTGACGTCGCTTCCCATGCGCGCGCCGCCGTGTTTTTTATGAGTGACAACATTGCGAAGCAAAGGGGTCGTCAAGATCCCGCTGCGAGTGTGCAATGAGAAGATGAGGGAGGAAGGAGAATCTGGTTAACATGAAAGAGGGGGAAGAGAAGGAGCAAAATGAGCAGAAGACAGCCCTGGGTGGGGTTAACCGCCGTGGTACTGCTACCGGTAACTCCCATACCCGGCGGACCCGCTCACTTATTCACGCTTGCGCAGACTCCTCCGAGGCACAATGGGCGCAACTCAATCCAGTGGCTCCTATAGGACAGAATACAGTGTAATCTACACGTTGGTAAGACGATATCTATCGGAGATGCGAAGCAGCAGAATCGAATGTGAGATAATTTACGAAAACGTGCTGAATTATACAATGAATGGCATGATGCAGGTGTCCGACCGGATGCAAAGAAATGAACAAAGCCAAAAATAAGATGAAAGGCAAGAAGTCAAAACGGATGATACAGGTTTTTGACCCTGTCGGATACAGGTTGAAACAACAACGCCTGGGGTTCTAAAGTCCGGCTGCCTGGCTCCAGAGTAACCGACGGTCCTACGAAATTGGCCCGCGAGTATTCCTCGCCGGAAGAGAACTCACTGTAGTGAGGAGACCCATACTCGTAATCTTCCAGCTCCACGTCATCTTCCACGTCCATATCAGAGTCATCATCCACGAAGTCAACGTCATCGTCACTGGAGACGTCCTCTGGAATAGACGGCATGTATGATTGGTCGGAATTTGAGGCATCAAGTGGACGGTGAGATGATGATTTTGACGCAAGCAACGAGGAGGAGAATTGATCGAAGTCATATTCCGGATCGCACTGCCACCGAGGAACGTATGGGCGACGAGGACGAGGATGATGTAGCACAAGTGGCTCAGGAACCACTGGCGACGTTTGATCTAGCTCAAACGCACTGGGCGGCAGGGACTCGAAATGCGGCTGCACCTGAATATGCCCAGAAAACGCGGAATCACTGTCCGTGGACACCTGCATCAGGTTGTCGAGGAGTGTTGCGTAGTCGGGAAGAGCGTAATGATTCGATGGGTGTGCTGCTGCAGAGCCTCCAGTTTCGGGTGATCGGTGGCAAAGATTTCGGTGCTCCTCTTCCGGTTGCACCCAAACCTCGTGATGATCAAACGCGCGCATTACCTCTGCAAATGCATCAGCTATTGCAGGTTCGAGGTGGGCTTCAGACGTGTTTGCAGTTGGAGTGTGCAATCGTGGGTTTGACGGAGGCGAAATGGAGCAGTCCCGGGATAATTGCGGGAGGATGAATGGCGATATGGGCGAACACTCCACATTGGAAGAGTACGTCCGTTCTGGGAACGCTGCTGAGGAATATGTTTCCTGCTGCCACCTGCCATGTGGAAGAGATGAGGAAGAGGTAGATGCCCAACTGGAACAAGACGCCCAAGACGCTGTGGCGTCCAAAGTTAAATCCTGATCCATAGCTAACAAGGAGATTCAGTACGAGTGAGCGTAAGAAATGAGACAGAGGGTAGTTGGGCTTACTCGTATGAGAGAAACTTGCACTGCGGAAGAACCCACTATTTGTAGGACAAGGCCTGACGGCTGCGGGGCGGTTCCGATTCCCAACATACTGATACGGGCGACTGGCGTGTGGCGTGTGATTCATGTCTTGGGAAGGGAGGGAAGATGAGGGGGTGGAAAAGTCGAGCGAAGAACATCGCAGAGGCGAGGGCTCATTATATGTATCGTCGGTGACGGAACGGGTAGTCGCCCAATTACCCTCGATGCCAACATTTGTGGTGGTCCAAGTGATGGAGTGAACGGTGGCAGCCACTCCATATTGTTCTGGATCAAGATCCCGCATACCAGTGAATGTGTCCGTAGGCGTCTGTTGATATATCCGGAACGATCAGCACATGTCAGATAGAACATTTCAATGGCGACGACACAGGTATTGCAGAGCGCTATGACCATCATTTTAAAGACAATGGCATTGTCATAAATCGAACCGTCGAGGGGAGTCAGGCAACGGTTAGGAAGAAAGGACGAAAGGAACACGTTGCGACCATGGAGATAATAGGGTTGCAAAGATGCCACAATCTCGGAGATGACTGAAAAGAACCGGACACGCACCCATAGCTCGTGGTCATGAGGAAGCGCCGCTCCAGATTCTTTTTCCTTGCAGTCCGACGTTGGAGCAATCATACTGCCGCTTCCAAGGTTGTCGGCCACCGCGCGGTTTTGGTCATCTTCTGACAACTTAGTGGCGTGAAGGTAAACGACCATTGTGGTTTGACCAGGAGTGGCTGTAACTGTGTATCAACAACAATTGGACGGTTAGATGGAAACAAAGGTTGATCAGTGTACTGGAGGGTCAATGGGGCATTGTTCGGGTCTGAACCTTGACTCCTGCCGCAAGCTATATGTATGCGGCGTCAGGGAAGACCCTGGACAGAAACCGCAGACCGCGGGTAAGCGATGCTGAAATCGAACCTGACAAGCTCTAACAGAGCGCGGAATCAATAAATGACAGGGAGGAGGATTTCGAAGCCCCTCAGATCCGCCGTATCTGTATGAGTATTCTCTCTAGCGGAGCATTTTGGGGATCCCACCGTGCATGAGAAGACTGTGCCTTCAAGTAGAGAGATGGATCATCCTGGATATCAGTATATCATTCACCATCAGTCCACAACCTAACGCCATGTGAGTTGTGCTGTCCCATCCTGCTGCTCAGCCACCCAAGATAGCTATAGATTCCCGTTGATCAGCGCATCTTGTGCTTCGACATGAATGGGTTGCCGTGCTCTTTATGATAGGTGAGCAGCTTCAAGTGCCTTTTTAACTTATTCGCTACAAGAGGGATGTTTGGGGGTGGCGTCAGCTAAGTACTCTTCGAAAGGGTAAAGGCGTACAGATGACGTTATGGAAAACCTCTTGCCATTTCGCAGCACATGTGCACAGAAGATAAGCTCCCATGGTCCTTGCTGTATCACTGGTTGCGCACCTGTTAGACTACGTGGTCAATGAGTTAATCTCGGGTAATGCAATCTTGGAACGACATACCTTCGAAGCAACAATACTTGGCGAGGTGCATGTTATGTGTCGCAAGGCTGCATGCTGTGACTAATCCGTACGATCGGCAATTGTTGACATGGATGGTCATACTATGGACTTACAGAACGTTCATGTTTGAGAACGTCCACCCTTTGGATGAATGCGGGATCACCGCAGACCTACACAAACATCCTGCGAGAGATGGACGAGTCGTTGCCTGCGAATTGCGTGTAGTGATTGATGGCCACCTTTCAATAGACGAAGATCTATAAGCACAGGTCATTCAATCGCCAGTCGATAGAATCTGTATTTCGTATTTCAGTTACCGATCACAATGCAATCATCACATGCGGTAGGCGCGTACCAATACGAGTTGCAATCAAGAGGTGTCAGATCCACCGATCTCGTACATGGGGGTTGTGTTCCAAATCCGGATGTGTCGACCAAATTTGGTGAAACACGTGGCAAACGGCACAGCGGCATTGTGTGCGATCTTGATTCTTGCCGAAGTCCAGCCGTCACCCACTTGGTCGATCCTTCATCCTCCTTCGTCTCATTGTCGTCGTTGAACTCGCCCATCTTGCGTCGCAAACACACACCCCTGCGTCCCCGCATCTCGTTCTTCCTATAATAGCGACATACATAACGAACATTTCCTCGTGCAGATTCCATTCAATTGTTGATAGTACTTCGAAAAGCTCCTTCGTACAAACACTATAATTCTTTCGTCTTCGTGTATCCCAATTGTATAATGGTGAGAATGTTTTTATGAGATGGTACAAACACAGCTGACTGTTCTTCATCGCACAATATTCATCAGATAACCCCTCCTGCTGTCCTGTTCCAACCAGCTCCTGATCTTGCAGTCACATATGCCCAGTCAGCTCGCCTGGTCAGACCGACTGTTTGTTGTGCACGACCCTATGACATGTGCGACCCAATTACTTACTATCTCACCTTCGTAGATGTTATTCAATGTCTCTTTACATGTGCCGGGTACGCTCGACAGGGTGAACATGAATGACATCATCATGTCCTTGCAGCCCTCCCCAGTCAATGGAATGAAGAACTTCTCAGAAATAGTACACACTGTGCTAGCCCCTCAAGGTAACATACTGCTACCTGTGTAGTGGCTTGCACTCGCTCGCATCCGCAATGGCAATGAGTTTATGCACTACAAATTGGCACCTCAGCCTGAGCATCGCATCAGACAATGTGGGTTGTGACACTATAGAACAACTTGTGCTATCTACGGGCAGTAGTGATCAATAGAATAATCATTTGCGGCGTCGCATTGCTTTATATCTTCCGTTCATTGCACGGCTTGGAACGCTGAACTGGACTACAACGTTAACGACCTCAACGCAGCTTTTCCACAACTGAGCTCGGTTTCTCGGGATCCTGAGAATCTTCAAGTTCCGAACGCTATGCCGAAGGCTCGCCGTGACAGGGTGTCAGCGCTCGCTTAAGGAACCCCCATGTACGAGATCGGTGGATCTGACACCTCTTGGTTGCAATCCTTTCTGACGGACGAATTGCATATTGCCTCATGAAGCTTGCGTCGCTGGGATAGCCAGAGTGCTGCGCAGCGAGGATACGCGCAGTGGCCACGGATGGCTGTACCGCTCTTATTCATGAGCAGTAGGACAACCAAGGCGCGTCGATACCAAACTTCTGTGCAATACGGTTTCATGCGTGTAGCGGGTGAATATATCATGCGTATCAGGAAATGGGAAGTGAATGTCAACGAACACTGGTGGTGGAACTCACGCATAACACGAGCGAGAAGAATCCTTTTAGCCGAACGCTAATCAACGTCAATCATCCTCTAGTTATGCCTGTATTCCGTTCATACTTATGAAAATATGATGATCTATGAACGACGGAGACGTGAGACGATGGATAAAGCCGCTCGTAGATTTGAAGAGCTGACGCACCATTCGCCGAAGCCCAATCACTGGTAATTCAATGCAACCACGCAATCCCTCCCAGAATAGCATATAAGTGTTTGAGACATCTATAACTTGATTGATTCCTATCGAATGTGGCACAATCGGTCTCCTAATCCTACTATCCTCACTTGGGACAAATCATTCTGAGCGTTGTAACCATAGTTCCCTTGGAAAAGTGCTTACCTTCCAGCTAATTTTGCAATATCGTTTACTTGTAAGCTTTTTGGTGCACAAGGACATGTGGACGGATGAGATCGTTCGAGGGTGAGGAATCCAGTCCTGTATCCTGGCGGTTATCTTCAAGAGCGCCGAGTAATCACGTGAAACTCACGTGTCCGCGTTACTTCAAAGTTCAGTGAAGTGGCGCAGCGGACTCGGAAGAATCAAAAGATTGCACTCAGAGGCACACAGGAGATTCAAGTATTCGATGCATTTAGCTACAGGTAGTAGGCCTCCCTAAGAGGTCTGGTGTCAAGCACCGTCCGAGCCGGACCGTTGCCAACACAGCAGTTGGGACGGGAAGGATGGGGAGGGAACATGTACCAGTAGTATGTATCGGCCATACGGCCACCGGCGTGAAGGAGGGCGATCGTTACCTCTATGTATGAGGCAGCGGCGGCTAGACTGGGGCCAGCCTCAGGCATGCTGTTGCCAACCGGTGATCGTGCCCGTGGTGTGCACTCGTACAAGATGTGCGCTCTTGGAGCTCTGCAACGTATTTGAACATGTGTTTCGTAGGCGCAGCGTCCTGCTTTCACGATTTGCCGCTGTGCGTGAACATCGGAGCGTTTCATTCACGGTGGCCCGGAGGTCCATTAAGGGATCGCATGTATATTGCTACCGAGCGGTAGGTAGCATCGTGGTGCAAGGCTGTCTACGCGCTCCTTCAAGGGGCTCAAAAGGAGAGAAGGGTCAGTTGCCATGTTAGGGGTACCACATGAAGGATACAGATGGCAAAAATGTCTAAGATCGACAACGTTCCCTAATCGTGATATTATGATGAGTTGATAGTAATGTGATTTGCGACACCCACGCTTACTCACATCCTACAATCACCATCCCAGAATTTTGGGTGATGACCAGACCTTCGATCCCTCCGCCCAGGAGAGTGACCTTCATGCCGACACCTTTCTTGTTCAGCCCTAGAACAACCGCCTTGATGATGGCTTGTGGAGACGAACTGGTCCGGCTCTGGTTTCAGAACAAAAATGCCCAGTCTGAGCTGCGTGCAATACAACGTCCTTAATTTTCTCGTGCACACGTGTGGGTGCAAAATGCGCCGCTGAGTCGCCGGCTATTCAAGAAATCAGCTCGTGCTCATGCTTAAAGAGCCGAGGGGTACTATTAAGCGTGGTGAAACGAGACGCGTCAGCCTGGGCACATACTCCCTCAGAATGAACGAGCAAAGAGACACACCTAGAAAGCGTCCGAAATGCTACGGTTGTTCCGTGGTCAAATAATCGCGTCATTAGAGGGTTCTGCAGAGCAGCCTGAGCCTTGAGGTGCATCACTTCTCATGAAGGATCGTCTTCATACCACCGTGCAATGAGGCTCGATCATGATCCAGAGCCTGTCATCCTGAGGAAGTCCCGTTGAAGAGCTTCAAGCCTGAGAATACCGTCAGTTCCGGAGTTTGCTGGGAAGTACCTTCTGATACTAGCTACTGTCAACTTTACAACGGAAAGAGCCAGTTACAGCTGTTTGCTGAACGAGAGGCCCCTCAATAATGTGGTGCACACAGGGCGGACTAGAAGTGGATCCCACAATGCCGCCCGCCGGAGCTGCCGTACCTCGCTCCTCCGGGCCCTCCTCACAGCATTGGAGCAAGATTGACTCTTCGGCATTGCGGAAGTTTGCATAATCGAGTCATTCAGCAATCCAAGCGAGGTTGGAGTAAATGTGCACCATTTTTCTGAGGGGCCTAGTGTTCAGCAAGCAGCTGTAACTGAAGAAATCGAACGTGCCCATGGTCGGATGAGTCGTTACTTGCGACACGATGGTGGTGGTTTACAAATAAGCTGACAGAAACGGCTTGGTCTGCCAGTGAGAGGGTCGCGGCTGTCCCGGACCGATCTTCCACCCAAACATGCAAGTTCATGAAATGAAACTCCTAGGGTATTAATGAATATGCATAGGAGAACGAGATTTGGTACACGATTATGATGATGTCGTTCATAGTAAATGTCTTACGACGGAGAAGGAGGCCCGGACGCGGAACCACTGTCTTCTGTATCGACGTCAGCTACATACAACTTCTGACCCGAGTCACTCCGTCGAGCCTGCTACTTTTGTGCAGGTTTCTTTACGACTCCGACTTTCTGCGCTGCACCATATCCACCCCCCGAGCTGCCCGAGAAACAACCATCAGCATCCCCTGCCCATGAGCAACATATCAATCACCAAAATACGCACGACGACCCTTGTCTCTTCGCGAGCTGACACGGAATATTCCTCGTGATGCACGTCATGCATGGTCGTATACCGTCGCACTGTGATTTCGCTGGTTCGAAAAAACCGGTCTTGTAAGTAAACAGGTACTGTCGATAACGCGTGCGGCGAGGGAGACAGACTTGTTGTGCAGTAGACACATTTTTTTGGTGTATTGGATGAGCTTGTGCTCGTTGAAGTGCTCTATCCATGGGGAGTGATAGATTTAGTACTCAGAAATAATATTTAGAGAATATGCACGAACCTGTTTGGATGAGCTCATATTTGATACTGGCTAATAGCAGAGACAATGGGGGTGCGAGAGGGGGATGCCTGAGTTGTTGCATCCTTTCGCTGCCCCTCCTCGTATGGTCTTATACTTACCCTCTGCCAAGAAACAGATATCCAAGGCCAGAGCAAAGCAGTTCATACTAGATCCAGTCCACTCAGTGCATGCCATGGCCCAAGCATCGAACACAACAACAACAGCACTCACCCTTCACAGCCCCAGCCTCCGAGGTTCAAACGGATGACTTACATCAGTTCCAGAGGCAATCCCAACTCGAATCTCCTGTCTCCCTTTGATATCCTCTTCAGCCGAAGTGAGACACAATACACCGTGACCTATGAGATCACTTCACCCTATGTCATCCTTGGTCGTAGGACGAAATCCACGAGGGGCTGAAGAAAACGGTAGGATGAAAGTCATGAGGACAATGCATGCCAGCACTCAGGCGAGTTCGGTCCCGTTCGTCTTCATAAAGTCATAAACAGATGAAAAGTCACCGGTCACCACCTGCCACTGACCATCCTTCGCATGTATGACGCAGGGGACCCGGTCCCCCTCCTGAGGTCTCCGATTGTGCTTTCTCCTTGATGCGCAATCGCAATCGCATCGACCAACGTGGGTCTTTCGACCACTGAGCCCGGATCTTTGGCGAAATGCTGACCAACAAGAAAATCAGCCTTCAACATGCGAATTCCAGACCTGCAGCTGGTTGGATAAAGTATGTCCGGGGGTCGGGGTAAGCATGACCGGGTAAACACCATCATAAGTAGGTGGCTTTGTCAGTCAGTGAGTATGAGTGTTTTTTCTTTCACATCCTGATCTGCACCTGCACCTGCAACAGGCCTGAGAATCAGCGCGCAAACGCATAAGCCAGATGGGTCGACGACGAACCTTTGTTCTGAATGGGCTTGCGTCGGGGGCCGATATAGGGACCATCTCCAGGAACCCCAACGCCTGAGGTTGCGACAGAAGAAGAAGAAGAAGAAGAAGGAAAAAGGAAAAAAAAAGGTTAAAACAAGGAAGTGGAGACTTCGGCGATTTAAATCAACCAACCTGGGGTGGAATTTGAGAACACGAACAAACCTCGGAAGCTTGTCAATGATTTGGTCGGGTCGCAGTCGCAACGTCGCGTTTCCCTCCCGATCGACAACTCCAACCCCCGGCCGAGCGGGGGGTACTACTATGGAAACGAAAACAGAAAAGAGATGCAGAAATTAGAATCCGGTTGCTGAGAAGAAAGAGGGAAAAAACCTCCTCCTCAGGATGGGAGGTGAACCGACGCCGCGCCCCGCCCTGCGACGTACAAGTGACGCAAAAAAGCACAACGGAAAATAACAAAAAACGGTTCATATGACGATTATTACAACACTGTGGAAGTGTAATATAGAGGTTAAGCTACAAAGATGGGGGATGGAAGGAACACACAATCTTTTCTCCCTCTGAATCTGATTCTCAGAGAGTGAGTGGGTGGGGTGGGGTGGGTTGAGATAATCATCGACCCTGCACAAGGTACGAAATTGCATCGAATTCTCTCGTCATCAAGAGGTTGGGACGGTCTCCCCGTTGCCTTCGCCGAAGTGCAAAACTCTGGGTTTGTAAGGAGAGAATCATATTTAGCCGGGACCCACATGAGAGAAACAAAAAAGAGAAAGAGTTGGACACGCACGGAACGTTTTCCGTCACCTTCACACACTCGATGTTTCGCAGTGCGCACTGTCTGCAGTTTGGTGTTCCGTTACACTCCGTTGTGCCTGATCCGAATGGGATCTTGCCTGTTTCAGTCACTGTCAGTAGAGTTACTGTGGCGGGAGTGCATGGAACACGAACGCATTGTACAGAAAAGACAGGGCTGGTTTTTTGGGGGTTCAGAACCAGTTGGTCGGGATTGCTGGGATGAAAGCGTCAGAAACAAAGCTCGCCACAGTGACCAACAACAGAAAAGAGCTCACTGAACCACTGCTCATAGCTAAAAAGGGAACTTGCTGAAGAAACTGAAGTGGTATGTTATCGTGCAAGTTCCCACTTTTCCGTGCGCCATTTTATACCTGGAAAAAAGATTGGGTGTCGGCGGAAATATCGGGGGTATATATGAACGGGGTCCCTCGAGTGAACGAATCTGCCTCAAGCCGAGACGCCTTCGTAACTATTACCGCCCGCCTTGAGGCAACCAAACGCTGCCCCCCGAGTGTTTTTGCGCCCCTGGGCGCGCGGGAGGGGACCCTCTTCAGGACCTGGTGGGATCTGCAATCACCCAACTGTTTCCCGACCTGGCCGAAAGGGGGTGCGGGTGCGAGGGTTCGATCGCGATTTCCCTGTTGCGCTTCGCCCTCGAGTCAGTGTGTGTTTATGGCATTTGACAAGGGCAGTTGCTGCGAACTGCATGAGGTGCTCACCGAAGATTGCACAACCCCCTATGGGTTGTGGTGGTGGTTTGAATGAGAGATGCATCTCGAGAAGGGCCATGGAAAGCTGTATAGCGAGCGCAGTCAAGATACCATTGCAGGTTGCGTACCCTGAGCAGTGCCGCCTTGTACCGCCTAGAAATCATCGCTATGAGGGACAATAACAACAACGGGATACCCGAGGCCCGGTATTCGGCACATGAAATATTGAAGTGAGATTCGGAAGGTTCTTCAATCTCGAGGGGTACTCTTATGTCCGAGCGAGGTGATTGACTTTCCGAGGCCCAGGGCAACGAACGAGTCAAGTCTACCGAGAAAGATACTTGTGGGAATCAGGCTTGGTATGAGGTGTTGGCGCCACTCACCTCACACAGCACGCCGGATAAGGGTACGGCGAACATTGATGAACCCATCGTCCCCAACGCTATACCCTGAAGACTCTCCTGAGAAGTAACATTGACAATAGCGTATACGGGCCCCGGTGTCAACGTATTCGGGATTGGGTTTGAGCCAGGTTTGAGGGGAGAGCGTAATGTACGACATCGTAGATACACCGCAGTTCGGGGGATGTAGAAAACGATAACATGTCATAGCTCGAGGGAGAGCGATGAGTCACTGTGCTACACGTATCTGTGAACAGAATACGTCAGCCAATTCGAGGCAACACGGAACTTGTACGCTGTCCATACCTGTCAGGAAGTCGTAGGGTGCTATCTGGGCAAAACCATGATGGAAGGGGCGGTGAGAGATGCTCGAGGAGGTGATGGTCAAAAAGCAAACCAGAAGAAGGAAAGAATTCGAAGGGAGCCAACTCTAACGGCCACGCTGTTCCCGGCCCGCTGCTGCTACTCATCCTCATCATTTCCTCCAGGCTGTCGTCATACTTGCAAAGCTACTTGCAAAGCTACGTATCTTATTAAAGCACACTCAATCTGAACAAATTATTTGCGTCGATAATCCTGAATAGAAACTGAATTGTGATAAAGGATAGCTGTCACGCCAGACCAGAAAACACGGTGAATGGATACGAAGGGGGTACTGGGATGATCAAAGTGCCTTGGTGCAACCGAGGATACTTCGACAGCGTGGAGTTAAAAAAGAGGGTAAAGTACCCGCACCATATCCTTTGAATCTTCTGCTGTGATTCCACCGATAACATAGTAAAAGCGCGAGGGTATTGCGATCCCCGCGAGTAGCACGGACGTACATGAACACGGGCGAAAACTTACACAAAGCTCTGCTTGCCTCCCCTTCCTCCTTCCAAATGTTTACGAAAAGCTTGAGCGGTGAGCGGCTATTACGCCGTCGGGTGATGATGAATCCCTTCACTCCGCTACCACCAAGCCGCTCATCGCCCTCTGGACATCTGCCACTCCGTTCGCGCCGGCACCGTTAATGATGCGGGGACCGAGACCAGGGTGCCTCACGCCCAAAGCAGCTCCGAGCATTCTCTTTCCAGGGTCTCCAATACGCGGTGCGGAGTGCTCTGGCTGAGCGACAACAACAGCGGGGTCGAGGGTGGTCGGATCGGGTGCTACGTCACCACCCAGTGAAGATGAGATAAGGGCGTTCAGAGTTGGGTGGGATGGAATATTGGGAAGGGTAGGCGAGGGCTGGTCACGGTCTCTGGGAGATGTTGCACGCTCGGGGACTGCAGATACGCTGCCGTTGGCAGAAGGGTTGGCGGAAAGAGGGGGGGCAGCAGTCAGGGGGCTGGCATTGGAGCCGTTTCCGTTGCGGAAGGAGGTGCTAACGGAAATTCCTCGGGCATGAGAGACTGAGTTGCGGACGTTGTGACCACGTCCACTGCCATTGTGCGAACGGGAGTTAACGTTCTGGATGACTGCCTGAGCGTCAGGTCCGTCGTAGGGCTTGATGGTGGCCGTGGTGGCTGAGTTGGGGGAGGTGAAGGCTGCAGGAGGGTAGGCCAAGGTATGAAGGTAGGCTCGTTTGGCTAAACGATTACGATGTATCAGCACACATTGCATGCAAAGACAAATAAATGTAAAAACGAGGCTAAACATGCACTCGGCTAATCGACGACTGGCTGGCGAAAAGAAGAAGAAAGAAGACGGGGAGGACTCACCCGTAGTGGCATCGTTGAAAACGATGAGCAAGCTCGTATCGTCAATCCACTTGATCTTGAAGCCGCCATTGGTATTCTCCCACTCCGAGAATGCGGCTTGGATGTCCCTGGTCTTGAGCTCCTTTGGGAATCCGGTGAGAGAGAGGATGCGAGTGACGCAGGCAGAGAGCTGTGAGAGCGAAGTTGCCATTGCTTGCGGTGCGGGTGCGGGATGTGTGAGGGATTGGATGAGGGGGTGAGCCTGAGCCAAGAGGAGGTGTGGCAGGAGCGAGCTGCGTGGGCTGGCGAGGATGAGTTAATTGGGAGTATATGTAGACAAAAAGGAATCTTTTGATTGAGAACTGGAAGGGAGTGAGTGGTTGTGTTGTACAGCAGGGGAAGGATAAAGGGAAGATGCAAGATGAAGACAGAGTCGCAAACACTCATCCCGGCATCTCCCAAAACACTAGGCACACGGCGCTCGTTTCAAGTCCGCGTGCGCCTACCCTAAACTGCCCTCTCAATGGCAAATACTTTGTTCTTTCGTTCGTTGTGACCTTGGACCCAGCAAAGTTTTTGACCAACCATCACATCACTTGAAACGGACCGTTCCGCCTGCCATCAGTACACAACATCACTTCGCCTCAAACATTTCGGCCTCGCGCCGCAATCCACAGGCAGTGTCAATCATGTAATTCTGTAGAGATGTAGATCCTCCTTTGCGCTGTGTCAAAGTACCGCACGACAACACCGGAATTGGGCTGCAAGACACGCTCTCTTGGCAGTGTTTGCCCTGGAAGATCGTCGCCGCCTGAGCATGAGCAACCAAGTGGGATGTGGTGAATTATGCATTGCCAAATTGAGAGTCCGCGGGAGATGCCGATGAGTGACAAGGTGTGCGGATGGATTGGGCAGCGAGTGGGTGAAGGCGAGAATGAGCACAAGCCAGGCCAGTCGCACACTCCGGGTCCCCTTCCTCCCTTCCTTCATCCCCTCGGACTCCTTCCTCCCCGACCGTACGTTCCTGCTCATCGTCGAGCACACTCCACAGTACTCACTCGCTCACTCACAGAACACTCACTCGAAGCCATCCACGCGCACCAGTCAATGTACCAAGATGAGATGGACAAGTTCGCGACGCTGGTAGATCTTCTGCAGCAGCTCATAGACCAGAATGAGTACAACCGCAAGATGTGCGCGTCCCTCACGACCCTTGCGGTAGAGGTCAAAGTACGTCGTCACACGTTCTCGCGCCAGGTTGCATGCACAATGCTGACGGGAGGCAAAGACTCAGGCGGTAGAGGCAGCAGCAGTCACCCCACTGCACAGAGTCAACGTAGATCTGTCGAAAGGTGCGCGCCCTCTTCGTCTCCAAGTCTGTCTTCTCGTGTTCATCTTTGTTCTCTAGAGGTCTTCGAGTCTGAACTCGAGCGCACAAACGCGCAAGCCGTGATCGAGAATCACAGCCTTCTCCACGAGAATCGCCAGTTGAGCGTGCTGCTGAAGGAGTACGAGCAAACGATGGACACTGTCATGGCCAAATTCCGCAGCCACGCAGTACGTTCGCAACAAACCATACCTTCCACCTCTCATACTCAAATGCTTCATCTTGCAGCTCGCAGCGTCGCAGCACGAACAAACCCTCGTACGACATTACGAAAAACTCATGCAATCCCGCGAAACGTCGCCGCAGAGTGACCCTTCCAACAACACCAACATCGCCATCTCCGTTCACCGACTCGCCGACCTCCTGCGTGCTCTCACGCGTTCCATGGCCGGCGACGAAGCACCTGAATCACACCAACCGCAACAATTACAACCCAAACCACTCCCGTCCTCTTCAACGTACCCTCCAAACCCATACGGCCAGAGCACCACCACCACCTCATCACCACCACCGCCACCCGACTCTTCCTCTGATCCCCCGAACGCCATCGACGACACCATCGCACTCCTAGACTCCCTTCTCGGAGACCAAGAAGACTGGGCGCACGAGCGCGAAACCGAGATCCAGCGACTCGAGAGGGAGAACGACGAGCTGAGGAAGAGGCTCGGGATCGACGCGGGCACTGCGCAGCGGAACGGGTGGCTGGAAGATGAGGCGAGGGATTTGTTGTTGTCGCGGTACACCCCGATACATCCACACGGCGGCGGCGGCGGCGGTGGTGGCGGTGGTGGTTTAGGGAGGTCGTCTTCTCCTGGGATATTAGGAGGGAGACATGAACGCGCGGGGAGCCCTGTGCTTGGGATGGGGATGTTCTCGGGGATGAGACCGCCCCCGTCTCCGTTCATGAACGTCCTCTCCAATCAACACAACAACACCAACACCAACAGCAATCACAACAACAATTACAACAACAACATCGTCCCGTCACACGACTTCAACCCACAAACCCAAACCGCGTTCGGGAACCAAATCTCAGTGCACCACCAACCCTCAACAGGAGGACACAACACCTCCTTGGCGTCCCAAGCCGCGCGGGACCTCGCCGGTGTCGGAGGGGTTGGCGCGGGTGGAGGGGGTGGTGGGGTCGGCGGGGGTGGAGGAGGAGGAGGAGGAGGGTTGAGAGGGATGCAAGGGAGGAGACCGGCGATGTTTGGAAGGGGACGGGGAGGGGCTGCTGGTGGGGCCGGGACGCAGTTGGCTAGGGACGTTGGGTTCGGTGAGGGTGTTGGTGGAGGAGGCGGAGGTGTGTTGGAGAGGCCGTGGCAGGCTCAGGTCGGGTTGGATTTGTCGTAGGGGTGAGCGTCCCCCCCCCCCCCTGGAGGTGGGTTCTGTAAGTTATGTGGATCCGTTTCCTTAGATCTTTCTTTTTCGTCCGTCCGTCGTTGTCTTTTTTGTGGCATCGTATACGTCGTTGCGAGTTAGTCTCATAGTTCGTGTTGTGAGTTTGGATCCCGTCTTCCTTAATTACCATGGCGGCCTCTTTGAATCGCGGCGCACTCTCAAGTCATTATCCTCATCACAACGAGTACATCCCGCACCCGCACCATGATCTCACAGAGAAACTGACGAGCAGTGCAATCCCATATAAAACAGACACATATTAATATTATAGAGAACCTAACGAAAAAAACCACTATAGGAGCGCGAAATCGACAACCGACCAAAAAAAAACACACCCCCTCGCAACGAACCCAAAAAACCCGAGGAGAGACTGGAAGGAATGGAGGGGAAGGGATGTGTGTGTGTGTGTGTGTGTGTGGTGGGATAAGTTATGATTGAAGGTGCGGGTGCGGGTGTGGGGAGTGGACGAGGAAGGGACATGGGAAATGGAGAGGACGTGTATGGGCGGTTGGTGGTGAGTGAGTTTGTGGATGGTAGGAGGTTGCGCATGGAATGTATCGAGATGTCGAGATGTCGAGTGTGTATGTGTATGGTCATGGTCGTGGATGGGTCATGAAAGGTTGCGGGGGGTATGAAGAGCAGGATGAGAGAGAGGGTATGTATGAGGTTGGAGAGTAATGGAAACAAGGACGATGACGGGATGGGGAAGCGTGAGCGTTGGTGAGCGATAGCGAGAAGGATTAATGGACTGAGACCAGCAGAGCAGAGGGGGTGGTGGGTAGAAAGGATAAACACGCAAGTGCAGGTGCGATGGGGGTTGAGGGGGAGCACGAACAGCAAAAAGAAGAAAAAAAGTCCTCTCTAAGGGAGCAACGAAACCACGGAGTATCACAACAACCCGAAAACGACAAATGCGAAACAGGGAACAGAAAAAAAAAAGACAAAGCCGTCGCCTTCTAACACACACTCACCTCCCACCCCAACCCGCTCCTCCCGATCCCCTCCCACGCAACACCCACCATCTTCTCCTTCACCTCCTTCACCTCGTTCCCCATCCTGCTCACTTTCTCCCCTCCAACCCCACAAGCGTTCTGCAGCGCCTTGACGCGTAGCAGAAGAGGGTTGGCGATTGGACGGAGACGGGACGTGACTGTGGGTGGTGGGTAGGGAAGTCGGAAGGGCGAGCGGGGTGGTTGGGCTGGTGGGGGCAGTTTGCGTTCGATCGCGAGGGTAGAGGATGTGGATGGTATGGGCGGTGGGGGCGGGTTGAGTGGGTAGAGAGGAATGGGCGGTCTGGGTTGGGTTGTTGGCGACGAAGGGGATGTTGGTGATGGTGGTGACGACGGCGGTGTGGATTGACATGGAGGGGTAGCGATGAAGATCGAAACGTCCGCAGCTGACGCGCGGTACCCTTCCTTCCTAACCCTCCACGACCGACTCTCCCGCCCTCTTCGTCTCACCACACTCACGCCCCTCGACCGTGACCTCGATCTCGACCGAATACTACTCTCCTCGTCCCAATCATACCCATACCCATCAACACCAGTGTTGAACATGGTTGCGGAGACGTACGCGCGTTGGAATGAAGTCGCGATGTCGACGAATGTCCGTACTGACTGGGACATCCGCGTCATGAACCCGATGCTCCGGTGGTCTGTGAGAGACCGAGTGGAAGAGCTGGCGCGATGTAATCGGGGTCGGTGGAAGGCGACGAGTTGATCGTCAAGAATGTATTGATGCATGGCAGCGTGAATGTATCGTGCGGGTTCGGGAATAAGTGGGTGTTCAATAGCAATGACTCGTGTGGAACGAGGACATGAATGTCGAATGACGATCGGAGCACCTTCCTGCTCCTCGACCACCTGGATATCCATGTCCTTCGAGAGCATCAGGGGAGAAAGCGACGGTGTCGTGAGCAATGTCGAGATGGAGCTGCGGACGCTGAAGGAGAACCAGGACGTATGTGAACGCACAGTTGTCTCCGTCCTCGCCGACTCTGACACCGCCGTCCGTGAGCTTGAGCTTGAGCTCGGACAGAGAGACGCCGAATCGAGGGAGCACGCGACACATTCATCGGTCGACCTTCGTCTTCCTGGCATTCCAGCTTTCGGCCGTATCCGTGAGCGAGAATCCTCTCCATCCCATCTCGCCGGTCGCAGCAGCTCGTCGAACAACTTGACCTGCGCCGCGTTCCTGCCCAGGGTGGACCGCTCCTCCTCCTCCAGACCCAGCGGAAACAGCGGACCGCGCATGCTTGCGACGACGTCAGAGAAGGTGACGCTGCGAGACTGTGCGGCAAAGTCATTGTACGCACGCAGCGGCGACTTTGGTGAGGACGAGAGATGCCGGGTCGACGCCGCGGGTGAGGCAAAGGGCTGCATGATGGCGTACTGAAACGAAGATTCGATCTCCTGCTGGCGGGGACGCGGTGGGGACTTGGAAGAGGACGGTGGGGCCAAGCGTGAGGAGGAGGCGGGGAGGGAGCCGTAGGAGAGGACGGCACGTTGGCTGGGGTAGGCGGGAAGACGTAATTGGCGGGTGTGTCTTGTGAGGGAGTCGTGTGCTCTCTCCGCCTCTCTCTCCCTTGCCTCGCGCTCGCGCTCTCTGGCCTCGATCTGGAACCGCCGTTTTTCCCTCAGCCTGTCCTCTTTCCGCCTCGCGACCCGCTCCTTGTCCTCCCGCATGCAACGGACGGTGTTGTCCCAAATCTGCTCACATGCCCTGAGTTTCTCTTCCCGTGCCCTCCGCCGCCTCCGCTCTGCCTCGCGTTTCTCTGCGTCTCGACATCTCCTCTCTATGTCCTCTTCCAGCATGAGACCTCCGGGTGGGACGAAGGCGTCGTTGAAGTCGACGTCCTTGACTTGGGCTATGCGGGGGTCGTTGTCGGAGGTGACGTCGATGCCCTGGAGCTTGAGGAGGAGGACCTTGGCGAGATGCATGTTGTCGAGTGCGTAGGCGACCTGCATCTGGTCTTGAAGGGTGCGTGGTGGGGACGGCGGGGAGTCGTAGTAGTCCAGGTTGGTGTAGTCCGGTGGAGTGAGTGGCTCCGGGGGAGATGGGTGTGGGGAGTCTGAGTCGGAGGGGGTGAAGGAGGGGTCATCGGGGGACGTCGAGGGGAGGATGCAAGTGCGACGAGCAAGTGCGATCTGGGAGACCTCCCTTGAGCGGCCGCGTGGGTGCATGGTCGACGGGTGAGAAGGGCGACCAGATCATCATTGGATCTCATATATACCCTGACCCTAACCCCACCTCTCCCCATCCCCGGATACCATTTGACATCCCCGGCCGTGCGCTCCAATTGGCCGATACTGGGGGCTCCTTCCTAATCAGTCCCACTCAATCTGCACGCCGCACTGAGCAGTGATCTCCTCCCTCTCCTCCTCCAAACAGTTATCTCGCAGATCCCCGCTCGCTGCCTCTCTCTCATCTCGGTGGCGTTCCCAAGTATCCAGGAATAATCAACCAGTGCCCATCCTCCTGAACTCTATCTCGCTTCAGGGCTCGTTTGGCCCACACCATGTCTTGACATGGGATTACCAGAGGCTGTTCTCGTATTCCCCGCCACGGTACCACTGCAGACCCCACGCCTCTCGCGCCGCGCCCGTCCCTCCTTCTCTCTTATCAGAGTTTAGACTTCATTCCCTTTGTTGGACTCCAAATAACTGGGTTATGGGCATCCAGTACAACAAAACGTCGCTTTCCGTTATGCGAAAACAATCAAGATTTCGCAGAAGATGCGAGGGGCCTTACGAGAAAGGTGTCGTCCCTGTGTTCTCGTCAGACTCAGTTGTTTGTTTGTTCGTCTTCTCATGTCTGCATGCGTAGGGGTTGGCTGCTTCGCCTGTCGTGCCAAATGGAGATCGTCCTTCCAAACGCCCTGGTGTCTGTCATTAGTGTCGTTGGGACGCTGTTATGGCCAGCTAGCATCCTAGGTGAACAATTAATCCCTCGTCATCTCCGCCCTTGTCCAGTCATGGTTTGCCATCCTCCTCGATGGTTCCTTTTGTCTTCTTTCCTTCCCTCTTGTTTGTTTTTCTTTCACCCTCTTTTTACGAGAACAGAAGAGATAAGCACCGGTTTTGCGCCACTGCCCACGCAAAAGAGCAAGACGGAGTCGTCCGGACATGGACGAAAGAGAAAAAGAAAGGTTTCATAACGACGTCCTCCTTCCCCACAAAAACTGGATCGCCGTTCCTCCCAATCCTGACCGTCCTGAAACCCAATCGCACGGCTGAAACTCAGAAGCACTCAAAGCACCCGTCCCCCGTCCAACACGGCCCCAACGGCTCAACGGGACGAAGGGGGCTTACACACCACCACCACCGTGTGCATCTTCGCTCTTCACCCGACATCCCGATTCCCGAACTACTCCCTTTTGCCTCCTCGGACTTCTGTATTATTCTTAGAAAAAACCCCCGTCTACCTCCAACGAGTTCGTTCCCATACCACGCCTCCGAAGTTCCTCACGCCGAACCTCTCTTTCCCTCTCTGTGCTTTCCTGTGTTCTGCATGGCCCCTCTTATCACGGCGCAGGGTCCCCCGGTACCACCGAAATTCGAAGGACCGCTCACTGGCATAACGTGAACTCGCAACACACTGTATGGAAAAACCGTATATCCCAACTTCTGTTCTTCCCTGTATATACAACGTCGTCGCCCGTACTGCAATCTATCTAATCCCGTCAGAAACCAGATACAGAACTTCCATCTGCTCTTATGTTAACGTTAACCACCTCGAACAGCCTGAGATATCCGACACCGTATCGGACTTTTTCCCAAGTGTCCAATGCGCCACTTTGACTTGTGGGCGTTGTCGTATTTTGTTACACCCTAACCCTATTTCTCAGTGTCTACCGGGTTGCCGGATTCATCGTCCTTCGTTCACCTCACGCCAACACGTGTTTCGATTTCTCTCTCTATCTTGCTTTGGGCGAGTTGGGTTTGGACGGTTTTACTGTGTGTATTGCGCATCAAACGTTCAAAACATGAGGCAGGAACCATGGGGTCATTAAAGTATCTGCGTTTAAAATTCAGGAGGGAACTTGGGAGGGGAAGGGAAGGAAGGAAGACGGATTCGTGGTCCTCAGTACTTGGTGGGTTTGGATCTTGGTCGTGCTTGAAGCTGACGCGCTGACGCGTCGTTTCGCTGGCGTTCAAAGTCTACACATAGATGACAACGAGTCAGGTCTGATTCGCTTCAAGAATCAAGCTCATCGTTTCCTCGAACCACATGTTCTCTATCGTGACCGGGGTCTTCAGAAACCGAGAACCGTTTGACGAATATCAAGTGCGTGCAGAACTATTTGGACTCGTAAACACTTCCTAGGGCTTACACTTCAGTAACAGTGAACAAAGCCATCTAGCTATTATCATGGCCAAATAACCATATATTCACAACGAGCCCGGTACACATCTCTCCACTACAAACTCTAACAGTCCAATCCACAATAATCCACATCCACGTTTCACAATACTAATCGGAAAAACGACCATAGGTACACGCACCCCCCTCGGCCACGCTCTCAGTGCACCGCCGCAGAGCCCCGCTCACCCAGTCGGGATTTTCAGGAAATCACGTCGACGTCCTCAAACGACCTGCGAACGCTTTGATTAATGGTGCATCTGCATGAGTGGCAATGTTCCTGGACACAGCGTGTTTCGCTCTCTTTTTTTCGAATTCGTGTCGTTGTGCGGGGGAGAGATGGCCGGTCATGTTCGCCGTCGCCGTGGCGAGAAAGAATATTATTAACGGCTCAACGCCGAACAGAGAGTTCGATTGATATGATTTCACCGGGTTTACAAATTCAGTAGGTTTATTTTTACAGTCCTGTTAGTGATCTTTCTTTGGGGAGGGGTCCTTAAGGGGGACGTCGGATCTTGGCTATCTTTGTCGATTTGTTCGAGTTGGCGATCATAATTTGGCAGGTGGGTTGGTGGCAGGGCAGGAACGCGAGGGTGCATGCGCACGAATAGTATGTTACTGGTTCAGACGGATGGGGATGGCTGGAACTTGAGAATTTGGGGACGATAAGAAAAAGAGTCTAAGGTATGTGAGCAGTGTTATGCATACGTGTACTCTTTTTCTGCTTATTTTTTTCTCTCTTTTTGCGTTCTCGAAGGATCGGACGAGGTACGTACAACAGGAGAATACCCTCCCTTATCTCCTCGCTGCGACGACAAAGCCGGACCTTGAGATCAGCGAGCGAAGGAGGTTCCGAGCCCGAGTCCATATTCAACGCGCAAGGCTGTCCGAGTGTGGTCTCGGAATTGTGGCTATTGAGCCGATTGGCACCCTCATGATGCATACGACTTCGTTGCAGACACAGAGATTGGATGCAAATACTATTACTATTGGCATGAGGATCTGCAAGGCCCGGATCAAAAATCAAGGCTGGCGTGCGCATACGCCGAGAACCTGGAGTCGACTCCAGATGTCGCTTCTAAGTCGTATAGGTGTATTTATACACAGTGACCCGATGATATCAAATATCATTCCGATACTTGGTACGGGTACATTCCGATGAATACTTTTTCCTTCTCCTGGGGCTCGCGGCGAGCATACGACTTTCAAAACGGAATGCTCGGCCCAACGTTCAGGATGCCGCGTAGTTACCCATGCGTTCTAAAGGTCATTTTTCAATAATGCCATCCATACCATCGCATCCGAGCCAGTAGGAACATCCGATGCACCATGCACATCCGTACACACCCTGATGCATATGTAATCTACGCGTCCCCGCTCCTCGGTGAAGTATTTGAGTACACACGGATACGCATTTCAATACATCGAAACCCCCCACATTTGAATATTCTATCTTTAGCACGTTGCCGAGCATGGTTGCATGGACATTGCAAGAACACAAACCCACCCGAAGGACCTCGACTCGTTACCGTCCGGACGTATGCACATATTACTTTCATTCCGAGCCGTTACGGCTTTTTCACTCCCCCCCCCCCCCCCCCCCCCCCGAGGGTCAACGTATGGACCTGCTTCACCTGCTACCATCAGTTGACTCCACCGTTCCGTTCCGAAAATTGTGTGGAAAGGAAGAGGTGGCTTGTGATTCCAGGAGCGGCGCGTGGGCTGATCTTGGAAACACGTCTGTTTGGAGGGAAGGGGGGACGTTCTTTGCGATCGTGCCAGTGCATGCCAGTACTTGTTTGAATTGATCCAGTACAAGGTCGTGTTGCCAGACGCGTACTTTCGTGAGATGTCGGGGCTCGTGAGGACCATCGTGGCGACACTTTGAAGATGGAACAGGAAGACGAAGCCAATTATCTGACACGAGCCTGAATCCTCGTTGCACGACCCCGGGTTCTCCCCCTCGTCCGAGTCGATCGTGTGCATGGTTCTGTTGACATTTCAATTATGCATGTCCGCGAGGATCTCGTTCAGTTTTTTATAGATCTTTCGCGGGAACGGCTATCAAGATGCAGGAGGGGACTCGGTTTTGATGCTTGATGTATCAGCTTGTGAGGATGACATGCATATGGTTTCTTGAAGACCGAACATACTTATCAGTATTCCAAGTTGTAGATCCGTCGGCTGGCGCGAATTTGCAGTGTCTACATTGAAACTTGGAACGTCTCGCGTTGCGAACCTGGTGTGTACTAACTCGTGCCCATGCTTACAGAACATGCGATCTATTCAACAAGACATCTCCTCGAGCTCAGAATCCGATCCAAAAACCCTCACACAACTGCCCACACTGCAGTCAAGAAGACACCCATGTGTCCAATCAGCAGTGGTAGATTTGTGGCGTCCGTACCGTCGGAACCACTCGACGCACACGATCTCTTCAATCTCTGCACGCAGGCACACGATAGCAGGGCACGCCGAGAGCTCGGAAGGTCGTTTTGGCGGTCATCTGCCTCGCCCAGGAACCCTGGTGAGTAGATCGGGGGAGAAGTTCGTGTTATCATATCGCGATCGATGATGCAGATGTTCCTCTCTCCCCCAACGACTTCTTTCCAGCTTGCGGCACGGTATCATCATCGCATCGTCCTCAGTGCCTCGTTCAATTTCCTGATCGTCATGGACAATGGACATCTCACGCGTCCGTCGGTCCGAAAACGAGCACTCTTGATTGATGTGCTCGCGGTTCGGTCTGGAAGGTGCTGCTGTCATTATCTGAATTCATTTTGATCATGGCGGCAGCAGCAGCCACTTCTTTCCGTAGGAACATCGCAGCAATGACACTTGTAGGGCACTGGCACTGTGCTCTTTCACCGCAGTCACAGAACCAAGCCCAGCACCCCTCATCCAAACATCACCTCCAGCTTCATCGGACTCGGAATTTGCGGGCGTTGTTTTGCACACGCAACGATGGTTGCAATTGGTCTCTTGCCGCTATCACTTCTGATCCACGCAGCATCTTGTTTCTCGAGGACAACATCGCCTTCGCAGCTGCAGGTCCTTGCAAGCTTGAAGTCCAGCGTCGCAAAAATAGGAGCTGCTTTGTTTGATGTGGGTTTATTATTCCCAGTAAGTGTAACACGATGCATCGTCTATCTCACCCGGTCAGATCATTTATCAGCTTCGTATCAGTTACAGAAACATGGACCTATATCCTTACATGACGTAGTGTCTGCAACGAATAGCTTGGTCCCCGTCCTGAGCGTAGCACTCAAATCCAAGCCATCCGTGCGCTGATCGTCTTTCGATCACACTATCCGACGCCAGATCATTGCTGTTAAGGATAGTGGTTTCCAAACGAGGGGATTCGAATCCTTTTAACAAGCACAGACTTCGGACGAACGAGACCGTTGACTCGTCTCAGCCTGAGTCATGGCAGAGCTCGAGCGCTGCAAGGAACTCGTGCCCAAGGAACGACAACCACCACCTGCGGCGGAAAGCACCTAGACCTACAAGGCAGCAAGAGGAGAAGAGATAATACTACTTGAGCCACCCCCCCCCGCGATTTGACTCTCACGACCAAGGGATCATCAGGTCTCGCTCTGGGAACTGCGATCTCCGGATCGTCATTCAACGGATGGTCTAGGGGATCGGTGGAGGTGGAGTGTTTGCTTTGGCTGAACCCACAATTTCATGTTCGTGACAGGTTTGTGGTCAACTGTTCTCAGTGCTCAGGTTCTTCTTGGAGTGCTGGTGGCTATGAACTGCGTCTGGACTTCCTTCCCTTGCGTTCTGTTGGAAGATGTGGGGGCTCGGGTTGTCTATTGATTTGTTTCTGAGAGTCTTGCACTTGAGAGTATGCCGTAGGAGAAAGATTGAATGCCTTACACCTTCCTTGCTCACACGACGTCGTCCCCAAATCCTGACATCGAGGTTCGAGATGGCGGCCTTCGAGTTCATTACCGTCCCTTCACGCTCATACCTTACGGCGTGCTCTGGAAGGTAGAGGCCTGGACAAGTCACTAGCATCGTAAAATTCTCAATAGCATTGGACGTCTTGGACGTATTCTGCCGCTTGAAAGTCAGGCCAGAGCCCCCACACTCTGCGAGCTGATTACGTGCCATCCCACACTGTTCACGGCTTGGAGTGTCATAAAACCACAAGATCATGGGCCAGCCAGCCGTCCAACACAACGCCAAGTCTCCTTACTTGCCAAAATGTCAGCGATGATATCACTTATCACTTGTGTGAATGCCAATCCATACCGCACCTGTTCTCCCGCGAAACACCACGCAGTATCATATCACGACTTCATATCAGGGTAGATTGTGGGACGCACAATCAAGAAGCAACCCTTTCAAGGACTTCCTCAAACCGTAGCCCGCGTCGCCAAAAACGCGTGTTTTTCATCTCGCAGAAACCTCGCAAGAAGGAGGTCGGAGGTGTCCAGACCCCCTCAAAGTCATCACATCTCATGGGGTGACGTCGTCCCACTTTTCTTCAACAACATGGGTATCGAAACACGTGGTGGTGATTTTGAGCTATTCTCGACTCGCAGGTGAAGGCAAGAAAAACGAACCAAGTTCACAAGGGGGGCAACGCTGAACACGACTCGGAAGGAATTCCCAAAATTGACACCAGGTCTGGCGCGGCGCTCTTCGTCATTCGTCCGAGAACCCCCCAAGTGAGGGGGGAAAGAGAACACGCCTAGCCGTGTACGTCGTAAGCTAAGCTACCACACTTTTCATTTGTCCAATTGAGTATCGAGATACTGGCGAACCATCTGCATGATCTCGTCCTTCACCTTCTGCGGTATGGAAGCTGCGCGGGGAGGGGAGCGGTTAATTCGATACTGGAAATCGCCGCACAGAGAAGAAGAAAAGAAGAAGAAAAAGACGTCGCAGACTCACAGCGTGCTTGGGGGCCGAGGTTTTCGATGAGTTTGCTGACAGAGACGGCGTCACCTGCTCTTGCTGTTTCTGCAAAAAGGGGAAAGAAAGGGAAAGGTGTCAGGATCACTGTGTACCCGTACCGAAGATGAAGGATCCCTCGTAGGAACAGACCTTTACTGGTATCGTGCAACCCGTCCACCCACCCGCTTTCGTTCAGCTTATACGCAAGCGCTTCTAAAATCCTTGCCAACGAATTCCTCAGTTCCAAGTTCGTAGTATGGTATAGGTTTGCGAAAAAAGAAAAAGAAAAATGACGAGATGGGGAAGTGCTTACCGGTCCCAGTCGCCGCTGTTGATCATGCGACGTTGTACCTGCGCGTAGAGCGCATCGCGAGGGTCCGGCATCGTCGCTCAACGGTGCTCTAGCGACATGGACGGAACCAACCCTTTGAGGAGGGTTGTGGGCGCCACAGGTGGTTGACGCCAGTACTAGTGCCACTTCGAAACACCCATTCAGGTCTTTGCTCATCCGATGGCTGCTTAGAACGGCAGAGTGACTGAAACTGAAATGTTACACCAGTATATGCTAGTACACATAGATCGCGAGATGAAAGAAAAATCTATCTCGACGACAAACAGACTCTCCGGCGCCTGTAAGCTGGCGCCCTTCCCATTCGTATACCTCCGAGTCAGCCTTCCAGATCCCCACAAGTACACAACTACGAATGGAAAAATTTGTCAGGCAGAAGGCCAGTCACATCGCACCAGGACTATCAACGCAACAACGAACGACCACACCAAACTCGCCGTCAAGCCAACCCAAAGCCCGTATAACCCCCACCCCTCGTTGAACGCCAGCCACAGACCAAGCGGCATCCCGCCTAAATAATCAGCACTGGAGGTCACGAAACAGTCAGCTTTTGTAGTATGACAGGCTTTGAATGGGAGAGATGTACCTGAGGGTGAGCCCGGGGTACACGAGCTAAAGTACGGTTGCACAGCTGTGTTCAGAGGTGTGTTGCGTGATGATAGGTAGGGAGAACGTACTGGTTTCTGAAATACGCGCAAAAGGTGATCAACGCATACCCCGATGCCTTGAGCGACAATGTACAGGCAAATCAGCGGTAGCACGTTTGAGACAGCAGCGTTCACCACTGTAAAGTTGCGTGAATGGATACAGGATTGTAGCATGAATGAGGGAAGAGAAACACTGACCGTCGTCCCCGGTGAATATTTTCGACCATTCGTGACACCAAATAAGGAGGACATTGCTGAAGAGAATTCAGCGAAAGCGTGGTGCGTGTTCTTGGGGATAACCTTACCAGATGCCTAACAAACAAGACAACGTAAGGAAAGCTGTTGCTAGAACGGCGATTCTGGCTCTGTTGACATGGCCGGCGTTGAGCAGGACTGTCAACCTGAGGTTGATGCGAGTAAGAGTTCATAAGAAAGGAGAATGTAGTATTGAATGCCGTACCTGCGCTGGGCGCATTCTCCGATGCTACGAGGGGCTTGGAGTGCAGTTGAAGTCGTGGCCATCAATACCGCTTGCGTGGCCAGAGACGTGGAACCGAGACTGTCGTCGGTACAAAGAGATTTAAATATGTCGCGCGAAAGGGATAGTCAAGTCTTGACTTGACGCACATGCTCGTTGAGACTGCCATTTGAAATAAGCCCACTGCAAGTAAAGAGAAAGCCGGGAGATACATACATCCTAAAATGTCCTTTGACCATGACGCAGCAGCGACGCGTGCTATGAACGGTGGTTAAAGCGAAGAAGCTAGAGGTAATGGATAAACCTACCGATGCCACCCATTCCGAGGAACATGATCAGGCCCAGTCCGCGTACAAAGGACGGTTTCTTGCGTTCGGTCATCTCAGCAGAGATAGCCACACCTTCAGCCACAGTGGCTCGAGGCCGAAATAAGATGTATAGGGAAGCCAAAATCACCACAAAATTGTGCGATATGGCAGTTGCGACAGGTGCGCCGGCAAATCCAAGGCGGACGGATGACGGACCATATACTACGATGAATGAGACTCTCATCAGTATCGCGAAGGGGTTGCTGAATAAATTGATGCAAATACCCAGTACGTAGTTGAGAACAACATTCAGTGTTGCAGCCAACGTGTTCAGGTGGGTGTAGACACTCCCTGAACCTTGGCAGTGCAAGTATCGTCTAGGAGGAAAGAATTAGGGATGTGAATATGCGAAAGGGGTAAGTCCTCATACTTGATGATCTCGTTAGCTGCAAATGCAGGAATGCCGATGGCGGTAAGGCGGAGGTTCAAAGCCGTCAACCGAATCATCTCCGGACTTTGTCCCAACAGTGTCAACGGACGGTCGATTGTAGACCACAAGGTAGCAATCGGCTGATAAAGGAGAATAGGTCGACGCAGCGTTCGGAGTGGGAAGAGAACGTGAAATGGCGCATACCCCGATTGCGACGAGCAAGATGCAAGCGGTGCAAAAACACCAGAATCCGGGGAAAGATGACGATGGGGACTTTGCGTCAAGCACATGGTCAAGAGCCCTGGAATATACATCAGGTTTACGGTATGGAACACAATCAGGTGAATACACGAAACGTACCCTGTCAGTCCACCTATCACACCATACCCAGTCACGTTTGAGACCATTGTGGCGACGGTGGTAGCTGCGAGGAAGTCGGTGGACAGATGCCCAATGGATACTATCGGAGCCAGTTGAATCGACTGTTCTTGCATGTATGCGCTGGATTATGCCATCTTAAGCTCGTGTACAGAGGTGTAGGAAGAAGTTGAAGCGAAACTCACAGGAATGTCGGGATGCTGTGCTTCAGCAAAATACATAACTCGAGTCCGAGGGCTTTCAGCGGGTTGACTTGGCAATTGGGATCCACGTCCTCCACGATGTTCGGGAGTATAGCAATAATTGGACCGCATAGTCGCAGAACGGGGTCCTTCGCATAGTGGACCACGAAGCCTTGGGGGTCGGTGCGGATGGCTTCAACAAGCGACTTCGTCGCACGGGCGCGGGCTATGAGCGGAGAGAGTTCATTGAGAGCACTGTCCTGGAGTATGTCAACGCCAGGAATCCCACTGGGAGCAGGAGGAGGAAGAGAGGGTGGATCCTCAGCGGGGACGGGTGCCTTGACGTCGTTGGCCATGGCGAGCTCGCTGGAAAGCACAGCGAGCACGGAACTCGTCCAGCGGAGGTGCCATTTTGCGCCAGTTGATGTCCATTCCAAGTAAGAGTTGACGTGGAGACGTAAATGGCGCACGGCTACCTTTTGTGGCGTCGTCAAAGTGCTTCTCAATGATAGAGTCACGCGTCACGTCTTTCCGAAGAAGCTGCCGCACGCACCGGTCTTCGCCAACGGAGGGTGTGCGGGATGAGTCCATGGAGCATAGTTCACACCTCTAGGTTATCAACATCAATTTTCAACCTGAAATCACTGGCAAAGTACTTGAGATGTGGTTTCAAGAACCAACGAACACGTCGTACAAAGGGTTGTTAGAAAACCGGCATGTGAAGAGCCCTTCCGCGATGCGTTTGGACATCGTGACATTGTTCGCTTTATTGCCGAAGGTGGGCTCCAGGGATAACAACTTCTGAAGAATATCCAGAGTCGGAGAGACGTGGTCGTACAGATCCAGGAAGAATCTGCTGTCTCCAACTAGCGGAAGGTCGATCATTGAATCTGTTCTGTCGTATGGATGGCACACGTACTGTTGTCCAGCGTAATCTCGGTGAGACTTCGACATTAGGAGGGGAATTGTCCTGCAACAATATCCTCAACAAAGCGCGCGCACATGCCACCGATCTTGAGGGTCGCGTTTTTGGACCTCCTCAGTGTAAGGGCCCATCACCCTCGCATACCAGGGTCAGGGTCTCGACCTTGGTGAGTTTTTCCAACGATGGCGGGAGTTCTTCGTCCCCGAAATCTGGCTCACGTAGAAAAAGAATAAGCTATCGCTTTGTAAGTCGCTATGTGGGGGAATACTGTGAACAGCGTCTTGAGCCTGTTCCCTGAGTTGGTGACCGAAGTGCGGTAGATCGATAAATGTGGGTCCAACATTCGGGAAAGAAGGCACGAGAAACTTTCGAGCACGCCTTTACATCATCCCAGACACTGGATTTGTTAGCGTTGCAAGCAACTTCCTCAATGATGTATTCACAGATCTCGAGGGTAATAATCCCTCTGGATGGCTCGCCGCTGATCATCATCTTTTGACCTATAGGAGAGATTCAGGATGCGGCAATAGCAGTAACGAATACCTCGTGGGATACATACTGGTCGTCACAAAAAGTCGATATGACAGCTCATGAAAGTTGAGAAGAAAAGCGGACTGTCTATGAGACGCCCGTCATCAGACGCGTCTTGCACGCGACACAACCCTCAACTATCGACCAACACCATGCTCAACCTCAGCAACCTTAGAAAACTCTTATCTCAAGTCATCTCCCCGTCCCTGTTCGCCGCCGTTCTCTTTACCCCAGAAGGCCAGCTGGTCTCGTACGCCGCAGGCCCATACGTCTCGAAAGATGAAGTTCGCGTGATTGTAGGGTTGGGCGGTGAACTTTGGCAAGAGAGCAGAGAGGAAGGCGCAGGTCAGCTCGACAGTGAGGTATTTTCGTTGGCATCTTTCTTGCTATTCAAACTCAACGCGAAAGTTAAAGCTTGGACATCTTCTCGTTGTGCCATTGGAGAGCCCGGCTTCGGATGAGGCGGAAGGGTTCACGGATAAAGACGACGACCCGTTGATGCTGCTTGCTTTGAATGCGGACCGCTCTCTGAGTTGGAAGGAGCTGAAAGATATAGTGCGCAATCCATGCTATCGTTACATGTGTTGTTTATTAACGGACGAACCATGAAGGCTTCGGAACTCGCAGTGCACCTTGAGAAGCCGGTAGCAGAGCTCCGGGGTCGATTATCAGCAGCACCGACGTCTCCTATTCGTCCAGAGCGTGCTCGATAGCCATGGGAGGGCTCATCGAATACCGATCCTCCTCATACACGCGCTATTCAGGTTCAGCGAGCAAGTCAGCATTGGGCGCTTGTATATGACGTCTCCTGTCGGCCCTTGTCGGCAATTTTTTGGATGTGTTTCTGTTCATTTTCTTCCAACGAAAAGGACGTTCTTCACGCTGTGGTAGACAAGGAATACTGTAGAACACAAAACTATTAGTGCCCTGAAGAGTTCGATCTCCAGTGTTTGATATTGAGAAATTGAGATCAAGGTGGTGGCGGAAGCGCTCTATTCGTCCCGACCGACCACTGGGCGACACGACGACTCAATTCTGTCCCCCAACCTCCACCATCTTTTCTTCACACTATCCCCGGTCACGGTCCTTGCTGGTCATGCGACGATGCTCTGTCGCGAGAGCTCGCATCTCTCCTCATAACAACCTCGCCGGAACCTCTTCCCATGCGCACTGGCGACCCGCTGCAACACACCGACGTGGGCACGGTGTGCTAGCACCCAAGACGAAACCGCAGCAGTCGGAACTGTCAAAACCCTCCTCCGTGCAACCGACGTTCAGCCATGTCCCGCCTTTGCCAAATGCCGACTCGTCATTACAGACACCGCGCCAGACACCGCGTCCCGACCCATACAAATTGCTCGCACCCCAACTCAACCATCTTAGAGAGACGTTACTCAACCTCCTTGGGTCCTCACACCCGTCCCTGACGGAGATTGCCAAATACTACTTCCTGCATCCCTCAAAACAGCTACGACCGCTGCTCGTGTTGCTTTTCTCACAGGCAACAAACGGCCTGGGGCGCGGATGGCACGAAAAGCATTGGGCGGCGCAATGTGAAGGCGCGGGAGGACGCACGGAGGAGTTGGACCGACCATTGACGCGTCCGGACGTCCTCAACGACTGGAATCCCAGCATGGCAGACCACACCGCGTCGTTTTCAGAATGCTTCTCACTGAAACCTCCCCGACCTCCGCATATCCCCCCTACACCACCGTCGGTGCCCCCTGACGCCGTCCCTCAACTCATGTCGACGCCGACACTGCTTCCAACGCAGATACGTCTCGCCCAGATCGTGGAAATGATCCACGTCGCGTCCCTCCTGCACGACGACGTCATTGATAAGTCACCGCTACGACGGGGGGCTGCGTCTGCTCCAGCTGCGTTTGGCAACAAGATGTCTGTGTTGGCCGGGGATTTTCTTCTCGGACGAACCTCAGCAGCTTTGTCCCGTCTCGGGGACAACGAGGTGGTCGAGTTGATTGCCAGTGTTATCGCGAACTTGGTCGAGGGCGAGATCCTGCAGCTCAAGACTGTACATGGCCAGGCGTACCAGACGGGGGAGACGTCATCGAGCGTTAGCAAGGATAACTGGAATATCTACTTGCAGAAGACGTATTTGAAGACGGCGACCTTGATGGCCAAAGGTGCGAGAGCTGCTGTGGTATTAGGTGGATGCCGGGAAGGGGAAATCTGGAAAGAGGTCGCGTATGCGTATGGAAGGAACCTTGGTATTGCCTTCCAGGTAAGTAGCGACGCTTGTCACGACTTCTGAGGCTAATTAGGCCATGCCATGGCACAGCTCGTAGATGATATCTTGGACTATGAAGCAGCTGAGGGTACGCTCGGCAAACCTGGAGGTGCGGACTTGCAGTTGGGTCTTGCGACTGGGCCTGCTCTTTTCGCATGGGAAGAACACCCCGAGCTTGGTCCCCTGATAGAACGAAAGTTCAGGGAATCAGGAGATGTAGAGATGGTACGTGACCTTCACGTCCTTAGAACACCCTCATGCTAACCCCAATCGCAGGCTCGAGATCTCGTTCGTCGGTCGTCTGGGGTGGAACGGACCCGAGATCTTGCACGAGCGCATGCTGATAAGGCTCGAGAGGTGTTATCCTTCTTGCCCGATAGCGACGCGAAGAGTGCGCTAGAGGTCCTGACGGAGAGAGTTGTGAAGCGGACGTGGTGAGAGATGCGGTATTTATGATAGAGGCGATGCTACATGGACCCTGGCCGCCGCATGTTTAGTGTATCTTGGAGGGGGTCGATGATAATGATACGTTCACAGCTCCTGCGATGTTGTCCTTCCATGCTTTATATTGGCCACGACCTGTTGAGGCTGCTTTCGGCAGGTGGCACGTCGTTTCCGGGGTCCCTCGCTCTCTCCTGGATATAGGCCTCTCGGACTCATGGCACCCCGTTCTGTCTTTCAACCTCCTCAACGACATTCTTTCGCAAAACAGCCCCGACTCTCGACGACCATGACTCAAGACTTCACGTTCTCAATGTTCACTCCAGCAACGACACGTACTCGCTCCATCTCCAGCGGTTCTTCCAACAACACTCGTCCTCACCAGTTACGACGCGTCGGGGATGTTGCTCTCTCATTATCTCCTTCTCTTCTTTCAGAACAGTTTGATAGCTCTCTCAAAGTTCCTCCTGGTCACCGCAGACGCGTTAATCCCGCCAGCCTCGCAAGCCGGCTCGGACCTGAGCTCGTCAAAGAACTAGAGTCCCTCCTGACCCCAGGGGACACGGAGATGCCTTCTTTCACGGCTCGTCAGGCGATCCAGAAAAAGTACAACATCGACAGGAGGCATATCTATGACTGGTATCATACCAAGGGTCTTAGAGTCTCCTCTAAAGAAAAAGACGGCGCTACTTTGAAGGTTGTGGAGCACGAAGGGAAGGTCCTTCGGCCGCGTCCTCCGGTCAGTAACCTTCCTGTATGCGTAGAAAACGGGCAATGACGCGTGGTCTGATGCCTGTGTGTTGGCGTGTGTCTCCCACAGCGCCCCATCAAGGAACGGCTCACTCAGGTTAACATTCCTGTGGCCTCACCAGTGATGGATAACTGTCCTCCGGACAGCTCCTCGACATGCACCAGCACACCGACGACTCCTCTAATGCCTCTAACGCCTTCTTCATCGTATGATCTCCCTGGTTACGAACCTGGGATTCAGCCAACCACCTTTCCGATACAGTACTTCTTCGATGGACCACTGCCAATGAATCCTTGCATGAACGAGCCACCTGCTATCTCACATGCGGTCGACTACTCAAGCCAAGTTTCTCAGTTTTCCCCCGTCGACTGGAATCGGCGCGAGCACGCTGTTCGGACGTTTACTTGGGTTACCGATATCAATTTCTCTAAGCCTAGCTCTCCTCCCTCTGACGCACCTGCAAGATCCGATACCGTCTTTCCGATTTCGTACGAGCAACCTCTCCCACAAGACCAGCGCGAAGCTTACTATCAGTATCTCGCTAACGCCCTTGGTCCCGCTCAAGGCGTCCAGGAATCTGTAGGGTCGTACAAAGCGTTCATGACGCAGCAAAACCAGACGTTCTACGACCGACTTCTCCCTGGTCCCTCTGCTCTTCTCGCGCCTTGCAACACTCCCGTTATCTCTTCTGTGTCTCACAGCCCCGTTCTCCCTCATGATAGTTTCTCTCGCCTCTCTGGTCCGGCACCGGTCCCTTCGTCTCAAGAGACGGAATACAGCAAGTGGCTTCTCTATGGTCGACGTTCTGTTAACTCTAGCGTTGTTTCTTCTCCGGTGACTACTCCGGGACTAGAGTCCCCTTGGTTCTGGGGCGGCCCGCCAGCTATTCCGTCTGATCCTGCTCCTGTTGAGAAACCCTTGGATATCAGCGATATACTCGAGAGCCCGGTCTTGAGATCAAGACATCCAACTGCTGCGGGCATGGCTCAAGGACAGCCGTCTCTTTCTGCTGCTTCCCTCAACGACCTCTTGCAAAATATCGAACAGCCTTCCCATTCAGAGTCGGCGGACTCTCCTATCGTTGGATCGGAAGTTATGAACGGATTCTCCCATGACATTTCGCCTGCTAATGACTCTGAAGAGCATGCTCGGCGTACTTCCGTCGACCTTCGCACCGCGAAGGAACCTTACGGACTGGAGAAGACCGTCGCTGCGAGTGCCGCAAGATGCAAGGAGCGTTCTCGCAAGCGCACCAGTACTCGCGACCCGGTCGTGTTATCTGCGGACGGAGAAGATTAAGGTTGCCGTGAGCTCTGTTCTCTCTGTGTAGACGTTTCACAGTCTTATCGTTTCTTCTCCCAAGCTGATGATTCGGAGAGAATGCTTTCGGACATGTTTTACTTTTCTCTTTGTTTTGTACCTCTCAGGCCCTTCAGTCTGCCCTTTTACCGATTATCGCATTTGTACGGCGTAGTCATTCGACAGCGAAACTATTCCATCTCCCGTGAGGGCCTTTTCACCGGAGATGAGTTCGTGAACGGGGCTGCCCTGACACCTATTGCACTATGTTGCCGCCTTGGCGTAGTGGTAGCGCGTCGCACTTGTATTCCGTGAATGTGAAATGCGAAGGTCACTCGTTCAACCCGGGTAGGTGGCATTTCTTTTTTGAACTCTCAAGGACGTCGTACGTATGCCATGTGCAGTGGCCGTTTACTCATATGGACGACTTTCAAGTCTGACTGGTTCCTCATGACGACTCGCAGACCGAACGAAACAACTCGAACACGGCCCGTGTATCGATAGAAGCAGTGCTGTATGATGCATACATACTGATTGGTGAAAACATTCCATGAGAACATTGCCTGTCTGAGACTACTATCACCTTCAAGATCATCTCCGTCTCCCACCCGTGTATCCCACGCGACTGAGCCCGGGAACGTGACGGAGAACCGTCAGCCGCTATTGCCGTATGGCCCTGGAATCATCGACACGGAATAATATCCCAGTGTCCTAGTGTCCCGGGCCCATTCGTCGTGGGTGGTGCAGTCGATATGAGAGGTGCCGGTGTAAGCGAGTGAGTGAAGCAGCGAGGTCGAGCCCCCGATACAGACTCCCGGGCCCGAGTCGATGTGCTGATAGGATGGGTGACGGGTTGGGTTATTGTGTTTTCTCCTAGAGACGTAGACGGCCGAGGAATCATGCATATAATTAAGGATGACAGGCTGAGAACAGTGGTTTGGACGAGAGAGACACTCGGAGAGTCTTTCCGAGTAGGACATCGAGGTGCTGACTGGAGCTCGACTTTGCGATAGGATAGAATGGCGGCGCCGGCATGCGGTGATTTTGTTCATCGTTTCGATGTGCCTGCCGGGGTTCTAGTTGGTCGCTTTTGCCTGAGACAACTGTCTGTGATGAGACAAAGAGGGAAGAATATATCAAGGGTTGGGTCGACTTGACGTTGAAATCCATAGTGATTCCGTGTGCATGCCACGGGGCGGGCTGATGAGAGGTTATTGTGAATGTGCACGGATGTGGATACCGAACCATCCAGGAGCAGAATTACCGAGTGGACGCTTGAAAGTCCGCCTCGAGGAAGTGGTACTCGTCACCCCGCCGAGATGAAAGTATGTAGCTGTGGAGTAAGTTCCTGTGTGCAGTGAGCTGTCTAGACTCAGATCGTTCGAAACGAACCTTCCTCGAGGCACCTTCCTGTTACCAATACGACTCGAGCGGCATGATTCAGCGGAACGTAGCGGTGACAACATCCTGCAAACAACCAGAGTCAGTCCACGGAACCGGGCTACTGACTTATGCAAGCTCAAACCCGACCATGATCGGTGTTTGAAGTGGGTTTGGCTGGTTCCTCAGTCTTCTTGGAGAGGATCTACAACCCCTCCATACGCCAAGCTAGGGGCGAAGAAAGCACCGGTAATTCCGTAAGCATTTCCGATAATGATAGCACGTCCTCATACCTTTCGACGACAAACTGACGCAGGGATTTTCGTGGGCCATATCCAGCTGGTGGCGATCCCAGAACATGTCAGCAATTGCGCCTTCCGACTCGGAGTAAAAGTGATCCGGGGTATTCCCTGTTACCCTATGTAATTTCGCCCAGTGAATGTAGAAAGACGCATAGTTGGCAATGATAGGGATACCATGGGTGACGGCCACGGTCAAGCTGTGAGGAAACGCGCTCTGTGTTTGGGCGATCAAGGAGGGCTTCTCGGACGGAGCGCCGGTATGTGGTTGGCTCCATGTCTCCGTCCTCAGCCCCACTGACTGGAGAACGCATAACAGAGTAGGCGTGTTTGTGCGACATACTGCCATGCAGCGATTCATAGTACTTCGAGCGTGAATCGTCAGCTCACGCAAGAAGTCGACGCGGATATGCCGAATACTACTACGTACCGAAGCGAGGTTTAGAAGGTTCAAGAAACTCGAGGTTGCACGGCCGGCAATGATATCCGGAATGCAAGTGACTCAGCGTCAGCGGGTCCGACTGTAAGTGAGTCAAGGGCGTTGGTGGGGTTTGGCTCTGGAGTGTTGGAGGAGCTTAATCATAAGCTTCAACCACTGCCACTGCCAGGCGGCGTGGTTTCATGAGAAACGCAGGACCGACATCGTTGTTCTCGATGAGGATGGCATCAGCAGAGGATGGGGAGATTGACTCAGTCGTTGCAGAGGAAGGGGTGCCCACAAGCGTCCACAATGTCGGTCTTCCAAATCCTCCTTGGCACTTGGTAACCGCACACGGAGAATCAAGATGGCATCATCCTTTTCCCGGAAGGTATGGCCCGTAAGAAAATCCAAATAATAGTCGTCGTATTGCACCATTCAAGCTAGCGTACTCGGTCCTGACAACGTTGTGTACTAGAAGACCGCCTTCAACCGACACCAAGCTGCACAGGTACGGCATAGCAAGGTAGAAAATAAAAGATCATCGAGGATATGATGAGCTGTGACGAGAAAGAGGGAACATAAGCGGAGTGATTTCCCTTGGGTTTTTCCCGGGCGAAACGGGGATTGGGAGGATTGCTAATCCCGAGTCGCCCAAAATTAAAAATTGACCCATAAAGGTCATCTCATATATATACACACGACCACGCTCATGCTCAGGGATCAGCTTTCCTTGTCACTCCCCCCCTTTCCTTTAATTCATGGCGGAGACGCCAGGCGACGATCGTACCCTCTACGAGGTCCGCATGGCTGGGACCGACACCGAGCAGCATCACGTCGACGTCCAGCAGGCAGAGGCTACCTTCAACGAACTCTCCAAAACCCTCTCTCGTCGCTCGGACAAGCACAAACGCGACTCTTCGTCCTCAGATGACACCGACGTAGAGAAGGCGGACGAGCCCTTCGATCTTCGTGAATATCTGAAGTCTTCCAACGATGCCAACCAGAGCGCAGGTATCAAGCACAAGCACGTTGGAGTGACTTGGGAGAATCTTCAGGTCAAGGGTGCTGGTGGAGACGGATCCAAAGTGGGTTCAGACAGCCACTGACGATGACGAGCTTACTCATGACGTTCCGTGTTCACAGATATACGTTGAGACTTTTGGACGTACGTGTGGCTTCTTGTTGAAGCAGCTGAACCTTATCAATCTTTTTCACAGAGGCGGCCATCACTTTCTGGATCTATCCATTCCTGTTTGTATGGGGTCTGCTCAAGCAGATCCTGCCCTCTAAGCAGGAGAGCTTTCCTACACGTACTATCCTGCACTCTCAGAATGGTCTCGTGAAGCCTGGTGAAATGTGCCTCGTCTTGGGTTGCCCCGGTGCTGGTTGCACGACATTCCTCAAAGCCATTGCCAACGAACGCAGCGATTATGCAGGCGTCTTTGGTGATGTGCGATACGCTGGTATTGATGCGGCGGAGATGGCGAAGTTGTACAAGGGCGAGGTCCTCTACAACCAGGAAGGTAAGCAATCCCCCATGATGGTTGTGCGGCAAACGCTGATCCGCTTGGTAGACGATATCCATATCGCCACTCTCAACGTGGACCAGACCCTGGATTTCGCGCTTTCGACTAAGGCCCCCGGCCCGAAAGGTCGCCTGCCCGGCATGACCAGAGAGGAGTTCAAAGATGCGGTTAAGAACATGCTGCTGAAGATGCTGAATATCTCTCATACCGCCAAAACATATGTTGGTGATGAATTCGTCCGTGGCGTATCTGGCGGTGAGAGGAAACGTGTCAGTATTGCCGAGATGATGGCCTCACGGGCTCATGTGCTCTGCTTCGACAATTCCACGCGAGGACTCGACGCTAGTACTGCTCTTGATTTCATCAAGTCTATGAGGGCCATGACCGACATTTTGGGACAGACCACCTTTGCCACGCTGTAAGTGATATTCTTGTCGACCGCCGATTGATCGCACTCATCATGATTTCTAGCTATCAAGCGGGCGAGGGTATCTATGACCTCTTCGACAAGGTTATCGTGTTGGACAAGGGTCGTCAAGTCTACTTCGGTCCACCTTCGGAAGCAAGGAAATATTTCGAGAACCTTGGTTTCAAGTCTCTTCCCCGCCAAAGCACCGCCGACTACCTCACCGGTTGCACCGATCCCAACGAACGCCAGTTTGCCCCAGGTCGCAGTGCCAATGATGTCCCCTGCTCTCCCGAGGCCCTTGAATCCGCGTTCTTGACGTCTCCTCTTGCTCGTGATCTGGAAGCCGAGATCGAAAAGTACAAGATACTCATGGAGACTGAGAAGCGCGACCAGGAGTCCTTCCGTCAGGCCGTTCTCGCGGACAAGAAGCGAGGTGTGTCAAAGAAGAGTCCCTACACCATCGGTTTCCTTGGCCAGGTCAAGGCACTTGCAGTTCGGCAATTCCAGATGCGTTTGCAGGATCGTTTCCAACTCGTTACCAGTTTCACTCTTTCAATCGTACGTTCATATCTGCGGTTTAAGTGCTAGAAGGACGCTCACCCCTCGTTCACAGGTTCTTGCTTTCGTCATTGGTGGCGCTTTCTACAATCAGCCTCTCACCGCTGCTGGTGCATTTACTCGTGGATCAGTCCTTTTCACTGCGTTACTGAACTGTGCACTTGATACATTCGGAGAGGTGCGCTCGGCTCTCTGTTTGTCTGAGGAACTGAATCTGACGATCGTTTCAGTTGCCGGCGCAAATGTTGGGACGTCCTATTCTGAAGAAACAGACGGCATACAGCTTCTACCGCCCTGCTGCAATCCCCATTGCTAGCACTCTCGCGGACATGCCCTTCTCTGCAATCCGTGTTCTGATCTACAACCTGATCATCTATTTCATGACCCATCTTTCCCGCTCTGCTGGTGGATTCTTCACTTTCCATCTATTTGTAAGTTGGTTGACGTTTGAGCCCGACTTGCATGATCTCACAATGCGTTATTAGGTCTACTCTGGATACCTGACTATGCAGGGCTTCTTCAGGACGTTTGGTCTTATGTGCAGCAGCTTCGACTTTGCGTTCCGACTGGCTACGTTCTTCGTTCCCAACATGATCGTATACACCGGTTACATGATTCCTGTATTCCAAATGAAGCGATGGCTCTTCTGGATCGTACGTTCATCTTTGCATTTATCACTTCTACCCGGGTTGCTGACCACGTTATCGCTAGTATTACATCAACCCTCTTTCATACCCCTTCTCTGGTGTCCTCGAAAACGAATTCATGCGGATTGATGTACGTAGACCCGTTGTTTTGTCATTCCGCTGTTGTTCACCTGACCCCACAGCTGGAATGCGACGGAGACTACATTGTGCCTCGCAACCCTCCTGGCTCTAATGCATATCCGTAAGCATTACCCCATCGCGCTTTTTCCTGAATGCCACTTACCAAACACGCCCCACTAGGACAACACTTGGATCAAATCAAGTTTGCACGTTGCCCGGTTCGAAGTCTGGCAGCACACTAGTCTCCGGAAAGGATTATCTCAGTGTCGGTTACGACCTGAATACTGCGGACTTGTGGCGTCGTAATCTACTGGTCATGATCGGCTTCTTCATCCTCTTCCAAATCCTCCAAGTCCTCCTCATCGAGTACTACCCCGTAAGTGGCGCAGGATTATTCCCATTCGATGTTCTTATACTGATTAATCTTTGTTCGATAGCAATACGGAGGTATGGGCTCGGTCGTGGTTTATGCCAAGGAAAACACTGAAACCAAGAAGCGTAATGCTGAGCTCCGAGAACGCAAAGCTCTGAAGAACAAGACCGAGAAAGGAGAATCGTCCGGCAATGAGAAGGAGGAGGTCTACTTGTCTGGAAAGGATACGGTTCATAGGAAGACCTTCACTTGGGAAGGAGTCAATTATACTGTCCCGGTCCCTGGTGGTCAAGCTCGTCTCTTGCATGATGTCTATGGATACGTCAAGCCTGGTACTTTGGTACGCATCCCCTCTTTATTCTTCGGTGTTTACATTCTGACTGCGTAACACGTAGACCGCTCTTATGGGTGCATCTGGTGCTGGCAAGACCACTTGCCTTGACGTGTTGGCTCAGAGGAAGAACATCGGTGTTGTCAGCGGCTCCATGCTTGTTGACGGACGCCCCCTCGCCAGTGACTTCGCTCGTGGAACTGCTTACGCCGAACAAATGGACGTTCACGAAGGTTCAGCTACTGTCCGTGAGGCTATGCGTTTCTCAGCACACTTGCGTCAACCCGCAAGCGTCCCTGAAGAGGAGAAGGACGCTTACGTCGAGGAGATGATTGAACTTCTCGAGTTGCAGGACCTGGCGGATGCGCTCGTCATCACTCTTGGTGTTGAAGCACGCAAACGGTTGACCATCGGAGTAGAGCTCGCAAGCAAGCCTGAACTCTTGCTGTTCTTGGATGAGTAAGCATATTCTCCCCGACTTGTCGGAATACGCTTACTAACTATGTCTTGATAGACCGACGTCCGGTTTGGATGGTCAGAGTGCTTGGAACCTTGTTCGTTTCCTCCGCAAACTCGCAGCCAAAGGCCAAGCTATCCTCTGCACCATTCACCAGCCTTCGTCACTTTTGTTCGAGAGCTTCGACAGGCTCCTGTTGCTTGAGCGTGGTGGAGAGACGGTCTACTTCGGAGATATTGGTCCCGACTCGAGCGTGTTGCGATCGTACTTCGCACGTCACGGAGCAGTGTGCCCGTCGAATGTCAATCCTGCTGAGGTGAGTCCGCGTCTATAAATAGATTCCGTGAAAGCACCTTGTTGACGCTATTGATCGTTAGTACATGTTGGATGCAATTGGTGCTGGTCTTGCGCCTCGGGTTGGTGATCGGGATTGGAAGGATGTCTGGCTTGATTCGGAAGAATACCAGCAAATGAGGCGGGAGATTGAGAACATCAAGCAGACCGCTCTCGCCCGTCCTGAGGAGGTCCGCGAAAAGGAAACCACTTGTAAGTCATGACCATTGCAAGGTTGAAAGGCAATGTCCGCTGACGTTTTTGCGCAGATGCTTCGCCCTTCTGGTATCAGTTGAAGGAGGTTGTATTGCGCAACAACCGAGCTCTATGGAGGTCCCCGGCATATGTCTTCAGTCGTCTTTTCGTCCATGGTTTCATCTCCCTCTTCGTGTCCCTGAGTTTCCTTCAACTCGGCCAGAGTCTTCGTGACCTGCAATACCGAGTATTCGGAATGTAAGCACCGTTCACTCGCTCACACTCCCTGTGCCGTATCTGACGTGCGTTTCTAGTTTCTGGGTGTCCGTCTTGCCGATGATCGTCATGGCTCAGATCGAGCCAATGTGGATTTTGAACCGCAGAGTCTTCGTCCGGGAGTCTTCCAGTCGTATCTACTCCCCATACGTATTCGCCATCGGCCAGTTGATTGGCGAGACTCCGTACTCCGTTCTCTGCGCCATCGTTTACTGGGCCCTCATGGTCTGGCCCATGGGTTTCGGAAAGGGCACGGCAGGTACCAATGGTAACGGCCTGCAGTTGCTGGTGGTCATCTTCGTTGAGCTGTTCGGTGGTACGTCTCTATCATGTTGTGGCGGGGGAATGGTAAGACTGACGTTTGTCCCTTTACAGTGACCCTTGGCCAGTTCATCGGTGCCATCTCACCGAACATCCAGACCGCTTCTCTATTCAATCCCTGCATTGGTCTGATCTTGACCACCTTCTGCGGTGTCACCATTCCTTACCCCTCTATGATTCGCTTCTGGAGGTCGTGGCTGTACCAGCTTGTGCCATACACCCGTGTACTGAGCGCGATGTTGTCCACAGAGTTGCAGTATGTCGGCTTTCTACTTCTTCCGTCCGGAGTTGTCTGACAAATTATCGCAGTGGTTTGAAGATTACCTGTCAACCCGAAGAGTTCAATATCTTCGAGCCTCCGTCTGGCCAGACTTGTGGTGAATGGGCCAAAGACTTCGTCAACTTCTACGGTGGATATATTGATAACGGCAATGCTACCTCATCGTGTCGCTACTGCCAGTTCAGCTACGGTGACGACTTCTTCGTGCCATTGAACATCAAGTACGATACTCGATGGCGAGACGTGTTCATTGTCTTCTGCTTCTTTGTCTTCAACGTTTTCGCTACTATTGGTGAGTTTTTAGTTGTCTCTCATACTACACCAGCTTGCTGACTTCTCCCCTCCTCGTATAGTTGCCTCTCGTCTGTTGCGATACGCCAAGCGTTAGACATTTCATTGCATTGACATCAACTAACCCACGTTCTGTATCGATACCAATCATTACACGACCCATTTCACGAGGATTTCTTTCGTCGTTTCCCACATCCTGTTTTCCACGCGCATCACCCTAGACTACCCTCATTCCACTACCACTACCTCACGGATATAATGTACTTTCAAGGCATAGATCGAGCAATACTGCGTAATGCAGATTCAGCTTTCATGGTTGTGACAATCACTTGGCTGTAGTACTATATTATTATAACTTCAGGAGCATGCGAGCGAAGGTATGGGCTTTGTGGGCTTATGCGCATCATCCGTCACTAAAACTCACTAATGGCCATCTGACCATGCACAGTGCATGGTCAGATGAGAACAAGTTACCCGCACTTTTCGAGGACATACTCTGACAATGTAACCGTGCACCGTGCACGGTTAGATGAGCCTGAGTGCGATGATGTCATTATTTCCTTCCTGGCGTGTGGACAGTGCATGTCCCATCCGCAGCTGTAGGTTGACTGGCGGGCCTCCGGGGCATCTAGGAGGGTCGCCTTTCAACAACGGTCACTGTTAAGCGGCTCACACAAGCAGAGACGGGATGTGTTTGATGATACACGGGGATGGGTTCTTCGTTATTGGCTATAGCCGATGCATATACTATGACCTCGGTGCGCTTTGGAACTATCGGATTTCCATAAGATGCCTCAGTACAATACATGTTTATCACTGAGAAAGCTCTTACAATGTCGCGCAGTTGGGCCTGCGAGTCGTTGAATTGCTTCTCCAAATATTTCGACTGATACATTGAGAGGTCTTGTAAGATAAATAGTCAAGTCGATTGAAAGGACAACATACTTTTTTCGTGAGAGTGTTGATATCATCCGTAAGCTCCTTCTCCTCTGATTTCAGATCTTTCTGCATCGTCGGCCGTGGCACCATCATGAACCTACAATGAGAAGGTGTTCAGTTTGCGACAGGAAGGAACGGTATCTGGCAATGCGTACATCTTGCCCACACCCTTATACAAGTTGACTTTGTCGTCCAAGGCATTGATCTCGTCAATTGTCAACTGCAATATCCGCCTCTCACGCTCCTTCGCGGCTTGCTGTTGGCGAGACAGGTTCAAAGCTCGCTGAGAGCTCACAGCGGTTTGCTGGATCTGTACCAAGATCTGGAACACGCGACGTGGCGGTGAGCAGTAATCCACAAGTCTTGTAGCGTTTCATTTACCTTCCGCAATGTTTCATCAGACAAACTGGCCATCTTGGATGTCAAGAGGTAAGATACAGAGGGACTGAAAGCATGCCTCGATAGGCTTACGTAACACGCGCCCATTTGAGCGCCTGCCATACGCGGAGGTGGCAAATAACATTTCAGGTCTCTGTTAACGCGCCGTCAGGTTCTCCAGGACCACAGCTCTTTCATCCAGCCTTCTCCACGTCCTTCTCCTCCCTCCCAGCAACCCTTCTCTCAAATACCTCACTTGCCATTTTCTCGTAATCTAGTTCAACATGGCTTCGTTTGAGGACTACGATGAGTTCGGAAATTATATTGGTGCAGACCTCGACTCGGAGGAAGAAGAGGAAGTCCCCCAGCAGGCTTTTGGCCAGCAAGGGCCGTCACATTTAGAGGGGTTTGACGACGATGAGCCTATGGCCGGCCAGGAGGATAATGCCCTTATGGAGGTTGACGGTATGTCGGTCATGTCCAATGTTTAGGATGTTTACGACGCGTCTTCTCACAGAACCAACGCACAATGCTGTCGTGTTGCATGAGGACAAGCAGTACTACCCTAGTGCCTCGGACGTGTATGGTCAAGACGTGGAGACATTGGTGCAGGAGGAGGACGCGCAACCGTTGACCGAGCCGATTATTGCTCCTGTGAAGCAGAGAAAGTGGACTGTGCAGGAGAAGGACATGCCGGAAACTCGGTTTGACAAAGGGTGCGTACTGTGGAACTCATCCAAATTTGCGCCTCCTTACATATTCACTAGGTTCCTCCTCAACATGACTGCCTTCCCGGAGTTCATTCGCAACGTCGCTGTAGTTGGCCACCTACATCACGGGAAGACTGCATTGATGGACATGCTCGTCTTTGAAACGCACAAAATGGTTTGGGATTCGGATCACCAGGTGAGCGTTGCTGAACATAACCTCAAATTGCGTATTTACCCTACCCCGTGTTCAGACACGGTATACGGACACTCATGTGCTATCGCGTGAGCGAGGCATCTCAATCAAATCATCCCCCATGTCCCTCGTCCTCCAAAACAGCGGCGGAAAGTCGCATCTTCTTCACCTCGTTGACACTCCTGGGCACGTGAACTTCTTAGATGAAGTTGCATCGGCAATGCGTCTCGTTGACGGTATTGTGCTCGTAGTGGATGTAGTGGAAGGTGTCATGGTCAGCACCGAGGCTATTATTCGACATGCGCTGCAAGAAAAGCTCAAAATTACGCTGGTAGTCAACAAAATTGACCGCCTGATTCTCGAGCTTCGTATCAAGCCCGCCGACGCGTTCTACAAAATCAAGCACACTATCGAGGAAGTGAACACGGTCATCAGGTACGGATTGAAACTCGCTGGTGACAACCTAACTCATCGTCCATTAGTGGCATCAACCCAGACCCAGAGCTCCGGCTCAGCCCAGAGAATGGAAACGTCGCGTTCGCAAGCACAGAAATGAACTGGTGTTTCACTCTCCGCTCCTTCGCTCAAATGTACGCAGACACATACGGCTCCGTCGACGTTAACGCCTTTGCGGACCGCTTGTGGGGCGATATTTGGTTCAACAACGAAACGCGGAAGTTCACTAGGAAACAAGCCGACCCAGAAGCCAACAGGACATTCGTGCACTTCATCTTGGAGCCGATATACAAGCTCTACAGCCAAGTCGTCAGCGAGGAGAAGGATGCGTTGAAGGCCACCTTGAGTGGACTTGGTATTCGGCTGAAACCTATCATGTACAAGATGGATGTCCGACCGCTGTTGAAGGCCGTTCTCGATCAGTTTTTCGGGCCATCTGTTGGCCTGATTGACATGATCACCGAGCACATACCTTCTCCAGAGGCAGCAGCAGCCGAGAAGGTGAGCTCACATCATATCCTGACTTGACATGCGCACCTCTTACCTGACACATAAAATAGGTGGAACATACGTATACTGGACCTATGTCTTCGGAACTCGTCACGTCTCTCAAAGCTTGCGATCCTGCGGGTCCAGTGATGGTGCAAATCACCAAATTATATCACACCACCGACGCCCAGTCGTTCAGGGCATTTGGTCGCGTCATGAGCGGGACAGTACGGAAGGGGATGGATGTAAAGGTCCTCGGAGAAGGTTACTCACCCGAAGACGAGGAAGACATGGTCAAGGCGCAGGTAGAAGGCATCTGGATTGCTGAGGCGAGGTTCGTCTCAAATATCTCGTGGCTTCGTTGTTTCTCTAAGTGTGGCTGGTTTGCATCAGGTATAACATTCCTGCCGAGGAGATTCCCGCTGGTAACTTGGTGCTGCTCGGTGGTGTCGATGCGTCGATATCCAAGACAGCGACGCTAGCCTCGGTTGACATTGACGACGACCTGCACATCTTCCGGCCTATTAAACACATCACGCAATCTGTGCTGAAAATCGCCATCGAGCCCATCGCGCCTTCCGAGCTGCCAAAGATGCTTTCCGGTCTTCGCAGCGTCAACAAGTCGTATCCACTGGTATCAACGAAGGTCGAGGAGAGTGGCGAGCATGTCCTCATTGGTACTGGAGAGTTGTATCTGGACTGTGTCATGCACGACCTGCGTCGACTGTTCTCGGAAATTGAGATCAAGGTCTCGGACCCTGTCACCAAGTTCTGCGAAACAGTCTTGGAGACTAGTGCGCTGAAATGCTATGCTGACACTCCTAACAAGAAGTACGCGATCTACTCTTTTCGTTTTCGTGTAATTGCTCATCAGATCCTAGGAACAAACTCACGATGATCGCTGAGCCACTGGAGCGAGGTATCGCTGAGGATATTGAGACGGGACGGGTTCATATGCGTCTACCTGCGAAGGAGCGAGGCAAGTTCTTTGAGGAGAAGTATCAATGGGATCTCCTCGCGTCCCGGTCAATATGGGCATTTGGTCCAGACGACAATGGTCCTAACATCTTGCTGGATGATACCTTACCGTCGCAGGTAACACTACCTCCCCTGCGTCGTCGATACGATCCCCTGCTCACGTGTTGCCTGCTTACAGATTGACAAGAAGCTATTGGGCACTGTGAAACCACATATCATGCAAGGGTTCCAATGGGGTGCTCGAGAAGGCCCGCTCTGTGACGAACGTGAGAAATGTGTCTATTGCCTCTATCTCCCTAAACTTACAAGGTAACTAAAACCAGCCATGCGAAACGTCAAATTCCGGATACTGGATGCAAGTTTGGCACAAGAGCCAATCTTCCGTGGAGGAGGACAGATTGTGCCCACGGCACGTCGAGTGTGCTACTCGTCATTCCTTATGGTGAGTTCTACACTGGTGAGAATTTGCTGAGGTTAAAACGCGTGATGTCCCAGGCTACACCGAGGCTGATGGAACCCATCTACTATGTTGAAGTCCAAGCGCCAGCAGACTGTATATCAGCAGTGTACACTGTACTAGCGCGTCGTCGTGGACACGTCACGCAAGATATCCCGAAGGCAGGCTCGCCATTGTACACAGTGAAAGCCCTGATCCCTGTAATTGATGCTAACGGGTTCGAAACCGACCTGAGAACGGCGACACAAGGACAAGCATTCTGCTTGCAGATGTTTGATCACTGGTCAATCGTACCAGGTGGGTGGCAGGTTCTGTCGTGGAAGGTGCAAGTCAAGTGACGTGCGAGTCTTTTCAGGTGACCCTACGGACACAAGCATCAAGTTGCGACCACTTGAGCCTGCAAGTGGGCAGGCGCTGGCCCGGGATCTGGTATTGAAAACTCGGCGACGAAAGGGACTCGGTGATCAGATCGCCGTGTCCAAATACCTCGACGATGAGTTTGTGGTAAGTGGATGTGGTTGTTGGCAGTGTGTCGTTTGGCTGACTTGTCTGGTGAACAGCTTGCGCTGTCGGCGTCGGGGCATGCAGACCTGCTAGGGTAGAATGTACAACTGTAGATAATTGCTGCTATGTTTGCTTTCGCTGTATACAATTTCTCCGAACTTTCTAGGGCCTGCGTGTCTGAGCGTGGGAAAACGAGAGGAGGCTACGTGGCAGAATGAGCCGAACCAGATTTAGAGTCGCACGGGAGCTCATTCCTCTTTCAAATCCCTCTCTCACTCGTTTCCTCCTTCATCATCTCTTTTTTCCTCGTCACGGTCCTTCGTACACAATGCGAAGCGTAGCGCTCTCTGCTCTCTTCGTCGTCGTCGCCACTGGCGTCGCCGCAGAAGAGGCCAAACCCGTCTTCAAGGCATGTCCTTTCAGCCCAATTACACCTCAATGCCACGCTGACAGCGCATCACGCTTTGCCGCATACAGCCCACTTCGATCAAGGCTCCCTTCCTCGAACAGTTCACTGACGACTGGACGGAACGGTGGACACCCTCAGAGGCCACCAAGAAGACCCCCGTCGGTGGCGAGACTTTCAGCTACGTCGGCAAATGGGAGGTCGAAGAAGCCGACCCCTCTGTTGTTGACGGCGACAAGGGACTCGTAGCAAAGACCAAGGCTGCCCACCACGCCATCTCTGCTCCCTTCGAAAAGGCAATTGACTTCAGCAACAAGCCTTTGGTTGTTCAGTACGAAGTCAAGTACCAGAAGGGCGGCAACTGCGGTGGTGGTTACATCAAGCTTCTTGAAGATGGTTTCCAGACTGCCGGAAAGGAGTTCTCTGACAAGACCCCTTGGACGATTATGTTCGGTCCTGACTTGACTTGCCCTGGCACGAAGGTGAGAAACCCCTGGTTGTCTCAAAGGGGTGTGCACTGAATGACACGCATCACAGGTCCACTTCATCGTTCGCCACAAGAACCCAGTCAATGGCGAGTTCGAGGAGAAGCACCTCACTCTCCCTCCCAAGCCCGTCATTGAGAAACTCACTAACCTCTACACTCTCGTTCTTCAGTCAGTATTGGATTTACTGCACTTAGCCGCCCATAATACTGATGCTGCCACGTGGCTTCTTCCAGTCCTAACAACACTTACGACGTCCTTTTCAATGGCGAGAGCCACAACACTGGAAACCTCCTCGAGGACTTCACCCCCGCGTTCAACCCCGCCAAGGAAATTGACGACCCGGAGGACACTAAGCCTGAGACATGGGTTGATACTAAGAAGATCCCCGACCCCGACGCCAAGAAGGTATGCTCTCTGTTAACATATTTTGGTCGAGTACTCATGTCTGCATCACGTACAGCCTGATGACTGGGACGAAGATGCTCCTTACGAGATCCTCGACACCGACGCCGTCAAGCCTGAAGGCTGGTTGGATGATGAGCCTGAGACTATCCCTGATCCCGACGCTGAGAAGCCTGAGGAGTGGGATGATGAGGAAGACGGTGACTGGATCGCTCCTACTATCAGCAATCCCAAGTGCGACGAAGCTCCTGGATGTGGTGAATGGAAGGCGTGAGTACTTTCTTGCGTCTAATCTCTCCAGTCCGGTATTGACAGTTCCATTCCACAGTCCCTACAAGGCCAACCCCGACTACAAGGGCAAGTGGTTCGCTCCTCTTATCGACAACCCTGAGTACAAGGGCGAGTGGGCTCCACGCAAGATCCCCAACCCCGCTTACTTCGAGGACCTTACCCCCGTCAAGAGCCTCGTTCCCATCGTATGTAGCACTCATTTCCGCGATCTTCTGGGTTTTGCTCACATTCAATTTTTAGGGTGGTGTCGGTATTGAGCTCTGGACCATGACTGAGGATATCCTCTTTGACAACATCTACATCGGTCACTCCGTTGACGATGCCAAGGCACTTGCTGCCGAGACCTTCGACATCAAGAAGCCTCTCGAGACTGCTTTGAACAAGGCCGCCGTTGCCGATGATGAGGATAACGATGAGGAGGTTCCTTCTTTCAAGGAGGATCCCGTTGCCTTCGTCCGCGCGAAGATTTTCGCCTTCGTCGACGCTGTCAAGGAGGACCCCGTTGAGGCCTTCAAGTCACAACCCGAGACTGGCGCTGGACTTCTCATCGCTTTGGTTACTTTCTTCGGCATGTTCGGTACTCTCCTTGGTCTGGTCGGTGGTCAACAGAAGCCCATCACCAAGGTACGCATCATCCCTCCTTCTCTTTCGCTTTCATGTTCGCTTACGGTTTTAATTTCGCAGTCATCCAAGAAGACCGATGCTCCCACTCCTGATGACAAAAAGAAGGTTGAGACCGCCCCCGTCGCACCTGCTGGTGATGAGAAGAAGGATACCCCAGTGAAGAAGCGCAAGTAGAGTGTTGACGGAGGTAAAAGGAAACAGGTGTAGCTAGTTCTCTAATACCGTACTTTCTGCCCATTTTCCCCCTTGATATTGCTTTTGTGCTTGTATGGACTCTTCCGGTCTATATATAATTGGGTTTCACGAGGATATCCGCGCGTTGGATACTATATCCCACCAGTAGTTCGTCAACCCCGTCAGATCGGCAGTCACATCACTGTCACGCTGACAAAGCTGGTTGATTTGAATTCCGACATGAGGGTCGTCGGGCTTGACGAGGAAGCGCCAGTCTGCCAAGGGTGGAACTCCGACTTGCCGCTCATCGGCATGCGTGACATGGCCATCCTCACAGATCATACACTCTTCGTCGTAAATTCACAGAAGTGCATATATACATGCACTTTGAATATCTATCGAGACTTGACGATCTATTTTGGAGCTAATCGACTGGCCCGATGTTGCTATCGTGTTTATCTGCCGATCTGACGGGGGTGACGAACTACTGGTGGGATATAGTATGGTTGCGAGAGTGAATAGTGTGTATTCGCTACAGACGGAGTGCCTCTACAAAGGCGATTCTAGAAATACAGGCTGGCAGCAAATACAACTGTGAAAAACTTCTGTCAGGACATCGTCCTTGCAGGATGAAAAGACTGCGGCTGGCTTACTATCTCGTTTGATCTTTATTTGTGCTTCTTCCATCTTCTTGAAGAGCTCAGTGTCTCCAATGACACGAGCTGCGTCCCTTACCTCCCGACATGTCTCGTCCAAACGGGTGATGACACGCACTATCGTACCCTCCGCGACATCTGTGAGTTCTGTGATCTGCTCAAATGGCTGAAAAGAACCGCTGGGTTAGCATAAACCGAGCACAGGAACCCGGGGAGAGGAAGACACCCACCATTCCCTTCGCCCACTCATACACCACCTCCACCAGTCCGAACTTCAGCGCCTTGAACTCCTCTCCAGGTACCTTGTGCCTCTCCTGCACCCTCTCCACCCTCTCGCTGATCGCTAGGATCGCATCGCGGCCTTCTTGCAGTTTGGGCGGGATGACGGGCTCGACGTCTGTCTTTTCTTGAAAGACGAAGCAAGAGAGGAGGGCGACGACTTCTTCGGGTTCGTATGCGGCGAGGGTGTTCTCAAGGATCAGTTCGGTGAGGATGAGCTCGCTGGCTGAGTTGATCTATGAATGGGGAGGGAAGACGGGAAAACATCAGTCTCGTTGTCAAGGGAAAGGTAGCAGTGGGGCCAGGTACCTCACAGGCGACACGGCCTTTCAGGAGCACGGTAGAGTTCTCGTCGATGAACTTCAGTTCCTGGAGAACCTCGATGCGTTGTTCGTAATCCGGGATCAACTCCAAGTTCTGGTCCGAGATAGCCAACTTAAGGTTCGCGATGTTTTCCTTCAGAGTTTTTTCAATATGCAACGTCGCATACTGTGGGGGAGTAAAAGTGTGAGCAGTGGGCAGTCATCGAAAAGGAAGGTTCTAACTGACGTGGTCATCAAATGTCGGGCAAGAAGTGCAAGCAAAGTCGGGTAGCCGTTGTATAAGCTCATTTCGCTCTCCCAAAAGCTCCTGGAACTCTAACGACCGTATGGCCCCTTTCCAATTCACCTCAGGAATTGCGTCCAAAGGAGCCCACGCAGATACCAAGTTCGAGAGCTGCTGTGTCGCATTCTTCATCGCAGATATCCTGCGGCCGGGGATAATTAAGTCCACATCAACCTAGCCAGATGAACGTCGGTATCTGAATGCCATCGGAAAATGTGGGCACGACGGAGCATACCTTGATGACAGCGTCGGTGATCATTACCATACTACTCAGCGGCACCACACGAACATCATACTCAGTGAGTTCTCCGACGAGATTCTCAGGTCTTGGCGGCCATACTGGTGGAACTGCTTGCGGGTCGGGGTCTGCGCGGTGTGGAGAATTAGATGCATCGTTTCCATATTCTCGATGCGTATAAAAACCTACGAAGCTTGGCGTCAGCTTGCTTTGTCTCCAAGTCCACTAGAGCTAGGACATCGTATCGTCTGATTTTCTCTCGGACACCGGAAGCTGAGGCTTGCACAGGTGCTGGTTTCAGCAGGACACCGAGATTCCAGCGGAAATGCTGTCGATTTTGTTAGTTCTCGGGCCTTAATGCTCTGTAAAGGATGAAGGGATCTCACCTCGTCTCTCAAGATGACCACTCGTCCGGGACACAGAAGCTTGGATGACGCGGGATGGTTGCATAGCATCGTCAACATTAGGGTATTGCATGTGACTATTCCCTTGGAGGTGTCGTAGAGCTGGCCGATGTCGGGATTGCAGACATCGCATGATAGCTTGGGCAGTCTTAGCAAAGTGCTCTCATTCTGACAGGAAAAGGTAATAGCTCTCAGCAGCAAGCAACTTATATATCGGACCATGTACATACCTCAGCCACCTTCTTCTGTTGCTCTGGTAATAACCGTTGAGAGGCGTTTTCTGAGAAACTACGCTTGATCATCTCTTCAACCCGAAGAGCCTCCACGCGCAGGAGGTTTAAAATCATATTATACGTCAACCTGAACTGCGATTGCAGTTTCGTCGGCGTTCCTAGGATCATGGTATGCAAGGTAGTTTGCTGACAACCGGTTTTCAGTCAGTGAGCGCGCGATGGGTTAGATTAGAACTCTGCCATACCTCTGGTAACTCATCATTGGCGACTATAATCACCGTGCCGGTTGGATCTAAGCCACGACGACCAGCACGACCCGCCATTTGTGTGTATTCACCGGGGAGAATTTCCCTGAAACTACGCCCGTCGTGTTTGCGGATGTGGGAGAACACTACACACTTGGCTGGCATGTTTACACCCTGTATATGAGGTCAAATAGCGGTGCAGCATTATGTAGAAAATGTGCATTACCATAGCAAACGTCTCGGTCGCGAAAAGGACCTTCACAAGTCCTCGAGCGAAAAGAAGTTCGACGACCTAGAATCAGTTAGGTAAGCGTGAACGGAAGGGACAATGGCTAATAGAAAGACCTCTTTGACGATAGGTAGCAGACCGCCGTGGTGAACGCCAATGCCACGAGAAAGGAGGTCGCGCATGCGTCGTATCTGAGGAAGTTTACGGTCGGGTTCTTCAGGAAAGGTTAAATAGGGTGCAGTAAGAGTATCGCGGAACTCAATCACCTTTCAGTCTAGACAGGGCTTTCTCAATCGCAACATGAATTTCGCTCTTCTCCACCGAGGTGCACAGATCCGCATTAGTCAACGTCCCAGCGTTCTCTTCGCATCTCTTTTTAGAAAAAGTGAAAATAACCACTGGAAGCAGCGCCAGAGTCCTCAATTTTCCAAGTAGGTGAACATAGAGATTCTTGTCTGGCTGGTGAAATGTTCTCGAAGAACCACCCCTTGATGGCGGTGCTGCTCCTCTTGCCGGCGCCCCGCCTCGTTGTGCGCCTCCACGACCAGCTGGACCACCTCGTTGACCACGTTGAGGAGCGGCGGCTCTCGCTCCTAAACGTTGCACTGGTGGGAGACCTGCTGCCTCGCGCTCCTTGTCTTGTTTCCGCCGTAGTGCTTCGCCCGCATTCTTGTACCTGAGAAGACAGGTGAACTGTGGACGCAAGATGTACTCATGGGAATGAAGTGGACCTACCCTTCGGCAAGGAATGCTCTGTTTGCATCGACAATCTTGTGTATATCCCGACCTGCGTAAACGTAATGTTCTAGAGGAACTGGCCGCTTTGCCGTGGATATCACATATATATCCTTCTTTTTCGTCCGCCTACGGGGTCATGAGAATAGAACCTTACTCCATTGTAGTGTTCACTCACCCAACCCACTCGGCGAACTCTCTAGAATTTGGCACCGTCGCTGAAAGAAGAATGATATTGACATGATCAGGCAGCATGATAATGACCTCTTCCCAAACCACGCCTCTCTGTGAGAAGAACCGCCGTCAGTAATCTACAACATGGGTATATGCTATGCCACTCACCTCTGCATCGTTCACATAGTGAACCTCATCAAAAATAACAAATTCAACATCACGGATAAGATCTGCCCCCTTGTAAAGCATACTCCTGAGAATCTCAGTGGTCATGATCAAGCAGTTTGCCTCAGGGTTGATCTGCACATCTCCAGTGAGAATACCGACCGAAGATGATGAGAACGTCTGCTTGAAGTCTCGATATTTCTGATTGGACAGAGCCTTGATAGGAGACGTGTAGATTGCCCTATTGCGTGGCTGAGTACCACGGTGTGGAAGCTTTTGGTATGCGTTAAAAAGCTACCGACCTCGTCATGTGTTTGGCCGCAAGAGCGATCGCATATTCAGCAACAACTGTTTTACCAGCGGATGTATGTGCGGCGACAAACACCGAATCCCCCATTTCCAGGTGATAGACGGCCTCCTTCTGGAACGTGTCCAGCTCGAACGGGTACTGATGTTCGAATGAGTAGCGACATGAATGCGGCGGATATAGGACTTTACCTTGTGAGCCATGTCAGGGACAAGCTCGTGAAAGTTTGTCATGGGTTTGTTGACATCCACCATATGCGCCCAATCACGTTTTTGCACATTCGTTTTGCGGACATGCCGTTTGCTAGCCGTAACGGTGTTCAGGTTTGCGGTCTATGAACAGCAATCAAAAACAGTCATAAAATGAGTGCGAAGGACCTACAGATGTAGGTAGCAGATAGTCCAATTCAAAGTCTTCGCCCTGATTCGATGGAACGACTTCGTCAAGTATAGGATTGATCTCAGCGCCGTTCTGGTGGTGGTATAAATATCACCTCACATAATCACTGCAAAAACCTACCACAGTTCCGTTTACCGGTCTATTCGAAGAGAATATGGGGAGTAACTCTTCTTCGTCTTCGTCACCGGGAAACCGAAGGCCACGTGAAAGTCCTGGAGGGATCCTAAGCAAACCTTTGGAGGTTTCCTCGAGATCAACGACGGCCACTGATTCTTTGAGCACATCGTCCATTCCACCCGGCCAAAACGGAACATATCCTGCTTTTCCTCGCACGAAATTGTTTGCGGGGCCCGGCGCTCGGTCAAGAGAAGTTGACGTGAGTCCTGAAGTGAGGCGCGGCGCGGGTACCTGCTCTGATAGTATATTAATGACCTGCGATGGACGAAGATGAAAGAGTACTTGCCTCGGTATATCCAGTAACCCGACCATTTAGACCAGCGCGAACAAACTCCAAGTTAGTAGGAGGTGGAGAAGGTTCCAACGAGAGAAGTCGCGGTACGGAAAGCTCATGTTCCCAAGATCTGGGACGAAACGATCAGTGTCGAGCACACGAAGATGTCAAGCAATGTCGCACACTTGATACGTCGGTAGCCAGTGAGATGGTACTTGACTCTTAGGAACAAGAAGTTTTGCTTCTATTTCGCTATGGACGTCCTCGCGAGATGGTAATCCTGCAAAACCCAATTCTGCAAGAGTTACCTGCGCTCGTTCTTGACGCGGATTCAATATATCGTGGACGACATCCAAGTGTTCTTTGCTACCCATGCCGTAAGTTATAATCGAAACATGTGGATGGAGGCTGAAGAAAGCAGGAAAGTTAAAAGCAAGATGATTCAGTTACAGAACTCGCCTCTCGGCACCAGCGCCTAACAACACTTTAGATTTCGCACAACAGATTTTCAAGTTCAACCTACACCAACACATAGCCTCTTGTGTGTGTTTTGTGCGCACACTCATTACGATTTTTAGAGCAGACGCATCTCCTTCCTCAGGCTGATTGAAATCATTATGCTAAGGCTGTCCCGCGTGTACGTCCATCCATTTATCCTCAAGACACATTGAGTCATTGACATGGAGATATTGCCCTCATCAGATATTTGACGTCGCAACTCCTACGACGGATTCTGTATTCTGCATTATAAGGCGGCGATTGACCACGATTGGAATGCTTCAATAATGCTTCAACTGTCATTGCTGTATTGGGGAGACCGCACAACAGGCGAGCCATACATGACACTTCGGGCGTATCAATGTGATCTAGAGCAGTATAACCCAACGCTCATTCCGGAATCTCGAGGTTTTATATATGGAAGAACTTGAAGCTCAGTCCACCTCCCATCATCCACTTGCCCTCACATCATGAGCAGTTCATTGTTTTGAATCCGTAGGAACGGCGATATACTTATACGGTGGTGGTAGTGGTAGCGTTCCATACCAGGTTACCTTGCATAGCGACACCGAGTCTACACCGTTGCCGCCATCTAACGGGCTCCTGTACTCAAAAGGCGGCTTGGAACAGGGCATACATACTGTCAACATCACGGCATTTCCATCACCTGGCCAGGTATTTTCATTCGACGAAATAGTTATCACCGATTCTATCCCAGCCGGCACCACTAGGTGAGTACTTTGCCCTCCCCGGATCATCCTTTCCCTCGAGACTGACGCTGATCAACTAACCTTCCAGCCCACCTACTCTTGTGCAGTACGATAACTCGAATGTTACGGCGATTCAATACGTCGGGGACTGGAGCAGCAAGTCGGACGCACATGTCCCTAATCCATCCCACCCCGCACCCTTCCATATCACATCGACCGCCGGTGACTATGCAGCTCTCAACTTTACGGAAGGTGTTGCAGTCGCAATCAATGGATCAAAAAACTGCGGTCGCGGTCTCTACACTGTTGTACGTGTCAGAACATTCCTGACTGTTGCAAGGAACGAAACACGACTTATAATTGTGATCACAGAATCTCTTCGACTCTTCACGAGAAATCTTGAGTTCTTCCCAATACAACGCCAGTACGTTCTGGCTGGTGGGAGATTCACTGCTATACTACCGTTCCGGTTTGGATCCCAACGAATCATATCAGATTCAACTCGTCAACTCTGCCCGTGACGATTCAGTTTTGACTCTGAATGGTTTCACCATTTTCCAGGCGAACGGTGACACCACTTCCACGTCCCCTACACGTGTTCCACTTTCGTAAGTCTTGCTACAGCACATGACCATCGTGATCACTGACATTGACCAAACCGAAACCGAAACCCCTTCCTCTACCACATCAACGCATATCACACAGACCCACTTCTTCGGGTTCTGATCCATCCTCGCCGGACATAAGCTCAGCACAGCACCACGTGAATGCAGGTGTCATAGTTGGTCCGACACTGGCTGGTCTCGCACTCCTCGCACTCCTCGCACTGCTGATAACTCTCATCGTAATCCGACGACGGAAAAGCGCAGCAAGAAGGAATGCGGACGACATCGACCCGTACAGTTCTGACACCCGGTTTGATGGGCCGGTATATGTAGCAGAGAAGCAGCAGAACCACCCTAGCTCGGACCAAAGTCGATATGTATCGTCGTTCCCTTCCTCAGCGGAACCATTCTCTCCGAGTTCTACTGGACCACAAGTACAAGCCGCGACCTCCAAGGCTCATATCCTCAGTCAATCTCCTATCGCTGCCGCTTCCTCAGATACGCCAGTGACTTCCTCCAGACCATACATGCAAGCGTCAGCTCCCGTTGTTACCGCTCCTCCAGACACGCCTGCTGCTCCCCATTAATCTATCCTATACTTCCAACGCATGTTCCGGCTACTCGTGGTCAAGAACCACATCAGCAGCAGCAGCAGCAGCAGGTAGATCTTGGACGGATGATGCGTCTTTTTGAGCGTATCGCTGAGAGACTGGACGTGCCTGATGTCTCACCACACACTGGCAGCAATGTCAACGACCTAGGTCCTCCACCAAGCTATCCTCACTCCGAGGCTTGAAGATTGCTTCGTCTGCGGGTATAGGCGGTGATAACGTGGTTGCTTGTCGCGGTTAGGGTCAGTTAAACTGCACATCTGTATCGCAGTGTTCTGAGTACATCGCCTACAAGAGCTCATTCTTCTTACTAACCATGTCTCAATATTAGTATCCTCTGGCCCCTATCGATCCCAATATTGCTCCATTACTTCTCCTCTCCCTCACCTCTTCCGAATATTGCGCATACTGTACGTACTGAAAGGTCGTCACCAAACACTCGAGAACATCATATTCTCCCGACGCGTCTTCATTCCCGCACCTTCTGATTCGATCTCTTATACATCCATCGTGCCGTGGACTACTCAATCTTTCGACCACTCTTTGTCGAGCACTACTGCGACCCCAAGCTCCAACCCATCCCGAAAGTTGGCATCATCGTTGGTTCAGTCATTAAAAGCCTTGTTGTCCCCACGCTCCTAGTGGTCTTCATCATACGCCGGCGCAGAGCCTCAGCAGGAAGGGTTGCGATCCCATATTATGCTGACATCACACCCCATCTCGAAGGTCCAGCCTACCTACAAGAGAAGTGACAGCAAGACCCAGACCTCCACTCAAATAGAAGCGCACATCCAGACTCACACCGCCGTTCATATTTCGAAGCATCATCAACTTCGAGTTCTGGACTGCTGGATGAAGATCCATCCTCAGGAGTCCAAATTCACACGGAGAGCCACAGTCTCATCTCGGTGGAATTTCCTAGCACCACCTTCACTCCCGCAGCGGGATCTACGATTAGTTCCTTGCCTTCGAACTTCGGATCCTTCGCGACCGTGACAGCGTCCCCTCTTCCTGCAATTTCCCTTCTGCTGCCTTTGCTACGTCCAGTGGCAACCACGAATTACATGCACGCCAGCAGAAACAGGAGCAAGCGGTAGATGTGAGCCGAGTCATGCGCGTTCTCGAGTGCATCGCAGCGAGGTTAGACGCGGTGGCGCCGTTGCTCTACTCAACTCTTCACAACAACTCGGGGTTAAATGAGGATGACCCTCCACCCCAATATCTTCATGAAGATGTGTCTGGGCAGCCAAGGCGGTGGGCCCGAGTCCTACCATCACCGGGAACTTTTACCTGGCCCGATGTCGGATTGGGTGCGCAGTAGCTAAAAGGCGCTTGGGATGAAACTCTCAACCTCCACGTCGTTATTGCGCTGTTGCTTTGCGCAACAATTGGAAAGGGAGCCTTGTGGTGAGTTGTATGTATGATATGCGAAGTGAGAGTGCATAATTTTGTTTCAGCAGACAAAATATCTACTCTCTTGAAGTGGTTACTCGCTGGCATTGCCACTGGGAGTCGTCGGTGGCCAATTTCAACACAAGTCAGTCTCCGTCTATCGATCATTCCTTCAAGGTTTGTTTGTATCTAGGTATACCCTTGATCATCTCTTGAAGGTGAACTCACCCGTTGACCGTCTCCACTGCTTGTGCCAGGCAACGGCTGCCGCAGCGCATTGCACGACATTACTGGGAATCTCATGATGAATGAAACACGAAAATGAAACAAGCCCCGTTTGCAAATCAAAGTATCAATGCTAAACGTGAGCGTAGGGCATCTCTCGTCACCGATAACAATGCTCGAGGAACTGGGCATATAAGTATTGAGAGGAACCTCCATATGCATCCCATTGAAGTCTGCGGACGGCTCCCACAATTATGAGCAATCCGTGGAACTTCACAATCAAAGATTACAGCCCATATCTCAATTATTCACCCTATGGTATGTATGTCCCACATTTCTTTTTGACTCAACACGCGCTAACATACCACTTCCAGCGGAAGGCGATCCCCGGAGCGGATGGCAAGCATTGTACCCTCTCATCCCAAACATCGAACTTCGCTGTGCCAACCCCCCAAAGGGGGACGCATCAGAGCACATCACGTCACTCTTTGGGGCAAGTATTACCTTAGAGTTCAACGGTACGCATTTATGTTGCTTCAAAAAGCTCGTATGTCACGCTACACTACGTATGCCGTATTACAGGAACCGCGATATACTTGTATGGGGGTGGAAACAGCCCGTACCAGGTTTCGCTGGACAATGACACGATTCAGATGACCCCCTTGCAGTCGTCTGATAATCTCCTCTACTCAAAAACAAATCTGGCACAGGGGCTGCATACTCTGAACCTCACAGCTCTGCCGTCAGGAGACCAGCAAATGGTTTTCAAGTGGCTGGATATAACCGATTCGCAACCTGTCGGTGCCATTGGGTGAGCGCCAGGTTTTTTTTGGCTTTAATACTTGACGGTATCTTATTCTAAGTCCTTACTAGTCCACCCATCCGCATGGTTTGCGAAAGCTGGAACACCACTATCCACCTCGTCGGGATGTGGACTCCGAGTCCATCCGACGCGGATTTCCTTGACAGGCCCGGGACTCTCAGTACCTCAGGTTCCGGTGCCTCTGCAGCTTTGAACTTCACCGGTGGCATTGCAGTTGCCATCAACGGTGAAAAGAACTGCGGCAATGGACTCTACACAGTGGTATGTGCTACACTGCATGTAACATAGGGCAATATATGCCAGGTGACTGACCCATAGTGGCTTTTAGAACCTCTTGGATTCCTCACAACGTCTTGTGCATACCTCTCACCTCAACAGCAGCGCATACTGGCATGTTCAAGAAGCCTTATTGTTCTACCACTCTGGATTGGATCCCAACGAGACATATCGGATACAACTCGTGAACTCTGGCAATGACGTCACGAGCATAGCTCTGACTGACTTCACTATCTATCAGTTGTTCTCCCCCGATGACACATCGAGGTGAGTACACATCCATTGTATTTGATCAAAGTTAACCCCCGTTAGCGGCAATGATGAGATGTACCACTATTCCACGAACATTGGTACCATTGTTGGTCCGACGGTCGCAGGCGTCATTGTGCTCGTACTCTTGATGTCCTTCATCCTACTACGACGACGAAAACGACAGCGAAAAGCCGCCTTAGCATGCACCATTGCCCCATATAAATCTAGCATCATCACACCGAACGCTATCGGCCCAGTGTACCTGCAAGAGAAACAACAACTAACCCAAGCTCTCGACAATCAGGTGCATAACCAGATGGCCCAATACGAAACAGTACACAGGTACACGATCGCTCATCCTGGAGAACCACCCTCGAACTTGGAAACACAGGCACAAATCGGAGTTGGCATCGACGCGGACGTCGATACACAAGCCCACAGTAACCACACCGCAACTCAGCCCCCGTCCATTCCGCTGCCTTCGTCGTAACCCCACCGACAAGCTCCGTTCTTTCCCTGGACCCTGAGCCTGAGCCTAAGGTTCATGCTGCACAAGGGGTCAACCAGTTGCCAGCAGACATGAACCGCATGATGCGTCTCTTTGAGCGCATCGCGGTGAGGTTGGACAGTGGGACGGTGACCTTCGTGCCGCACGATCATGATGCGAACGACCCACCGCCGCAGTATCCTCCCTCTCAGGCTTAGCCTTTGGAACCCCAGGTTTGTCGGATACTATCGACGAGAGGAGCGGGAGCGGGAGCGTTGCGTTTTGGGTCGAACGTCTATGCTTTGGACCTAGAACAGACAGAATCTATTGCTATAGCCTTGCTCCACCACACATCTTCTGGGTGCTTGTTAATTATTTCCTTCGTGGTGAGTCACTACGGACAGCTGTTATGCATCACCCCGTATTCCTAGGCCTGTGCCGTTGTGGTAGGGTGACGTGCGCCCGCCGCGCGCTGCCTTTCTTGTGACGTGCGCCAGCCGTGCGCACACCAATTCCGTCTCAGTTTCCTTTTTTTTTCTTTTTCTTTGACTCACCGCAGATGACTCGCCGCCGCCGGCTGTATTTGTTTCTCGTATGTATATTCCCGCCGCATTCCATCACCCCTCCTCACCGCCGCCTGGATCCCGACTGAGGAAGCCCGTTCACGACTCGCGCCAGCCGCCGCCGTAAGCCGAGTATGAGCCCATCGACGCTGCCGCCGGGGGTCTCCAGTGTTGCTTGGCGTGCTCCTCGCCGCGTGCCACCCCGCCGTCGTCGTTCCCGCTTGCCGAGGAGAGGTGAAAGCATTTCACGTTCATCAAAGACTTTTATTTCATTCTTTGGACTCGTACGCGCCGCGCCTGTGTATGTTTTTCGTCACTTTCCTTTTAGAGTATCCGAGCGCTCGTTTTGGTAACGCGCCACTCCCTCCCTCGCCGTATGTCAGTTTTCCGTTATTTCTTCACACTCCGACGACTCTTCTAAATACTCATGTATAATACGACGTCCTCCGCCTCCGGAGACAAATACGATTCCCCTCCCTCTCTCTCCTACACGCTCATCTTCGTTTGATTCTGACTCCCTTCTACGACGCGACCAACGAACGGCGCGGGAAGGTAAGTCACACCCGGATATCGTTATTTCTGATTCGTCTACGTTACAGGAGTCTCGCGTGTACGTTCATAAGCTCGCCGCCTCACTGCCGTCCCTCCCGCCGCCCCTCCAGGGTATCTCCGACCTTTCCCCCAATTCGCCGACCACCTCTCTCCTAGATTCCCGCCGCCGCGCCAGCCGTAACGAGTACGCGCCGAGTTTGTTGGGTTGTCTTCAGCCACAGCCGAGCCTCGTCTCACGTCCGCTACGTGCGTGCGCCAGCCGCCGCGACCACACCGTGCACTCTTGTATCCTCACCTCCGCCACCATTGATATTAGAAGGTGATGGTCAGCGATACTTTCCCAAAAACCATATCATTCTACCTATTACACCGCCACAGCCACGAAGGGACACTCGTACCACGACAGGACAGACGAAAAAAAAACTCTAGATGCATTGCAAGAAAGCCGACGGAAACGAACAAAAGAAGAAAAGAGAATGACAACAAGCAGACAAGACAGGACAGAGACAGAGACAGAGCGAGTGGCATGAGAGACAAGGAGTTGGATTGATGGATGGTGGAGGGTATGGTCACGAAGATTGGAGACACAGATTATATGGGTACAGACGGGACAGATGGTGGTGAGTGCGGTTGGGGTTGCGATTGGGTTAGCTTGTTGTGAGGTTTACAGAAACACAGTGTGCGGATGGAGTGGGAGTGGGAGAGAGAGAGAGAGAGAGAGAGAAGAAATGGGAGGATGTGATGTAGCAAGAGACGGATGGCGTTGTGCATGAGGCGTCGTTGTTGGTGTGTAGTAGAGCAAGAAATATCGTGTGAAAGCAAAAGTAAGTGCGTGCATGCAGGGGAATGATGCAGAAAGATATGGATGATGTGTGGATGCAGGGGAGAAAAGGATGAGATCAAAAGTCAGCTCGTTTCCGAGCGTAGACATCCTCGATGAGAAGATATAGTTGGGTTTTGGCATTCTGCAGTTCTTCCATGGTATTGCTTTCAACTCTGTCGACCAATTGTTCCGGGATGCCACTTCCCAGAAGCAACGGTCGTCCTGACTTCAGGAATAGCTACAGTGCAATCGGTGATGAGGCGAATGAATGGAAGACGAGAAAAGAGAACGTACGAGCAAGTCATCTCGCATGATTTTGGCGACTTCGTTTGCACGTAGTGAGTCTGGGTCGGTTCCCGTATTCCACGGCGACGATTGGAACCAGTATTGCCGATGTACGACGTCCTCGAACGAGCCGTGCTCTGACACCCACCGATGCAGATGGTCGGCCGCTTCCACCTCACCACCCCGCGTCCGTATCGCCTTCCGCGCGAGATTCATCCACCGCGGTAGCCAGGGACCTGTCAGCGCCTTATCGTCTTCTGGAATCTCTATCGGTCGCTTCTCGCTGTCGTGAATAACAAAGTTGTACTCCGTGAGCTCCACAAGACCTCCTGGTCGTAGTGAATGCGATATGTGGTCGACCAAACCTGCGTAGTCGCGGATCTGAGTTTGAAGGGATTGAGTGTCAGTGACATGCAGGGTCGAGGAGACGGAGATAGAATTTATCGATCCGTCCCTTCAGCACGAGGCCACGTACCCCAGTGCAAATGAGGCGGGCGTGTGCGACGTCGAAAGCACCAAAATAATGCTGTAGACCGAGGTTGATATCGTCGACTTCACTTCTACAAAGTGGACGCGATGAGAACACGGGTGGTGTGAGTGGAAATGGGAATGAAAGGGACTGACCTGCAGTTGGGCGGTAGTTCGCTGAAGCAGCCATGTGTGTTGTCAGAGTTGAATTCAATCCGGCATGCCAGGCACGATACGCACAGATTTTGCATTGGTACAAGATCAATGGCAACCGCGCTGCAATGTGGGAACTCCCGGGCAATATCGAGGATCCTTGAATGAATAGAAAAGTGGTGTGAGTCTAAAGGTTAAGAGATCGACAAGGACCATGCTCACCAGCTCCCGCTGCCACAACCGAGATCTACTACTGCCTTTGGTTGTTCTGGATTCGCTCGAAGGACGTCAGGAAGGGGCGGGGGATATTTATCCATCACCATCGTGAACATTCGATGCTGATGGTCTATTGGGGAGATGGTGAGAAGAGACCACTGAAGGAGCGAGATAAACTCACCAAGACGTTGCAATTCTTCTTCATCTGCTGGGAGTTGGTAGACATCGGAATAGTTGTTGAGGCCCCTTCCGTACTCTTGTCTGTAGGCGGCTTGTCGCAGTGAGCTTGTCATGGAGTAGACTGATGGCTGTGGGGAGGCCGAGCGCATCTCCCAGTCGTGAGATGTGGCTGAAGACTCTGAGCGTGGGGGGAAACGATCGAGGCTTGAGTCGGACATGGTTGTGTCGCTGCTGCTGTCGACGTCGATGTCCTCGGGGCTGTCAAACGTTGAGAAATGCATTTCGGAGAGGGAGTGGACGACGAGGAGAGGGTTCTGGACGACGGACATTGGGGCGGGGGGGACTTACAAGTACTCGTCGGGACGTCGGGGCCTGTTCTTATATGGCCTCCACCCAAGTTGGGCACACACTCCTCGGCGGAGAACCACCACGACCAAGATCCACGTGCCCGCAGTTCCCACGGCCTCCTCCGCCGCTCCCTCCTTCCATCCGCTCACCGCCGGTTCATTTCCATTTATTTTTGCTCTCTTTTAATTTTCACTTTCTCACCACCACACATCCCCTCCGCCGACCAAGGCAAGCACTCCTTTCTCTTGGTCAGTACGTTGCAGCCGGAGCCTGTCCTGGACCTTGATTCACCGTCTCCGATTCTCCGTCTTTTTCGCGGCTCATCTTTGATTGCATGTGGCGGGCCCATCTCGCCCGCACACCACAGATCTATCTGAAAGGCAAAAACTATATCGCGTACCCGATTTTTTTGATCTCGTGTCCCACACCAGATTTGCCTCCGCCATCCTCGAGGACTCCAAAACTGCAAACAAACCCGATCGCCGACTCCGGTAATTTCCCCTCTTCCAAGAGATTCGCCTGGGAATCGACGCAAACCATTCCTGCTTGAACACCGAAGTGTTGTGCCGCCGGGAGGATTGAATGGACCGTCGATCATACGATGTCAAGGACAACGGTAGTGTCAAGCTACTAGTCAAAAGTCAAGTCCATACAGTCCATACATACGATCACCACGCCTCTCTGCCAACAGGAACACGTCGGTCATTAAATTGCAAGCCTCACCCCCCTTGGGCCTTGGCGTGGTTGTGCAATTTCAAGTTCAAAATCCAAACCCCGCTGCTTCATCGCATGGTCGGGACCCGTGGACCTTCATGATGACTTGTGCTATCCATGAGCCGTCCAATTAGTCGGCGGTGATGAAGAGATGATATGCAATGCGACGCACTCACCACCACTCTTTTACGTTCCTTCCCCCTATATACATAAACGCTTTTTGTTGCAAAAAATACAGTATGCAATCATGTCAGACACGCTCAGCGGGATGCCCAACCTGAAGTTGTCACCACCTCTTCGATTGGAGACGCATCAACCTTGTCCAATCCCAGTTACGAATGCCTGGCATGAGAGTTAAATATGTCAGCCCGCCCTCGAGGATGAATACGATCCTCTAGATCTGGCCAGGTCGCTTTGGCCATTCTGACGGGTTAAAGTCGGTCGGCCGTACCATATGTTGCGATACTACCTATCATCAATTCACAATTAGTCGGCGGTGATACTCGATTGCCAGAGCTGCGACAGACCTACACTTTGTCCCCTTGACCGTGACAATGTCTCCAATCGAAATATATAGTACCCTTCAAGCTTCAGCTTCAGGAGGTGCCAGCGCGTCTTACACAACATCGGCGACCCACAAGAAAGGCCAAAACAAACAACGTGTCGGGTACAAATTTGGCGACACGACCCCTCCGGCCGTTTCGAACAACCCCGATTAATCGGTCTGACCACGATGTTTTCAGTGATTTTGAGGGGACCTGCGGACGTACAATGACGTCGAGGTCGCTGCCTGGTCACCGGTCATCACTGCATAATGAGTCGGCGGTGATGACAGAGTTCATACCATTTCACCTGCGCATGCGATTCGGTGACCCACCGATACTGCTGCTAGAATCTCCGACTCCTTTACGTCCCCCCTCGCCCATAAATTGCGCCGCACGGTGGGCCAGGTTGGATGGATTTGGATTATCTCCCTCTGCAGGAACGGAGATCGGGCGATACGATGCATCAGCCCCCAGGCCATGGATATCTGTAATCCCTACAAACGGAACATGCAAGCGGTCTTTCATCTTTCTAAGGAACCTAGACTAATTTAGATGAGCAAGAACAACACGGGTAGTGTGCTTGACTCGACCTTTTGTCCCCGCTACTTTTTCCTTATGCAGGAAATCGATAGTGGATGCTTTGTGGTGGATCGAGGATGAGTAATCTCGACATCGGACTGATGAAATAGACAAGGAGTCGTGCCCACTAGTTTGCACGAGGGAAGATGTGCTGTATCTCCTTTATGTCTACGTCTTCACGACGGCTAGGCCGAGAGGTAAGGCTGACAGTGACAACCAGAATTGTTTGGCTAGCCTGCATAGGAACCATCCCGGTGTCGGGGTCACCGTTAGCAGGGACGTGAGTAACCATGCTGAAAGCAGCCATAAGCCGGTATCACGCAAAGTTATTAGAAAGAACATGCTTACTATCCCGGCCCGCTGGATAACTGATAATTGATAATAAGCGTCGGAGGGTACGTGTGCATGCTTGCGCAAGAGATCTGTGAAAAGCTAGAGATGTGCGGTCAGACGGTATGACACCCACATACGACCGCGTCAGCTTGTTCTTGTTGTTCTTCAAAGCTTCATCAGTGTCGTCATCATCAGGAGTTCCACGAGGTCAGCGTGCTAAGAAGCTCAGAAATTCCAGAGAGTGAGAAGACACGCGTTCACCACGCCTGGGCGGTGGGATATTTTGGCAGACAGAATCGTACCTCTTGCATAGGAGAACGTGATCTCAGTCATTTGATTGTCCCGCCGGCCAGAGATGAAAAGACAGGGTTCTTCCGCAGGTACGAAATATATGCGGCTAGTTTACATGCACGGTCTTCATTACCACCTAATCCACACTGCAAGGGCGGAGATGAGTGCCAATCACGGTACGACAAGCGCAAATGGACACACACCGCCGATCGCTCATACAACCACCGGTTGGTTCCGTTCACAGCCGTGTCCTAGGCCTACTTCTTCTTCAGCGCAGCAAACCGCGCCGCAAGCATGTCGAAATCATCCAACGTTCCTGGCGGCGGCGCAGGCTTCTCCGGCGCACTCGACTTATCTTCGGACTCAGTTGGAGGAACCTCTGGGAGCTTGGGCGTGCGCACGCCTGCGCTCCTCGCTTCCGCCGATATTGTTGCAGCATCCACCGGTGGATGTGGAGTCTTCTCGGAGTTCTGAAGAGAAAGCGTGGTCCCTCAGTTCGTTCACCCCGGGATAATTAGATCGGAAAGCCCGGGGAGTGACCGTACCTTTACGCCCCCATCGCCATCGCCGCCACTGTCTGAGCCTTTGCTCTCGGGCTCACGTTCTGTCCAGGGCACGCCATAGCCTTTCGCGATTTCTCGAAGGTATGCGTCAACAAGCTCGTTGGGGGGAGTCTCTACGACGAGCTTGCTTGACACCTGTTTTTGGGTGAGCATTATTTAGCAGAGAGCACAGGTTACGCACCCGCGCTGGTACGCATCCGTCCCGATTCTCAATGACACCTAACGAGAACTCCCGCCCGAACTTGTGCATCAGCAGCTCCCGGAGGATGTGGAGTTCTGCGTATGGGTGTCAGATGAGCTGCGCAGTTAACTTGAAGGTGCGCAGGTCACAGTGTCCACGCACCTTTCAATTCCGTACGCGGGGACGCGAATATAATGCTGACAACACCTTCTAAGACACCTGGGTCAGGCTCACGACCACTAGAATGTCATTGTCAGTCAAGCTACCGTGCGACTTTCGAAGAACAGTATACCTCTGGTCTAGGAGGGCGAATCTTGAGATTAAGAGTTCACAGTACAGTTCCAGTAGTTCCAGTAGTTCGACATAGATGTCTTCGTTGATGACTTGCGCAACAGCCCGAAGTCAGCGAGGGATGGTTTATCTGACACAAACTAGGACGCACTGTTCTCCACTTTGATCCTCGCAGTCTCCAACTTCCCCCTCTCCAATAACGACGCGATGTCTCTCCGGGCAGCTTTCGCCTGTGCATTCTTCTTCTCTTGCAGAGTCCTCAATCGCTGCACGCCAAGCCTATGGAACAGCCATCGAGCGAATCATAGGCAATGATACATCCAATATCAATACTGGTTCATGGTGTATCGCAGATGGCAAGTTACCGAAGCTGTACCTGGAAGGCAATTCAGTCTCAGTCCACTGTGGTTTGAGGCATGGAATATGCACAAACCTACCTTTGCTTTGGCGGAATTCCAAGGAACCATGTTGGTGAGGGCTGGTGGTCGACGTCGCTGACGATGACGACAATGAGTTGAAGTTCGGAGCGATGCGGCGGTGCCCCGTATCTGGGTCGGCATGATGCCTGAAATTGATGATCGGCAGGGCATTCGCTGAATATTTTGATTTTCTGATTAGATACCCCGCGATCTCCCCAGACACAGTCCCTCGCCTTCCAGCAGCCAAATGCGACCATCCGCACCTCCAAGCTTCAAATCGCTTCAGATGTGTAGGTTCAGGTGGACGTATCAGTCAACTTGACGCAAACCAGACTGCATCCTGATGTACAACGATCGAATTCAATTCTCAATGGAGGTCGCTTGACACGACGGTAAAGGTGTGTCCTCTACTTGGCGCGATCCTCGTGCCCCCCTTGAAGATCTTTTGTCAATATTCGCGACGAACCCAGACCGGAATATCTCTGCTTTCTGGGGTTGTCTCAGTCTGGGTTGTCATGGTTTGAGACGATCAAGAAGGAAGAATTCAGAGAGACGGATTCGACTTCGCAGTTGGCCGACGAGGCGATGCGATGCGGCTGTCTGTGAGCAACAAGCCTTGCCTGGCCTCACCTGACGACCTTGCGCCGCACCGTATACGTGGATCCAAGCATCCCTGCGTCTCCTGACAACCTAGGATGAGCGCGGTGGGGAGTTACACCGAGACCATTCGTGAACGAGGCTCTGGCCTGCTGGGCGAGTCCGTGCCGCCACGGCCACAAAGTGGATACTGTTGAGGATCATGGTTGGGGGATTGCGGGCGCATAGAGATGATGATATTATTGATGTAGAGTTTAAAGGTGGTAAGCCCAGTACCCAGTACCAGTGGGTAAATTGGGAACCTGAAATGGATGCGTACCTGAGATGAACAGTCCACTGCCGAAACACGATCTCCCTTCAAATATTCCCTTCATCTACGCGTAAATACCCACCCATGTCGTCCTTATGAACGTCCCCACCCTCCTTTGATTCTGTCAGACGTCGTCCTGCACCCAGCAACACATCATGAAATCCATGGCCAGACAGCAGCTGCCCCGGCTTGCAATTGACGCAGCCCCGTACACCCCCGAGGCACTCTGGAGCTCACCCTCATCCAGCGTGTCAAGTTCCTCCGCACAGGGTAGCGTTGCTACCTCTGTGTTCACTCCGAGTCCCTATAGCGCGGGGGGTATCCAGGTTCTGTGTCTCTATGACTTCGACACGACCGAGCCCGATCAGCTCTCATTCAGGCGGAATGAGGTACTGGATGTTGTGAAGCAGGAGGCTTCGGTGAGTACCTTTTCATTTCCCCTTTTCTCATTCTATTGTCTTGTTTCGATCTTCTCTTGTTTCCCCTTGGGAAGCTGTGAAGCTAGGCCCCGGGAAATCTACGTAGGTTCACGAATGGGCATTGCAATGTTCTTGTCCCAGAGAAACCGAGTGCGACATAATCTGGGACTTGGTACCCACCAGAGCTCCGGGCCCGTCTCCTTCTATACAGCTCTCCCAGGCTTCTTTTCATTGTCCATGATCTTGTTTGGTGTGATGTGCATGCTCGACTGCTTCAACAGCACGGTTCTCATACAACCTTCTTTTCCCAGGGATGGTGGGCTGCTCTTCGCCAGAGTGACGGTGCTGTGGGTTGGATCCCAAGCGCCTACGTCGAGCTCATTTCTGAGCAAGCTGCTCGCGCTCGGGGCCACAAGATCCACATTCGCGTCAACACAGAGCGTCTCCACCCTCCGATCCTTGACGAGCGCAGCTCGTATCTCTCCACGGCCGACGAAATACGGGGTTACGAATGGCTGCCGTTGTCCGACACCGCCAAGGTGAGCCCAGCAGCTCTTGCACGTCGCTTAATGCAGTAATTATATGCCCCATTCAGACTCTTTCACACATGACATCCCCCCTCCATTTTCCCAACGACGTCTCCTCTGCTGGCGCGCACAGTCCCCTGGTCGCCCCAGAAGATGACTATCCTGGCAGCCAACTTATCACGGTCCCGGATTCGACAAGGATCAGAGCCGCCTGTCCACCCTCTCCATCAACACCCATGCCAAAACCTCCCCTTCAGCTATCCCTGAACATCGGCCCCCGCTCGGCACCTGTCGGCGTGTCGAGTTCTAACAGTCTTCCACCCCAGTCCCAGTCACCCACAATTGCACCATCGCCAGGAGCAGCGCCGAGCCATGCCCGACAATTCCGACGACGACCCGTACTCATTGACGACAGCACCTCGTTGAACAGGCTATCGACGCTCTTCGAGACTAGCGATGCGACTGAATTGGACTTCTTGGTCACAAGTCCGGTTCTCGCGGACGCCATGGACGTCTATCCTCGCGCTGCCCGCGTCGACAAGGTCAAGCAGATCACCGGGGACGACGATGCTCAAGCTCTTTACAGTGCAAAGATTGCGCACAGTGCTCTTCCATGGTACCTCAAACCCGACCATGGCGATAGCGAGATCAGAGTGGAATATGATGGGATGATCACCTCTGGTACTTTGCCGGCCCTCGTGGAAAGGTTAACAGTGGAGCATTTCAGTCAGTCCCCCAGATCAATGTCGAATTGTTGACGAGCTGACCAAGTTGTGATAGCTCCGGCGCAGGAGAAGCGATATCGACATACCTTTTTGATGACGTACCGTACCTTTTGCACTGCCCAGGACCTCTTCGGCCTGCTCTTGTCAAGATATGACATGAAGCCACCGCTGAACCTGACCCCCGAAGAGTTGGAGGTTTGGAAGCAAAAACGGCTACGCACGACCCAGCGGAGGGTATTGGCCACGTTCTCGTCTTGGCTGGAGCACCATCGCCTACTGGAGGATGAACCTGCCATTGTCGACCAGCTGGAGCACTTCCTCCTGTCCATCAACTCACCAACCGGAAACAAAGTGACGGCGAAGCAGGTTCTGAAGACCATGGAACGTCTGGTGAGTGAACTGCGAGGTGTCGTGTGACATGAGGGTCTGAATATGTACAGGCATCTGGAAACGCAGACGACTCAGAAAATACCTCGCCACCAGACACCAAGCATCGGAGAAAGACAAGCTCCAAGGACGAACTACATCGAATGGATGCAGGCTTGATCGCCGAGCACATTTGCCTGTACGAGCGAAGACTGTACGCAAGGATTGTTCCACAGGACTGCGTCGATTACGTCCTGCAGCGGCAGGCCAGCGCCGCACCACGTCTCGTGGCGTTCTGCAAAACCCACGACAGACTCGCGAACTGGGTCAAGTTCTCAATACTAAGTGTCGAGCATGTTGGTAAGAGGGCTCAGACGGTGGATTTTTGGATCAAAGTTGCCGAGGTAAGCAAATATTACTTCTTAAAGTACCTACTTTGATTCAAATCAAACGTTGTGCACAGAAATGCCGAGCTATCAACGCACTCTCGTCACTAAGTGCTATCGTTGCCGCACTCACAAGCACTGCCCTCACACGGCTGAATCTCACATGGGCTCACGTCGACCGCAGCGATAACCTCGAACCACTGTCCGAGTTCAGTGACCCTCTGAACGGATTCCCGCACTACCGAAGTGTGCAACAAGAGACGGAAGACCCCTGCGTGCCGTTCATCGTGATGTACTTGACGGACCTTACACACGTCAACGAAGACTTCCCGGACAGCTCGCTCGACGACGGGAAGAAGCGGTCGGACATGATTAACTTTGTCAAGCGGGTTCAGTTCGCGGAGGTCGTGGAAACGATGCTGAGGCATCAGAGTCGGGCGTACTCGTTCCAGAATACGGAGGACCCCGTGCTGTCGGCGTATATTCAGTGGAATCTCTCTCAGGCGACGGAGATGGACGAGGCTGCGTTGTGGAAGATGAGTGAGGAGCTGCATCGAGCTGAGCTGGTGCAGATGGACCTTCGGAGAGGGCTGGAAGCAGCGGGGTTCTAGATGAATGCCCTGGTTTACGTGCTGACTTTGTTTGTTTTGTTTTTTTCCGTCTTGGGTTCGCATCTGGATGTATTGTTGGCATCTCCCTCATCTGTCATAGCTATTGTTATCTTGCATACTCACACCATAACTGATTCCGAGTCCTCTTAATCAGGGTCATTAGTCCTGTATATGTAGTAAGGAAGTCCGTGTAGGACGGAGGAAGAATCATACTTTACACAAGTAACAAGCCATAATACGGAGGAAGAAAGGCAAGAATGCAGGGTAGGGGTAAGACATGATGGACATGATGCTGAAGAGTGACGCGGCGGCAGCAACCAACAAACGTAGCACCGGAATGGGAACATAGCCAGACAACCTAACAATTGCAGGCCTCGTTCTGACCACCTGGAGCATTTGCCTGCCTGTTGAGGTCGACACCACCTGTTCTGGCTGCTCCAGGACGAGCTGCCCCGGTGCGCGCCGAAGGTGCAGCCGTGAGAGGTAGCTTCTTCGCTACATATCACCACAACCACGGTCAGCACGAGCAGACGAAGACGTGGTCGTAACCGGAGTGAACTCACCGATGGCTGTGAAGATATCAGCAACACCTTCGCCAGTCTTGGCACTGGTCTCGCCCCACATCAGGCCCTCCTCATCTGCATACTTCTTCGCCTCTTCCTCCGTGACTTGACGTCGTGCAGCCAGGTCAGATTTGTTGCCACACAGCGCAATTACGATGGATGGGTCGGCTTGGCGTTGCAGTTCTCGTATCCATGATCGTGCTTTCTCGAGGGAGGCGGTTTGGGTGATGTCATAAACAACGACGGCGCAGTTCGCATTACGGTAGTACATGGGTGCCTGTGGTGAAAGTTGACATCTAAGTGAGCGAACGGTGAATAGTACTCGTGCTGAATTGCATACCAACGACTAGAGTGGAGTAAGGAGGGTTATGAGCAGGGCGACTCAGACATAACCATGGATAATCTCACCTTGTATCGCTCCTGGCCTGCAGTGTCCCTAAAGAGCCGCTTGAGATGTCTGGCCGATCGAAAGCTTGCCCACATACCATATTTCAAACTTCACGGAGGTGCCATCATCCAAAGTTACAGTCTGAGTCAGGAAGGCCGCTGAACAGGGTGGTCACGTAAGTAAGAGTGTGCTTCCATCGCAGAGCCTGCGTACGCACCTCCAATTGTACTCTCCCGATAATCGTCGAATTGGTCCTTAACAAACCTCAGGACCAAACTACCAGCAGTTCCCCTCAGCCTGCATCATGACATGGGATGATACGGTCATACCTCGACTTTCCAACTGCGGATTCTCCTGCACTTTGTGTCAGACAGAGGTATAAATAATTAAGCAACGGTATTACTGACCGAGAAGGACGAGCTTGAACTGGAACTGTTTAGACATGGTTGTGGCGAGGAGAGGACGGGTTGTGCTGGGCTGAGCCTCTGCCGCGCAGCCACCTGCAAGTGTGGGCCATGCCACGTGGTTGTTCCCACGGGTTTGGGGTAATTTTCACCTTCCTGCCAACGGTCGTTTCGGTCCTTTCTGCTCTTCATTCTTTTCTCGTCAACTACCGGCTCTTCGTCGTCGTCGCCCACTAAGTTGAGCGTGCAACAACAAGCGTTGTATTGCAACATCTACACCGTCTCAATTCGTCGTCCCCACCTCGCTCAGTATCCATAAGCACCGTCAACGTCAATTGAAGCGTGGCCCCGTGTCCGTGAAACATGAATCGACACCACCCGTACGGAGGATATGATGGTGGCGGGAGAAGGGGCGGTCCCCAAGGCTCCTTCGGCCCCGACAGAACACACCGATACAACGACAGAGGAGGTGGCCCTTCACGAGGTCGGGGCTTTGGTCGTGGCCGTGGCGGCCCACCCTATGGTGGCGGCGGTTATGACAACGGCCCCGCCCCCTATGACCAAGGTCCTCCACAAGGAGATATGGGGTACAATGGATACGACTCAGGTCCGCCGCACCAAGACAATTATTATCAAAATGGCAACTACGGCGGAGGGATGCCTTACGCCTCAGATCCTTCTGGCGGTTACGATCAGGGTTATGGGAATTTTGAAGGTGCGCTTGGAAGTCATGCATACAGTTGAAGTGATGGTCAGAGTTCAGCCCATGAGCACGGAGTGGCATCGGTGTTCCTTGTGAGGTCTCATTTGAGCCGGCGGGTCAGCGAGCAGTCAAGTGTGAGCCCAATTGCTGGACTTCTCCTTGGTCTTCGTCGCCATACTGGAAGGCCAGCACACTTTTTGAGAAGCGTTCACTTTGATCTTCTCATGTGCGTCGTACTCGGGCTCCCGACTTGAGTGGTGATGTCGTTTTTCTCGCTTTCCCTGAGAGCGCCACACTTGCCATTCACCCCATAAATGCTCTCGGTGTTCATTCTGTATTCGCTCTTTGAAAATGACCTGCTCACATGTGTCAATTCCCTCTGTCAGAAGGTCCTGGATCCTACGGTCAAGGAGGGTATGCTCGAGGCCAAGGTCGGAAAGTTCCCGGAGGGGGATCAACACCACGACGTGATCGAGAGGATAAAGTCCACGATTCCATCATTGAGGACCGCATTCAGCGAGAACGTCCATGTCGAACACTATTCATTCGTAATATCAAGGCGAGTACCGTTCTCAACACACGAGAGCACAACGCAGACGCGTGGCTATCGACCGACATTTGAACTAATGGCCATGTCCCATCTTCCTTCAGTATGAAACGAATAGTGATGACGTTCGACGTTTGTTCGAAGAACATGGCGAGATTCGGACGTTCTTTGACCTTATCTCGGGCCGTGGCATGGTATTCGTGACCTATGTGAGTATAAATCTCGTTCTGCATCTGAGTGTAAGGATTGAATTGAATTGCCCATCAGTACGACCTTCGCGCGGCAGAGCGGGCTCGGGATAGACTACAAGGTTCCGAAATCAGTGGTCGACCTGTGCGTGAAGAAGGTTATCAATTTCATTGACCTGAATCACTGATACGCGTTACAGATCGATGTCCACTATTCACTCCCTCGAGATGACCAAAGGGGAGATAAAGAGAAAGCACAAGTACGCGCGCAACTCAGTACCTGCTTCCGTGTGATATATCTGACATGGTCTGTTGCCCGATCTAGCAGCTGCAGGGCACACTTGTGGTGACTCTTCGAGACTCCGTCACGAACCAGCCGATCGATGATGGCGAAGTTCGTCGCAAGTTCCAGCAGTTCGGCGACGTGAAATCAGTGCGCCCCTCTGGAGACAGACCTGAGTAAGGTTAACGAGTATTTTTATTCAACTTGGGCTAACATCATTGCATCTAGTCAACGTCTCGTTGAGTTCTTCGATACTCGCGTAAGTCGAAGCGTTTATTCTAAAACACCTCTGTCAAGCTCAATTATTGTTTCGTAGGCCGCTGACGAAGCGTACGACCGGCTGAGGCATCAAGGGCTGCAAGACGGTGTCATGGATATTGTCATGGCCGCAGACAATAGCATGTACGTTTAGGATTCGCGTTTACTCGTCGCGTTGCTGATCGGTGTACTAGGCTTCATTCTCACCACCATACCAACGACCGCGGTGGAGGAGCAGGTGGTGGTGGTGGAGGTGGAGGTGGAGGTGGATATGGACACGGAAGCCGTGACTACGACGACTTTATGCCTCGGGGGCGTGGTCGTGGCAGAGGTAGGGGTGGCCGCGGTGGTGGTGGTGGTGGTGGTGGCGGACGCGGAGGTTGGGGCGGAGGGGGCGGTGACGATTGGGATCGCAGAGGTGGAGGCGGAGGCGGGGGTGGGGGCGGGGGCGATTGGGGTCGGGATCGGGATCGCGGAAAACCTTATGAAGACGAGTACGGAAGAGACGTCCGTGCAGGATACGATGACCATCGGTTTGATAACAGAGGTGGTTATGGTGGCCCTCCTCCTCCTCCCGGACCATCAGGTTACAATCCCGGTCCTCCCCCTCCAATTCCTAGCTACGACGCACCACCGTCAAACATCCCGCCACCCAGCATTCCAGTGGGTATTTTGTTTCGAGTCATTCGCGTTATTCCTACTAATGGGTCCCTTAGCCACTGGATGAACGGCTTGAACAAGCAAAGAAGGTTCAGCAGGTGAGTACTGTACCTCTTCGACTACTGTTTTTCATTATAATTCATTTCCATCGAAGCTTCTCGCGGCTTTGAAACAGCCAGGAGCAGCTCCACCTGCGGCCGTACCGCCCGTTCCACCAACTATTCCTCCTCCACCCGGACCTGGGCCCAACCCCTACTACCCACCACCACCAGGCATGCGCCCACCCTTCCCGCCACCACCCGGCGGAGCAGGAGGGCCTCCCCCAAACTACCCACCAATGCAAAGCCAACCACCACTTCCCCCACCTGGAACAGCGACACCTCCTACAGGCGCGTTCCAGGGGTTGCCGCCTAACGTGTTGGCGTTGCTCCAGCAGCAGAGCGCACAGGGGCAGCAACAGTCGCCGCCGCCTCCTGCGGTTCCTACATACAACATGCCCCCGCCTCCTGCGGTGCCCGGTGTGACTTCTGCGCCACCACCTGGCGGTGCAGGGTATGGAGATCTTATGGCGTATCTCCAGGTGCGTCTCTTGGCTTTATTTTAATGTGTAGTTTGAGGCTTACATGGTTGGTGTTTGTGCAGCAAAAACGTTCTTAGCATATGGGTCCCAAGTAACTCCATTATTTTTGATTTATGAACGACTTCTTCAGGACCATCCTTTCTTTCCCTTGCATCGTAAATATGCTATGCTTGATAATCTGTTATTGATGCGTGTTGACATTCATAAGCTGACTCGGACTTCGTCTGTGTTGATGACGGGGGGCGAGCTGGGCGACGCGTTATTCTCTGATGAAAAAACGGGGTGAGATGAGAGTCTTTGAAGTTCAAGATGTGAACGTTTTTATGGGCCATGCAAGAGCGGAAGGTGGAGATGGATCGGGCCATGTCCGTCATTAGCGTCCACGTGGCAAATCACCTCTTTCGGACTCGTCACTCTTGCCTGAGCGCGACGTCTGACCATGTCTTCGGCCACCCCATCCTCTTCAACCTCCAGCCCCGACGACAACCTCGTAGAGAAATGGAGACGCAAGTTCTCCAACTACGCCGGCCTCGACGTGTCCAGCGATGAACGGCAATGGCGGAAATGTGAAAAGTGGAAGCGCGACCTGACGTCGTACAGTGAGTCCCGCTTCTCCCCGCTCCCGTATTCCTGCTGCTCAAAAACATAGGGTGAATTGAAAAGTCGTGCCCTGTTAGGTCCTGCGGTGGTCTTCATGATGAAACACCTCAAGCAATCCGGGTGCCCTCTCACCCCGGACCATATCGTCTGTGCGCCGTGTCACAATAACACCAATACGGCGGGCTCGCATGCACGGACTGGAGCGTCGAACCCTGAGGACGGGTCGATCGTGCTGTGTCAGGGGAGTTTTGCGGACAAGAGGCATATGGAGGAGACGATCGTGCACGAGTTGGTGCATATATACGACCAGTGCAAGTTCAGGGTGGACTGGCAGAATTTGAGGCATCATGCGTGCAGCGAGGTGCGTGGATTCCGTGCATGTCTTGGGGTTGTTTTTGTTCTCATGTGTTTGCTCGGTGGTAGATACGCGCGAACGCGTTGAGTGGGGAGTGCAGGTATAGGCGTGAGCTTGACCGAGGGCATTTTTCGTTCTCAAAACACTTCCAGGTCGGTGGCTACACCTCGTTCATGGCCCAACTGTTCTCGCTGACCCACCACACAGGCGTGTGTACGCCGTCGAGCTGTGTTGTCCGTCCAGGCTAACCCAGTGTGTCCGGATCAAGCGACTGCGGAACGGGTTGTGAATGAAGTATGGGAAAGCTGTTTTAACGACACGCGTCCGTTCGACGAGGTAAGACCGAGTGTTCGTTATGAAATGGACCGATAGCTGACAGTCATCTGGTACAGTTCTACTAGAGCGTTGAATGCAGCACCTGGTTGTACTGTACTTTCATGCTAATAGTTGATCATACGATACCTTGTCTGCTCATGTGTGTGCGTGACCGAACGAAGTGTCGAGAAATTTCGCAATACGGGTGAGCGTGGAAAGCAGGTTGAGGCTTCCAGTCTGCCGAGGACGTGATGGAAGGTTCGGGTGAGCATGGTGGCGGCGTGTGACCGCCCATTCCCGGCCTACAAAAGCAAGCCCAAGCATTCCTCTCCTTCTCTTCCCTTTTTCCCTCGTCCACGCCCGTCTCCTCTCTAACGACCCCAACGCCCTTTTCGCCCATAATGCTCGCCCTCTACAGGTTCGTACGTTCACAAACAATGCGTTGTCGAAGTGGATGCTAAGAGGATCCGTGCCAGTGCCGTCGCCCTCCTTGCGTCTTCCGCCGCAGCGACCATCGTCATCCAGACCCCAACCAACGCGACGAGTGCATTCCCCATCACAGTCAGCTGGACCAGCGACGTGAGCGACCCGTCGAGCTTCACGCTGGAACTCAACAACCCGGTGTTGTTCAACCAAGCCCTGGCCGTCGGAAACAACCTCGACACCAGCCTTGGGTCAGTCTCGTTCACGATGCCTACGGTACAAGCAGAGTGAGTATATGCGTGTTTACGGCGACGTTCTGACTGATGTATCATTTTTCTCCTCTTACAAAGTAATCGATACCAATTCCTGGCTGTGAACGTCAGGTGAGTAACCGATGTCAGACATACGATTGTTTCCGAACTGACGTTCCTTTCAATAGCAACATCAACCAAGTCTTTGGTCAATCGGGTACTTTCTCCATCGCCGTCGTCTCCGTATCCTCCACCTCTACCCCCTCCTCCATCGGAAGTTCCTCCACTGTCTCGTTAGCCACACCATCCTTGTACGTGCTCTCTTCTCATGTCAAGTCCAAGTTAGACCTAACATTTATATTTCCCTTCCAGGACGGCAACGTTGTCAACGACCTCTGGCTCGAGCACACCCGCGACGACCGGATCAGGAACGTCCACCACTGGCACCGGAACCCAGACATCCCCACCTCCCACTCCCTTCAACGGCAACGGCAACACTGGCGCCGCTGAAAGCCTCGCGATGTCCTGGATGTCTTGGGCACTCTCGGGTGCTGCTGCTGTCTTCGGTGGTGTTTTGGCATTGTAGGGGGTTGGCTGCATTCGTCGGTTGTGCCAAAATTTCATCTGCACCGGGGACAATGTATCCTTGTTTGTTTGGACTGAGCATTACATAGCGATTGTTTTCATGGACGTTTTTGACATGGACTTGATTGTTCTCTCTATCTACTTGAAATGACTTTTTTGTGTTTTGTTTTCTACCTGCGCACGATTTACTTTAGGCATGAACATTATTTGTGTTACCTTCAGTCTTTTAGGTACCATGTCACGCAATATCACATTCTGGTCCCGGCCTTTCTGACAGGGAATGAGACATGTGGTTTATTCTTGCGTTATGCATGACTGTCAGCGTCGACGAAAGTACTAGTAGCAAGTGATGGGTTGTTTCTCGAATGAGGGTAGTATACAGAGCAGTGGCGAAAGCAGGTTACAGTACATAGCAATAGATCCAGGGTTTCGGCGAACATCCAGTGGCTTTTTCATAGTTTCGCGGGGTTCTTCCATACAGGTTTGCGTCGCTGGCAATACGAAGGATGGACTTAACCCAAAGGAAATACGAGTCCAACACCGATGTACTCACCTCAACGAACGCATTCAACCCCTCCTATAGTAAAAAAACCCATCAACCCCATTCAACTCGATTACATCTCGAAACACACACACGAAACACGCTCACCTTCATGTTATCGCCCAAATACGAGCGCTTGCCTTCGGGGGAGTACACGTGCGCTGCCACTGCGTCTTCTACATCGGCTTTCTGTCGTGTGAGGAGCAAGGCGCGTTTGGTGCTTTGGATGGCGTCGGGCGAGTTGAGGTTGATTTGGCGGGCGAAGTCGAGGGCGGTGGCGAGGACTTGGGATTTCGGGACGACTTTGTTCACGCTGTGTTGAAGAGGGGGGTTAGTGTTTTCTGTTGGGCTAGGAGAGGTGTAAGGGGGAGGGAGAGGGAGAAAACGTACAAGCCGAAGTGGGTGTATGCTTCGTGTGCGGAGATGGGTCGTGCCGTGAAGAGCATCTCAGAGGCTCGTTGATGGCCCGCCACCTTTCCCAATCTCGGTATACCTATCCAAAAACGACAACTCAACACCCATAAAGCCCCAAACATAATCCCAAGGGAAAACCCGCACCTCCTTGAATAGCAACGACACCGTGCTTGACCTCCGGCAACAGAAACACGGCTTCCTCACTGGCAACCACGATGTCGCAGTTCAGCACGATCTCGGTCCCGCCGCCGTACGCGCTGCCGTTCACGGCTGCGATGATGGGTTTGACCATGGTGCGTCGTGAGAGGGAGGCAAACCCGTTGTGGTCGTCTGCGATGCGTTCGAGCTCTTCCGCGTGTCGCGCGACGAGGGTTTGTTGGCGCCATCTGGGTTGGGTAATCCAACTCGTCAGTGGGGTTATGGGAAGAGAGGGAGGGGGAAGGGGGCGACGTACGCGACTAAGTCTGCACCTGCGCAGAAGGTACGTCCTTGACCGGTGATGACAACGACCCTACCAACACAACCAACCCCCGTTCATCTTCACGACTTTCCAACCGCAACCTGAGGTTCGGCAGACGCACCAAAGACTCGGCTCGTCGTTGAACCAGTTGAGAACGTCGTTGATACTGGACGTCATAGTATGAGAGACCGCGTTCAGAGCTTTAGGCCTGTTGATGACCAGAAGCATGGTGTGTTCTTGAGGAAACGAGACTCTGATCTCGTCAGAATGCGCGGGAGGGGTGTACTGGGCGGGCATTTTGGTGGTAATCAGTCTTTGCGGGGGTATCTGTGGGGTGTTTGGGCAAGCAGATGTGCTTTATATTGGAGGATCACTAGTGACGATTTCGGCTACGAAGGATCCCCGGCCGCAATGGTTCCCGAGCCATTCCGATCCCCTAGGATCGGGTTTGGTGGTGACTGGCAAGGCGAGAGTCACGTGAGAGATAAGAGTCCGCAGATTGCCGTCCGAGGGGGGCTCCGTTCCGATCCGGGCTTGGGGGCACTTTCGATTTTTCAATTCGCATTGTAGGGGATCGGACCTGGCGTGCTCCGCAGCGCCATCTTCACGTTCCATAAAGGGAAAGTATCAACCTCATTTGGACGATTCGGTATCGTATTCGGTATCACCGGCGCCGGCTTCGGTGGTCACCCGTCCCCGAGAGAACTGTAAATGCAAGTTGACTTACTGCTGCTATGTACGACTGCACACCGTGTCCAAATATTATCATAAAAAAGAGACGGGCTCCCCGAGCAAAAACAGTCAATTCGCATCATGCCTCGCCCTCGGCGCAATACAGAACTCCCATGTACGATCCTCCCCACCCTGCCCTGTCTTCCCCGTCCCATGCGCCCTCTCTCCCTTCGTCATCCGATGCTCATACCCCTTCCATACCTCCCGATGGAATTTGAAAGAGCGAAGCTGGATGTATGTAGGGTTTGGAGGTTCTTGGGCGGATTGCGGTGGTGGGGGTTTCTTCGCTAGCCGTGGTAGGTCCCTGGGTTGTGTGGTAAGATTCTTAGTTGTGGTTTAATCTGAGTGAGATGTGAGGATGGATTACCAGAGGGTGTATGGTGCGACGTTTCTCAAGGTAATCAGTATTCGACCTCTCGAGCTTGTCGTGACTTGACTGGGAGAACCGCTTCTCCCTCCGGTCTCTGCGTCGTCTTCGTCTTCGGAATCATCTTGCTTCGCCTTGCCCTTTCCTGACGACTGGACCTTCGGTATCGGGCCTCGCGCCAGAAAAGCAGATGCCGAACGCAAGAACCCCAACAACAGAAGCTGGTTAGACAGGATGTTCCTATCCTGGTCTGTTATGCCTTTCCCTGTACCGCAGCAAACAATAAAAATCAGACTGTCACGGTCAATACTCTCTCGAGCAACAAAAAAACCACTAAACAGAGCAACGAATGCGCTCACCTGCATGAGGGAAATTCCACACGATCTTATCAAACGTCCGCCCCTTCAACGCATGACACTTCTCCAACCTCGTCGCGTCCACCTGAAAGAGCACCGTCACGCCCCTCTCGCGCAACGCCCCAACAATACCCTCGGCCTCTGGGTACTTCGCATAGCATTCCTTCTCCTCGTCGTACGCCGTCGCGACGACGTTCTCCGCAGGGAGGTATTGTAGAGGTGCAGGGGCGTCGACGACCAGCGCGCGTGTGAAGGAGAAGTTGCCTTCGCCGACGAGGAGGATCTTGTCGGAGGAGGTGAAGGGGATTGTTGGCGGTGTTTGTGGTTGGAATGGACCTGCGTGTGCGTGGGTGTCTTTGGCACGTCCCGGAGCGAGTTTCTGTTTCTTCCCTTTTTGCTCGGAGAGTTTCGCGGCTTGTTCGATCTCTTGTTTCTTTTTCAGTCGGGATTGTTGGGAGGACAGCGCTGCTTTGAGAGTGTGCTTTTTGCCTTTGCCCATCCCTGTCTTTCCAGTTAAGTTGCAGTGCTAGTATAATTAGCGGTGTGTGAGGAGTTTGTGGAAAGAAATCGGGTGATCGGAGATCTAAGCGACGTGGCAACTCAAAGTCGGACACGTCTCCGAGTCTGAACTACAGTTTACAGCACATCCGCCAACTCAACCACACCCAACCCGCCTAGTCACTCCTTTCATCCCAACCACAAAAGCCCATCATGGTAACGTCCCCCCCTCTCACAACAACCTCAGTAACTGACCACTGAAACCCCGGTCCCTAGCCCACAGAATTCGAAATGCGCCAGAGGAACACCCAGTTCGCCAACAAGGCGCGTGCGGGCAAGAACCCCGTCAACCAGAGTCGTCAAGAACGCCTCGCGAAACGGAGTCCTATCAGTTTGTGGGCCTTGGGTGCGATCTTGTTCGTTATTGTCGGTGGAAGTACGTCCCCACGGGGTTGATCTCGCGTTTTCTTGGAAGAGGGGAACTCACTGACTTCTGCGTTGTAGTTATATTCGAGTTGGTGAGGGTTGTGTTCTTGGGATGAAGTGGGAGGGGGTGTACTAGCAGCAGCAGCAGCAGCCAGAGGATATATTGCGAGCGGGTTTGTTGTGGTTCGCGTGGACTTGGATTGAGTTTCCCCCATCCTTTCTTTATTTCTTCCATGTAACAACAGCAACCATTCCTAGCATGCGCATCTCTCTCTCTGCACCCTTTTTCGCGTCCTCAGAAACATATTCTGAACATTAACTAAAATAACAACAAAAAAGCCTGGATTCTACACAAGCAGTTACTGCGTGACCACCAGCCCCTCCATTCCATTCCCCAGTAGGTCAGAGGTCTAAAACTGAACACTGAGCACCAACCAAGGCATTCATGCACCACCACTCGGTCCTGCCTCAGCCCCGTTTTCGGTGCTCTCGACGCCTTCCATGGCGTCCGGTTCCAGCTCCTTGTCGTCGATCTTCACCTCGTCGCCGGCCCAGATCCGCATCGTGGGCTGCCACAGCATGAGCACGTTGTCTTCTGACGTGGATGACGCCGTCCAGTCTTCGCCCTTCCCGGGTGCCCAGCAGAAGTCCGTAGGACGAGAAGTGTGACCTGCAAAGAGAAACGCGCCGGGGGGTCAAGCGCGTCAGAAGTCATTCGTTGGAGGCAGGCGAGGAGCGAAGGCAGGAAGCTTACCGCCGTGAACGAAGAGAAGCTCCGGAGGCCCGTCCTCAGCGTCGTCCGGAGTCTGCTCCTGTCCGATCGAAGACAAATCCCAGACGTTGATCCGCCGATCGCTCGAGCACGAAGCGAAGATGGACGGGTTGTGCGGCGACCAGGCGACGTGAAGCACTTCGTCCAGGTGCGACTCGAACACGTGCAGGCGTTTGTTCGGGACGCGGAGGTCGTGAAGTACGATGGTCTAGAGCGGGACCAACCCCAGGTTAATAAGAAAAGAAAAAGAAGAAGAACGTGAAGAGAGGAGGAAAACGTGGGGTTTTGGACGAACCTTGTCTGCGCTGCCGGTCACGAGGAGGTGGTCGATGGAGGGGTTAAAGGCTACGGCTAGGATCTCACGATCATGGGCCTCGACTTTTAGTGTGGCCTCGGTCGAGGCACGAGTGTCCCAGCTGTGATAGAAGGGAGGTTGTGAGTTGTTGAAATGAAGATGTGAAGGGTGATTGGACAAACAGCATGAGCATCTTATCGTCTCCTACACTGGCGAGGACATTTTCTTGGGAAGGATGCCAGTCAACGTCCTAAATAGCTCAGTTAGCATCTCCGCCGTCGTAAAAGGAGGAGGAAGATACGCACTCCCACAACTGCAGTGTGACCTCTGAAAATTGTCGTTGGTTCAATGGTTGTTTTTGCCTTTGAGTACGATGTGATATCCCTATTCGCAGCAAAGAATGTGTTTAGTCTTAGTTCTCAAATATCCATATCCGACATCACGCACCAGTGGCATACTGTTGTGTCCTCCGAAGCACCTAAGACATGACCCTCTTTCAACGGGTTCCATGCAAGCCCAAACCTGTCCCACATCCTGTCAGCATTTCCTTGAAATCCCCCCAATGAATTGCCTATTCACCCTTCCTTCGTCTGTCCAACCAACCGAATATCCGGCCTGCACACGCCTCCCCTTTCTGGCTCGCTGGGATGTTTCGTCCTATCAAACACGAACACCTCACCCGTCACCGCCTTCGTAGCGATGATGTCCGGGTTCTGCGGCATGTAACGCGCCCTGTTGACCTCGCCCTCATGATTAATCCTCTGCACAATCTGCACGTGCGGTTGTCCGCCAGGGATACTGTGCCCTCCGAGCTCTCCCCGTTCGTCGTCGTAGTCCGCACGGTCGAGCTTGTCGGCGGAAGGGCTGTCGTCGCGCTTTGGGAGTTGGATTTGGGCGATTTGGAGGTAGTCTTGGCTTTGGCCGGAGGTGTGCGTTCCGAGGAGGAGGCGGTGGACTGTGTATGGTTTGTTAGGAGGTCTGTATTTTTTTGGGGGTGCGATTAGGATGGGTTCAATAGGAATGGAGGTGTGGCACACGCACGATTCTTTGTCCGGGAACCATTGGCACGTCAGACTGGGCCAATCCAAAGCATGGGTGATCACGACATCGTAGAGGTACGGCGCGTTTTTCTTCCTGTGGTCAGGGTTATGAATGAGGAGACGTAAAGGCGATATGAACTGGAGATGCGACGGACCAGGTCTTGTACTCCTGCGGTGCCAAACAATCATGGTTTATGTTAATGTCCCGTACGGACCGACAAAGTGCGCAGATTTACCTCATTGATGAGCTTGTTCTCCTCCTCAGCTTCTTCATCTTCCTGAGGAATGGGTCGCATGGCGATCAAAGTGAGGACTGGGAGGGGGAATGATACGTGGCGGTGGTTATTTGGAAGGAGAGGGCGTCTTCAAGAGTGGTGTGGACCTGGCCACTGCATGCAAGCGTACATAAACAGGTTCGCCCCTCGCGACGCGACATTCGGTGTATGATAGCGCCGTGTCTCTCAACCACACTCGACATCTCACACGTTCATACAATCACCAATGTTTACTGATATCTTAGGGCAGAGAAAGAGTGACGAGGATATGCAGGGGAAACAGTACGAAAGGCCTCTGAATTCTACAGTATTCAAAGGTTACATGGGGTTGCTCTATGAATCGCTTTCCCATTTGGCAATCAGCTTTTCCAGGTCGAAACGGGGGTCTTCTGGGTCGGTGATAACTAATTTACCAAGGAAAAGCACCGTCAGCATCATCATAACCAAAGGATAATGACAGTATGGCAAGAGAGATGCAGTGCAAGGGCAAGGGCATAACTTGGAGACACACTCACCTCCACCCTTTGAGCTCTCCTGCTTCCGCTTCCACGCCTCCTTCGCCTGTGCAATGAGGTGTTCCCGCTCATGAATCGCATGGTGTTCCTTTTCTGCGTCATGTGCCTTTTGGAGGGACCGACGATGGGAAATGCCATAGAATACACCGGACAAAAGAGCAGTGTAGCGAACAACCTATGTGCGTTGTCCAGACCGTCAGTTAAAGTGGCAGCACCGTTGTGAGGAGAACCCTACGTTTACTGTTGCTGAGGCCATGGTTAGGTAGCGGTGCGAATTAGAACAGGGGAACTATGCGGAGTTAATGTGAGCGATACGAGTAGTACAAACAAGCAATGCCTTATACTGACCTAGAAGATAGAGTCGCCCTGGTTGTGACTATGGCCCAGGGGATGTCGAGGTGGAGGTTGTCGGCGAGACTTTCTGCGGCGGGCGTCTCCGGGCAGCTCACAGTGCACGTGGTAAACTCATAGACGCCGATATACCTCTACTACTAGTACTAGTAATTCCGCGTCCTCCTGGATTGCTGCACGTACTTACAACCACATTTGCACAACGAACACGCTCACTGGGCACTACAATAGCTATGGACGACGTCGAAATGGATGCTCCTCAAATCTCTACCCTTCCCGAGGAGGGTAGCCCAGAGCCACAGCAGCAGCCAGCGCGGGCGAAGCCACCTCGCGTGAAGCTACGGGTCAGCGAAGGCAAGCCTCCTGTGGCCTCCGCCAGCTCGTTGATCCCCCAGCCTATGAAAACCGCAAGTGAAGATGATGAAGACGATGAGGACGACGAGGAGGAGGACCAACTCATTGACGACGACGATGACGACCATCGGCCGGCCCCAACCATCACCATACCAGTCACTCTGCCGCCGCCGCCGCCTACAACACCGGCTGTTACTCGTGGGAGTCCTGCCAAACGTGGTGTTGGGAGAGGAAGAGGAGGTGGCCGTAAGAGAGGTGGCAAAGCAGGTGCGTTCATTGAACACTTTTGACTTTCCAAGTGCTCATCTAGTTCGTGCTGTAGACGTACCCGTGACCACCAAAACAACTATCACCGTTCCACCCATGATCAACACTACCCCGGAAGCATGGAGTACGACTGTTCCCTCGGGCAGCGTTGCTTCAGCTCCGCCAGCCGCGGCGAGGAAGAGAGGGGGTGCTGGTAGTCGAGGCGGAGTTGCACAGCGTGTTATGCGTCAACGGGCACCAAGGTGCGCGTCCAACCGTACCTATGTCCTAACCCATACTGATACTGTCTTTTTCCCTTGTAGAGGACTCAAAAACCCCGCCTCACCTGCTATTATCCGGGACGATGCTGGTAGCATTAGTGAAGGTATTCATTTATGTTTACCACCGTGTACATATTGGCATTTAATGTTTCGACACTCTAGCGTACGCGGGAACGGCTGCTTCTTCACCCATGCCTCATGATGAACACAGTCCCGAGCCTGAAATCCCCAGTACATCCCTACTCGTTTCCGCACCTGCGGATGTAGAAATGAACCTTGAAGGCGTCCCTCTCCCAGTATACCCGCTTCCATCAAAACCATACGCCGTGCAGCAACCCCCGAAAATAGGCACTGGATTTGCACCTCCCATCGTGTTTGACAAAACCGGCAAGCAAGTTCGCAAATGGCGTCAGGCCCACAGGGAAATCCGGGGTATCGCAGGCGGACGGTGGTTCACTCGCGCTTGGATAGGGGACAAGGAATCCGAGTACGCTGCTGCTCAAGCCGCTGCGTCGTTGGCGTTTCAGAATGCTGCTCAGGCCATGCTCATGGCGGATGCTGGCACTGGCTTGACAGGTGTTGCGTTGCCTTCGTTGCCATCTATCTCTATGGCTGGGACGGGCAAGGCGAATTCGAGGTGGAAAAATAAAGTGTCCGCAGCTGGTACCGGGCAGTCTTCTCGCGCAGCGTCCAGCGTTCCTGAACCGAAACCTGCGGCGCAGAGGAAACGCAACGTGAACGTCCCGATTGCTTCGGGAGCGGATACCCCAGTTAGTATCTCTACTCCTGGACCTTAGCATGCATGATTCGTTGGTTGTACTCTGCTCACTTGTGTTACTGTTCGCTATGTCTGTAATTTATATTGGATACAGTCGTTGGTTATCCCGCCAAAATACATGTTCGAGAGAGATGATCTCAGGAACATCCGCGCCTCTGATGAACGATACACGATACCGGGCGCTTGTCAAAGCCCCTCCCAGTTTCGCAGTTAGTAGACACCAACTTTTCTCACTTCTCTTTCCCCTGGCAGTGGGATCTTGCACTGGGAATACTTCTTCATGAACCTGGATGTCTACCGTTAAACCCACACCATCGCATTCTCAAGCCACAGGGAAAGGAGCTTCTACCAAAGCTAAAGATCGTGGTCAGTTGCTGAAAGCAATCCACTCAAGTGTGGTGAGCTGAACTGGAGTCTGCGGATTTGTTAGGTGCCATACCGGCCGCGTACGCGAACGATCCTAAATTCAAGAAATACACACAACAAGTGGAGAAATGCCTTCTGTCGTTCGATAGCGTGCATGAATGGGCGGACTTCATATCGTTCTTGAAGCAGCTGCTCAAGGTACGGTCCCCATTCTCCCCCCTTCTCGAATAGTCGGGCCCAAATCTCATCGCGCGTTGCTTTCTGTAGACGTTCCAGGCGTACATGCAGTTCAAGGAGATCCCGAAGAAATTGGTGGTTGCGAAGAGATTGTCGCAGTGTTTGAACCCTGCGTTGCCCACTGGAGTGCACCAGAGGGCTTTGGACGTGTATTCTCATATATTGGCGGTGCTAGGGGTGCGTGTGATCCTTCCTCGCTATCTGTGTTGGCTCTAACCTTTAGATTGAAAGTCGGAGGGATTGCAGAGGGATCTTGCGTTATGGTCGTCTGGGCTGTTTCCGTTCTTCGAGTATGCCGCGACATCGGTCAAGGTATGTGTTCTCTCTTCGTATGTGAATACCGGCACTGATAGAAGTACAGCCTACGTTATTGAACCTCTTTGACACCTATTACTCTCCGTTACAAGCTGGTCTCCGACCTATCATGAAGTCGTTCATCCTCGCGCTACTACCTGGACTGGAAGAGGAGACAGGGGAATTCTTCGATAAAGTGCGTGCCCATTGGCCCGTATTTCCTACCATTTACTTATGAATTGTACAGGTACTAGGTCTACTAGATCGACTTTCCGGCACCGTTTCTCCGTCATTCTTCCTCCAGAATATCTGGTTAATCATGCTAACATCCCCTTCCGCCCGCGGAACCGCCATCAACTTCCTATCTCGACGATTACCTCGTCTCAACGCCAACGAAGGTAAGCCAGGGCTCAACACTTTCCGTCTGCTCCCCCCTCAAGTTCTGAACTCATCCAAGTTTGGTCTCAGATATCACCACCATAGTCGGACGGGACATCGGCTTGATGATTCGAGCGTTCTCCGCCGCACTGGAAGACGACGACTTGCTTGTTCGGAGAGGTGCTCTTGACCTTTTGCTTCAGTCACTACGGATCGACAGCGTCGCTGTGAAGAAGGCACCGGAAGAAGACCGTATCATCCTCATGCGCGCTGCCACGAGTGTCGTGCTGAGGCGGGACTTGTCTCTGAACCGTCGGATTTACTCTTGGCTGCTGGGACCAGAAGAACAAAGTCAGAACCAAACGGCGTACTTGAAGACTCACGCACTTGAGCTTCTGAGGTCAACTTTGCGGGTTCGTTGAGGTTCCGCTGCCCCGTTAGAAAGAAGAAGACTAATGTAAGAATAGACTGATATGTTCAGCCCGTCAACAGAGTATGCACGGTCGCGGCCTTTCAAGATCTTCGTTTCGCTGTTGGATAAATGGGAGATTGGCTCCGCACTTTCGGAGGCTCTCGTTCTGGACGCGTTCAAGGCTATCAAGATAGGTATTGACTCTGGGTTTGACACTGGAGAGGATGTGAGTTAGCTCAATCTCTACCGTGGTAGCTGTTATAGAACTTTTCGCAGATGACTATGACAGCGAGTACATTGTACGAAGCTGTCGAGCCTTCTGCGCTCTGGAGACAGCTGTTGAAGTCGGTTCTGTCAGATATTGAAGGCCGTAACTCGTCGTATGAGGTATGTCCGATGTCTAACCCGGGGCTGTTTGAAGCTACAATGGATCATATGTTACAGGGTTTGCATATGGTGCTTCATTTACTCTCAGCATACCACCAACATGACGAGGAAATCGAAAACATTCATCTTCCCATTGTCTTTGCTGCAACTCTGGAATTCTTACTGGTATGTAGCACGATAATCTCTTCCACCAATCCTCTTCACCATTTTTGTGTCAGGACCTTCTTACAAGCGACTCCCCACCCACTGCTTCGACAACTTGCGCATCATTGGAACTTCTGCTTGGGATATTCAAGCATATTCCCGCATCGGCCTTGCTACAGCGACCAAATTCTGGCCGTAAGGAGGATTCGGTACCAACCGCGCAGGGATCGTACGCCTTTGCGTGCGCATTCTACAGCCTGGAGGTCAACGAGGCACGATGTCGTACTCAAGAATATTCCGATTCACCACTTGTCATCATATATGATGCTTTGGTGCAACTGAACACAACGTTGGGAAAGAACATACTCACGGATACCTCGGACGTAAACAAAAGTCGTCAGGCCTATATCCATTCACTCAGCCTGTTAACAGACGTTGTTAAGCATCTGGAGCATCTGCAGAATGATTCTCCTTCAATTACTTGGAAGCCGATGGAGTGGCTGTCGGTGTCTCTCGAGTGCATTTCGGCGAAGGTATGTCAAAATAGTCAAAGTTCATGGCATTCGGTTGGGATTGAATGTATTCAGGCAGCGTCGTTCTCTGTAGTGGATGGTGCCATTACTGCTATCATACGGCTACATCAAGCTAATCCTCTAAAGCCAAGTTTTGTCATTGACAACAGGCAGACTATGACGGCTATGCTGATTCCTGTGAGTGCCCCCTTTTGAAATGCGTTACGATGCCTCAACCACTTTTCGCGTAGCTACTACGTTACTTACGTCCCGAATGGACAATGTACCACATGCGTTCCGTCACCCTGATTTGGCTCCTCGAACGTTCTTTCAAAACGGCCCACGTCGAGTCAATCATATCTCAGACTCTATCTATGCTAGATCCAGAGCAGTTGCAGGAGGCTTGCGAAGACTTTGGTGTTCTTTGGAGACTTACAGGTACGAACATGGCTGGATTTATTCAGGATTGGCCTCACAAATGCGTCGCAGATGATGCATTGGCACCTGGGTTCAGGCTTAAGGTACCCATGATGATCATTCTGGACACCTTAAAAAGTGATAACCCAAGTATTCGTCGTGTTGGAGAAACTTGGATGCGATGTTGTCTCAAATCGTACTTGCGGTCCGTCCTCCACTGTTTCTATTCATTTTGCATCGCGCTCAGCGGTGGCTCAGGATATTGGATCCACTTCTGTATGATCTACACGATCCGCAGATTCGTCGGCTTCGGTCAAACGAGGAGCATAATGGCAGATCCATTCAGGGCTTCCGCTACGAACGGCCATTTGATCAGCGATATACTAGCCATCTACTTGAATCACTGCTCTCGGTCGTGAAATTTGGTGGTCAAGGCTTCAGTAAAATCGCACGATCCACTGTGGTTACTCGGACGTCTCACTCAGGCTTATTAGATCGACTGCAGAAAGGTGTGGGTCAAGCTGTCTGTGCACTGACTGGTGTCTAATATTGGTGATTAGCTGGCAACCCTCCGAACTCGTCTTACATGGATGTTATCATTCAAATGGTTCTTCAGTGCGTCATTTCCCCTGCAATCTAGCATAAAAACGACTCAACACATCCTCAGATTCTTGCAGTCTGAACCGAGGTCACCCAGCGGCGCAACAATGCATCCGCTGAACACAGTTCTGCATTCTACATCTATCGATTTGCTCCAGTCGATTGTGGTCCGTGGTGACATTGATACGCCATCGCTGCAAAACATTGAAACCATCGTCGTCGGGAAGCTGTTCATAGCGGTCCACACTCGGCGACTAGACTTGCAGAACAAGCTGCTTCATGTACTCCATTCCATCATCTCCGCTTTCAGCATCGAGGTAGATCCCAGGCCGAAGCGATTGACTAGGTCTCCCGCCCCAGATGGTGATAGCGTCAGGCAGGAACACGCCAGCACTAGCAAGTCCACCGCATACACTCTCCACCCTCTTTTGCTTCAGACACTTCTTGATGGGCTGTCTACTCCAAGCAACCGCCCCTTACTTCAACACTGGCTTGACTTCATCATGATGACCATTTCACAATTCCACAACATGCTGCAGACGCTCATCGTCCCTCTTACGGATTGTGTATGTCGACAGCTCCGGATTGCTCTGTATGAAGTCCTCAAGGCTCCGTCAAAGAAGAAGTCCTGTGGAGACATCAATACATTCACCACTGATGCGGATTTCACTATGTTGCTTACTGCCTTGGAACGTCTCGTCTCTCTTAGTCTTGCACACATCGCCGTCGTAACTCAGGATGAAGATGAGTCGTCCGTTCCTGAGAAGAACGACGGTAGTGGTCTCCTAGGATACGTTTCAAACGTATTCAGCTCGGACGGTACCACTCTTCCTAACGAAGACCAGCAGCCCGTACGTTTCTTCATTTCCAGCTATGTTGAATAATTCATGGACCAGAGAACAGAGTAAAGCAAGTGACTACCGGTGTCTGCGAGAGTCCATTCGAGTCTTGTTCTCGATTTGGACGACGCTTGTGGTGCCGGAGTCAAATACGCCGTCCTCACAGGACGAATCCGTTTCCCTCATTTTCACGAGATCAAGATCACGGTGCCGTCGTGTCTTGGAACATCTTTTCCGTGCCCATGCGCTGGAAGTGTTAGAGTGCATTATTGACTGTTGGAGTATTGACCAATCCGTGAGTGGACGAAAGCGTCGATCATCGCTCACCCCACTCATACTTATGTTTCTGTAGGATAACTCGGTAGCCCTCGACCTGGTGGACGTTCTCACTCCTAGTGCCCAGAATGTGGTGAATATGATCTGCGAGAGCATTACGATCCGTACCCCTTTCATCCAAGAAAAGGCGGTGAGGAGATCGCCCACGAATCCCAATCTGTAGGTTCAGGTGGTTTGTAGTGGCCGTCACTTTGACTCACGGGTTTTCGACAGGACGGACTTGACGCTCTTCGACTTCCTCGAGCAGTATGCTCGGCGTTTGGAGGGACCAGTGGCAGTGCAGGTCTGGGGACGGTTCTCCCAACTAGCGAAGGATATTGGGTCGGGTCTGCGGGAGTTCAAGACTATTGCCTTCTCCACCCTACGGTATGCCTCCGGCGGTCAAACTGAGTTGGTTATATTGCTCATAGTCGCATTCCAGGTGTTTCACGGTACTTGCGGACAAGATCTCACAGACGACTATCGTGGAGGACCGTAGGATCCGTAAGGAGCTGCAGGTCAGTGCATTTCTGTTGATTTACGAACGCAGCAGTCTCAACCTTTTTCCTAGGATGTTTACACCCGACTGCTTGACGTATGCTTACTCGCTGGCCGCTCTCCGGAAGGCACTTGGCTACGGAAAAATAGTGCCTTGCAAACGAACGGAAGAGATTCCCCTCAGATTCGAGGTACGTGTGGCTGTTCGTCGTGGATGTTTCTTTGTGGTTTGACCCGACTCATAGATGTCAAATTCGATGAGAAAACGAACGCTAGCTCAACATCGCTACCTGAAACTGCAAAGGGTGGTTGGGGGGTGGATATTATTGACAGGGTGCGTATATATGTGATACGACGGGTGACATACCTCGCTCAATTCTCTTTCAGATCAACCTGTACATTACTTCCGATGTCGTCCCGAATCTGCGCAAATTCCTTGCTGACAGCGACAAAGTTTTGGCAACGTGCAGCAGCATTGTGCTGGCGACGATCAACCCCGCAATGAAAGGCCGCTCACGGTAAGTGGCTCAGCTACCGTGTTACCCGCGCATGTTGCTGAATGCCATTCTGGTAGACCACTGGACGTTGATGATAACGTGCTGTCAGTGCTACGAGAGATGACAAGACTCAGCGTGGCAATGAAGGCATGGCGAGCACCGATTGTTGAGGTTTTGAACGACAATCGCTGCTTCAATTCGACTCCAAACGCGGGTAATAAGTGGAGACTGATGATTAAGATGCTGTTCGACACAGACAAGACGGCACTTACAGAACTCCTGAGTGAGTACCGTTGGGAGTTCAATTGGGATGAGAAATTGATCATTCCTGCGTAGGCCGAGTGACAACAGCGCCATCCGCCAACATCTTCACCAATCGGGAATACGAGATGCTTCTTAGGTCTCTCAACCTCCGACGTCTCTCATACGTTCTCCTATCTGGGGAGAAGAACCATTTCTTGACGCAACTGCCTACCATTCAAGAGAAGCTCGTGGATACGCTACGCAACGTGAACGCCCCCATTGTGCAGAGTGAAGTGTATCTATGTATACGGGTGCTGCTCTGCCGGCTGTCGCCTCATAATCTGTCAAGTTTCTGGCCTGTTATCCTCACTGAGATGGTAACCGCTTCCCTTCAATTCATGGCTATTCTTTGCTCATGTATCCCGTTTACAGTATCGCGTCTTTGAGCAGATTCTGGTCTCCATTCCTCCAGATGGCTCAGAAGAACTTGGTCTCATCCTTGCCGCTTCGAAGCTGCTAGACCTCCTGCTTGTACTTCAGACAGAGGAGTTCCAAATGTACGTGTCTTCCCTATCTGCCATGTAGTGGAATATATGCTGATTCCAGCCTTGTAGACATCAATGGATATTTATCACGGACACCGTGGATGCAATAGAAAGACCAGACGATGGGTCAGAAGCATTACTGGACTTACTGGCGGAGGTCGTTGGGGATCTTCCAGCCGCAGAGGTAATGTCACTTGCCCCTTTGTTCTGAATATACCGCTGACATCAAGCAATTCTCGCAGCAGAGCAATCATTCAGAACACGCCATGCCTCCGACACCAACAATGCAAGATCAACGCGGTCGCAGGCCAATGTTGCAGTCCGTGCGGTCGATAGACAGCGTACGCGACCTTGGTCGCTTCTTCTCGCACGCTAGCATTGCGTCGTACGAGAGTGTGTATAGCAGTGGCGGTAACATAGATTGGGTGGCGGTGGAACAGGGTCTCTTGGAGGATATGTTCGATGGACGATGACATCCCATGGACTAAACTTGACGTTTCTTACCCTGCCGCTACGTTACTGTTTGTATAATACCCTTCATTTCGGTGCATATCTGGCTTGCTCTGCATTTTCATTCTACCTTCTTAGTCTCGCGAGTGCGAGGTGTCTGTCCTGGCCAGAGGAACGAGTGCATATATCCAACCTGAGACATAAATACAACGGTATCACAGATTCCATGGGTAGCCGACTTAGAAATCACCCCATTGACGACGGAACTTGTACTGGAACCGGTCCTGTTGATCAGCATGGGTATCATAGAGGATGTAACCATACCGAGCAGTCGTACCTTGTATGGCAAGTTCTTCCTGGAAAACATTGGCAGCATATCAGCTTGCTGCTAGATTAGACTGCGAATAAAACTCACTTGAAACGTTCAGTGGGAGTCTTTGGTGGCTTGTATCCGTCATCCCCAGAGCCCCACTCCTCCCGCACTACACCAGCCTTCTTGGCCTCCTGGAACCGGCGAATAGGGTCATCAGCAGGTGGCGGCCTCGTGAACTTGGGCTTCCCGTCGTTGACGGCGGCTTGCTGGTCAACTCCCGGCTGTTGTTCGATGGGCGGCGGCGTCGCTGGTGCTTCTTCGTGCTCATGGGGTTCGTGCTGGGCAAGGGCTTCCTCGACAGTGATGCCCTGGAAGATGGCCTCGCGTTCAGCCTCCTTTCGCTCAATGGCTTCGTGATGTGCGAAGTGCTCCAGGTCCTCTGGGTGGTTGTAGGACTCGTCGGTTTGGGTTTCGGGTGTATTATGGTATTGTTCTAAGAACTGGATAAGTTAAGCACGGTGGGCAGACATGGGTGTACATACCTTCGTGATGCAAGAAGAACTCTGAAACCAAATGGCATGGTCAAACATGAGACTTGATGCATCGAGCCCATGTCACGTACCGCTCTCAATGTCATAGTGATGGCCCTCGGCGCCGAGATCATCAAAGTTGGGCAACCCATCCAATCCAACAATCTGGAGCTCCTCCAAGCTGACCTTCTCGTCAAAGTCCTTGTCAAGAGCCTTCAAAACGGTGTCCACAATTGTTTTAGCCTTCTTTTGATGCTCCTCGTCGTCCTGCATCGTGATGATTGAGTCGTTGAATTGGGCAGTGATGGAGTCAATACGCACCTTTGATTTCTTCTGAGAGTAGATGTGATGTACACCATAGACCGCCTCTATTTCTTCACGATCCCAGAGCCCGTCCCTAATGCGAAATGGACTTGAGGACGGAACCGATTGGTTCCCGTGAAGTGGAGACTTACCGGTTGAGATCATGAAGTTGGAAGAAGCTTCCAATATCGAAATCATCACTGCAGGTAGCCTTTAGTCACAGGAAAGGCGCGAGACCTTCCAAAGTGCTCACATATGATGTTCCGTCGACATCTACGAACGCGTCCATAAGAATATGAGCGCAATGAATTGGACATTGGAATCACGTACGTGTCTTTGGGCATACTGCTGAATAGTCTCTCCTTCTGCCGGTCCCTCGTGCCCACCACCATGACCACGAGCGAGCTGAACGCCCCCGAGAAGAAGGAGAGTGATAAGACCCTGCATGACTGTGGGTGTACAGTGAGAGTTCGAGGCGGATGAGAGGAGTCTGAGGACGCGCCGTCGTGGCAACGAGCGTGTCACGAGGTGACGCCTGGTATATTTACAATCTTTGTGGTCCTTTCCATGGGTCGGTGGCGTAGTTGGTTATCGCATCTGTCTAACATGGCCCAGGTTGGAACCTGGTCACGTGCACAGAAGGTCCTCAGTTCGATCCTGGGCCAACTCATTGCTTTTTGATTCTTTCTTTTTCCGCCAAGAATGCCTCCTTCCTCCCTTCCTCCATCGTGGCCTCGAACCGGTCGTCACTGAGCAAGGCGTTGAGAAATCTCCGATACTGTAAGTTTGGTAATAAGTTTATCAGCCCCGTTCTCAAGTATTACCTATTCTATTCATCGACAAATTGCCATGTTCTGTGTAGTCAGAGCCCTACATCCGAATTCACAACAATTCATACCGCGGACGGACAACAGAAGAATGGCGAATGGTTCCATTGCGACAGCTGCACGAGCCATAATATGTATGTACACAACTCTTGTTCTACAAGAGTTCACAATACCAGCAAAAGGATAGATGACGATACTTATACATACAAGAACGGCGCGAAAGCGACGCAGAAGGTTCTCTAGATCTAATTCGTTACTGCTAGACCCAGACCCAAAGGAAATCGAATGCTTGGTGATTTAAAAGTCCAGAGAGAAGCCAGAAGGCGGTAGGGAGAGTGTAAGAACGAAAGAGGCGCAGTGTCCTCTTTGTTCTGGAGCAGGCGGAACGGGGATGGAAGCAGTAGTGGGCGTGACCGCTACAGCAGGCTTGGATTTGGGCGGAGGTTCCGGGATTCGCGTCGCCGCGTCGGGTACCGGTATATATGCAGAAGGCGGTGAAGGAGACGAAATGACACTTGACGTTGATATCGGTGGTATGAACGCCTTCGGCGGTGCACGCGGGCTCGACGGCACACGTACGACTGACGACGCCAACGTCCCGGCGTCCCCCCTCGAAAGCTCCGATGGCGCGTTCGTACTCCTACTCTGTCTTGCCGGGTTTCCTGAGCTCAACGTCCACCGCATCGACCGTCTCGCCGACGGCGGTGGTTGATCTCCAGAACTGGCGGTGGACAGCCCGTCTCCGCCGTTCCGGAGTATGGAGGGGGTTTTGACTGCTGCACCGCGGGAGACGGTGGATTGGAGAGTCTGACGGCGGGTGGAAGGAACGGGGGCATCGCTGATGGTCATGAAATCGGAGGGCGTCTTGTAGCCTGGGATGAGAGAGAGGCGGAAGGCGACGTTGATCACGGGTGATGGGGTGTCAGTGGTTGGGTCGCGCGCTGTTGGGAGAGGAGGTTTGTCGTCGGATGTGGGAGGGCCGCTGGGGCGTTTCCAACACATCCAGACGTTGAGGCAGTCCTGATGGTAAGGTTAGCCGATGTCGCGAGCGAGAGATGGAAGGGGCATACCATTGCTGTTCCAAAAATAAGGAAAGTACCCAGGGGCACTGTATAAATAACTCGTGAGTATGCCCTCGTTCATGTCAGTATTCGAGGTAATCGCTTACTGAGAGCCTCATAGACGATGGGAACTACATGTGTCCCAACCGAGGAAAAGTAAAAATCGATCACCGAAAGGCTGGGCTGGGTGAGGATCAGTTTTTCCATCAAGGACTGGGTCACTTACATGATATAATTGAGTTGCAAGACGGTAAACCCAGCGATCCGAAATGTTTGAGATAGTGTAAAGAGGGTCGATGACTTTGCTCTTCTAACACCATACCAAGTTCTGCGTAGCTTAACGATGGTATATGCTGATAGGGATTCAGGCTGGAAGATGGCGGGAACTTTGATAGCAATAAGTACGAACCTTCCAGCGAGATGGTAGCCGCCACAACAATCAAAGTGAAACCTTCAATGATCCGGGAGCTAGAGACAGCAAGCAGTGAGCTATGAAGCGGGGGGACGTGGAAAAGGATATCTACAAAACAACCATGTTGACTTTGCAGTATAGCTCATTGCGGTGGTGTATCACCGTCTGTGGATGTGAGCCTCCGAGCTGAATATTTGAGTGAGTACGAACTCCGCATTCTGCAGACGGGAACTCACGCCAGCCGCCACACTAGCAAATACCACGAATGTGGCATAGGGCGCACAGATGAGCTGTAGACAGCGGTTAGCACAATGACATCAGTGTTATGTGCACGACATCACTCACTCTCATCGAGGTCATATATTTCCTAGTGACCATACTGATAACAACCAGATCAGTGCCCTGCAAGAACTCAATTACGAGAGCCAGCGATGCCACAACGAACCTGCTCACGGAATTAGTAAACGATGAGAACTCGCAGAGGGAGACTTACATGGGGTCGGTGCCATGCTTAAGAATCGCTTGTAGCATACAAAGTCCCCTCGGGGGATGCGGATTGGTATACTGATTGGTGTAAAACCTAAGAATATAAATATCTTCGTTTAACTGTAAAATCTGGGCGTTGGAATGGGGAACATACAATAAGGCAGGAGTAACACTGCATATTACGGTAACCACGAGAAGATTGACCAGGGTCGCATTACGCTGGCGAACGTTGGGAGACAATAGCAAGGTAGCAATGAGTAAAATGATGACTGCCTGGCCAATAGTATTCAAAGTGAAGCACGCCACGATAAGAGCGATCGGGTTTGCGCCAAGGAGGTTATACCAAGAGTCAGCACCGTGGCCGCGGGAATGAGAGAGGAAGGAGGGGGGAGGGGGAGGGATGACCATGCTCTGCAGGTGCCGGAGTTGAACAGCCCAGCAATGAACCAGTCAAAGCGGCGATACTCAGAGAACAGGGGAGTATGAATGCAGCGTCGTCGGACGGCTACATACAGGCCAGGCATGGAGCAGGAGGGGAGGGGGGCGGAGAGGACGCGTTGCCATTATAGCAGACGAGATCGCTGTCATCTTTCGTGACGACGCGATGGTAAACTGTCCATTTTGGAACAGCTGTGGGATGTTTTGGGATCAAGCAGTTGACATCTTTCAAGTTCATGCATCAGCCCGAGACAACAACTGGCAAGATGGCGGTGTAGTAGGTCCCCATAGGCGCCCATAATGGCCGTGAGAGCGACCTGCCGTTCCTGGACTGAGTTTGTTGGTTCCTCTGGTCGCCGACCCTGCCATCTTTCCCGACCTTGTTCTCGACGTCCTCGGTCCTTTAGACAGCGAGCATCCACGAGAGGGTCTGCCCCGACATTCGCTTTGTTTCTACACTCGGTCTCTACGTGCATCCATTCGCGTCGGTCGATCTCCCCGACGGCGTTCATCCATTATCGAACAGTCGGTCAGTGCTCAAAATTTCCCCGATCTACCGTCAAGCATTGACAACTTATAGACCCTCAGACCAATGCGCAAGTCGTAGCGTATTATATCTCCAAGCTAACCCAAGTCACTCCCTATGACCCTTATGCCAAACACGACTCCTTCAGCTCATTCCTCTCAGCTCTCACCGAACACCCCCGGTCCCTCTTCACCATGGCCCATTCCACGCGCACCACTGCCCCCTCATCGACTAGCTAAGCTAGCCAACGCTCTTGGTATTTCAACGCCAGTTCCACATACTCATGCCTACAGTCTTTCCCCCAGCTCACCAGCCTCCCTACCCAACACATCATCATCATTAACTTTCCCCGACTTGCGACGATCCCCTACGCCTTCCTCATCAACCTACCAATCCCACACGCCCTCTGTCTCTGCTGCCTACTCCAAATACCTATTGCACGTTCTACCCCCGGAACACCTGCCTCATGAATTTTCTGACCCTGATGATCTCACACTGGCTCCTCCGTCCGCCTCGGGGTACCATACACAGTTTCGACGCGGTGTCATGGTCCCCGTTTATCCAACACTGCAAGCTCAGCTGGGAGCCATAGCCCGTGAATACGCGCTTCCCAGTACGCTGGGTATGGTTTTGTATCTCGTTACGAACCCGGATCCTCCCTCCGCCGTCGATGAACCCGGTCCCAGGATATCAGAAGACATTTGGAAACACATATGGATGCGGGTGCTGAGGGCTGAGAAGGAAGAGCTCACTTCCCCAGGTCCTCGCCCTCTCGGTCTGGGCTTCAGCCTCGCAGGTCAATCATCTCCAGCATTACTACAAGACATTACAGCAAACGGCCATTCGCTGAAATCTATAACACTGCCCACACGAGCCGACACCCAACAGTCAATGACCCCATCTCCATCTACCCCCTCCAACTCAGGATATTCGTCCCAGTCTGAGCTTGAGCCCCCCGAGTCTGCCTCTTCTGTGGCAGCGTCTGGTGATATAGGCGCGAGCGCCATCCGGTTGCCTGGCCTCAACTCACCATCGTTGATACCTATCCTCGCCAAGGTGGAGTTTGATATTGATCGACGGAGAGCCGGGTGGTACGAACCTTGGGTACGGAGTAGGAAAGTGCAGCATGCGAAGAGGGCGGAAAGCAGGGCTGGGGCGAGGAGCAGGAGTCGGATGGGTTCAGCATCCGAAGCAGGGGAGGGTCCAGAAACACAGTCTCAAGCAGGGACCAGGGCGGCGCCGATCGACTTAGAACTGCTCAGGAGGATCAACGCTGATGGATCATCTGTTCCAAGGTTCTTGGTCACCCGTGATGGCACGGCTGATGATGGGAGTGCTGGGGAAGACGAGGAGGAGGAGGAGGACGCAGGCTACCAACAGTTAGAGGATGCGTCGCCTGTGGGAGAGGACGAGGAGAGCGAGCGGATAAGTGGTGATCCATTGGCTGACGTCTTTGGGACCGATCATGAAACCTGGGCTGAAGTTCACGCAGAAACTCAGGCGCAGCGCAGTTCGATGCGGAACAGCAATCCCCATGTCGTGGATCTGGCGCTGGATGCTGCTGCCCTCAACTCGCTTCCCGATGACTTGGAAGAGGACGAGGATGAGATAATGTCGGACGACGAGGGCGAAGTCACCCAATTGCTGAACGCCATGAACCGGCCATCACTTTCGCTGGACATCCCAACAACCATGACTCCGTCGAACGACCCTGAAACTGCAGCGACATTAAGGAAGCATGTCCCACCACCGCTGACCCTGGTCCCCACCGATGGCCTCCACCCACCCTCAATCAGTCCCCACTTGGATTCTGCAAATAGTCAAAGTGAACATTTGGCATACCTCAAGACCCCCTCAGAAGCGGAACATCCTTCAGCGCTGGACGAGCCGCCTATTGAGATCGAGGTGGAGGTGGATGACTTGTTTAAGACTACTAGGAGTCCTCAGGACGAAAAGCGGGAAGGGGGCATCTTTGACGCACTCAATTTGGGTTTGGACCCCTCCTTCGACGACGTAAGTTCATCTCAATCAAGGTGTAGTGTTATCTACTGACGCAACTGCTTGTAGTTCGATGAAAATGACCCGCATGATCGGCGCAGAAGTCAATACATCATGTCAGCGCAGTTAGATGAGATTGAGAAGGTGAACCCTCAGTTTGATAGTGTTTTCTATCACGGCAACTAATGCTGTCATTCAGACGCTCGCCTCACTGTCACCGAGGAAGCTCGCCGCTGAAATTGCAAGTGAATCACCTGCACCTACCGTCTCATCCTTCTCGTCGTTCTCGCCGGAGCGCAACGTCACTCCCGCCCCTCGACCGTCATCACAGTAGGCAGTTTAACCATGTACTTAGTCTCGTACAGTACTAATGTTCGTTAATTAGGCGTACCAGCGCACACAGTCAAGCTGACGAGGTTCCCTCATGGCCTGCAGTCCCATACTCACAACTTAGCTCGCATCGTGAAACAGACGAAGATGCGCCACCCTCGCCGCCTCGTTTCGCGTTCAACGGCATCACTACCGAACCGCCAAAGTCGTTCCAGCCGAAGCGAGCAGCCCAGGCCAACATTGTATCGTCTGAGTCACTCGCGAGGAAACGTGCGATGGAGGAGGAGAATGGATTATATCCTCCACTTACTCCTGGTGTCCCGTACGAAAGGTTCTCGTCAGAGTCGCCCATTATTCCTCTGTCGCCGGATCCTTTTGGTCGCTTCCCTTCGGAACCTGAGCATGAGGAACACCGGCAGTCAGTGTCCGAAGAGGTGTCTCCACAACCTGCTGTACAACAACTCTCCCGAGGCTCGTCACTCACCGTCCCGTCGGAGAACAGCCGACCACCATCTCAAGCACCGTCCAGCAGGTTCTCCATCGATTCGATGACCTCGGAAGACCCCGTCACAACGCAGAGGATGCAAAAGTCGACCTCGACTTTGATGAGTGTGAAGAATATTCGGAAGCTTTGGAGGAAGAGCGGGAACAAGGGCTCGATCTCGGGCTCTGCACCGCCGCCTCCGCCAACTAACTCTGGACGATCATCACCCAACGTATTGGCTCCCCCTGCTGCCCCTGCGCCGGCGCCACCGCCCCCAGCAGAGAAGACTGGTCGTAAGAGGTCGAAGTCCGTGTCCAAGCAAGCTGCTCCCGAGCCGATCCCACCATCCCCTTCACCTGTCCCGTCCGTCTCTCATAGTTTAGCAGTCCCACAAAACCAACCAGTGTACAAGCAGTTCCACTTCAACCAGGACTCACCGTATCCTATTCACCCTATGGGCCGATCGCCACCTGCACCATCACCAAGGGAGTTGTCACCGCCTGTTCCTCCATCAGCACTTCCTTCAAATCCGTCACCCCAGCCAGGCCAGCGTCCGCCTTCCATCTCACAACAACCAGATCGGAACAGCGTGAGGAAGTCCATTCTCAAGTCATGGAAATCCGCATCGGGGCTGCACGGATCGAAGTCTAGCATCTCCAGACCGCCTTCGTCTAGCGAGACACCACGGTCAAGCACCGACCTCCCTCTCGCTTCACAGACGGAGACAGTGAAGAGAAGACGTCCGAGCGTGTTGGACATCGCGCAGTCTGTGATGAGGAACTCTGCGGCGTCAAGCAGCACGACGCTGAATGGGTCGTCGTATTCCGACATTCCGCCCAGCCCCGCCATCCCAGAACAATTCATCCATCAGATGGGCCCGCCTCGCTCGTCCAGTCGTCAATCCGAGTTGACACTTAACAGTACGGGTGGTGGGAGGCGGGATTCTGACACCTCAGGCGGTGGCGGGATGAAGCCTAGCAGACCTAGCGTGTCGTCCTCCACGCTCACTTCCTCGCCACCGAGAGTCCGGTCCCCGCTCACGGCGGCGTCTCCCCCGCGGAACGGGAACCTGAGTGCTGGTGTGATGCGGAAGTCGATCGATTCGTACGAGAGCAGGCCGAGCTTGGACGTGTCGCAGTTTGAGATGGTGTCCCCGAAGAAGGATGGGTATTTGGAGTCGACGTTGACGTATCCTTATCATGGGTTGGATCATCATTAGTTGTCTTCCGACATCTTCCTTTTTCTTTCCGTTCTCCATTTTTCTTTCCCGCTACTGTATCGTACTCACCTCGCTTTCCAGTTCGCTACACTTCCCTCCTCGCATTTCATCAATATCTCTACTCTCTACCCTCTATGTCTCGCTTGATTTATCTCATATCTGTCCTATACCATATACTTACATCCCTTGTTTTGGTTTTTCCTTGCTTCTCTGTCCCCATAGTGCCCCTCGTTGTTCGGTGTCTCATAATAGCTGCATCTTTTGCTTTTCAGTTTTCAGTAACATGCTGGCATCTACACGCGTACGCACACCCTCTTCCCCGACCTCACCGGGTTGCTTGCAATTCGGTCGACTCGTTATTATTGGTCTCGTATGTTACAAGCAAAGTACTACACCCCCCACACGTCCATTCTCTTGTAATAGATCGCTCCTTTGATTTCTGCGGCTGGCCGTCGCACCCTGACATACCCAAAACGCGCGCAGAAAGGGACGTTCATGTCCTGATGTGCAAGGTGGCTGGGGGTACTGGTACTTCAGAATGTGTGCTCAGTGGAATCACTCCCGATCGCTGACGTGCTCGACGACCCAGCAGAGACGGTCGTCAGGATACGGTCAATGTAATTCGCTCCACTCCTACCATCGAAGAACAGTGAGTACGTGACGAGTGAGAGGACAGCGCGAGGGTGTACCATTTTTGATGCGTGAGCACGTCGCAACCGAGTTCTTTCTCCTTCCGCTGGACGAGCTCGACGTAAGCGAGCATCCCCTCGGTTTTGTACCGTTGAGCGAGTTCAGCTGTGGAAACAGAGATCATTTAGGTAAGATCAGTTGGGGGAGTCTGGGATAGGATCACAGTACCTGTCGCGGCTGCGTTCAGATGGAGACCTGCGAGAGAGATCAATTGGAGGACGAATCTATTGCGCGTTAGCCAGCCAGAAGGATAGGTTTGTGGGTGCTGTCGAGCTCACCCTTCCTTGCCGAGGTCCCAGATAAAGTTCTTGAGGTCGGAATCTTAGGGCGACTGTCAGCTATGCTTCGTTTCCCCAGAAAGACATGACATATGACACACCGGAGAAACCGTGTGATGACCAATTGAAGCTGGGACTGAGATTGTACACGAACCACCTAGGGATGGTTTTATTACTTCGCGATGGTACATTCGGATTTATTTGACTACGCACTTGCCGGGGTATACCTGCCTGATCTTGCGAGCAAAGTACTTCGCTTGCTCAAGATCAGGAGTCTTGGTTTCTAGCCAAATCATGTCTGCGTATGGGGCAAACGCGAGTTCACGTTTGATGGCAGCCTGCAGCGTAGCCGCGATGTAAGCCCAAAAGTACCCCTTGGCGACTGACTCAGTATGGCATACCTCTACGCCTCCAGTGTAATGATAGTAACCCTCCCTGGTTTTTGGCACTGAGAGTATTATTAGCACATAAGCTATCATTCATGAAGTGAGCACTCACAGTCCCAGTTCCAGAACACAGGTTGACCAATAATATCCCGAGCAGCATCTCGGGCATCCGAGTTGGATTTTCCCTCGACAGCGGCCAAGTACTCCTTGTATGCTGTGGCTTTGTCACCGATGTCCGACTTGTCAATCGCCTGCTTCACAGCTGCGGTAACAACAAGTGAGACTGCGCACGAGACGGGTGATAATCAAACGTGCGTACCCTGGTTAAAGGTACACATAGGGTGAGCTTCTAGCCACTCTTTCTCGATCTGATCAATCTCAGTACCGGTCTTCCCTTGACTTTCAGCCTCTGCAATAGTTTCAGCCAGAGGCTTCCCAGGCGTTGTAACGCCCTTGATGAATTCGTGGTCCAAGACGTCAACGGTAGACGAGATGAGTTTGGCAGACTCTGCATCAGTACGTGCTATGACCACCATTGTAGATTTCAGCAAGTCAAGTTGGAAGCGGGTCGCGATCAACCGAGAGACATGCTGTGAAGCCGGAACAAGGACCTTTCCTGCAAGGTGACCACACTGAAGAGTAAAAACATAGCGACATTAGCGACAACAGTATCCCAGATATTGTAGCATACCTTCTTTCCGCCCACGAGTTGATCTTCCAAGTGAATACCAGCAGCTCCCTATCAAGCGGGTGTCACTATCTGCGCACAAATGCCTTCTGCCCATAGGGACTTACAGACTCGGCAAAGAGTTTTGCCAACTTCATAACGGTGCTCAACCCTCCATGTCTAGAGAGAACGGGTTCAGTCTAAGACAACCACTGTAGTACGTACAACTTCGTACCAAGATAACGGTATGATACTGACCCCATATCTGCGTCCGCAATGATAGGCCTCAAATAATCAATATACGGCATCTTGGTTCGTGCTTCCGTTGAAGCAGATATGCGCTCGTCATAGTGCTTCTTGTCATGAAGCTGTTGAGCACGGAAGATCCGATGGACCTGGTTTGGGACGGTAGTATAAGGATAGTCTCTGTGAGCATGTATAAGCATAGCAGCATCGTAAGACTCAGAAAGAAGTATGGGACGCACCCAATGTCCGGACCAACATCATTGTTGCAAGTAGTCAACAGACTAGAGCATGCCCATCCACTGATGTAGACGACCTCCTGGTGCGGTGCCATCTGAGTCATTTGGACAGGGTCAACCGCACCCATTGTGTGCACCGGCTTTCCTTCATTCGCCGCCTTATCGAATAAGGCGTACAGCTTGTCTGCCAGAAGTGTTGAGGGCAAGGGAAGGACAGGGAGAGAACCTTGCTTAGAGGCTACTGAGGCTGCTGAGTATGGCCTCTTGATGTTGGCAAACCTAGGAAGGTTGAAGAATGCTTCCATCTCGTCCACTCTGTCGTTGAAGGCATTGTTTTCTTCTTCGACGGTCGGCGGTTGCAGTGGTAATGATGGAATTGTGGAAGAGGAGCTGAAAATCCTAGTCGACGATGCAGACGACGAAAGACGAATGGTCGGCCGTATCCCACGTAGGATGGTCGACATCGTTGAGAGTGGTTTGAGACAGAGAGGCACAATTACTCGGACCATGACAAAACATACATACATCCCCGAAATCCGAAACCCGACGAGCGCCTCGACAGCTTCCCAGCCCTTTCCACGACCACCACCGTCGTTGTTGGTAGGTCTTCATAAACTCATCATGGGCAAGAGAGCTGACCAATTTATTAAGCATGGACCGCTCGGTCTCACAAAGGATTTCAATTGAGATCTATGAGCAGATCATCGATGCTCTTGCCCTCGACGGGGCTTCATCCTTGAAGGAATGCGCTACCGTCTGCTGGGCTTTCGTTCCCCGATGTCGGTCGCATATCTTTCGATCTGTTACCATCGGCTCTACCGGTGCTGCTTTAGAAAAAGCGGACAGGCTCAGTAAACTTTTCGCCACTTCTTCGGACCTCGCGGATTACGTTCGTGAGCTCAACCTCGTTCTTTCTGGTCGCGACACGGACAACATTGGTCTTATACACTGCCTAAATATGTTTGGCAATCTGGTATCAATAAAGCTAAAATATCTGTACCTATTTGGTGGAACACCCTTCCTACTCTGGCACGAACCAGCGATGCAGAACTTCGCACATGCAATTCGCCGGTTGTGTCTGCTCCCCACCATTCGCAGCCTCGTGTTCTATGGTGACATCAGGGCCTTTCCGACATCTCTTATCCGCGACTCCGCGGCCAAATCTCTCCGGATCAGTTTCCCTACCCTAAGGAATGACGATGAACATTCACGACTGCAACATCCCCAGGTGGAAGATCTCGAGCTTGGCCACGATACGGGTTCCTCTGCTGACTTACTCGTAGAGATGCAGGAGACTAGTAACAATCCACCTATCGATCTGTCCTCGCTGAAGGCAATATCACTCTGCGCTTGCTCCCATGATGATATTCCTGCGGCGCGACTGCTCTCCCATTGTCATAGTTTATCAACCATCGCCTTACATAACGGTGTGTATGATTGATCTTATCCGCAAACTCTACGCTCAATCCTTGACAGTAAGGGATTGTGGTACGATCATTTCGGGTCTCTATGACTTTATCTCTGGCTCCTTGCCAACTCTCCATCACCTCACACTGGGACTTACTATCGAAGATTCCAGCGACATGAAGGTTGCCCTTGTCCTTGGGCTTGCCAACCAGCTGGAAAAATTGGGGGGAAGAAATAAGATTAGGACCGTACAACTTGATGCGGGGGTCCATGTGGATGGCTCCGATCACTTTGATGTCCCGAAAGAGTTGGCAGTCATCGATGAGCTCTTGGTGGGGGATGGTTGGCCCACGCTAGAGGAGGTTACAGTGTCTGTGAAGCCAGAAAGCTGTTCAATGCTCGCGTTTGGGCGCGATTTATCCCTCACATTGCAACATTTTCGAGAGACCTGTTTTCCGAGACTTTCTTCCAGTAGAAAGGTTGTTTTTCGCTTTCTACCCAGCAACAGCAAGAACCTTTTCTGACACATCTTCGAGTTCACTCCTTTATTTAACGGCTGTTTGCTGTCAATCTGCAACTGTACCGAGATGGTATATACTAAACCTAAAATTGGTTGGATCAGGAATGAGGATGTGGGATCTGACGGACAATTCATCGAACAGAAGACACAGTCTCCTCCTCAACTTCCATAGCAACTTGATCATCAGCGTTCCAGCGAAAACCTTTGCTTGTGCTGGAAACGTTTGCCTCAACAATTTGTTACTCTGTGTCCGAATCGAAACTTGCATGAAACTAGATCAAGCCCCATCGAGGAACTCATCGAAGAATCCTGTTTGAGACATAGAAGTAGTATGATGATAGTACTAGTATTACATGCATGGGTATAATGGTTTAGTTCAAACAATGATTATACAGAAATCTATAAGTGCCGCCTCTCTCGTCAACAGAGACCTCTCATCTTCTCCTAGTCTTGCGAGATGACCCAGCCCCACCGTTGCTCTGCGAGCGAGTGGATCTTTGCGTTGAAGCTTCGGCCTGAACTCTCCTCCGCTTCGACCGAGCACTGTCTCCTGTCACCATTGGAGACTCAGAAACATTGTCCGCCGCCTCCACATCCAGGGATCGTTTCGTAGCGGAGCGAGTGATTCGACCGGATACTCCGGATGGACCGGCAACGGAAAGGGGTCTAGGTTGCGGCCCATCTTCTTTCGAATAACCCACAGCTGAGGCTAGTGTCGATGATGCTTCTGTTGCCCGGCGTGCAGTATCAACAGCCTTCCTCTCATCCTGAGCGGAAATCCGGGGGAAGATATCAGGCAACGCGTCATTCTTTGACCATCCTCCCTTCTTCAACGTGAGGTTGATAATGGTGAGCATAGTATGACCGGGCTTCTTTAGCAATTGTAGACGAAGATGCTTAAACTCGCGAGATTTCGGAGAGCCAGTTTTATAGTATCGGCTGAAATGCTCCGAGATTCCTCGGATGACCTCGTCAAGGCGGCAGCTGCTGAAACGAAGTTTGTGGTAGAAGAGGGCCAAGTGGGCGCACTTCTTTTCGCCACCAGTGGACGCATAGCCTCCCCCAGAAGTAATATCTTCCTCAACCTCATCAAACATCTTGAGCGTCTTACGTGTCTTTGCGCTGCTTTGGAAGTGATGGAGTGCCTGGTACAGGAGAACCCAATAGCACGATTCCATATCATCGAGGATATCGTGGACCTTTTTGGGGTTGCTCACAAGTGCAACTGAAAGAAATTGCCACGTTCCCTGCCGTTCGAAAGATCAGAACCATGACGACTGGATTAAATGGTGTGAACGTACGGTACGTCGAGATGCTGCTTGCCTGTTCTCATCGATGACCAGAGCATGGTCCCAATCGTTGAGAATGCCGGTACCATCTTCTGCCACCATCACGTTCCCAGAACTAACGTCTCGATGCATGACACCGGCTTCGTGAGCTGACTTCAAGCCTGAGAAAGAGAAAGGCTCAGCAAAACCAAGCCAAGGAAGTGGCAAGGTACCACTTACATTCGATTGTATTCTTTATCGCCTGCACAAGCTCCCTGGAATTCATGGCGGTTGACACGGGGTACAACAAATCCTGGACCACCCGATGGTGTCGGTATGTCCTGAGATTTGCTGAGAGACACAATCTCAGCTTTGCCGGTGCTTCTTCTCGCCCATTATCCACGTCAACCTCTTCATGCAGGTTGCCATTGACAGCATCTTGAGTATCCCCCTCTCCATCTTCGTAGCCATGGTCGTCGCCACCTTCGTCGGCTTGAGCATCCTCGTCGTGGACTTCATCGCCCTCTTCTACATCGCCATACATATCCTCATCTTCACCTGCCTCACCGTCCACTCCCACATTCTCATCGTCACTTCCGGGTTCTTCCCCCTCAGCGCCGTTTGAAGAAGGCTGATCAGGCATCAGCCCAGTTCGTGCCAGATAGTCAGCGAGCCACTCCTGAGAGAGAGTCTCTTGGAAAGAAGCCCCAGATGAGTCAAGGGGAACGTCTCCGGAGTGCCGGACAGTGGGTAGATGAGGGACTTTGGCATCACGAAGTATCTTGTAGATCTCGGACTCCGGCGGCCGGTTGTTGTCGATGGGGCGCCAGTAGTCTTTGAGGCAGACGAGCTCTTGTGAAACGGTGTCGACCGCAAAATACACACGCGTGGAGCGGCCAATGGGGGACTCCGGCGGGTGAAGGGGGCGCTGCACGACGTACTCCCGCGTAAGAGACTTTTCACTGGGAGTGGCGCCAGCGACGGTGATAACATGCGGCTGGTAGTGTGCGCTCAGAGTGTTCTTTTCGATGTCGGGGATCTTGCGGCCCTCGCGATTCGCATGCTCTTTGATTTTCTCCACGAGAAGATCGGCCTCCTCCTTCGTGGCGAGACGTGCAGTAGGATCGAATCCTCGCTGGACATCCGTCAGCTGGCCATAGCGCCAGAAGAACTCGGCGAGGATGCGTGGCTCTTCGACGTAGTTGAACCTCTCTGAGACGACGGCTCTGCTACGATCCCAGCGAATGAAGCGAGCATGGCTGCCGCAGATGAGAATGGAGATGGCAAAGGTGCGATGCTGGCGAGCGAGCTGCCTCGTTGCGTATAACGCAAGCTGGCCTTGGGTCTCGAGGGCCTTCTCGGTGTCGTGGTCCAGCGTCTTGGCCTCTTCCTCGTCTGTCGTGGGGGTCGGAATGAACGCGTCATGGGAGAGGTCAAACTTGAACTCGATCCAGATTTCCGCTGAGTCCCACACCCATCTATCCACTCCTTCGCGTTTCCACTCGCCACATATCCCCTTGAATGCCCCGACATCCGGTTTAGCTCCCGTCTCGTCCTCCCCCGAGTTCGAGATGTCCACCAGGATGTAGCCAGGCATCAGGCCGTTCTTGTTGACTGCGTTAATCTGAAGAGAGACTACGTCAGTGCTGCCATACGGTATCGCCAGTGGGCAGGGACACTCACAAATGGCTTGTACATCTGGCCCTCCCTTTTCGTGCGAGCGGTGATGACAGTATTAAAGTTAATGGAATTAAGGAGCTCTTCTGGTACGTCAGCGTTGGCGGGGAGGAACTCCTCCATGAAGTCCTGAGCGGGGATTGGACCGGAGTAGTACGCGGACATCTCTTTGCGAAGATTCTTCTTGTTGGCGGGAAGAGATTCTTCTATGGCGGCGTGCTTTGCGCGACCAAACTCGGTGAGCTTGTTCGGAGAAGATTGTGATGTATTAGTGGGGGCCATGATGAAAGGCAGCAGGGGCGGAGGGCAAGGTGAGGGGAAGGGGAAGGAAAGACGAGGACATACCGAAATGCGGTTGGCTTTATGCAGTGGCGTTATGGCCAATCAATACAATATGCGATGGCCAGTGGAACGTGGCCTGAGGCAAAGTGCTGGTCTGAGTCACGCACAACGTGATGGTTGAAACCAAGTTGAATTTCCCAAATTGGGCTCACTCGGCAGCCATGTGTTCTCAAGCGCCCAAGTCACCTTTGGCCAATCACCTTATGTTCGTCATGTGCCAATAAGGAAGACAATGAGACACTGACACTGACAGACGTCGCTGGTCCTGTACGCCTGTGCAGAGTCTCGACTTCCCATATCTTAGTTATGGAATCACTTTACTCAGCCCAGTGACGCTTTCGACCAGGCGGATCGAGAGCCAGGACACTCCGTAAATGGAGCTACTATAAGTCCTCTGAGTTGATCACTCTGAAATTCTGGTCCTCGCGCTTTCCGTCCTTTGTTCTCACAGAATTCACACATTTGCTTTAGAAGGGTCTATTGCAGACCACGAAGCCCCTAAAATTATCGTCGGATTAGGTTGAGGGCCCAAATATTCCAAATACAAAAATCGTAAGACGGCATACTGTTGACGAATGGCTGTTCTGCATGCCATTCGTTGAGACCATGCTATCATTGAAGAGACGAGAACACGCACCACTTGATCAATCGACCTATTCCAAAAGTCGGGGTCCGCCACCATATCCATCAGGGGATATAGTACAGCGCACGCCACGATCTCCCTTACGACTATCTTCACCGCTGTACTCCTGGCTTCATTTTCCGGGAGTATGTGAGGGAGTGCCCGATCCACCAAGGCTCGCAAATGCGCCTCCTCCGTCTGCTTCGTGAATGTTGTTGACAGGTTGTCCACTGCGGAGTGAAGCCTTCCCATGCCTCTGCTGACGTACCTGCTGGCGAGGAGTAGATCGAGCTCCACGGATTGGGTGAGACGCCGCTCCAAACCGGCGCCGCGGAGAGCGATCTCAGACTGACGGAATTGCTCAATGTGGGCGGTGACGTTTGGGAAAATGCGGTTCACGACCACAGCAGAGACGTCCATGGAAGTCATCCGTGTGAGCAAGCGTTGCAGTGAAGCATGGATCGTGGCGGAGACAGCGGTGGGGAATGATGGGGAGGAAGAGACCTCTTTGTACCAGGTCAAGACGAAGTCGCGCACAATTAGAATGAGGATATCATTCACAGCAGCTGAAATAGCTGGCGACTCTGGAACAAGCGGCGGAAGGGACTGTGGTGACTTGTGGGACCATTGTGATCGCGTCAAGGCTGCTTGCCATGCAGCGGGAGTGGAGAATGCCAACGGCCGTGCTGCGAGAGGAAGTGGATTGGAAACAGGAGTTCCGGATACATCCAGAACATATCCCAGCAGAATGTTGAGAAAGAAAAACCCCAAAGCAAGCAGAACGAACAGCAACGGAAGCAGGAGGATGAGCAGCACCGGGGAAGAGAGGATCTTCGTCGTGAGTGAAACCAGAAGGCCAAGGAATGCCACCAGGAATGTCAGATTCCAGCTGAGCCCAATTTGCATTGGTGTCCACGACGACGCGCTCGCGGTGCTGAGCTACAAGGAGGTCGGAGGCGGAGATGTGGAGGACATTGAGGTCGGTCGTCGTCAAGCTTCGCAAAGTCGGACGAGAAAGAAATGGGTCATAGCACGTGATATGCGCGTCTCCAGCGCTTTGAGAAACTGATCATTATAAGCTTGTGGATGGTATTACATGAGTGAATACAAAGCATTAATCCTAGGCTTCATTAAAAATGATACAGATACCGATATACAGAAATGCCGCCTCTCTCGTCAACAAGAACACATCACTTCCTCCCAGTTCTGCGAGAGTACCTAGTGCCGCCGTTACTCCGAGTCTGCGAGCGAGTAGCCATGTTTGTCGGCACTTCGGTTTCAACTTTCCTCCGCTTCGACCTAGCACTGTCACCCGTCACCACTGGAGACCTAGAGACGTCGTTCGCCTCCTCCACATCCAGGGACCGCTTCGTGGTAGAGCGAGTGACGCGACCAGACGATTGGGACGGCGCAGCGATGGGAGGGATGCGAGGCAGGAATGATTTGTCGCCAGAACGACCCGCTGGCAGCTGGGCTGAAGCTAGTGTCGTTTTAGCCTCTGTCGTACGGTGCGCGGCATCAATGACCTTCCTCTCGGCGCGAGCGGAAGTTCGAGGAAACCTATCAGGTAACCGATCATTCTTCGGCCACGGACCATCCTTGAGCGCTGCATTGATGGTGGTGAGCATCGCATGGCCAGGCCTTTGCAGCAATTGTCGACGGAGACGCTCGAACTTCGGAGAGGGAGCCTCGGCCTTATAGTATCGTTGGAGCTGCTTCGAAAGCCCTTGCATAACAACATCAAGGCCGCGGCTGTCGAACCGAACGAGCCTATTGGGACGAGTCAAGTAGAGGTACTTCTGGTCGCCACCCGTACACATGTAGATGCCATCCGGAAGAACGCGCTCCTCGTACTCGTCGAACATCTTCAGCGATTTGCGGGTAGACTCGCTGCTCTCGAAGTGATGGAGTGCCTGGTAGAAGAGGACCCAATAGCAGGACTCTAAGTCGTCAAGTATGTCGTGTGTCTTTCTTGCATCCGATCCAAGTGCGATAGAAAGAAATTGCCAGGTGCCCTGTGTGACGCAAAGGAAATCAGAGGTCTGTTTTTTGGTCAACATCAGATGAACTTACAGTGCGTCGAGAGGCTGCTACCCGATTCTCATCGAGGATCAGAGCATGATCCCAGTCGTTGAGAACACCGCTACCACTCTCGTCTACCATCACATTTCCGGAGCTGACGTCTCGGTGCATGACACCAGCTGCATAAGCTGCCTTGAGGCCTGAGGGAGAACGGAATTGAGTATGATCCAGAGGAATATCAAGAACTTGAAGTCACGTACATTTCACTGTGTTTCTGATTGCTTTCACGAGCTCCTTAGAGCTCTTCGCCGTGGATAGGGGGTACAACAACTCCTGGACCACACGATGATGTCGGTACGTCCTGAAACTGGCCGAAAGGCACAATCTCAATTTTGCTGGCGTTTCCTTCATGTTGTTCGGTCCAGCCCCTCGCTTCTTGTCACCCTCCCTTGGGTAATTACCTTCTCCCTCTCCCCCTTCATCGCTCGTTGTACCATCCTCTTCCTCTTCGTTCTCTTCATCGCTCTCGCTTTCTTCACCGTCCACATCACTGCGCGTTTCCTCATCCCCCACATCATCATCATCATCCACATCCTCATCCTCTCCTACTGCACGGTCATCACCGCTTCCGTGATTTTCAACTCCAACGTCATCGTTGTGATGATCAGGCACTAGCCCAGTGCGCGACAAGTAGTCAGCGAGCCACTCCTGGGACAGTGTCTCCTGGAATGCAGCCCCAGAGGAGTCAAGGGGAACGTCTCCAGAGTGCCGAACAGTGGGTAGATGAGGGACGTTGGCGTCACGAAGTCTCTTGTAGATCTCGGACTCCGGCGGCCGGTTATTGTCGATGGGTCGCCAGTAATCTTTGAGGCAGACGAGCTCTTGTGAAACGGTGTCGACCGCGAAATACACACGCGTCGAGCGGCCAATGGGGGACTCGGGTGGGTGAAGGGGGCGCTGTACAATGTATTCCCGCGTAAGAGACTCTTCACTGGGAGTGACGCCAGCGACGGTGATGACATGCGGCTGGTAGTACGCGCTCAGAGTGTTCTTTTCGATGTCGGGGATCTTGCGGCCCTCGCGATTCGCATGCTCTTTGATTTTCTCCGCAAGAAGTTCAGCCTCCTCCTTCGTGGCGAGACGTGCAGTAGGATCGAATCCTCGCTGGACATCCGTCAGCTGGCCGTAGCGCCAGAAGAACTCGGCGAGGATGCGTGGCTCTTCGATGTAGTTGAACCTCTCTGAGACGACGGCTCTGCTACGATCCCAGCGGATGAAGCGAGCATGGCTGCCGCAGATGAGAATGGAGATGGCGAAGGTGCGATGCTGGCGAGCGAGCTGCCTCGTTGCGTACAACGCAAGCTGGCCCTGGGTCTCGAGGGCCTTCTCGGTGTCGTGATCCAGCGTCTTGGCCTCTTCCTCGTCTGTCGTGGGGGTCGGAATGAACGCGTCATGGGAGAGGTCAAACTTGAACTCGATCCAGATTTCCGCTGAGTCCCACACCCATCTATCCACTCCTTCGCGTTTCCACTTGCCCCGTACCCCTTTGAATGCACCGACATCCGGTTTGGACCCCGTCTCGTCCTCCCCTGAGTTTGAGATGTCCACCAGAATGTAGCCAGGCATTAGGCCGCTCTTGTTGACTGCGTCGATCTGAAGAGAGACTACGTCAGTTCTGAGGGATAGTGTTACTAATGGCCAGAAACACTCACGAATGGCTTGTACATCTGGCTCTCCGATTTGGCGTGTGCAGTGACCTTGGTGAACTGGATACGGTTCAAAAGAGAGTTGGGAATATTGCCGAGGTTGACGGGGAGGAACTCCTCAATGAAGTCCTGAGCAGGGATTGGACCGCAGTAGTATGCAGACATCTCTTTGCGGAGATTCTTCTTGTTGACGGTAAGAGAGTCTTCAACGGCGGCGTGCTTTGCGCGACCAAACTCGGTGAGCTTGTTCGGAGAAGATTGTGTCGTATTAGTGGGCGCCATGATAATAGGCAGCAGGGGCGGATGGGAGGGGGGGGAAGGGGAAGGTGAGGGGAAGGAAAGACGAGGACATACCGAAATGCGGTTGGCTTTATGCAGTGGCGTTATGGCCAATCAATACAATATGCGATGGCCAGTAGAACGTGGCCTGAGGCAGAGTGCTGGGTCTGAGTCACGCACAACGTGATGGTTGAAACCAAGTTGAACTTCCCAAATTGGGCTCGCTCGGCAGTGGCCCATTGTTCTCAAGCGCCCAAATGTGCTTTTGGCCAATCACCTCGTGTTCGTCATGTGCCAACAAGTGCGAGTGGCTCAGACTCAGAGGAGACATGACACTGTAACATAAAAATTCTTCGGTATTTCTGCTCTACGAATGAACTAATTTTGACCCGCCATACCTGTCTGTAGATTCGCCTCAGTGACCGCGTTCGACTGTATTGACAACCAAGATCCACTGGAATGGCGCTTGTAAAGAAAGCTACTCGATCATTTGCGCTCTTTGACATATCATCCACTGTCCTCTCAGAAATCACAACAATGCTTTGACCATGAATTACAACAGATCCCGATGTCCTCAATATATCCTCAGATCGAGTTACAAGCAGGTTGAAGCCCGAATCTTTGGCTTTCATTGCCCGTCCGAGTCCTCTCAAAAATTACACAAACGCTTCAATGTGAAATGCTACACATTCCTCAGCCCTCACGTTGTCCTCGTATCGAGATTCAAGAAACTGCAAATCCTAAACATTCGGAATGGTCAATACTGACGAAAGGCAGTTGCACCGACATTAGACTTACAGACCATTTTAGTGAAAGGACATCCTATTGTTTGAAAACCTGAATGCAATATCCTGATCGGATACCAGTCGCGTGAAGTGGGTACTGGAAATGTCCTCCAATGCAGTGAAATAATCGATCCTTTCACCCCATCCCGGTCTATGTTCATATGCGTCCTGATCAACGGGCACACCAATGGCGACGTCCTCCAGCTTGGGCCAACCGTCTCTGGTCAGCAGCACGTCAGTGAGTTCCCACTCCTCTAGGACCTTATACCGTCGATTCGCATTGATCTCAATCCGAAGCTGGATCGTCCGTATGCAATTCTTTCCACGCAGCTGGCTCAACTCTACGGCAAGCGTCATGAATAGCGAGATGTAGTTGGGATTCTCAACCAACATGCCGAGATCGAGATGCTGCAGTGACTCGGAACCAATTGATGGGATAGAGCACGGCGTGAAGACCAGTGTAGTCTGACCTAGATCTGCCACCAACTGTCATGTGTAGACGGTTTAGTTGCATGCGCACAGAGAAAATCTGTCCCGCAACATACCTTGATATAAACGGACACTCTGTAAGTTTTGACATCGGTGGAGTAGCCGAAGTCCAATATCCAGGACTTCAGGCTAGTAGGCTTTCATACAGATGCTCCTCAGCGCAGAAGGGTTGTAAACGGGGCGGTTGCGGAGGTCCTTTGTGTGTAGGAGAAGTTACTCCCTCGCACTCGTGAGATACAGCACCTCCACCTGACACGGTTGCAGTTTGCAGTCGTCGTCAAAGATACAAACCTTCAGGCAGAGTGATCTGATAGGCGATCCACGGATGAAAGAGAGAGGAAAGTTGGAGATTCCACGGCGCACCACAATACTCGACAAACAGCACTGCAAGTTGCCACAGATGGGATGTCGTCGAGAGCAAGCATGCCGATTATTTGCTTGCAGACCTCGACAGGGAATCCCGGGACTCGGAGGTCGTCCATAGCATCACAGAGGTAGGTAAAAACCCTTAGCTGAGAGGAAAGTATGAAAAAGTCGCAATACAGAGGTCTTGCACAGACATAACATACCCCAAGTTGTAGCACAGTACTATGTACATACTAGTAGTGCTCATTCAAGTTCAAGCGTTCAAGCTTTCAAGTTGGAGCCAATGATCGGTGCTGAATGGCGCCAAAGAATGCATGTGGGAACGACATGCCTTGTTGGGACAGAGGACATATCGACCACGTCGGCAACAAGAATCATTCACCACACTTCCTCCCCTTGCTTTCTATCATCGTCCGCCCGCCCCCCTCACGATGGCCACTAAGAAAGACGAGGAGAGTGGGCTCAGTACCTACTACAACAACAAAACAACCGTAATCCAGGAGGCTCGCGTCTTCAACGAATCCCCCATTAGCCCTCGGAAATGCAGAGCACTCCTTACGCGTTTGGTCTATCTTCTCTATGTCGGCGAGTCCTTTAACTCGCAGGAGGCCACCACGCTCTTCTTTGGAACTACAAAACTGTTTCAGAACAAGGATGTGAGTGTGATGTGGGTTTGTGTCGACGCTGCAAGAATCTTACATCGCGGCTTCAGAGTGCGTTGCGTCAAATGGTGTACTTGGCTATCAAGGAATTGGCGACTACGGCGGAAGATGTGATCATGGTTACGAGCAGTATTATGAAGGATATGCAGCCCAACTCGGAGGTCATCTACCGTCCCAATGCTATTCGAGCACTGTGCCGGATTATTGATGTGCGTCTGTCACTTTTATTTCTCGATGACATATTTCTTACCTGGCGTTTCTATGTAGCCATCTATGGCTCAAGGTGTCGAGCGATTCTTCAAGGCCGCCATTGTCGACAAAAACACGTCCATCTCGTCTGCCGCCCTCGTCTCAGCGTATCATCTCTTCCCCGCAGCCAAGGATGTCGTCAAACGTTGGGTAAACGAAGCACAGGAAGCTGTCAATGGCAAATCGTCGTCGTCATTCTTCAGTGCATCCAGCACAGGCTCGTACCTTGGCGGATGGGGTAGCTCTTCTGCCCCCGCAGGCTCTGGTTATCAGCCCGTCGCTTCGACAAGTTACATCACGCAGTATCACGCTCTTGGTCTCCTTTACTTCATTCGCCAGCAGGACAGGATGGCCGTTACGAAAATGATCCAGCAGCTGGGAGGTGGCAAGACGGGTGCAGGCACGGTCTTGAAGAATCCTTTGGCTCTGTGCATGTTGATTCGGTATGCAGCGAAGGTGATGGAGGAAGATCCTAAGTGCGTATTTTATGCTTGTCAATTGCAGCGTATCTTACGCTTCCTTGCAGCGTTCAAAGGCAGATGTTGGATCTTATTGAGGGCTGGTTACGTCACAAGAGTGATATGGTCAACTTGGAGGCGGCAAGGGCGATCTGCGAGATGCGCGGTGTGACAGCTGCGCAGCTGACGAAGGCTATTAGTGGTGCGTAGTGCTATCCGTATCAACTGGAGTTCTTATTGATTGGTATTATAGTCTTACAACTTTTCCTCTCGTCGCCGAAATCATCACTCCGATTCGCTGCTACCCGTACATTGGCTTCCCTGGCGCTATCTCACCCCACCAGTGTCGCAACCTGCAATGTTGATTTGGAGAACCTCATCTCAGACCAGAACCGCAGTGTTGCTACCTACGCTATCACAACACTTCTGAAGGTAAGTTCAATCTCCGTACCCCGGATATGACTGTTACTCATTTTGCTCAGACCGGAAATGAGGCATCTGTTGATCGTCTCATGAAGCAAATCTCTGGATTTATGAGCGAGATCAGCGACGAATTCAAGGTCATCATTGTGGAAGCTATTCGGTCACTATGCCTCAAGTTCCCCGCTAAACATGCGTCTATGCTCTCGTTCCTGTCAGGCGTTCTTCGCGACGAAGGGGGATACGACTTCAAACGAGCTATCGTGGAGGCAATGTTTGACATGGTCAAGTTCATCAGTGATTGCAAGGAACAGGCGCTCTCACATTTATGCGAGTTCATTGAAGATTGCGAGTTCACCAAGCTATCTGTTCGGATTCTCAACTTGCTTGGTATAGAGGGACCCAAGGCGCCGCAACCGACGAAGTACATCCGCTTCATCTACAACCGTGTGGTGCTGGAGAACGCGACTGTTCGTGCGGCTGCCGTTTCGAGTTTGGCCAAATTCGGTCTGAATGGCAATGACCCTAACTTGAGCAAGAGCGTCAACGTTTTACTTCACCGGTATGTGTTTTAATATCTTCACCCCTTACACTGGCTCAGAACACTGATATTAATTGACAGGTGCTTGGACGATGTTGATGATGAAGTACGTGACCGTGCCGCCATGTACCTTCGTCTATTCGGAGAAACTGCACTGGCTGCCACATATGTCAAAGAAGGTGACGCCCTATCCCCACGTCTAGACGTTTGAAAGCCCAGTTGCTGAATTCTTCCATAGAGTCAATCTTCTCGCTATCCGCACTCGAGTCAAAACTGGTTTCGTACATCAGTGATCCTGATGCATCGGAAGAGGCCTTCGACGTTTCCACGATCCCAAGAATTAGCCGCGAGCAGGCTGCAAAAGACGCTGCCAGTAAGTCTTTGTGTCATCTTGCCGAGATGTGAGTGTCCTTGTTGACCGCTGTGTATAGGACCCACCAGCTTGGAGACCATTGGGGGACCGAGCACTTCAAAGGCACCGACCCCACCACCACAGAGCGCTGCAGATCTGCAATCCGCGTACTTACAACAGCTATCCGAAGTGCCCGAATTTGCGACCTATGGCCCTGTTCTGCACAGCAGCGCCAAACCTACGCAGCTTACGGAGAGCGAGACAGAGTACCAGGCGTCTTGTGTCAAGCATATATTCAAAGAGCACATTGTATTCCAGGTAAGCGGAAACCATTTATCTGACTTGGGAGCGTAATTGATTTGAGATGGTCGTCAACAGTTCAACGTCTCGAATACGATACCCGATACTGTCTTGGAGAATGTCTCGGTCATCATGCAACCCCAAGCCGATTGCGATCTAACGGACGATTTCACAATGCCCATCGCCAGCCTCTCGTCGTCCACCCCAGGCGTCGTCTACGTCTCGTTTACTCGCAACGATCCAAATGACTACCAGGTGGCGTCGTTCCAATGTGTGCTGAACTTTGTCAGCAAGGAAGTGGATCCGTCTACCGGGGAGCCGGAGGAAGAAGGGTACGCGGATGAGTATCAGCTGGAGGACCTGGAGCTGTCAGCTGCTGACTACATCGTTCCGACATACGTGACGTTCGCGTCCGAGTGGGATCGTCTGCGGGGCGGAGTCAGTGTCACAGAGACGTTCTCACTGCCTGCCATGGAATCACTGAAAGGTAAGCCCGGACCCAAAGGTTCACTGAAACGAGAACTCACGACGATCATTGGTGTTTTATCTATAGCTGCGTGCGACTCGATCATTGAGATTCTGGGGATGCAGGCCCTGGGTGGGAGCGAGGAGCCCCAGTCGAGCACGGTGCACACGTTGCAGCTTGCGGGGTTGGTGAGCGGTGGGGGGAGGGTGCTTGTGCGGTGTCGGATGACATATTCGAAGGCACAGGGGGTGACGCTCGAGCTGGGTGTGCGTGCGGAGAAACAGGAGGCTGCGAATCTCGTCGTTACTGCGATCGTGTAGAGGAAGAGTATGTAGATTGTGAGAATGGATGTTTATCTCGGCCGTCGGGTATGGGAGTTGCCGGGAGTCGATGCCGCCCTCCCCAACCTTTCAGCAGACCAAAGCAGGACGAGCCTGAGTCGGATGAGACCACTTTGCTGCTTTGTCTTGATTATTCCTCGTCCGACATAACACGGAATGTGCTGAACTTGCACTCAATATTTATCACATTTCTCCAAGTTCTCCTCCGAGTCACCCAACGACACATACGACGACACGACGCACGACACACGACACAACCCACACCCGCCCCCTCCGCCATGTCCGCCATCCCATCCCTGCCCACAGCAAAGTCCATTCAGGTCGACACAAGGGGAGCGTTGATCCTGGACGAAGAGTCTCCCGAGGTCCGTCAGAACACCTGCAAAGTGGACGACTACTAACCCCGAGATAGACAAGAGATAGCAGAGGGATTTACCTGCCCAATTATGTCGAACCCGTGTCCCATATCGCCGTAGACGTAAGTCCTTTCGTGCAAGCACGCCATCGACCCCGGCATAACTCGGGGACATGGTGGATTGCTCGCAGTTGCTGAATATCTCAAGCCCAGATCGGAGGTTCTCTAGCCAAAGTCGTCTACTTCACTCGTTCTCCGGAACCACCCAACTCCCCGTCGATCGCTGCTACGAGGGGATCGACGACACCACCGGACGACATCTCGCCTGGCAAGCTCACACCCCCGACACCGTCGTCCCCGTCCCACCGACCGAACAACCTCTCAAGAGTCAACGGAGCACTCACACCCGCGATACTCGACAGCGCGAGCACCAGCAATGTCATCAGCGGCCTTCCCCCCTCACTGGATACCTCATTCCGCGATACCCTCCTCCGCCGCGTCTCCGTGCAACACCTCCCAGGCGGGTCGTTGAACTTTGAGCGGTACGAAACGGACAGGATCGACGAATGCGTCGAGTTCCTGCAACACCTCATCGAGCGGTCCGCACACATCAACGGCGTGCCCATCGAGGAGATGCGCAAGAGCGTGAAGATCATGGCGACAGGCGGCGGCGCGCACAGGTTCTACGAGTTGTTCAGCGATCAGTTGCACGTGGAGGTGCGGCGGGAGGACGAGATGGAGTGTTTGATTGAGGGACTCAAGTTCATTTCGCTCATCCCGGACGAGGTGTACTACTTCTCGGACGAGTTGATCTACTCGGTGTCGCACACGCCCGCGGTGCCGTTCAAGGTTCCCGAGGTGTTGAAGGTGCAGAACGGGGTGAATGGGGTGTACGAAAGGCCGAGTCCGGACCCGCCGAAGTATGCAGTGACGTTTGAGCAGAACCCGACGCCGCAGTTGCCATGTTTGCTGGTGAACATCGGGTCGGGCGTGTCGATCATTAGGGTGGACGAGGACGGGTCGTTTGAGCGTGTGAGCGGGACGAGTTTGGGCGGAGGCACGTTGTGGGGTCTGCTCAGTCTGTTGACATCCGCGACCTCCTTCGACGGTGAGTTGCTCTACGGCTGAATTGCTGCGAAGTGCTGAATGCTTCTTTTTCCGAAGAGATGTTGTCCCTATCAGAGAAGGGCGACAACGCGACAGTGGACATGCTCGTCGGTGATATCTATGGACAGGACTACACCCGGATGGGCCTGAAATCGACCATGATCGCCAGTTCATTTGGGAAGGTGTTCAAGAAGGACGGCAAGAAAGTCCAGCCCTCAGCCGAAGATATCAGCAAGAGTCTCTTATACGCCGTCTCCAACAACATCGGACAAATCGCGTATGTACTGCTGCTGCTCTGCTTATATACGACATGTCCAGCTGACGACGGAGTTTATCAGTTACATGAACGCGGAAAAGTACAACTTGGATCGGATCTACTTTGGTGGATGCTTTATCAGAGGTGCGTCATAGCCCCCTTGGTGCCCAAAAGCATTGCTCTGCCTCGAGGTGGCTGATCGGTATTACAGGACATGCGGCCACAGTGGGCACGCTCTCATACGCTATTAGGTTCTGGAGTAAAGGAACTAAGAGAGCGCTTTTCTTGAGACATGAGGGGTTCTTGTGAGTGGCGTCTTTTGCGTTTCTCCTTATCGTCTGCTGGGAAGAGTGCGGTGCTGATATAGATGTGTGTTTTTATGTATAGGGGAGCGATTGGAGCGTGGATCAAAAACATTGGGGAGGAGAGGCCTGAGGACAGATGAGGCTGGGTTTGGGTGAACTCTAGTTGACTTGTTCGGCGCTGGTATCGAGATATATTCACAGCTAAGTAGGGTTTTAATGCGATGAGTACAAAGTACGATCTGCAACCAGCCGTTGGATCGTATCATTTGTGCAGATGTAGCTTACTGTAGTAGTATGGATTTGGGTATAGATATGAGTGATCAGTGCAGATGGCTTGGGATGATAGTGATGATGACGGGTAGCAGTGTAGGGTGATTGATGTTATATCTGTGCGGGTGTCAGTGGTAGATGTGGGATTGGCAGATGGATGTGAGGATGGAATGAACCGGGTCCCATCGGACGTCATCAGGATCATGCATATTCACCGAGACGGCTCGGAGTGGGTTGGCCCATGTAATTTGTCCGACTAGCTGGCATAAAGCATTTATACGTCTCCATCCTCTACAAACCGTATCAAGGACGAACAAAGACCGGCTGTCGCGTTGCGATCTAATACCGCAGTTACGGAGTGCTTTAAACGAGGGGAGTCAAATAGCTAGACGCCCATAAATGTACACACCTTGTTCAACAAAAAAAATCACAAGCACCCACGTGGACGGAGCAACAGTATCATAAATGAACACACAGGCACAGCATTGTCCACTCCGGACTTGGTCAATCGCCATGTCCATTGTCCAGCTGCGTCTGCAGGGGCTGTGGTTGTAGCTGCTGGTGGTGGTAGAATACGATTGCTTGGCAAGCTAGCAACAAAGGCGATAGAGAGACCTGTCGAGAGACGTTTTCCAGGACTGCCGGGGAGTTGATGCTAATTAGCAGCCGCATCTTGTCGTGAGACAATCAATCTCCCGATTTGGCCACTTAGAGAGGTATTGTATTACTTATAGACCTGCTGAATTTTCATGCCCGTCTTTCTCCTCTTCCTCCTCTCCTCTCCTCCCAACAGCTCATTCCTCCCTCCTCCCTCCCGACCGCATGGTCCCACAACACAATTACCCACAAAACACTCACACAATCCTCATGGACAAGTCGCTCGACATCCCCCATTCCCAGGACAACGCAAAGGACAAGCCAAAGAAGCCCCGCCACCGCCATTCTGCCTTCCAGCTCGCAGCACTCAATGAGCTCTACGACAAAAACGAGCACCCCCCTCTCGACGAGCGTACGGCTCTGGCAGACAAGCTAGGAATGTCAGTGCCGCTCCATCATCAGTCTCTATCCCCGAGCGCTAACTTTCCATTGATCATTATACAGGGAGGTCAAGACCGTCAATGCCTGGTTCCAGAACAAGCGGGCCTCGTCCAAGAAGCGGCACAAAACCACCAACCCCCAGTTCGAGCTCCCGCCTATCTCGGCCCTCATCGCCTCCGTCTCCTCTGCGCCGCCCCCTCAACAACTTGAGTTCGACGACATGTCCGACGACGAGCAGCTGCCACCCCTATCCGAGCAAAACCTCGCAAAGATACCCCACTCTGCGGAACACAGCCGCCGGCAGTCTGCTTTCTACACCGGAGGCAATCCCCAGCATAGGCATCTCTCTGAAGCCGACCAAGCGTCGCATCGCAAGGGACGCTCACGTCCAACGCCTCAGCAGTCGGAAGAGCTCCGGAAGCTGTACGATCGCAATCCCCATCCATCCAAGGAGGAGCGTGAGGAACTGGGCGATAGGATTGGAATGTGAGTGTCTTCTCGTTGTTTCGTTGCATTGTCCGAAGTGGTGTGCGAAAAAATAGCTGCTGTATATCTGACACATCCTATGTAGGCGCTACCAAAGCGTAACAAACTGGTTCCAGAATCAACGAAGCATAGCCAAGAAAAGGAAAGACGAGGAAGACGCTCAGTCAGCGGTTCTGAAGATGGACCATGATGAGTCTTCCTCCAGCTCGAGAACGTACTCTCCGTTCCCGCCTTCCTCAGGCGCCATCCACCCCTCGCTATCTGTACCACCCGCAACACGCCACCCGTCCCTCGCTGGCCTCGCCATTCCCCAGCGCATGCGGCGTGCGTCGCCCATGTCGTCCCACATCGACAGCCGCGCCTCCTCTCCTCGCCCGTCCCCGTATCGCGCAGCCGTTGCTGAACGAGCAAGCTCTGTAACCAGTGGCCGTGCTCGGCGCAGTCGGCCCGAGCCATATCAGCTCGAAGCGCTCAAGAAACTCTTCCACCGCACTGCAACCCCATCGATCGAGGAACGAGGCGCGCTGGCCATGGAGATTAACATGGACGTTGGCAAAGTGACCAATTGGTTCCGCAATCTCCGCCAGACTACGCGGAAACGCACGAAGCGGATGGACGACGGAGACGACGACGACGACGATATTAGCTTGGCGACTTACACGGCCTCACGGGACGTCTCACGAGCTGGGTCTCCTCTCCTCTCCGGCTCGTCAGCTTCACTACATGAAGACGATGACGTCGTCATGAGCGATCCCGTGGACGTCCGTTATCGTCACAGCGATCCTCGTATCCGCCAGCGATATGATGGCAAGCCCCACAGGATGTACTCGCATCTCGCTCATTCCCGCTCCCATTCCGACGTGGGAAGCGACGATGAATACCAGGAAGCCGTGACTCCCTCGCCGGAGTCGTCGCCCGCCCCGCCGTCGATCCTTCCTGTCCCGACGCATGTGTCAAAACGTCCCCATGCTGCGCAGTCCCCAGGCGACATCTCGCTCACGGTCGACGCGCTCTCGTATGCAGAGATGGAGAAAGCGACCGCGAAATATCACACGGGTGTGAAAGTGGAAGACGCGCTGCTGTTACTCAGTTTCCATCATAATGTTGTGCGGTAATTTTATTCTATATGTGAGTCGTTTCTCTCCCCTGCATGCTCGTGATCAGAAAATGCTAAATCTGAATTTGTCTCATAGCTTCCTTTAGCATGCCCTCAATAATACATCTCGGACTGTTTTGTCTGCCCCATATCCCCTTTCCACCACCCTCATCCAAACAAGCATTTTTTTTTCTCTTTTGTTTTCGCCCGCCCGCCGCACCCATTCACATGATCGATCCCAACGCTTTCAATCTGGTATAATATTCTACATATACAGCGTTTTCTCTCCTCTCCATTGCCATTGCCCATGCTTCCTCACTCATCGTGCCTTATCGTTATATGTTCAATTTCTCATCTCTCGCCTGCGTCTCGATGCCGTCCCTCCCCTGTTCCATTCATGTGTATCATTCGAACCCAACCCTCACATCACACGCACTGCCTCTCCGCACTCCCTTTTCCTGCGTTCATCTTGTCAATGTCGTCGTCCAACCCTCCCCCCAATCCCAATACATCTCCCCCCCTGTAAAGTTCTCCAACTCAAACACTTTTCGATATTGACGTTTTTGATTTTTGGAACGTGTTATTCATTCGCTTGTGGACGTACCCCCACCACGTTTCCTAATATACCGAAATAGCCCTATTGTTTCCCCCCCCCCCCCCCCCCCCCGTCCAATCCGACGATCCGTACTATATTATTGGTCCTCTCCCGTGTCAGACATTGTGTCCCCACATGTTTGGTGAGGGTGGGGTGTTCTTTTGCTGTTCTTTATGTTGTCGTGAGACGTGTATCATTCTGTACATGGCCAAACCATCTTTGCCTCAATGCCTGTACCAAAATGTCAAAGCGTCGGCGCCTATCTACCTTTGAACAGTGTTCCTCCATGCTAGTCTCCGTGGCTGACCTCGATACAGAAGACAGTCGTTCTGTATTAGAGGTCTGCTGCCATGTTGGGGGTGTTGGCTGATAGTGAACAATTCGGAAAGATCCGACAAAATGCTGGAAGTGTGAAGGTAATGCCGACGTTGCCGGCGAACATCACGTTGTCGTGCTCATGTCATCGACGCGGATGTCAGCATGTTCGACACACGCTCACTTCATATTCCAGTCTCACTCGCGTTTTTTCAGTTGTAAACTACGTCGAATACATTCAATCACTACCTCTCAGCCATGTCCATTTCTGTGAGGTTCATACTCTCGACACCAGACACATACCCCCCGGGCAGGGCCGTTTTTGTTTGTTTGAACCAGGCTGGCACATCACGGTCAAGGAGAGGATGGTTGTTGCACATGGAACCCTGGCGCTGACTTTCGACACTGATATACGACTTCCGGAACTGAAGACTCCATGGGATCACGACGTGAGCCTCGTCAATGACATTACAACACAGTGCTGAGGCGGAACATCTCGTTGTCGGCGACGTGAATGCGGAACTCGCGGGTATTCAGGTGTTCTGGCGAGACAATTACGAGTGAGTACACTTAGGCTGATATGTCTTGTTAGAGCTGAGTCGCAGTGTTCGCCGCATGCGCAGCGCTGATAGTGTCTGCGTCCAGGTTTACAGCCTCAAGACCAACACGAGAAAGCTCGGCAACCTGCACGAGACTGGTAAGTATACAGCACAATGAGACACATATCATCACTTACATGACACACCCCGAGATTGGTCAGAGAGAAATCCATGAGCACTACTGGTTTTGGTGGGACCTTGACACTATTGCGCAGGAGACTGGTCGTTTAGAGAAGTTCATGTCGAACAAGCAGGTGGGGGCACGCGGCGGCGGTCTTTCCTTCACCACATCTGGCAATGAAAAGCTGATCATGACCGTATAGTACGGTTGCGGTCGCGTCAACCTGCCAATCGCGAGGTCCATTCGTCCACTGAGTGCTGTGAGAATGGTCTTGATGGAGGTCTTTCCGTCGGTGGATGGCCAGCATTCCGATGTAATTGTCTCGGCAGGCATTCTAAACGAGTGAGTTATTTTCAGGCATTGAACGAGCGGTCGAATATAGTGGAGATGTAGTGGAAGCTCGTCGAGACGCGTCTCGCTTCGGTCACGCGGTTGACAAAACATGGATGACTACAATTCTTTGCCGTTTCTGCCGCAATCAACTCTTGACGCGAGGTTCTTCCGCACTTTCCATAACGGGGTGAATAGATGACTACCACTAAGACCCCCCAACATGGATGTAGACTACCTCCATGCCAATATTGTAGCTGTAAAGCGATCCGGCTTCCTTCCACCATGTCGCCACAAAGCACCCTCGCAAATACCTCAAACACACTCGTCGACGTTCGCAACTCGCGCTCTTCCCGACCGCCGCGACGTTCCTTCAACGTATGACGAGGTAAATATTACTCCTTGATATTGCAGACCAGTGCAGGCGTCAACTTGATATTCCTTGTATTATGTATCGCAGTTTCAACAACACATGCAAGTCAGGTCTCTGACCGTTGACGATTCCGCACGCGAGATATATCGCCGGACGTCGCCCTGACTCGTCTACCCCTCCCAAGGCCAGCTCACCACCCCCCGCTGGCTAAGTTAGCTTAACCTCTCGTCAAAAAAGCTCCCCGGACCCCCCTTCCTCCTTCTGGTGGCGATTTGCAAATATTTTGCTACGCGAGGGCGATTTTCTCTAGAAGAAACTGACCCTGTGGCGGTTGAGGGCTTGTTGAAGGACAAATGGGAAGCCACCGAGTGTGGGGACGGGACTATGGACGGTTTGTGGTGAGGGACGACTTCGATAGTAGTATCCCGGAGGATGAGGATGAGTTGTACGCGTTGTGGGCTGATATTATATCTCTGTTGTGAGTACATCCTCCCCCCCCCCCATCTCGTACGCGACGACGGCTTATAGGTTTTGATTGATTTCTTTCCTTAAGGATCTTGGACTGCATGTTCGGGGTTGTCACCGTCAGTACGTTGCGGCTTTCCACTTCGAGACTCCGAGTTCAGGACAACTGATAATCGCCCCCTCGCTTGTCGCAGCATTGGTGCTGTACGACTATTTCCTTACTCTCTCGAAAGAACGAACGTATGTGTGGGGAAGCAAGTCGTCGCTCTCCGCGGGCACGCTGATCTACTTGGTGAACCGATACGTGATGTTGGCGGAAGTGCTTGTGGTGTTGTCACAGCTGAGACTCGAAACGAACGAGGTGCGTTTCTGCAATTGGCTCACTTGAGCTACCCCCGTCGCGAGACTGATTGTATCGTGATACAGAGGTGTGTCTTTTTTATCACCTTCTTTCGAGTGATCACAGTGACGAAGAACTCACGTTCCTCGTGATTTTTTCAAAGCTGTCGTGCGGCGACATGGGTGTCGATCGCCCTTATGCTTATTCTGCAGTTATCACATGCATGTACGTCTGACCCTTGGTCTCGACCGAAGCCTGTGATTTACCGGATACGATGGATGCAGTGTTCGCGGCCCTTCGCATATACTCAATCTGGGGCGGGAATGTGAAGGTGGGCCTGGCCACACTCCTCGTCCACTGCATTCCGCTTGGATTTCGAATCGTAAGTTACCACATACACGTTTTCATGACGATCTTATTGACGTTCGCCCTAGTTCACCCTTGCACAACCATGGGAGATATCGAGTACGCGGCTACTAACATATGGTCTCATCCCCGGATGCATCCTATCCCAAGAGACTTCTTTTGCCTTCGACGTGAAAACGTACGATCATCTTTCTGTTGGGTTCTCGCGATTTCTTCCTTTCAACTGACTGCTTTCTTTGCAGAAGTATGTTCTGGTCTCCTCCCTGACTAGCATATACCGATGTGTTTTCCTTCCAGCTGTTACAGTGGGAAACGCGTTTAGCATCTTTGCTTATGGGTGGACACTTTGCCTTACTGTTTGGAAGACGTACACGATGAGCAGGGAAATGCGTGCTGCCAAGTTCTCGGTCGCAGTTGGCTCCATGTCCTCCATGTTGCTGAGGGACGGTAAGTCGTATCTCTCATGCTTGTCGTTGCCTTCTCTGAATCAACTGTTATCCAATAGGAAGCGTTCAGTTCTTGTATGGCTTTTTCTATCGCCACGATATGCGCTGATGGCTAATAGTGATCCAGGGTCTTGACTGCGTTGACCATTTTTGAAACTGTATGGATACTCACCCATGTGCGTAACTTGTGTTACCCGACTGTCTTCTCGCGGCTTACAAAACCTTCGCGTTCGTCCACAGGGGAGTGATGCCTCCATGTATGCCCTCGTCAACGCCCTCTCCTCAGTTCTGATATCCAACTTCGTCCTGAACTTACGACGAGTCCATCTTCCGGACCGCAGTGCACCGTCGTCCTCCGTCGTTTTTGCGTCGCTCTCAACGTTCTCCATGAATTTCGTCGGAAACCTTGGCGCACCGTTGGGTGATGACCCGGAAGATGCCGAGATAGTGAGGAGCACTAATCCGCTGAGTGTGGGCTTGGATCTGGTCGCCGATTCGGAAAGGGAGGCGGTTCATTTGCTAGAAGAGTGAGCCCTCTCGACTCTCAAACTCTCAGTAAAGGTTTACTGACTGACTGTGCGTCCTCTGGTAGAGATAGAGACGATGAGGTATGTCAGAGCCCTCATGAGGACGTTGGCATGGACGAGAGCATTGAGCTTAAGCGTCGTCCGTCCGAAACTCAACTCCTTCCGCCAGAAGGCACATACGCGACGTTGCGCTGGCCACAATCCGAGGATGCTGGATCTTCTGGCCATTGACAGCGAACTTATTTCGTCTTATGACTTGGAGCAGAAGAACCCGCTAATACATAAGTATCTGTTGTTGTATTTGTTTCTCGGCGTTGTTTAGGTCAGTACGTCTTGCCATGTATATGACGGGGTAGCTTGTGTTAATATTGTTACAAACATACTAATGAGATGGTACAGTTCTGGTGCCATGCACTCTTGATACTCCCTCACTGCCGCAGAGACGTAGTCACTGGCACCAGTCAGCTCGTCTCGTACCCAGACTTGACACGCACCCCACCACCGCTGTCAACGTCTGGTGCAGTTCGACCGAGAATTCACCCCTGGCTCTCCCAGCGCATTAGGCGCTCTCCAATGTCATGAGTCACTGTCACAAAATGATGGAATATCTTGATATCCAGATTGCATTATCCGATCCCCTTCCCTTTTCGGGTCGCGTATTTTCAGCCTTCTCCATTGTCCACCATAGCAAGCTCGAACCCGCCAATAACTATGAATGTAATTTACCACTGTCCCCCGTCACCCTCACTGGCAAGATGCCACAACGCCGAGATCATGCAAAAGTCCAGGAAGACTCGCAGCGAAATCTTGTGTCAGCGTGGAACAGTAAGAAGAACTTTGATTCTGGTGCTGCTCGTCGTAAGATGACCAGTGAGTTCTTCATCCGTAGTCAAGGGAATACTCTGCATCTGTGGCAGTTAGATGCTGCCGAGAGCCCAATTTTTAGTCGTGATACTGTGGTGATTGCAGGAACAGGAGCTGGAAGAGCTAGGCAAAGACAACAAGATATTTGCGTTTGTCATTGACGAGGCTCATTGTATTTCGCAGTGGGGTGAAGAGTTCCGCCCTGCATATGCCGAACTTTCTCAACTACGAGCTCATGTCCCGTCTAAAGTTCCTATCTCCCTCTCCTCTGCCACGGTAGCACCCCAATCGCTCGAAGACTGCGAGGAGTCGTTCTGATTGACCCGTAACAAGCCCTATATATCAATCTGGGGAACGACCGACTAAACATCTGAGAGCGGGTCATTCGCACTGCTGGAGCTCATGGTGTAGGGTACACGAAACCTCAAGGCTTCAAGACGATAGCAAGGTCGAACGTCGAACACCGAGGAAGGTTGTAAATACGCGACCCGAAAAGGGAAGGGGATCGGATAATGCAATCTGGATATCAAGATATTCCATCATTTTGTGACAGTGACTCATGACATTGGAGAGCGCCTAATGCGCTGGGAGAGCCAGGGGTGAATTCTCGGTCGAACTGCACCAGACGTTGACAGCGGTGGTGGGGTGCGTGTCAAGTCTGGGTACGAGACGACAGTCAGCCTGATGGGAATAGGCGCGCAATGATTCAACGCCAGTGACTTCCAAAGTCCCAAGCGGATCGCGATCATAAATTCATAATCTCAACAAGGCCCTCGTTGCCACGTGAACATGCCCTGGCTACAATATTGATACCTGTGCCGTGCCTCTTTCTTCACATTTCTCGTCATCGTCACGCCCCAACCCCCCTCACCAACGCCGGTGGTCTTGTTCCTCCCCTTCCGCTGGTCTCGATCATAATTAACGCTTCGACGCGCTCTTTGTGGCGTTCGGTTCGGGGGGTCTGAAAGCAATATGGCCAGCCAGATCAAGAGTATTGTGGCTAGACAGTCGATCGAAGATATCGATGATGATGAGTTGGCCGCTATATGGGCGAACATTGTATACCTAATGTGAGCTGTGGTCTTTCGGAATGACACTACGTTTTACTAACACTGCTCGAACAATTGATTGCCTTCTGCAGGATTTTGGATAACATATTCTCTGTTGTCGTTGCTGGTTCGTTGGTGACGCTGTCGTTAAGGACGCCTCCGGGATGTTAACGTCATCCGCTGTGCAGTTCTTGTCTTGTACGACTTCACGATCACTCTTTACAAGGAACGACTATACGTATGGAACCACAAATCAAAGTTTTCGGGAGGAACGTTGGTCTATTTCATCAACAGATACCTCATGCTGTTCGTCGTCTTCATTGGGTTGTCATCTTTGGCATACACAACGGATCGGGTGAGTTTGCAGTCATTCGCAAGCTTTCTCTTGGTATTCATGATTAATTCCTGGCATAGAGGTATGTGCTGTTGTAGCCATCGACGACGTTTGGTTCTAAATCATATCTCGTTTTTGGTGTTTGGACGGTGAAGTTGTCATATCGCGGCGTGGCCTTCAACTATCCTACTGCTGATTGTGCAGGTCTCGCAATCGGGTACGCTCCATCTCTGGGGGCTTTGCTTCGCTCCTACCTGTCTAACACACTTTAGTATTTTCCGCACTTCGTCTGCACGCCATCTGGGGGGGTAATGCCAAGGTTGGCTTGTCCACGTTTGCGGTCCACTGCGTCCCCTTAGGGATACGGATTGTACGCAGCTCTTAGAACGTCTGTGCACATCAATGACTGACATTATCGTAGTTCATTGTTGCACAGCCTTGGGAAGCATTGAGCAACAGCTTGTTGACCGACGGTGCTGTCGGTGGCTGTGTCATATCTCAGGAAGTCTCATTCGGTTTTGACATCATGAAGTAAGATTTTCCTCACAGGTTGCGGTTTTACCAACTTTTGTCTGACTGTCTTCTGCAGGGGTACGACTTTTCAGGCTGACAAACCTGACATCTCATCGATGCATTTTCTCCAGTTATTTTGGTGTTTAACGTCGCCAATATCATTGCATATCTATGGTCACTAGCATTGACTATTATGAAGACATATCAACTCAGCAAGGACGCCCGAGCTGTCAAGTTTTCGGTTTCCACATCAACATTGCTACTTAAAGATGGTGAGTGGTGTTTGGCCAATCGCTATAATGCACACTCTGAGGGCTTGAGTTGTCCGATAGGAAGTTTGCAGTTTACGTGAGTGTCACAACTTTCTCGTTCAAATTGAAAGCTAACCCTGCGTAGCGCTCTAACCGTATTGTGCATCTATGAGGCCGTCTGGGCAGTGACCAGAGTACGTGAATCGGATCGCTTCTACCCGCGCATATCTTTGCTCAACTTATCGCAGGGTACCGACTCAATGTACAGCCTGGTCATTGCGCTCTCTTCAGTCCTGATTTCAAATTTTGTCTTGAACCTGCGACAAGTGTATCTCCCAGATCCAGTAGAGACGCAATCCTCCGCCATCTTCGCGTCGTTTTCAACGTTCGCCACAAACGTGATCGGAAACCTTGGAGCACCGTTGGGTGCCAATTCAACGGATGTAGTGGCACTTAAGAGCCCAAACCCCTTGGCGGTAGATTTGGATGTACCGTGGATGGAACGGAAAAAGGAAGTGGCCCCGTTGCTTCGTGAAGAGTGAGTTAGATTCCTTTGCAGCACTATGGATTATCAGTGTTGACCAGAACCCTCTGGCCTTAGATATACCAATCAAGGGAGGAATAGGGGACAACGGATTGATATAATGGAGATGGAAAATTATCGACCTTCGGATACTGAACTCACCTCCCCTGAAAGTGTGGTCTCATCACGGTGGCGATAGTTTGATTAAGAGACCTAGGGAGCCGGTGTATTTTTCTTCTATCATGACTCAGGCAGTCATTTACACAGCGGTGTATAACACTCCCATGATTAGTTGATACCTTCTGAATAGTTCAGTTTTGTTGTACTAATATGTGTAACCAGGTGCTGCCTTACATATACCATGTCTGTTGAACAAGCTTTCGGAGACGTCACGTCTGGTTCAACTCCATCAGAAGCAGTATATCGCATGGTAAGGTATGCTGTTTAAGGTTTATGTGATGTGCTTTCTCTCATACTAATGTCCTCTCAGCCTTAGGTTCCTGTCTGAGCCACTCGCACTTGTTAGCACATGACAAATTTGCATTGGTGTCCGCGACAACGCGCTCGCGGTGCTGAGCTACAAGGAGGCCGGAGGCGGAAATGTGGAGGACATTGAGGTCGACGACCAAGAAATGGGTCATAGCACGTGATGTGCGCGTCTGCAGCGCTTTATCAAATGAGGAGTAGTACGAATAAGCTTGTGGATGGTATTACATGAGTGAATACAAAGCATTAATCCTAGGCTTCAATAAAAGATAATACAGGTACCGATATACAGAAATGCCGCCTCTCTCGTCAACAAGAACACATCACTTCCTCCCAGTTCTGCGAGAGTACCTAGTGCCGCCGTTACTCCGCCGAGTCTGCGAGCGAGTAGTAGCCATGTTTGTCGGCACTTCGGGTTCAACTTTCCTCCGCTTCGACCTGGCACTGTCACCCGTCATCACCGGAGACCCAGAGACGTCGTTCGCCGCCTCCACATCCAGGGACCGCTTCGTGGTAGAGCGAGTGACACGACCAGACGATTGGGACGGCGCAGCGATGGGACGGATGTGAGGCAGGAATAATTTGTCACCAGAACGACTCGCTGACAGCTGGGCTGAAGCTCGTGTCGTAGTCTCTGTCGTGCGGCGCGTGGCATCAATGACCTTCCTCTCAGTGCGAGCGGTAATTCTTGGAAACCTATCAGGTAACCGATCATTCTTCGGCCACCGACCTTCCTTCAGCGCTGCATTGATGGTGGTGAGCATCGCATGGCCAGGCCTTTGCAGCAATCGTCCACGGAGACGCTTGAACTCGGAAGAGAAAGCCTCGGCAATATAGTATTGTCGAAGCTGCTTCGAAAGTCTTTGCATAACAACATCAAGGCCGTGGCTGTCGAACTGAACAGGCCTATAGGGACGAGTCAAGTAGACGAATTTCAGGCCGCCACCCATAGACACATACATCCCGCCAGGAAGAACGCGCTCTTTGTACTCGTCAAACATTTCGAGTGATTCGCGAGTTCCCTCGTTGCTCTTGAAGTGATGGAGTGCCTGGTAGAAGAGGACCCAATAGCAGGACTCTAAGTCGTCAAGTATGTCGTGTGTCTTTCTTGCATCCGATCCAAGTGCGATAGAAAGAAATTGCCAGGTGCCCTGTGTGACGCAAAGGAAATCAGAGGTCTGTTTTTTGGTCAACATCAGATGGACTTACAGTGCGTCGAGAGGCTGCTACCCGATTCTCATCGAGGATCAGAGCATGATCCCAGTCGTTGAGAACACCGCTACCACTCTCATCTACCATCACATTTCCAGAGCTGACGTCTCGGTGCATGACACCAGCTGCATAAGCTGCCTTGAGGCCTGAGGGAGACCGAAATTGAGTATGATCCAGAGGAATATCAAGAAATCACGTACATTTCACTGTGTTTCTGATCGCTTTCACGAGCTCCTTAGAGCTCTTCGCCGTGGATAGGGGATACAACAATTCCTGGACCACACGATGATGTCGGTACGTCCTGAAACTGGCCGAAAGGCACAATCTCAATTTTGCTGGTGTTTCCTTCACGTCATCCGGTTCAGCCTCTTGCTTCTTATCGTCCTCCCGTGGGCCATCTCCTTCTCCCCCTTCATCGCTCGTTGCAGCATCCTCATCCTCTTCGTTCTCTTCATCACTCTCGCTTTCTTCACCGTCCACATCACTGCGCGTTTCCTCATCCCCCACAAAATCATCCATATCCTCGTCCTCTCCCTCGACATCGCCAACGACTGCACGGTCATCGCCACTTCCGTGCTTTTCTACTCCATCATCACCGTCGCCAGAAGAAGGCTGATCAGGCACCAGCCCAGTGCGCGACAAAAAGTCAGCGAGCCACTCCTGGGACAGTGTCTCTTGAAACGCAGCCCCAGAGGAGTCAAGGAAAACGTCTCCAGAGTGCCGGACGGTGGGTAGATGAGGGACGTTGGCGTCGCGAAGTCTCTTGTAGATCTCAGACTCCGGCGGCCGGTTGTTGTCGATGGGGCGCCAGTAGTCTTTGAGGCAGACGAGCTCTTGTGAAACGGTGTCGACCGCGAAATACACACGCGTCGAGCGGCCAATGGGGGACTCGGGCGGGTGAAGGGGGCGCTGTACAATGTATTCCCGCGTAAGAGACTCTTCACTGGGAGTGACGCCAGCGACGGTGATGACATGCGGCTGGTAGTACGCGCTCAGAGTATTCTTTTCGATGTCGGGGATCTTGCGGCCCTCGCGATTCGCATGCTCTTTGATTTTCTCCGCGAGAAGATCAGCCTCCTCCTTCGTGGCGAGACGTGCAGTAGGATCGAATCCCCGCTGGACATCCGTCAGCTGGCCATAGCGCCAGAAGAACACCGCGAGGATGCGCGGCTGTTCGACGTAGTTGAACCTCTCGGAGACGACCGCTCTGCTACGATCCCAGCGGATGAAGCGAGCATGGCTGCCGCAGATGAGAATGGAGATGGCAAAGGTGCGATGCTGGCGAGCGAGCTGCCTCGTTGCGTACAACGCAAGCTGGCCTTGGGTTTCGAGGGCCTTCTCGGTGTCGTAGTCTAGCGTCTTGGCCTCTTCCTCGTCTGTCGTGGGGGTCGGAATGAACGCGTCATGGGAGAGGTCAAACTTGAACTCGATCCATATCTCTGCTGACTCCCACACCCATCTATTTACTCCTTCGCGTTTCCACTCGCCACGTACCCCTTTGAATGCGCCAACATCCGGTTTGGATCCCGTCTCATCCTCCCCCGAGTTCGAGATGTCCACCAGTATGTAGCCAGGCATCAAACCGTTCTTGTTGACCGCGTCGATCTGAAGAGAGACTACGTCAGTTCTGAGGGATAGTGTTACTAATACCCAGAAACACTCACGAATGGCTTGTACATCTGGCTCTCCGATTTGGCGTGTGCAGTGACCTTGGTGAACTGAATACGGTTCAAAAGAGAATCTGGAACATCGCCGAAGTTGACGGGGAGGAACTCCTCAATGAAGTCCTGAGCGGGGATTGGACCGCAGTAGTATGCAGACATCTCTTTGCGGAGATTCTTCTTGTTGACGGTAAGAGAGTCTTCAACGGCGGCGTGCTTTGCGTGACCAAACTCGGTGAGCTTTTTCGGAGAAGATTGTGTCGTATTAGTCGGCGCCATGATAATAGGCAGCAGGGGGGGAAGGGGAAGGTGAGGGGAAGGAAAGACGAGGACATACCGAAATGCGGTTGGCTTTATGCAGTGGCGTTATGGCCAATCAATACAATATGCGATGGCCAGTAGAACGTGGCCTGAGGCAGAGTGCTGGGTCTGAGTCACACGCAACGTGATGGTTGAAACCAAGTTGAACTTCCCAAATTGGGCTCGCTCGGCAGTGGCCCATTGTTCTCAAGCGCCCAAATGTGCTTTTGGCCAATCACCTCGTGTTCGTCATGTGCCAACAAGACTCAGAGCCAAACACATTGCAACGAGGTCACTATTATCTTTGGTATTTCTGCCATACGGATGGACTGATTTTTGATTCCTCATCCATCCTCCTCTCGAAAACGACAAGGGAAGCTCAACTTGGTTTCAGTCATCACGTTCAGCGTGACCGTACTGCCCGTCGCATCTTGAATTGATTGGCCCAAACACCTCTGCATTGATTCAGTGTCATTTCGGTATGTCTTTGCTTTCCCTTCGACTTTTCTTCCCCCTCTCCCGCCCCTGTTGCGTTGCCTATCCTCATGGTCCCCACTCATACGACACGATTATTCTCCGAACAAGCTCAGCCAGTTTGGTTGCGCAAAGTACGCCGACGTTGAAGACTCTCTTACCGTCAACAAGAAGAATCTCCGTAAAGAGATGACCGCGTACTACTGCGGTCCAATCCCTGCTCAGGACTTCATGGAGGAGTTCCTTCCCGCCAACGCCGATTTTCTTACCACGATTGACTTTAATACTGTAATCACCGCTCGCACGACAAGGGAGGGCCAGATGTACAAGCCATTTGTGAGTGTCCCTGCCCACTGGCGATACCGTATGGTAGCACTGACATAGTCTCTCCTCAGATCGACGCGGTCAACAAGAACGGTTTGATGCCTGGCTACATACTGGTGGACATCTCGAACTCGGGGGAGGATGAGACGGGATCCAAACCGGATGTTGGCGCATTCAAAGGGGTACGTGGCGAGTGGAAACGCGAAGGAGTAAATAGATGGGTGTGGGAGTCAGCAGAGATATGGATCGAGTTCAAGTTTGACCTCTCCCATGACGCGTTCATTCCGACCCCCACGACAGACGAGGAAGAGGCCAAGACGCTAGACTACGACACCGAGAAGGCCCTCGAAACCCAAGGCCAGCTTGCGTTGTACGCAACGAGGCAGCTCGCTCGCCAGCATCGCACCTTTGCCATCTCCATTCTCATCTGCGGCAGCCATGCTCGCTTCATCCGCTGGGATCGTAGCAGAGCGGTCGTCTCCGAGAGGTTCAACTACGTCGAACAGCCGCGCATCCTCGCGGTGTTCTTCTGGCGCTATGGCCAGCTGACGGATGTCCAGCGGGGATTCGATCCTACTGCACGTCTCGCCACGAAGGAGGAGGCTGATCTTCTCGCGGAGAAAATCAAAGAGCATGCGAATCGCGAGGGCCGCAAGATCCCCGACATCGAAAAGAATACTCTGAGCGCGTACTACCAGCCGCATGTCATCACCGTCGCTGGCGTCACTCCCAGTGAAGAGTCTCTTACGCGGGAATACATTGTACAGCGCCCCCTTCACCCGCCCGAGTCCCCCATTGGCCGCTCGACGCGTGTGTATTTCGCGGTCGACACCGTTTCACAAGAGCTCGTCTGCCTCAAAGACTACTGGCGCCCCATCGACAACAACCGGCCGCCGGAGTCTGAGATCTACAAGAGACTTCGCGACGCCAACGTCCCTCATCTACCCACCGTCCGGCACTCTGGAGACGTTTTCCTTGACTCCTCTGGGGCTGCGTTTCAAGAGACACTGTCCCAGGAGTGGCTCGCTGACTTTTTGTCGCGCACTGGGCTGGTGCCTGATCAGCCTTCTTCTGACGACGGTGACGTTCAAGTGGAAAATCAGGGAAGCGACGATGAGATTGTGAGGGTGGATGGCGAGGCTGAGGGGGGTGAGGACATGAGCGGTGCTGTGGAAGAGGATGACGAAGCGCGTGGTCACGAGGATGAAGAAAGCGAGAGCGACGATGACGAAGATGAGGAGGAGGAGGTTGATGAAGAGGGCAAGGATTCCCCACAGGCCGACGACAAGAAGCAAACAGCCGGAGCCAATAATATGAAGGAAACGCCAGCAAAGTTGATGTTGTGTATTTCGGCCGGTTTCAGGACGTACCGACATCATCGCGTGGTTCAGGATCTATTGTATCCCCTTTCCGCCGCGAAGAGCTCTAAAGAGCTCGTGAAGGCGATAAAGAACACAATAGAATGTACGTGGCCGAAGACACTTTCTGTTGGCGTGACCATACTCAATTTCTTCACTCACTCAGGCTTAAAGTCAGCTCACGACGCCGGCGTCATGCATCGAGATATCAGCTCCGGGAATGTGATGGTAGATGAGAAAGGCGTTGGTATCCTCAATGATTGGGACCACGCTCTAATCATCGACGAGAACCGGGTCGCAGCATCTCGACGTACTGTAAGAATATCTCGCGTTCATGTCGTAGACACCCCTGACGCTTCTCATTGTGATCACAGGGTACCTGGCAATTCCTTTCAATCGCACTTGGCTTGAATCCAAGAAAGGTTCACGATATCCTCGATGATTTAGAGTCCTGCTACTGGGTCCTTCTCTACCAGGCTCTTCATCATTTCGAGAGCAACGAGAAAACTCGTGAAACGCTCAAGATGTTCGACGAATACAACGAACTCATTGCCCCTGACGGGACATACATGTGCACGGGTGGTATGAAGAAGTTCGTCTACTTACTTACCACGACACCACCCTATGGACCGGTTCGGTTTGACAGTCCCGGCCTTGACGACGTCATTCGAGGACTTTCAGCACAACTGCATCGATATTATAGGGCCGATGTTCCCAACTCTCCCGAGTTCGCAGTTCTCCGTCGAGAGTTGCTCGAAAATCCCGGTCTTGCAATGCTTGCCACCATCAAAGCCGCGCTGAGGAAAAAAGATAAGCACTGGCCGAAGAACGACAGGTTGCCTGATCTTTTCCCCCGCATTTCCGCTCGCAACGAGAGGAAGACGATCGACGCCGCCCGCCGCACGACTGAAGCAACACCAACATTCGCCTCAGCTGTGGGTTATCCCAAAGAAGACGGGCCGCCCCCTCGCCCCCTGCCCATTGCCGGTCCATCCGGTCGGATTACTCGTTCTGTAACAAAGCGATCCCTGAATGTGGAGGCGAATTCTCCGGTGGTGACGGGTGACAGTGCTCAATCAAAGCGGAGGAGGGTTGAAGCTCAGCCAGAGCGGACAATGGCCACTCGCTCGCGGAGTCACGGCGGTACAAGGGCCAGAAGATGATGTGCGTCATGGTTAGTTGGTAGATAGAGAATGGCGGGTACTTATCGATTTCTGTAGAATTATTATGCGCATCTCCGACCAATCCTGTTGTGTAAGATTAAGCTTGGTTTATCCATGTTGCTTCACACTCCGTGTTTGTACGTACATGTAGTTCGAAGAATGGGTTCCAAAGAATTTCCGACCGAGCATTCTCAGGCGTGCCAAGTGAGCGAGAGGTCAGAGACCGGAACCTCGTTGAAGAGTTGCTCAACTTACTGGCGACGAGTTACCGTGGTAAGAAGGTTGATCTGAAAGGCCACCAACTCTTCAGGCGAGATCAATGGCAGACCGAAAGATGTTGGACATATGTTAACAGCGAGATTGATCGACGAAGGTAGTCCCAGTCCGACTGCGTTGCACATGCGCCGAGTTAGTTATAGGACGTATCATACTTAACAACATTCTAGTATTAGACAACGCAAGTGCATGACAATATAAATTATTCTGGAAACAAGGCCGCAAACAGCTGAACGAGGGTGGGACGGTTAAGCAGGGCCGACAACAGTATATCATAAAACCTCACCTCATCGATAATACTATACACCAGGTGCTGGTTCAACCGTCTATTCTGCATAACGGCAAATATCCTACGCGCCCCTCTCCGAGCATTAGACCTGCCAATCATGTTGGCAGCAAGGTCTGTTTCGTTGATGAGCAAAACTGCCGATGTAGTATGACCATGGAATTCACCTGGCATGAGAGCGGACAACTTCCGATTGGCCTCTTCCTTAGTGCGGAGCTTCTCTTCAGCAGACCGTGGTACGCCTGGTGGTCTTAGCTGACCCATGGGCCACATCCCATCACGGAAGATGTTGATATAGGACATGATGCGGGGTTCATCTAATAGTCCTTTGACGGTATCTCGGATTTTCCTATGGCCAGAGGTCAGCGAAGAGAGCGGGAATAAGATAGTTCATCGTCGCTCACCGCTCAATAGTGCTTCCCAGCACTTGTTGGAGAATAATCACTATTGCTTGCCTTCGCAGCCAATTGTGGCTCTTGTCCATTTCAAACACCGCAAGGACAAGGTCGCAGACCGGACCAGAGAAACTTGATGAACTCGTCTCACCCTCCAATGGTTTGAGGTCATTGGGTAGCTGTAGCAAGGTATCCTCTGGCCTGTTCTTCCCGGATGCTCGCAGCGCCCGAGCCACGAGTTCCTCGTCATGAACACCAGAACCAACTATACCCGCGAACTCCGCAGCCTGACTGGTAAGACGTTGGATGATCACATCCAGCATAGATGGTCCAAAGAACATGTCGTCGATGCTCTCGGCAACAGACTGGTACATCGTGCGGACGAGACCTTGCCCCGGGAAAGCGCTGGGTGGTGCCGGGACTTTCGTGGCACTGGTTGTCGGGACGGAAGCCATGAATGGGGAATCCCGAGAAAGAAAGATGCGTAGCTCGTCGCTCTCACACACCGCAGGAATGGTAATTAGTGACTAAGAGAACACATGAGAACGAGGACCGAGGATTTTATAGCTCAAATTGCAAACGCACCTGTAGATACTTCTCCAATGCAATGCGCCTCGTATCCAAGAAGCTTCCGCTCAATGATGTGACTAGCCTCTTTCCGGGGAAGTCGAGGTTCTTCACCAGGACGTACCGATCCTTCAGTTTCGCATGCATGCTGTGAAACTCGTTGTACCGCCTTGCGACGACCCACCCCGAGGCAAAACTGCCATCGGGAGCGAGCTGTTGAACCTCCACCAGATACCGCACGACCGACTTCCCGTCCTCATCTCCGGTGGTCGAGTTCACAATCGCAATTCTCGTTCTATCTGAGACGAGCCTATTTGCGGATTCCTGTTGCTCGTACTGCGTCTTCTGGAAATGGAGCTCCCGAAGCTCACGTGCCATAGACGACTTGGATTTCCGGAGGAGACGTAGCTCCTGCGCATCACCGGTGAGCTCAGCCTTCTTAATGAGGGTGTCGAGCATGGCATCCTGGGACTGGAGATTAGATATCTTAGCCCCGAGCCGGGAAATCTCATAGGAGAGTTGGAGATCGCCCGGTCCGGCGAGTTGGAAAGAACCATGGCTCCCAGCATCTGTGTCCCCTGACCGTTCTTGCTCATCGTCAGAAGCAGGATCCACATGGGATGTTGGAGCATTCAGAGTCATCACCGACCCAGCCATGCTGTCCGCAATACCTCTCCCTTGCCCATCATCCCCCTGATTATCCAGAGCGATGATGTCGGTCAAAGCCGCCTGGATAGCCTCCATCCTCTGTGACTGTTCCACCGCAAGGTCGATCTTGGTATCCTCTGGGTCATCGAACAAAGGTGCGCGGGTCGGAGAAGAGACCGCATCGCTTCCGGTTGACATCAAAAGCTCCAAGTTGGAAGGTGACGTGCGAGCCGGAGCACCGTGAGGAACCATACCTGCCAAGGATGTGGTTGACCTCGACGATATATCCCGTTTATGAACGACCGTATTCAATAGCGGTGAGGATTCTGCTCGAGTGAATTGCGAGGTCGACGGCGGCTTTCGTCGCGCGGCTTCACTATCCGAGTGTTCTGAAGAACTCCTGGATGGTCGTGCATCATGATCTGCAGCTCCTACCGGCTTGTGGCGTGGGTTCAAATCCGTATCCCCAATGACACGGAACCATAGCTCCGACCGCTGAAACTCCTCAAAGTCATTCTCCATCTCGGTTTCCGTCTGCCTTTGTGCAAGCATGACACTTCTTCGTACGCGTTGCTCCACGGAAGGGGAAGGAGGGGCAGTATCTGATGCCTGACCAAAGGAACGGATGGTATCAACATGTTTCTTGGAAATGGCAGAAAGAACTGGGTCTACGGATTCTCCGGAGAAGTACGCCTCGATCATCATAGAGATGTCATCTTTCAGCGTAGCTGAGCGAGCAGGATCATGGATTGCATCGTCTTCGTCCTCGGAGCTATCCGAATCAACGGATTCAAGGGGGTTCTTGAAACTTTCGATGGTCAGCCAGAACTGCACCAGCAAGTAACGGCGTCGACGGTCCATGAATTCCATAAAATACGAGAGAGAGGTCGGATTCGTCAGAATGTCGCGCAAAGTGAGACGTTTGGATGAGCTGGTGTCATTAAAAGAGGGCTGATGGGTAGACCTAGAGTCCGCGTCACCCCCCAACACGATGATGCGTTTTTCGACTTTGCGTTTAGCTGTGAAGAGTCTATCCAGGAAGGCAACCACATCCTCGGTTTTCTGACCGTTGATCCAGTCATCGTTCTCGTGGTTTGCTGGTCGGCGGGCTCAGATCATGCAAGAACATAGGGTATATAAAGGACTCACCCAGCAGAGCTCTTGTCCGGCGAATCTCTCCCATAATGTCATTCTTTAGTCTTCTAGCATCCAGTAAAGACGAGCAACGACTAATACTGCGAAGGAAGGACTCAAACTGACGAGGATCAGTACGGATAGTGATGGTTTCTGGCCCTGAAGGTGCGACCGTATCCTGGGAAATTCGAGAAATTGGCCGAGGGATCTGCGTCTCCAGAACGTGGCGAACTTTTGAAATAAGCCTCCTAAAATGATAATCAGTGGTGAGCGGTGGGTCATCATCATAAGACGGCGTACTGTTGACGAATGGCTGCTCCTGCCTGCAATTCGTTGAGACCATGCTATCATTGAAGAGACGAGAACACGCACCACTTGATCAATCGACCTATTCCAAAAGTCGGGGTCCGCCAGCATATCCATCAGGGGATATAGTACAGCGCACGCCACGATCTCCCTTACGACTATCTTCACCGCTGTACTCTTGGCTTCATTTTCCGGGAGTATGTGAGGGAGTGCCCGATCCACCAAGGCTCGCAAATGCGCCTCCTCCGTCTGCTTCGTGAAAGTTGTTGACAGGTTGTCCACTGCGGAGTGCAGCTTCCCCATTCCTCTACTGGCGTACCTGCTGGCGAGGAGTAGATCGAGCTCCTCGGATTGGGTGAGACGCCGCTCCAAACCTGCGCCGCGGAGAGCGATCTCAGACTGACGGAATTGCTCAATGTGGGCGGTGACCTTTGGGATAATGCGGTTCACGACCACAGCAGAGACGTCCATGGAAGTCATCCGTGTGAGCAAGCGTTGCAGTGAAGCATGGATCGTGGCGGAGACAGCGGTGGGGAACGACGGGGAGGAAGAGACCTCTTTGTACCAGGTCAAGACGAAGTCGCGCACAATCAGAATGAGGATATCATTCACAGCAGCTGAAATAGCTGGCGACTCTGGAACAAGCGGCGGAAGGGACTGTGGTGACTTGTGGGACCATTGTGATCGCGTCAAGGCTGCTTGCCATGCAGCGGGAGTGGAGAATGCCAATGGCCGTGCTGCGAGAGGAAGTGGATTGGAAACAGGAGTTCCGGATACATCCAAGACATATCCCAGCAGAATATTGAGAAAGAGAAACCCCAACGCAAGCAGAACGAACAGCAACGGAAGCAGGAGGATGAGCAGCACCGGGGAAGAGAGGATCTTGGTCGTGAGTGAAACCAGAAGGCCAAGGAATGCCACTAGGAATGTCACATTCCAGCTGAGTCCAAATTGCATTGGTGTCCGCGACAACGCGCTCGCGGTGCTGGAGCTACAAGGAGGTCGGAGGCGGAGATGTGGAGGACATTGAGGTTGGTCGTCGTCAAGCTTCGCAACCAAGAAATGGCTCATAACACGTGATATGCGCGTCTGATTACGACAGGCTTGTGGATGGTATTACATGACTGAATAGAGCGTATTAGAGCGTATTGGCAACCCAGAATTTTGGCCGGCTCCAATAAATCCTGGCCCCACTGCACCCAATCTGAGTGAGAGATCGACCGCACCACCGGCCACTCGACCAATCACGACGCAGGATCTGGCCTGTGGTGCCGGATCCCAGCTCATCTCGGATTCGCCCGAGCACCACCAAAAAAGTGGGGCGGTCATATTTCTCGGTTGCCAATACGCTCTATTGGCAACCCAGAATTTTGGCCGGCTCCAATAAATCCTGGCCCCACTGCACCCAATCTGAGTGAGAGATCGACCGCACCACCGGCCACTCGACCAATCACGACGCAGGATCTGGCCTGTGGTGCCGGATCCCAGCTCATCTCGGATTCGCCCGAGCACCACCAAAAAAGTGGGGCGGTCATATTTCTCGGTTGCCAATACGCTCTAATACAAAGCACTAATCCTAGGCTTCAATAAAAGATAACACAGGTACCGATATACAAAAAAGCTGCCTCTCTCGTCAGCAAGAACACATCACTTCCTCCCAGTTCTGCGAGAGTACCTAGTGCCGCCGTTACTCCGAGTGTGCGAGCGAGCAGCCGTGTTTGTCGGCACTTCGGGTTCAACTTTCCTCCGCTTCGACCTGGCACTGTCACCCGTCACCACCGGAGACCCAGAGACGTCGTTCGCCGCCTCCACATCCAGGGATCGCTTCGTGATAGAGCGAGTGACGCGACCGGACGATCGGGATGGACCTGCGGTAGGAGCTGTAGGGGACTGCAAAGGACCTTCTTTCGAGCGACCTAACCCGACTGAAGCCAACGTCGCCGAAGCTTCCGTCGTGCGATGCGCCGCGTCAATAAACTTTTCCTCGGAATGTGCAGAAATACGGGGAAAGAGGTCAGGTAGGGCATCCTTGGGCGGCCATTCTCCGTTCCTCAGTGCCGAATTGAGGACAGCGAGCATGGATACACCGGGTTTTCTAAGCAGCCTCTTGCGAAGATTCACGAACTTCTTCGAATTGGGTTTTTTGCATGCGGTGTAGTAGGTTTCGAACTGTCCTGTGAGTGCTTGGATCACATCGTTGAGCGTGGCGCATTCGAAGCAGACTTGTTTGGTTGACAGATTCAAGTAGAGGTACTTCTGGTCGCCACCCGTACACACGTAAATCCCGCCAGGGAGAACGCGCTCCTTGTACTCGTCGAACATCTTCAGCGAATCGCGGGTAGACTCGCTGCTCTTGAAGTGATGGAGTGCTTGGTACAAGAGAACCCAGTAGCATGATTCCAGGTCGTCAAGGATGTCATGAACCTTTGCGATATTCATCCCAAGCGCGACAGACAGAAATTGCCAGGTGCCCTGTGAATACACATACGTCAGAGGTTGGTGGCTGTGATATTATGGTTGCAAAAACTCACAGTTCGCCGTGACGCAGCTATTCGGGTCTCTTCGATGACCAGGGCATGATCCCAATCATTAAGAACACCATTACCATTCTTATCCACCATCACATTGCCAGAACTGACATCTCGATGCATGACACCAGCTGCGTGAGCTGACTTGAGGCCTGGAGGGAGAACGAACTTAGTGAGGATGATCCAAAGAAATGTCGAGAAGTCACGTACATTTTACTGCGTTTCTTATCGCTTTCACAAGCTCCTTGGAGCTCTTTCCCGTGGACAGAGGATACAATAGGTCCTGGACCACACGATGATGTCGGTACGTCCTGAAATTGGTCGAGAGACACAATTTCAGTTTTGCCGGCAGTTCCTTGTTCTTGCTCTCTATGTCGGCCTCTTTCTGCTTCTTATCATCGAGTTCTTTCTGATCTCCCTCGTCCTCCTCTTCATCCTCTTCGTCCTCCTCTTCATCCTCTTCGTCGTCCTCTTCGTCGTCCTCTTCCTCATCATCGTCGTCACTCTCTTCAGCGTCCACATCGCTTGACCCTGCCTCATCCTCTTCCACCACGCCACCCATATCCTCAACTTCCTTTGCCATGTCGTCCACTGCCACGTTCTCATCACCGCTTCCGAGTTCTTCTGTTTCATCCTCGCCAGAAGAAGGCTGATCAGGTGTCTGCCCAATGCGCGACAAATAATCAGCGAGCCACTCCTGAGAGAGTGTCTCCTGGAAAACAGCTCCAGATGAGTCAAGGAGAACGTCTCCGGAGTGTCGAACGGTAGGTAGGTGAGGGACGCCAGCGTCGCGAAGTATCTTGTAGATCTCGGACTCCGGCGGCCGGTTGTTGTCGATGGGGCGCCAGTAATCTTTGAGGCAGACGAGCTCTTGTGAAACGGTATCGACCGCGAAATACACACGCGTCGAGCGGCCAATGGGGGACTCAGGTGGGTGAAGGGGGCGCTGCACCACGTACTCCCGCGTAAGAGACTCTTCAGTGGGAGTGACGCCAGCGACGGTGATGACATGCGGCTGGTAGTACGCGCTCAGAGTGTTCTTTTCGATATCGGGAATCTTGCGGCCCTTGCGCTTCGCATGCTCTTTGATTTTCTCCGCAAGAAGTTCGGCCTCCTCCTTCGTGGCGAGACGTGCAGTAGGATCGAATCCGCGCTGGACATCCGTCAGCTGGCCGTAGCGCCAGAAGAACTCGGCGAGGATGCGCGGCTGTTCGACGTAGTTGAATCTCTCGGAGACGACGGCTCTGCTACGATCCCAGCGGATGAAGCGAGCATGGCTGCCGCAGATGAGAAGCGAGATGGCGAAGGTGCGGTGCTGGCGAGCGAGCTGCCTCGTTGCGTACAACGCAAGCTGGCCCTGGGTCTCGAGGGCCTTCTCGGTGTCGTGATCCAGCGTCTTGGCCTCTTCCTCGTCTGTCGTGGGGGTTGGAATGAATGCGTCATGGGAGAGGTCAAGCTTGAACTCGATCCATATCTCTGCTGAATCCCACACCCATCTACCCACTCCTTCACGCTTCCACTTACCACCTACCCCCTTGAAGGCGCCAACATCCGGTTTAGATCCCGTCTCGTCCTCCCCCGAGTTCGAGATGTTCACCAGTATGTAACCAGGCATCAGACCGTTCTTGTTGACCGCGTCGATCTGAGGAGAGACTACATCAATGCTACCGTACAGTATCGTCAGAGGGCAGGGACACTCACGAATGGCTTGTACATCTGGTCCTCCCTTTTAGTGTGAACGGTGATGCCAGTATTGTAGTTAATGGAATTAAGGAGCTCTTCTGGTAAGTCGGCGTTGGCGGGGAGGAACTCCTCAATGAAGTCCTGAGCGGGGATTGGACCGGAGTAGTACGCGGACATCTCTTTGCGAAGATTCTTCTTGTTGGCGGGAAGAGATTCTTCTATGGCGGCGTGCTTTGCGCGACCAAACTCGGTAAGCTTGTTCGGAGAAGATTGTGTCGTATTAGTTGGTGCCATGATGAAAGGCAGCAGGGGCGGATGAGAAGGAGGGGAAGGTGAAGGGAAGGGGAAGGAAAGACGAGGACATACCGAAATGTGGATGGCTTTATGCAGTGGCGTTATGGCCAATCAATTGCGATGGCCAGTAGAACGTGGCCTGAGGCAGAGTGCTGGGTCTGAGTCACACGCAACGTGATGGTTGAAACCAAGTTGAACTTCCCAAATTGGGCTCGCTCGGCAGTGGCCCATTGTTCTCAAGCGCCCAAACCTGCTTTGGCCAATCACCTCGTGTTCGTCATGTGCCAACAAGTGCGAGTGGCTTAGACACAGCGAGAGTTCTGTACGCCAGTGCTGAGTCTCACCATCCCACATATTAGTCGTAGATTCACTTTACTCAGCCCAGTGACGCTTTCGACCTTGTCACGACTCACTGGGCAGATCAAGAGCCAGAACACTCCGTAAATGAAACTACTGTAAGTCCTCTGAGTCGATCACTCTGAAATTCTGGCATTCGCGCTTAGTTCATACGGTTGCAGGATCTATTACAGACCAAAAAGCCCTTGTAATTGTCCTCGGATTGAGATCAAGGAGGTTGAGGGCCCAAATATTCCGAATACAAAGTGCAATCCATCCCTAAAGACAATGAGTTGATGTTATGCTCCATCACCTCTCCGTAGGCGATTGAACTTCGGAAGCATCTCTCGTAAATACTCGGCGTGTTTTCGTCGGAGATCCGCCTCCTGCAACTTGCCACGACCGCTCCATATCCGTCGTTCGGCTGCAGGTCCATAAATTACTGTGTACTCGTCCAGGATTTCGTCTTCGGTTGGAACGACGAGGCATCCCGCACCAATGACGCAGTACGAGGATATACGGACGGTATGATGTACGCGTGCGCGGGTCGAAATTGTGTTAAAGTTCCCTACGGTTGGAGATTCCACACCTGTGGCGAGAAAAATGAAAAATGAGTATGGCCAAATAGGATTGGTACGCATCATGAGACGTACGACAGCTGATTTCAAAAAGGTTATCATCCCCTATACGCATTACCTCCTTCCGCCTGAAACATTCCAATGACAAATGTACAACAAGCACGAAGTGAGTAGGTACGAACCTATTGACGATAATAGCGCTTTCCTCAATGATACAGCCTGAACCGATGACAATGGGACCAGCAATGGCAAATATGGTCGCCTTCGGGTGAACAATGGTTCCTAATCAACCGCCCTTGAGCAATCAAGGAGTAAGACTTATTTGAGTAGAAGACAGCCCACCTGCTCCAATAGTGATGTCCCCCTTCAATTCGACATCCTGACACACAACTGCTCTCGAATGGATAGTGAACTTGTCTCGTCTGTGGAAAAACGTTAGCTCTTTGAAAGATCTCCAGGTCTAAATAATCACGTACTTACATTGGTGCCATTTGCAGCTGTAGTGAGAAAGAATAGCAGTAGAAGGTGCTGGTTACGGTCAAGAGAGAATGTTGCTTTGGCGCGCATGTTATGCGCCGAAATTTCAAACCTGGGTTTGACCTGACGCCTCCATCTGAATTCTTGAACCGTTCAAACACGCTCCTCGGACAACTTTCTATTTAACTTGAACCGGTATGTCTCCATAAAATTCTCATTATGACGGGAAGCTAACCAGCTATCATGCCAGCAGCCTCTCCGTCAAAGACCGGTGCAACAGTTTCTCCGCATCCCCGAATGGCATCCCAATCCTCAACACCGCCCAAACCCTCTCGACCATTATCTACGACAGAAGGTTTCATCTTGGGAGGGATTGCAGCATGTGTTGCGGTGCGTAATCTGTTCGGAGACACCGGTGGTGCACGCGACCACCGTTCTGATGACGCACGTTAAGGTGACCATATCAAACCCGGCGGAGGTAGCGAAGACGCGTTTGCAGCTGCAGGGTGAGCTGGCAAAGGACGGAGGCGTGAAAGTGTACAATAACGTGTTTGACGTGTTCAAGAAGACTTGGCACAATGAAGGGATTCGAGGGATTCAGCGGGGATTGGGACCAGCGGTGAGTTTACCATTCAAGTCACCACACCGCCATTGAGAACTCACATCGTGGCCCCCTTTCAGTATACATATCAAGTGAGTACTCTAATAGACAGTTACGGATAACATCTTCATGCCCTTTCCGCCAGATATTGTTGAACGGATCTCGTCTTGGTGAGCTATTTCCCGATCTTCGTTGCTGCAAAATTCTCAAGCTCTACCAGGCTTCTATGAGCCTTTCCGGCAAACACTGAATGGATTCGTTGGCCTGTCACCAACTGACCAAATGCCCGCGACTTCAATCGCTGCTGGTGCCGCGAGTGGTGCTGTGGGAGGTCAGTTCCTATCCTCGTCAGCGAGCGTTGGTTGACGCGTCACAACAGCCATACTTGGAAATCCACTATTCATGGTGAAGGCACGCATGCAGGCGCGTATCTGTTTATGTCAAATTTTATCACAAATCCCTAACCACTTCTACTCTCAATGGTAGGCTTACTCCCCAGCACTTCCCGTTGGCGCGCAACATAATTACAGGAGCGGCTTTCATGCCCTAAGTTCGATATTCAAGCAGCAAGGATTCAAGGGTCTTGTACGCGGTGTAGATGCTGCCGTTCTCCGAACATCTATGGGTTCATCTGTACGTGCTTGAGGTTCGGTTGACCAACCCATAAAGCCGCAATTTGACACTCAACACCCAGGTACAACTGCCGACATATAATTGGACCAAGAACCAGCTTATTAGCAATGGAATATCAAGACCTGATAGTGTGTGGACGTATCTTGCTAGTAGCTCAGTCTCTGGTATTTGCGTGGTACGTATCCATCACTGAGTGCGGTCAGATGACAACTGAGACATGCGATTTAGCTACTCATGATGCAACCTGCTGATACGGTATGACGTCTTTCCCCAGTTCTTTCGTCTGCGTGAGGCTGAATGTTCGGCTACAGACATTGACGCGAATGTACAACCAACCTACGAAACAGCTTCCAAATGGCCGCCACGTGGGAACCTTGTACAAAGGTCCCATAGACTGTTTGTGGAAAACAGCCAAAACCGAAGGAATCATGGCTTGGTATAAGGGTTCAACCGCACATTTCCTGCGGATTGCACCCCATACGTGAGTTGTCACTTGTTTTTATATACAGCTCTTTTCGTTTCTAAGCATCTCTGAACTCATTAGGATTGTCACGCTCACTGCAAACGACCTCATCATCAACTTATACAAGAGTATTCGGGATAAGAAGCGGGGAGACGATGATTCATAGATTTTAGATGGATTTGGTAATTGGTTTGGTCTATTGTACATGCTCGTGCGTAAGACGAGCATATCGCCACCGGCTGGCATAATACACTTTCATCGCAGGCCATCATCCATCACACCCCGCTTGCAAATACCCACCCGTCTGCTTGGAGGGAACTGACGGCTAACAATACCTTATCTTTTGGTACCAAGATGTAGTCCGTGTTCCTGGAAGAAGAAATGGTGTTTCGTGATGAGACTCTGTATAAGAGCGTGGCAACACCTTCCCCACCATGTGGACATCGCAAAGACGGGAACACCTGCATTTTTTAGCGTCGTCGTGAAGTTGCACAATACGCCAGTGATGCCTAGGACATGTCACAGCTTCGCTCCTCAAGATACTTATAGCACGAACCGAAGTCCATCGGGCCTGCAATTTTGATACATCTCCAATCTGCTGCTCCAACCCCGTTGTCGCCATTCGCCTCACCTACTACAGTTACCTCTTCCTCTGTTCTGGTAATGGAGATGAACTTCTGAGTTCCTGATTGGGGATCAACGACAGATTCAATCAGAGCCTGAGCAAAATGAGATGGGATTGTCTCAGTTGGACCGTATTGTTTCACGAAGAATGCTCCAGGAAGCAGGTGAAGTTGCAGTGCTGAGGAGGGTTGCATTGAGTCCAGGTGAGGGTTGTACAGTAACTGGCAGTGAATCGTGTTGCGGTCCTGTTGTGATACCATATTCATGATAGTTCATCATAGCAATCGTCAATATCAAGACCTCTTGGCGCAGTGGTAGCGCGTGAGATTCCAGTCGCTTCCGTTCCGAACGGAAGTCGCGGGACGTCCTCAAGGTCATCCGTTCAAATCGGGTAGGGGTCAGCTTTTTGGTCTTTTTTGCTTAAATATTTCTTGTGAAGACTTCGGCAAGAGAGGGTTTGCAAAATAATTGAGAGGGAGGTTGTGTTGATGACGATGTCAGTGCCACGAGGAAGCCTGGCGGTATGACTGTCCCGCATTGGTTTATTTGAACGTTCTCTTCGGTGTCAGCATCTCTGATCTTCTGTTCACATGTGACATCAGAACATTATCGCATGCAACATACAAACATACAGAAAGCAGACGGAGACGGGCACTGCAGACATATTCATGACGAGGGTGGTCGTTTATTGGTACATTTCATTTGATCTGGATCATAATAATAGTACACAGTGTCGTCATCAAGTCGAAACAATGGAGATGGTAAAGTCAACCGAGTGACCGCTTCCAGTAAAGACAGTCTCTTGCGTCGATCCGCTCGGAGTCCCGTCACTAGTGAACGCAGTGGACCCCCCAAAGGCTAGCAACAAGTTGCTTCCGGACGTTTGCTAAACAGTTGAGCGTGATCAGCACTTCGAACGTACACACTCAACGGAACGAGATACTTACAGCAGAGAAGGTCGACGCACTGACGCCACTCCCGCAAATTAACTGACCACTAGAGACGCCACAGCTTCCCTTCGAGGTCGACATTGTGAAGCTGGATGTAGACCCAGAAAGGGTGTACGTTGCAGGTGTCTGGACAGACCAAGTTCCGGCAGTGAGAAGACCGCCAGTAGAACTGGCTGAGAGGTGCGCCTTGGCGGGAAGGCTTCCGGGAGCCTGCAGCGAGATCGTTCAGCATGCAGATGGGAGACAGAATGATGGAGATGGTCTCACTCCTGTGGGTGGCGGCGGGTTGCCACCGCTTGTGGACGTTGGTCCGCTTGACGAGGAACCAGACTTGGGAGGGTACTTCAATCCAGAAGAAGCGCAAGATCCTTTCTTCGGTGCGTCTGTAGACACTTCAGTCGCTACTCTTTTAGTAAGAAGCGAAACGGAACTGCCTACCGATAGGCACGAACTCTCCGTCCAGAAGCGAGCCCTTCAAGTTGAAGTACCAGCTAATCTGGTTGATTGCGCCACTACTGCAGTCCAGTGCGGGTGTCACTCCAGTAGCGCTCTTCAATGCATCCGTTAGTGTGGAAAGAGAGAAGGTCTTGCTTGTGGAGGGGGTGATGCCAGCATCGGCAAGGAACTGATAGGTCGGAAGGGACTGAGCGTTTGCTCTGCGTCAGTACGGGCTCATCGCTGAGGAAGAAATCTGGTGACGTACCTTGAATAGCTTGACTACAGTGTTGAAGAATGCAACAGCTTCAGCACCTCTTGGGCTCCCCGAAGGCAGACAGGAGGTCTCCAAAGTGCTGTAGCATGTGCCGTGCTTGCTCCATTCATGCTATGGCCACGGGTAAGTCGGCAAACATGGGTTGTAGACTAGTTCAGAAACGAACCTCCCAGAATTGCTCGTTTTGGCCATTGATATCTACCCAAAACTTCCGAAAAGCATTCAGTGAACGTTCTGTGTGGCAGCACTCATCGCTGCTCTTACCTCTTTCATGAAAGAGAGGGTATCACTGGCACCCTGAGAGGACAACAGGTCGGCAATGTCGGTATACGCGCGAGATGGATCGCAATCCTGCCCAAATGTTCCATCACAGCTATACCAAATGGGTCAAATTGGAGTGTCTGAGCATCAAAGCATCGCCAAAAACGTACTTGTCAGGCCACAAACCTGAGCAATATGTAAGTCTGCCATAGACGAGACAGAGGAGCAACGACAAGTCTTACCGTGGATGGTCCAGCTGTCAGAGGGACCCGTGGAAGGGTTGGTATCCCAGAACTACCTCAGCGTCATCAGAAAACGCCACCTCCGTCACCGAGGTTAAACACACCTGCGTCTGCAACAGTAGTCCCTACGAGGACGATCTTAATATTTGATGAATGACTGTAATCAATGGCAACAACGTACCCCGGGAGACTCGAAACAGCATAAGTCGGAGACGTGCGTCGTGTTGTGACACGAAGCAGGACCGGTCGTGGAACATCCCGAGCTAATCCGCTTGAATAGGTTCACAGGGTCCGCGTAGGAGAACCCGACTGGCGAAGCCATGGTCATAGATCCAAGACCAGCGATGAGAAGTAGTGCGTTCAAAGCCATGGCGAATGTCTCCGGGGATGTGAGGGTCGCGGAGGGGTAATTGTAGGAAAGGACGTCGCCTTATGTACCCAAGGTCAGGTAGAATGTCGGAGCGGAAGATTAGGGACTCGAAGACGCGAAGAGAGGCACGGTGTCGGGGAACCTGCTCTGGTGACGGGCTGTCAGAGGGGGTGTCGGGCGCAAGGACCGTAATGGAACGGAGATGCGCATGTTCGTTTTATGTTCTGTCTGTGCCACGGTAAGATGCATCTCCGGGAAACCAGAACCCCTCGAACAGCATGGTTGCTTCTTGCAGAGACAAATCGTGTATTAGCAAGGGTCATATGCACATCTGTCCTCCGGCTGTGAAAAAGGCTTATCAACTCAGAAGCAGCATGATGCTGGAACGAACACACCTGTCTGATCTCAGGTGTGCATATGCACTAAGTAAGAAGGATGTCGCCGGGATAAAAGAAAGCATATGGATGGGTATAATTAAAGGTAACCATGTGTGCGCGTGAAGGCGGGGACGGGAATCAGGGCGACCATGTAGAGTTGGAGTTCGCATGCCCTTGGCTGGTTGAAACCAGGATCTTGTTCATGGCCAGTGGCGATGCAGTTGCAACACGAACAGCTTGTTTCTTCTCCCGATAAGGCGGATTCATCCATCCACAGAAGTTGCTGATTGACGATCCTGGAGATCGAAGCATTGTCGAGATGCCGGCCGGGGGAGGAAGAAGCAGGATGGCCCTATCCGGGTGTCGGTTTGGGAATGAAGGCGATCCCGACGAGAGTGGACCATATGGACAAGTCAGACACGACGGAAGGGGCCCGACAATGAAGCGCAGGAATTCATTGATGATAACAGACTGATCTTGAATCAGGTAGTTGCTGAATTGACTTCAAGCTAACGCGGAACGCCACTGGCAGTTCAGACTGAACCAAGACTGAACAATCTTCCATGTATCGACGTGCACCTCGCTGAATTGCCCTCTGAGTTCGCACCGACAGTTGTGCTTGAACGTTTGTCAAATGAGAGCCAACGTGCGATGCGCTCGTATTGTATTCGGATATTATGCTGTGAGATGGAAGTGGAGAATCAGCAGCACATCCCCGAGGAAGCTAAATTTGGACATCACTTCGCCCGCATGCGTTGCACCATGTGGAAAACCATATCTTCCTTATCCTCTGGCCTATCTTCCCTGGATACCGGTGGAGTAAAGATGATTGCCACTCTTTCAGTCAGAACGTTGCTATGCAGCAGGAGGACTCTGACAAAACATTGAAGACAAGGGCTCAGAACATATGGGCGCTTGGCAGCGGCCCGTCGCACCCGCCTGCAAGAAAGTGTTCAGTGGAGCAACAGGAAATGAGTTGCGACGAACGCTCACCTCTACATGCTGCGGTGTAAGAAGATTGCAACGATCCCAAAAAAGAGGTCAAAACAACAGAGGGGGTAATTATCCAAAAGGGTATGTCATTGGAACAGATCCTATATAGATATAGGTGCAGTCATTAGATCCAAACCGTCACTAACATTCACGGTCATCACAGCATCGACAAGGAGAGAAAAATATCAAGTAGGAGATAGGGAGGTAGCACTGGATGGAACGCGACCCACGGGCTTCCCCAGGAAACACCGCGCGCCGGACGAGAGCGAAATAACGGAATACATTGCGGATAACTGGCTGGCAGACAAACAGACAGATGAGCTTTACGCTCGTCGTCCGTTTGCGTTGATCAAGCGGATCAAATGACGGATCCTGACACGCCAGTTGTCCCCGTATACGAAGCCGATCAGCCCACTGATGAACTCCCTGGAATGACATCAGTATCTGGTCGACAACGATAATCAAGCATGGAGATTTGGGGAACATACCATGACTGGCTCACAGAGCGGATGGGATAGTCCAGGACTTGGGGTATGGTTGTCTGGAACAGCCACGGCCAACGGTCTGATACGATCGCCTTGGGGTATGTGAGTGAACGGAGACCCTCTGGTCCACCGAATCGGCCGTATCCTGACATTTTGGTGCCACCGAAGGGTAGATCTTGGCTGCAGAGGGAACGGGACAAGTGTGAGTCTGGTGTTTCTAAAATCTCCGGAATCATGGATGCTTACTTGGTCTGGAGAGGAAAGTAACACGTGTCAGCCAGAATTATCACTTCTGACGAAGAAATTCGACTTACATAGAACGTTGCAAAGTCGTTGATGGCGACCATACCGCAAACGAGCCTCTGTGCTATTTGTTCGCACCGCTCTTGGTCAGGTCCAAAGACACTTGCTCCCAACCCATACCGGGTTCCGTTGGCAATATCCACAGCCTCATCTAAGGTCTCGTACTTCATGACCAGGACAATAGGAGCGAACACTGGCGAGTAACTTCATGAACATTATCATTGATATGAGCAGACACGTTACTCACCCTCTTTCTGAGCAATTAGCGAGTGAGGATCCACGTTGCCAAGCACTGTCGGGAGGAAGAACAATCCATGCTCATAGTATGGATGATTCCAAACATCACCACCCGCCTCACAGGTAGCACCATGGTTGATAGCCGTTTCGATTAGATTCTTCAGTTCGGGGAAACGATGGCTGGAGATCATGGCGCCACAGTCCACAGTGGGAATGTGACCATCCATGGGGCGAGAGATGGCGCAACCGAGACGGAGCTGTTGAGCACGTTCGTTGAGGATCCTGTAAACTTGATCGTATTGGGAGGAGTGCACTATGACTCGCTCAATACCAATGCAGTTTTGGCCAGCGTTTTGGCTGAAGAACATCTCGGTTAGATTACCTCAGGCAGACTGTACAGGTACACTCACAAAATACCACGAAGTATAATGCTCATGTACTGCTCAAGTGGCGTTGCGGGCATGATAATCGCGGGATCCTTTCCGCCCAACTCGAGAGTAACTGGCGTCAAATGTGCGGTCGCATCTTGAACAATCTGCAACGACCGTGAGTCCAACGGTGGAAGTAGGCTACCGGCATAACTCACAATCCGCCCAACATCCTCTGAGCCAATGAAAGTGATGTGCCTGATCCATGGAGACTGCGTAAGTGCCTTAGCATCCTCGGGATAGCAGCAGACGAGCTGTTGGAAAGAATATTTAGTCGGATGTGTTAAACTCGCACCACTCGAATGTGCATACCTGGACAAGATCGGGGTCATGGCCACAAGCCTCAAGGCACGCTTTTACGACATCCACAAAAAATTGTGTGGACCATACAACTTGTTCAGAACATTTGATGACAATTGAGTTTCCAGCGAACAGGGCGGCGATAATGGGAGACCAGGCATTATGCAAGGCTAGCCGCAAGCCGTCAGTTCAAGAAAAAACGAACAAAGTAGTGTACACACGATAGTTCCAGGAGACAATGCCCGCAACAGTTCCGAGTGGCTCAAAGTGGACTTTTGAGGACTTGTAAAACATGAGGAAGTTGGTGTAACGCGACTCTGGTTTCAATACACGTTCTCCGTGGTTGACAAGCCAGTCCAACTTCGTGCATGTGACCAGAATTTCTCCCAGGGCAGCGTCAAGAACTACAGTGTAAACAGGATGAGCAATTTGACGTGAAGATGCGCTGCTGACCACATACGTGTCTTTCCAGTATCTCTCGCAGCAACCTTAGCGGCGGTAGTTTGGTTATCCACTAACCACTTCTTGAGACTACGCATGACACGTTTGCGTTCCGCGAAGCCTGTCTTCGCCCAAGTCGCTTGAGCAACTGCTGCCTTTTGAATCTTCTGCTCAATGGACTGAGTGTTGTCAGCCATGATGGTGTCGAGGTGATAGGAGGTAGCGGGATCATAGCAGGTGATATACTTGCGTTCCGCAGCATATGCAGGGGGTCGAAGGGTAGGGTCCAGCTCGTGTGCGTCGATGCGAGGACTCTCGATTTTCGCTGCATCCCAGGTTGGGCCAATTTGCTACAGAACATTCTCAGACTATGAGACATACGCTTTAAAAATCAAGGCTTACCGTTGGAGGAGTTACACGGAAAGGAACAGCTCTGTTCCGGATGGAACGATATCTGTAAATGACAAGCCATATTCCTAGCCCGAGGAAGATGGTGAGTGGCCATATTATGCTGAAGCCTTCCTCTTCGTATTCGTAGTCGTCGTAGTCGTAAGACATGATGTTGGGGAAAAGAATGGGGTCCTGGCCAATGCCGGCGACGATGAGGAGGAGGTCGTGTTCAAAGCCTCAAGCCAAGTTCAACTTTCCAACCCGACGCGTTGTGTGGCTCTATTTGCCACGTGTTCAGACGCCCGTGGCACGCGAGCACAATCACGGCGCCTAGATCCACCCCATTGTGAGGTCAGAGCGGTGGCAACAGACACTCTCTCCAGTACTTTCACTACCATCCACAGCCATGGCAAGTAGAGAACCAATGTGGTTTTGTCACGAGGTATGCTGGGATGTTATTTGTCTGAGATCCTAACCACATATTCTTGCGCAGTGTTCAGCAGAGATGAGGCCGTTAATGGTGGGACCATCGTCTGTAGTCCCTGAGGCTCCATCGCTTACTTGATCCATTCAACAGATGCCAGATCCACACTGTGCGGTATGTCGGGGAACATTTGTGGAGAAAGTACGTCTTCATGCAGGTCTACTGTCGTATCTCATGCTCAAATCACTCTCACCATACAAGATAGAGAACCCACAGGACGACCCTCGTCAATACCACCATGCACCGCTCGACGCGGATCCTGATGACCAGCCATTCAACCCACTTGATCTGCTGAGTACGTTTGCGCTAGCTAATTACTGGGTTGTTCCCTCTAACTTTTGTCGAAGTGGGTTTACAGTCTGTCATGGGAGAAGGACGTTCTGGGTCTCCTAGGACGCGCGACCGGCCACGGAGTCCACAATTTACGGTGAGCTAAATGTAGTATAATATGAGGAAACTGCTGCTAAGTGGTGTCATTGTAGTCTACTTCAAGCTCTTTCACCTTCAGATTCGACAATACAGGTAATGGCCCGCCACGATTTAGTACGAGCAGCTCTCGATCGCCACCAACTCGTTCCGACAGCGTTCCTCCACTATTCGGGTACAGTGAGATTCCTTGTCCCTCTCCAACACGTCTTGTTGATTCTGTCACCGCAGGATGGGTGCAAGACGGGACAGGCGAGAAGAGGGTGATATCACCGGCCCATTAATGTTCCAGTATCTTGCTGCGCTCTTATCACAACCTGGAAGGGACGGTGCGCCTGGAAACCCGATGATGGCTCATTTGTTTGGCCAAGGTGCGGAACCGGGGAGGATGGGTGACTACGTATTCAGTCAAGAAGGTATGTCGCTGCAACATTGGCAGAGATTATGCCTGACCCCACTGCTCAGCCTTGGATCAAATCCTGACACAACTCATGGAACACTCAAGTTCGCATCCTGTACCTGCTACTGAGGAGATCATGCAGAATTTGCCGAAAATTATCCTCGAAGAAGGCTCGCCATTGCTGGAGAAAGACTGCGCGGTGTGCAAGGAGCAGTTCCAGCTTGGTACCGAGGATCCGGCAGAGCAGATAGTGGTAACACTACCGTGCAAACATCCGTTCCACGAGGGGTGTATCATGCCATGGCTTAAGAGCAGTGCGACATGTCCGGTTTGCAGGTATGTGAGCGTTTCTAGGGAATGCAAACTGTCATATATCATACTCGTTCGTATCTTTAGGCATGAGCTAGTACCGCAGCCTCGTCACCATGGTCCCGGAGAAGGTCCTTCGGGAAGACCTGATGCCTCCGGCCCTAATGGCGCACCTGGGTCTCCCCCGAACCCTTTCTCCAGATTTGGAGGTGCTGCCAACCCCGGCAGTGGCGCAAACAATGGCCAACGATCAGGTGGACTCTTAGGGATCCTCGAATCTTTCATGAATGGCGGCGCCGGTGCATCATCATCAAATTCTGGAGGTGGCGGAAATAACACCAGCAACGCTGGTAGAACCCCAGGTGGAGGCTCGCATTCAAGGGCGAACTCAGATCCGAATATTCCCGGGAATCGACCTGGGAACAGTCGGAGATCGAGTTCGAGCAGCGACGGTAGCGGTCGCAGTGGGCATATTCCCGGCAGCTGGTCCGACGTGGACTGATCAACCCATATTTTGTATCCGACTTAGAGGCCTTGCGCCGAACCTCCGCCATGAGCATGGTGTCGTATCTCGCTATTGCCTGTGTTTCAATTATGACTACTCTACCCGTTGTAATCGTGGACTGAAGTCTCTGTTATGTTTCTCCAAGGTTGTCCTACGAAGTCCCCAATTGCTGTATCATCTTTGCGTACCCATCGGTTGTCTATCACCTTTGCTCCTCCCTGTACACTTTGCGACTGGTTTCTTGCTACATTTGTGTGGTCTTTGTCATATCGTAATGCACTCGTCTCGTCTAGAAATTACATGTGTATCTCCGGATCATTGTGAACGTTGGCTTGCATTATGCAACTGCCCGAAAGGTTGCCTCCACCCGCAGAACTCATACACTGCCAAGTTGGGCTTGAGGAGATCGCCCGCATCTGGAGGCCAACTAGACCTTCAAAGACGCGTCACGCCATACGCAAACAGGAAACGGGAACCCTGGTACATGGTGTCGTGATATCGATTCTCAGAGACTTGAACATTGACTGACACCTCTCGACGGGGGTGAGGCAAGGTGCCCTCCATTGGTCGCGGTGATAATGATCAGGTGGTCCTGTTGGATCATGGGTTGTGAGCAAGTACTACTGGAACCACTGAAAGCGAACCTTGCCAGACTTGAATTGACAATTTTGTGGTGAACACAGGGCCCCTCGGAAAAGTGGGTGAGTTCCACTCCACAATGCTGAGGATTGGACATTGGAGCCGCTTAGCCTGAGCAGCGAGGTATGGCAGCTACATAGGATGGCATTATGGAAACTATGGAAAGTGAAATGTCGTCATCATCAGCCTCCTGCCTGCAGCCATGTTTCCAGATTGTGGGGAGACACAGCGTCTTCAAGTTGACGCTATCACCCGAGGACGTGATGGTGGAAGCCGCCGCTGAAAGGCATGATCGAGTCGAGAGTAGGGATTGTGAGTCTAAGGGGCGGGAAGAATGAGCGCCACGTAGAGTAGTGTCTATGCAGCGCGTCTAGGCGCCAATTCCTTACCTCTTTCCTTTCCTCGACCATCGTGCTGTCGAATCATATCAGCACTCAACGTCTTTCTTTCACCCACCATCCCAACCCATCATCTATCACAAATAACCATAAGTTAAACCTCGCGACATCGAACGTTTCAAGCCAGAGTCACTTTCAAGATACAAAAGCAAGCCTCATATACTAGACCGACACATCCGAGGTCGGACAACAAGACTCGGAGTTCATTGAACGTGAGCATCCCTCCCGCCCTCCGTTTTGCCATCCCACCCTCGCGCTTGCCTGTATTCCCTACCGACTTTGTTTTGTACGCTCGGTGTCGATGGCCCGCCTTAGGCGGGCTGTCGCCCGTACTTTCCAACAAGTTAAATCATATACTATTCACAGACTTTCTCTATCACGCTCAAACCATTATATATTGAATTGGCCCGACGCAAGCACATAGACAAACATTGATTTGCATGGTATATTGTACTCTGTAGTGAGCCTGGTGCTTCCCCTCTGTTTCGGCGCAGGCTGAATGATGATGATGATTTACGGTCATGGTGAGCGGGGAAGATGGGGCCGCGATGGTGGGCATAAAAGGCATGATCATATTGCATAATTGCATAAAACATGTAAGCTAATGCATAAACGACAACCATCTCGATGTAACTTCCAAATTACCGCCTGCAATCCAAAGTTAAGCCAATAGAATGACGACGTTTCCAACTTCACTTCTTCGACTTCTTGGGGGCTGAACGTTTCGATGAACTGCCCGCGGTGCTCGGTTTCTTCGCCTTCTTCGCAGCCGATATGATCCTCTCGTTGTTACCACCCTCATCGGTGCGGTCGGAGCGCTTCAGTCCAGACTGAGAGCCTGATGCGAGAGTTGTTGAAATGCCGGTACGAGCTGTAACAATCTGTTGATGCTCAAGGAGATTGGGCTTGTGGCGTGTTGTCTCCGCATTGGGATCGCGGGGGAATCTGTCTTCGATGATGCAATGGCCGCACCACTTCCCAGCCAATGCACTCTCAAATATATCTAGGATAGAGACAGTGTCTCTCCGCGATTGAGCCAACCCGGGGGAATTGTTGAAGAGGTAGAGCGAGCGGAGATGCAGACGAAGTGATTCGAGTAGGTTGTGGAGTCCCGTGCAGTTGAACTTGAGAGGTACCGTGAGATTTACCATTTCCATCTGCAGAAGAAATAGTGTTTTCTTGGTACCACCTGTTGTCTTGACGCGACTGTTCTCGTTGCGCTCATCGAACATCCGTAAATTCTCGCGCTGAGCCGTCCCTTCGACGTGGCGAATGGCGGTGTAAAGAAGAACCCAGTAGCATGATTCGAGGTCGTCAATGACATCGTGTATACGACTGGGATCCGTGGCTATCCTAATGGATATAAACTGCCAGGTTCCCTATATGAATATTTTGAGCGCGAAGTACCGGAGGGAAATGGAGCGGACGAACCTCCCGGCTATACGCAGCAATACGCTCGGAGACGATCTTCAAGCCCAAGTCCCAGCTACAAAGAATACCGTTTCCGTATCGATCAAGCATGACATTTCTGGTGCCCACGTCCCTGTGCATCCAGCCGGCTCTGTGTGACAAGACGATACCTGAGATAATAGAATGCAGAATAGGTATCAGCCTGAGTCGAGTCCAGAAAAAATGACGATGAAATCATTGGACCTACACCGAACGGCATTTCCGACTGCCCCGGCAAGCTCCTTCGAATCCTTCGCAGCAGAAAGAGGTACCACCAATTCAAGGACAATGCGATAGTGCCGATATTCCTTCAGATGTTCGGACTTGCACATGTCGGGTTTATCTGCATAGGTTTGCGTCACAGTTGCTTGCACCGTACCATCTTCATCCGTGACATCCCCGGACAATACAACACAGGGGAGGTGGGGGACGTTGGCCGACTTCAGCTCTTGATATATTGCGCTCTCTGGTGGGTGTTCTGTCTCCAAGCTCTCGGGTCCAATTGTTCTCCAATAGTCCGGAAGAAGTTCCAGCTCCTCAGTATCGGAGTTCAGAGCGACGTAGGTACGCGTTGAACGGCCCAATATAGACAAAGGGTCGGAAAAGGGACGCTGAACAATATAGTCACATCGCTCAGAGCCGTTGTCGGAACCTGAGACCGTGATTTTGTAGCAGCAATAGTCAGAGTCCAGCACGTTCAACAGTGTCAGCGGATTGCGGTCGTTACTATTGCGATACATGTTCACCGCGGCCGCTAGCCGTGACTCCTCCTCTGGAGTAGCGTTGCAGACTGTAGGGTCCTTGCCTTGACCGGGGTTGTCCAACTGTGTGTAGCGCCAAAGGAATTCTGCAAGGATGGCGGGCTTCTGCCGAATATCGAAGTGCTTGGATACCGTGGCGCCGGTGTGGTCCCAGCGAATGAAGCGGGCATTGTCGCCACATATCAAGAGTGAAAAAATGAACTTGCGATGCTGACGAGCCATCTGAGCTGCGGCGTATGAGACCAATTGTCCTCTGACTTCTTCAAGTTCCTCGTTGGTGATCTTCTCGAGAAACATGTCCAGATTGTCGTAGTCTTGACGAAACGGATCTTGATTGGCCAAGCGTTTGAACTCTATCCACATCTCCAACACGACCCATCTCCATTCCGAGTCCACTGCTTTCTCCGAATTGTCGTCTTGCGAGGACATGGCCACTAAGCACATGCACACATCCGGGGCAAGTTTAACGCCATTGACCGCTTGAGGGGTAGAGCTACTATTGACCAATTTGAGCCCAGTCCCCTTGAGGATACTGGAGTTGACGATTTCTATCTGTATTCAATTGGGAGCATTCGGGCAATCAGCTGACTTATCACAGCCAAGCAGCAAGTAAATTTGAGACAACGTACGAAAGGAAGATAGATATCCCGCTCAATAGCAGGATTCTTGGGAAGCGAGTTGAAGCTGACCCTAGAAATCCGCCTCGGTGGCAACTGCCTCGTTTTCATGAGAGTGTTCATAAACTCCCCGGGTTCAACCGCGCCAATCCAATGCCCAGACATGTCCCGCGCTGATGCCAGCTGAAACTGCTTTGCAGACATGCTTTCGGAGTCATGTATCCCTATTCCAGAGAGATTCGGCTTGATAGGAGAGGATTGAAAAGACGATGCCAGAGATTTGCTCGGACTGGGAGGAGGAGTGGTGGGTGGAAGCCGCCCCGACATGGTGATGGAGCGGGAAGAAAGTCTACATGCCTTCAGGGGACTTAAGTACCCTGAGTAATTCGGCTAAAGGACAATGGGCAGATCTGTGTGATGCCTCAAGGTGTTGGCCATTGCGTTGTGGTGGCCAGAGGGACAGCATCTGAAGCTAGTTCACCAAATACGGGAGGAACTCTGCTTGGCGCGCGAATGATACCTTCATTTACGTAAGGTTGCTGGACACTAATTAGCGCCCACTAGTAGCGTTCACATATGCATTGCCCTCACTCTGAGTGAACCTGGTACTTGTAAGCCGGTCCAAGTCTGCCTTGAAAAATGAAATCATTTAAGGGCAAATAATGTAAAGAGAGACGACAATATGAAGAAGAAGAAGCTACAATAAGCGAATAGGTTGACATGCACAAAAATGCTTCATCGAAACGTTCACGTATGGATACGCTTGGATTGCGAACGTGTGATTCGCTGGGAAGATCTGGTTTGTGAGCGCGTTGCTCGTCTGTTGGCAGAGACTCCGGATGAGCCCAACCTATCGAGTTGGCGACGCCGCCCACCAACAACTGGTTGCGTCCGAGGCGGCAGTGAGGGTTCCGTTCTCTGTCGCTTAGAGCTCTGAGTTCTTGTCCGTGTCCTGCTAGGTCCAGTGGCGCTGTGGTCATCGTGGTCATCCCGCGAACGCTTACACGGCACTTGAGACGATCCTCGCGATGCGGCGTGAGCAATGTTTGGTCGTGGTGGGCTGGAGGAATCGTCTTTATGACGGGGGAGGGTGATAGGATCCACTCGTCCTTGTTTGTTGGGAAATTGATCCGGAAGGACGTCTGAGGTGGCCCAATCCACACGTGATAAGGCGGTTTCGAATATCGCGAGTAGAGATGGGCCGATTTCGTCGATGACAGCCTCTGCGTAATTCACGTACAACATCTTGAAGTATTCCCGTAGTTCGTGGACCAATGCGTGAAGTGGTGCGCATGAAAATGAGATGTTGTCACTATTGACGAGAAAGAATAACTTCCTGCCTCCACCAATCATCTCATTCTCACCGCTGTTGTCCTCGTGATAGTCAAACATGTCGACGACATATTGGTCCGCTGTGTTCTCGAAATAATGAAGGGCGTTGTACATCAGAACCCAGTAACAGGACTCTATGTCGTCAAGTACATCTTGAACTTTTTTAGGATTGGCGGACAGCATGATTGAAAGGAATTGCCAGGTTCCCTACGTTTAGACATCATTGTAATGAGACTTGTTTGAATGCAGGGATAGAATTGAAAACGTACTGTTCGAGGCGGATGTTGCTGGCGATTTGGGTCAATCTGGAGACCATGGTCCCAGTCATTCAAAATGCCTTGTCCATGGGCGTTGAGCATCATGTTCCCAGTACTCACGTCACGGTGCATCCAACCGTTTTCATGAGCGTGCAAGATACCTAAATTATTATCAGGGTCCATTGCTGATCCGGTGCGAGAGAATACATGGCGCACATTTCAAGACGTCTCGAGCGGCTACCACCAGTTCACGAGAGTCATCAACCGTGGTGAGGGGGTATGCAAGGTCTTGCACTATGCGATGATGAAGGTACTCCTTCACAGTACCATGAGCGCAGAGCCCCTGGACATCCAACCACGTTTGGGTCGCTGTAGAGTCGGGATCGTCATCTCGGGAAACGTCACCTCCAAACCGAACATGTGGGAGATGAGGGATCCGGGCTTCATCAAGTGCGGTGTATATTTCCGCTTCTGGTGGGCGAGTTTCGTCTGAGGGTCTCCAGTAGTCTTTCAAGAATATCAACTCTCCAGAGGCAAGATCCAATGCGATATACGCGCGGGTGCACCGGCCCACAGGCGAGTCAGGGGGCGAAAATGGTCGTTGAACAACGTATTCCTGTGGTGAGGCGGGAGAAAAAAGGGAGATGACATGAATGGGAAAGTTAAGATCCATGGTTTGCCGCATCTTTGGGATCCTGCGTTTCGTAGGGTCGGAGAGATGAGTTGAGATGGCAGCATGAAGACGAGACTCTTCTATGCACGTGGCTAACCGTGCTGTGGTATCGAACCCCCGCTCAGCGCGTGAGAGTTGGCCATACCTCCAGAAGAACTCAGCCAAAGGAAGGGGCTCCGCACGGTAGTCAAAGTGGTGGGATACGACCGCACCAGAGCGGTCCCAGCGGATGAACCTTGCATGGTGTCCGCAAATCAGGAGAGAGAGGGTGGACGTGCGGTGCTGACGGGCGAGTTGGTTGGCGGTGTAGGATGTGATGCGACGCCGAGTACGCTTTGCGTCTTCGGTAACGTCGTCAAGAGAGGTAGACAGGTCCTCAACGTCGGTTCGAAACGCGTCCATCTCCGCCGTCGGGTTGATGTCGATCCACATCTCTGCCGACTTCCAATGTGATCCCGACGCGCCAGGTTCCTCGTTGCACAACAGCATACGCGGCTCATCCTTCTTTCCCGCCTTCCCGCCCCCCATGGTTTCTCTCAACACCCATCCAGATGGCAGGAGCCCGTGTTTTCCAACAACGTCGATCTAAAACACGGGTGAACGCGTCAGGTCATGTGGTCATTGGGATGGCGTTCAGGTGGACTTACGAAGGAGTGAGACATGTCATGCTCAGAGGCAGAGATCGTGGGCACGGAGGTGAATTTCACTTTCGCCAGACGAGAGCGAGGAAGTCTCTTGGTTGTTTTCATGAACGCGTCCATGAATTCAGATACCTTGAGAGGGCCAACCCACAGTCCGTGCATCGTGATGGATGTTGTCCGTGTTCGTGAGATAAGTGGTATCAAGTGGCAGCTGTTGACTTGTGGTGTGTGGATAGAAACTATCTAGAGGGATGTGTGGTGGCTCAGGACAAGGATGCTCACGCCACCAAAGTTGGATTTACCAGATTCGGTAGTATCGGCAATCGCCCATTGTCTGTAAGCGCCGATTGCTGGTTGGCCACTCTTGGCTTCAACACTTCGTCAGTCATTCTCTGCTTCAACAAATATTTACTCGTTCATCCATCTCACGAGTATACAAGGACTCTGACGACGTCCAAATGAGAGTATGCGTTCCTTAGGTATGTCAGATACTCCATTTCCTTCGTCTCGAACGCCATACGAACAGTCGTCAGATAATGAATTGTGATAAAGTAAGACTAGAACTACAAGAATTGTCATTCGAATCAGGCTACAGAATGCGTCTAAGATGTCCTTGCCAGTGGAGGGAGGTCTCCGGTTCTGACGAGCACCACCAGTGCTTCCGCTATCCACCCCTCCCCATCTTTCCACCTCCCATTCTTGCCCCAGGACTGCACGATGTCTACAGCGCTAGGAATTTTCTCGTCTACCTTCTTGTTTTTCCACTCTTGTTCGTCTCCCGGGTCGACGAACCCGTCGCACAGATCAAGCAGGTGGTAGCCGACAAGTTCGGAGAGCTCACACTGCAGGATGGTCCATGTAGAGCCGAGAGGCGGACAGTTGAGCAACATGCGAATGAGGGAAGCATACACTGCAGGGACGCTAGGCACTCGTATTGTAGGTGAACGTGGGGAAATGTGGTGGCTTGGTGGCGCAGTTTCCAAATCCGCTTCAGACAGAATGGAAAAAGATTGCGGATAGAGCATGATGTGTTGGGCGAGAAACCCGGAAGTGTCGCGGGTGATGAGGTGTCGCCTCCCCCGAGCTTCAAAGTCTCCGTATACGTTCAAATTGAACTTGGTGGGAGCCGTGAGCGGGAGGCCAAGATCTGCCAAAGTAGTCGAAGCGAGCGCTACTTGGTCATCGGGGACCAGGTAGGAGTAATCCTGAGGCATGATCATCAGCAAAGCGCATCTGTAATACACACTCAACAAGTTACGTACCTTAACCATCAAAGGGACCTTCATTCTCCTGTATATCAACGCCCGCCACTCTATCAATTTGACACCAACCTCCTGTAGTCTCGAAAGAGCAAAATCCAGGACTTCTGCTGGATCGCGGCCTAAGGGCGATTCACCAATGAGCACGAGAGACGTGAAATGTTTTGGCGACGGTCTGGTAAGCGTTTGTGTGAAGGACATGGTGGTTGTGGTTTGGGAGGTTGGTGCGGCAGGATCATGATCTTGTGTGGTTTGTGCGGAGTCAGTTCCGGCTCCGGCTATTGTTGTCGGCGCTTCAAAATAGGTGCCTGAGTGTTCAAATGGCAAATGACAAATGTTACTACACCTACTAGGTAGTAAGTACGAGTCACCTCGGACGCTCGATTGAACTGTAGAGCCCCATACTGCTCACAGTTCAATCGCACTTATATCGTCGCGAAGCTTTGCCTGGGAAACCCCCTAGCACCCGTACTGTTTATCAACCAAAGACTCCGAAATGGCAAGTCGGATCTCCATAACCACCTCCCGCGATGATCAATTCATAGCCGCGTCCGCTCTCTCCCGAGCTCTGGACGAACTGAAAGACTGCTCACACGCCTTCATTGGAGGTTTCGCTTGGGCCATTTTGGGCAGTGATCGGGCGACAGAGATGAGCATCCGTCCTCTCTTTTTCCAAGCCGAGCTTCATCTCACAAGCTTGTCCGCTGCTGTACGATATAGACGTATTGATACAAACAAAGAACATGGATCTCATGGAAATACGAGAGACTCTTTTAGAACTGAACAAACACTTCGCAGTTGCGGGGTTCAAGTTTTACTTTGTCAAGGTAGTTGACTTCTACAATCCGCTTCCCTACGAAGACCTCTATATCCCTATGCACGCAGGAACCTCGCGATGACCTCACTGGGGACAGGCTTGTATTCGCAAGCAAAGATAACGTCTTGATAGAGACGCTGAAAGCTGGCACGCTTGGGTTACCGAGCGTCGCAGGTCCCATCTACGTACTTCAGCACAGTTCTGGTGTTGGTACGGATATGGTCTATTCCGTCAACCAGATATAGGCTGACTTGCGTATATCGACAGCTCTCAAAATTTTGCACCCAGGCGTGCTCATTTTGACCAAGATGAAACGATGGGTCGCTACAAAGGATTCCGATCGCCCGAAGACAGTGACGAAGACTAGGTCGGACAAAAGAGATCTTGATTATCTCGTATTCTGGCTCGTTCAACATGAGATGACTATCGAATTTGAGCTGTATCTAGGAAAAAGGAAGGAGGAGCTTTTGGCATATGTCCGTGCGTATAGAGACTGCATCCCCGAAGGTTCCGAACTACTGGAGGCGTTGCAGACCGCTGTCAAGTCCGACGACTGGAAGCTCCTGTAACTTTATACTTACAGCTATATCCCCAAAACATTCACCAGGTAGACTAGGTGTTGGGGTTGCGAGGCAGGGGTTATTATCTGAACGGCGAAGGAGAATTGCGACCATGACATCGCTTCGGCTTGATCAAAAGCGTATGTTGCGCAGACCGCTAGACAACTCAGTGGATTTCGACTGGTTGTGGTAAAACCATCCCGCACTGCTAGTCAACTCTGCTCGAATGAAAGGGAGGTTTTTGGTTTTCCGCCTCTTCAGAATGTGTGTGAATTGTATGTGAGCTGCGCGAAAGCCATTGAACTCCTCGTAGTGACACCACGCCAAACGAAGATCTCTCGACATATCTATACCTACTATAAACCCCTTTTCAAGTGTTTCGACTGCGATCGAGTAACGCGGCGTGTGTCACTGGACTGTGATCGCGTGAGCTTCTGGTTTGTATGAGGGGGTGTCGACGAGCTTATAGCTGCTACCTTTCTTCGACCAACAGCATCTAGATTTGTACTCCGTGGACGATGGGGCGCCCTGACCTTTGGACGTTTTGAGCTTCCGGTCCTGGGCAATCCACATGAGTCTGCTGAGTTGTCGAAACTCTCCATAATACGACGTTTGCCAAGCCTGATGGACGACCGCCGATGTGGATCCGCTGCAGGCCTCTCCTGTTGGACAGGGTTTTGAAAATCGGACACGGAATGCAAGGATGATACAGAGGGTCGTTGCTCTCCTGGAAACCTGTCACGGAGAACATCTGCCTCTGGCCAGTCGGTCCTCGCGAGAGCGTCATCGAAGTATCGCAAGATAGTAGCAATCTCCACAATCTCCACAAGCGGGCCTTCGTTGAAGTTGTACGCCCTGAAGTGATGCCGAAGCTGCGAAATAAGATCTTGCAATGGAGGACAGGTGAATTCAAGGTCCAAGCAGCCGCAGAGGTACCCAAGCTTCTGCCCACCGCCTGTCATTTCCTCGGCCATATACTGATCGCGGTAATCGAACATTGTCAAGATGGTGCGGTCGGCGGTGCTTTCGAAATGATGGACGGCGCTATACAGCAACACCCAAAAGCACGACTCAATGTCATCAAGAACGTCCTGGGGCTTCTTGGGGTTTGATGCGAGACCGATAGACAGAAACTGCCAAGTTCCCTAAAATGTAACAGCAACGAATGAACATGATGAAAAGGGCGTACAATAACATCTACATAACATACCGTTCGATGCTCGGGCGCGACATCTCCATCCACGAGAAAGCCGTGGTCCCAGTCATTGAGGATACCGTCTCCGTCTTCATTCAGCATGACGTTCCCGTGGCTGACATCACGATGCAACCAGTTGGACTTCCGCGCAGACAAAATACCTGACCGGGGCGTGAGTGAGTGACGCATTCGAGTTCAGACACGAAAAGTTAACTTACATTCGAGAGTATGACGAAAAGTCGCTACAAGCTGTCGAGAGTTCTTTACACTGCTCAAGGGATAGGCAAGGTCTTGTATTATGCGATGATGCCGATACTCAATAAGAGCGCCGTTAGCACACGTCTCTTGGGCATCCTTCCACACTTGAGTCAACGTGCACTGAGGAGAACCGTTATGCCACGGAACGTCACTGCCGACTCGCACTTGAGGAAGATGCGGGACACCGGATTCCTGGAGGGAAGAATAGATATCCGCTTCTGGTAGACGCATGCCATCTATTGGCCTCCAGTAGTCCTTCAAAAAGACAAGCTCGTCAGATGCAAGGTCTAGGGCAATATATGCACGGGTACATCTGCCGGTTGATGAATCGGGGGGAGAAAATGGTCGCTGAACCACATAGTTTAGCGTCGGACCACCAGAGGAAGTAACAGTGAGAACATGGGCGGGGAAGTTGGGATCTGTGGAGCGCTCCATCTTGGATATTTTGCGTTTTGTCGGGTCGGAGAGATGTGTAGAAATGGCTGTATGTAGCCGTGACTCCTCGACGCGCGTGGCTGCGCGTGCCGTTGGGTCAAAACCGCGTTCAGCACGCGAGAGTCGGCCATACCTCCAGAAGAATTCGGCCAACGGAAGTGGCTCCGCACAGTAGTCAAAGTGGTGGGATACAACCGCACCAGAGCGGTCCCAGCGGATGAACCTCGCGTGGCGTCCGCAGATCAGGAGAGAGAGGGTGGATGTGCGGTGCTGACGGCCGAGTTGGGTGGTCGTGTAGGATGTGATGCGACGCCGAGTACGCTTTGCGTCTTCGGTAACGTCGTCAAGAGAGGTAGACAGGTCCTCAACGTCGGTTCGAAACGCGTCCATCTCCGTCGTCGGGTTGATGTCGATCCACATCTCTGCCGACTTCCAATGTGATCCCGACGCGCCAGGTTGCTCGTTGCACAACAACATACGCGGCTCATCCTTCTTTCCCGCCTTCCCGTCCCCCATAGTTTCTCTCAACACCCATCCAGAGGGTAGGAGCCCGTGTTTTTTAACAATGTCGATCTAAAGCACGGGTGAACGCGTCAGGTCATGTGGTCATTGGGATGGCGTTCAGGTGGACTTACGAAGGAGTGAGACATGTCATGCTCAGAGGCAGAGATCGTGGGCACGGAGGTGAATTTCACTTTCGCCAGACGAGAGCGAGGAAGTCTCTTGGTTGTTTTCATGAACGCGTCCATGAATTCGGATACCTTGAGAGGGCCAACCCACAGTCCGTGCATCGTGATGGATGTTGTCCGTGTTCGTGAGATAAGTGGTATCAAGTGGCAGCTGTTGACTTGTGGTGTGTGGATAGAAACTATCTAGAGGGATGTGTGGTGGCTCAGGACAAGGATGCTCACGCCACCAAAGTTGGATTTACCAGATTCGGTAGTATCGGCAATCGCCCATTGTCTGTAAGCGCCGATTGCTGGTTGGCCACTCTTGGCTTCAACACTTCGTCAGTCATTCTCTGCTTCAACAAATATTTACTCGTTCATCCATCTCACGAGTATACAAGGACTCTGACGACGTCCAAATGAGAGTATGCGTTCCTTAGGTATGTCAGATACTCCATTTCCTTCGTCTCGAACGCCATACGAACAGTCGTCGGATATTGAATTGTGATAAAGTAAGACTAGAACTACAAGAATTGACATTCGACTCAGGCTACAGAATGCGTCTAAGGTGTCCTTGGAAGTGGAGGGAGGTCTCCGGTTCTGACAAGCTCCACCAGTGCTTCCGCTATCCACCCCTCCCCATCTTTCCACCTCCCATTCTCGCCCCAGGACTGCACGATGTCTACAGCGCTAGGAATTTTCTCGTCTACCTTCTTGTTTTTCCACTCTTGTTCGTCTCCCGGGTCGACGAACCCGTCGCACAGATCAAGCAGGTGGTAGCCGACAAGTTCGGAGAGCTCACACTGCAGGATGGTCCATGTGGAGCCGAGAGGTGGACAGTTGTGCAACATGCGAATGAGGGAAGCATATACTGAAGTGACGCTAGGCACTCGTATTATAGGCGAACGTGGGGAAATGTGGTGGCTTGGGGGCGCAATTTCCAGTTCCGCCTCAGAAAGTGTGGAGAAGGAATGCGGATAGAGCATGATGTGTTGGGCTGAAAACCCGGAAGTGTCGCGGGTAATGAGGTGTCGCCTCCCCCGGGCTTCAAAGTCTCCGTAAACGTTCAAGTTGAACTTGGTGGGAGCCATGAGCGGGAGGCCAAGATCTGCCAAAGTACTCGAAGCGAGCGCTACTTGGTCATCGGGGACCAGGTAGGAGTAATCCTGAGGCATGATCATCAGCAAAGCGCATCTGTAATACACACTCAACAAGTTCCGTACCTTAACCATCAAAGGGACCTTCATTCTCCTGTATAACAACGCCCGCCACTCTGTCAATTTGACACCAACCTCCTGTAGTCTCGAAAGAGCAAAATCCAGGACTTCCGCTGGGTCGCGGCCTAATGGCGATTCCCCAATGGGCACGAGAGACGTTAAATGCTTTGGCGACGGTCTGGTAAGCGTTCGTGTGAAGGACATGGTGGTTGTGGTTTGGGAGTTGGTGTGGCAGGATCATGATCTTGTGTGGTTGGTGCGGAGTCAGTTCCGGCTCCGGCTGTTGTTGTCGGCGCTTCAAAATAGGAGCGTGAGGGAGTCCAACTTGAATCTTACTAGTGACCTAGTAAGTACGAGCTCGATTGAACTCTGGAGCCCCATACTGCTCACAGCTCGATCGCACTTATATCGTCGAGAAGCTTTGTCTGAGCACCCGTACTGTTTATCAACCAAAGATTCCGAAATGGCAAGTCGGATCTCCATAACCACCTCTCGCGATGATCAATTCGTAGCCGCGTCCGCTCTCTCCCGAGCTCTGGACGAACTGAAAGACTGCTCACACGCCTTCATTGGAGGATTCGCTTGGGCCATTTTGGGCAGTGATCGGGCGACAGAGATGAGCATCCGTCCTCTCTTTTTCCAAGCTGAGCTTCATCTCACAATCTTGTTCGCTGCTGTACGATATAGACGTATTGATACAAACAAAGAACATGGATCTCATGGAAATACGAGAGACTCTTTTAGAACTGAACAAACACTTCGCAGTTGCGGGGTTCAAGTTTTACTTTGTCAAGGTAGTTGACTTCTACAATCCGCTTCCCTACGAAGACCTCTATATCCCTATGCACGCAGGAACCTCGCGATGACCTCACTGGGGACAGGCTTGTATTCGCAAGCAAAGATAACGTCTTGATAGAGACGCTGAAAGCTGGCACGCTTGGGTTACCGAGCGTCGCAGGTCCCATCTACGTACTTCAGCACAGTTCTGGTGTTGGTACGGATATGGTCTATTCCGTTGACCAGATATAGGCTGACCTGCGTACATCAACAGCTCTCAAAATTCTGCACCCAGGCGTGCTCATTTTGACCAAGATGAAACGATGGGCTGCTACAAAGGATTCCGATCGTCCAAAGACAGTCACGAAGACTAGGTCGGACAAAAGAGATCTTGACTATCTCGTATTCTGGCTCGTTCAACATGAGATGACTATTGAGTTTGAGCTGTACCTAGGAAAAAGGAAGGAGGAACTTTTGGCATATGTCCGCACGTATAGAGACTGCATCCCCGAAGGCTCCGAACTACTGGAGGCGTTGCAGACCGCTGTCAAGTCCGACGACTGGAAGCTCCTGTAACTTTATACTTACAGCTATATCCCCGAGACATTCACCAGGAAGACTAGGTGTTGGGGTCGCGAGGCAGGGGTTATTATCTGAACGGCGAAGGAGAATTGCGACCATGACATCGCTTCCGAGTCGGCTTGATCAAAAGCGTATGTTGCGCAGACCGCCAGACAACTCAGTGGATTTCGAGTGGTCGTGGTAAAAACATCCCGCACTGCTAGTCAACTCTGCTCGACTGAAAGGGAGGTTTTTGGTTTTCTGCCTCTTCAGAATGTGTGTCAATTGCATGTGAGCTGCGCGAAAGCCCCAGGCATCAGACCATTCTTGTTGACCGCGTCGATCTGAGGAGCGACTACGTCAGTGCTACCGTATGGTATCGCCAGTGGGCAGGGACACTCACAAATGGCTTGTAAATCTGGCCCTGTTAATCGTGGTAAGAAAATCGGCGTTGGGAGGGAGGAACTCCTCCATGAAGCCCTGAGCAGGGATTGGACCGCAGTAATATGCGGACATCTCTTTGCGGACTCGATTCTTCTTGTTGACAGTAATAGAGTCTTCAATGGCGGCGTGCTTTGCGCAACCAAACTGGCTGAGCATGTTCGGAGAATAATCGTGTCGTATGAGTGGGGACCATGATGATAGGCAACAGGGGCGGAAGAGGGGGAAGAAAAGTCGAAGGGAAAGCAAAGACATACCGAAGTGAATTATTATAATGCAGAGGCGTTTGGGCCAATCAATTCAAGTCACGCTGAACGCGATGACTGAAACCAAGTTGAGCTTCCCTTGTCGTTTCCGAGGGGAGGATGAATGAAGAGTCAAAAATCAGTCCATCCGTATGGCAGAAATACCGAAGATAATAGTTACCTCGTTGTGTTTTGCTCTGAGTTTGTTGGCACATGACGAACACGAGGTGATTGGCCAAAGCACATTTGGGCGCTTGAGAACAATGGGCCACTGCCGAGCGAGCCCAATTTGGGAAGTTCAACTTGGTTTCAACCATCACGTTGCGTGTGACTCAGACCCAGCACTCTGCCTCAGGCCACGTTCTACTGGCCATCGCATATTGTATTGATTGGCCATAACGCCACTGCATAAAGCCATCCGCATTTCGGTATGTCCTCGTCTTTCCTTCCCCTCACCTTCCCCTCCCCCCCCCTCCCATCCGCCCCTGCTGCCTATTATCATGGCGCCCACTAATACGACACAATCTTCTCCGAACAAGCTCACCGAGTTTGGTCGCGCAAAGCACGCCGCCGTTGAAGACTCTCTTACCGTCAACAAGAAGAATCTCCGCAAAGAGATGTCTGCATACTACTGCGGTCCAATCCCTGCTCAGGACTTCATTGAGGAGTTCCTCCCCGTCAACCTCGGCAATATTCCCAACTCTCTTTTGAATCGTATCCAGTTCACCAAGGTCACTGCACACGCCAAATCGGAGAGCCAGATGTACAAGCCATTCGTGAGTGTTTCTGGCCATTAGTAACACTATCCCTCAGAACTGACGTAGTCTCTCTTCAGATCGACGCAGTCAACAAGAGCGGCCTAATGCCTGGCTACATTCTGGTGGACATCTCAAACTCAGGGGAGGACGAGACGGGGTCCAAACCGGATGTCGGTGCATTCAAAGGGGTACGGGGCAAGTGGAAACGCGAAGGAGTGGATAGATGGGTGTGGGACTCATCAGAGATGTGGATTGAGTTCAAGTTTGACCTTTCCCATGACGCGTTCATTCCGACCCCCACGTCAGACGAGGAAGAGGCCAAGACGCTGGATCACGACACCGAGAAGGCCCTCGAGACCCAGGGCCAGCTTGCATTGTACGCAACGAGGCAGCTCGCTCGCCAGCACCGCACCTTCGCCATCTCCATTCTCATCTGCGGCAGCCATGCTCGCTTCATCCGCTGGGATCGTAGCAGAGCCGTCGTCTCCGAGAGATTCAACTACGTCGAACAGCCGCGCATCCTCGCCGAGTTCTTCTGGCGCTATGGCCAGCTGACGGATGTCCAGCGGGGATTCGATCCTACTGCACGTCTCGCCACGAAGGAGGAGGCTGACCTTCTCGTGGAGAAAATCAAAGAGCATGCGAATCGCGAGGGCCGCAAGATCCCCGACATCGAAAAGAACACTCTGAGCGCGTACTACCAGCCGCATGTCATCACCGTCGCCGGTGCCACTCCCAGTGAAGAGTCTCTTACGCGGGAGTACGTCGTGCAGCGCCCCCTCCACCCACCCGAGTCCCCCATTGGCCGCTCCACGCGTGTGTATTTCGCGGTCGATACCGTTTCACAAGAGCTCGTCTGCCTCAAAGACTACTGGCGCCCCATCGACAACAACCGGCCGCCGGAGTCCGATATCTACAAGAGACTTCGCGACGCCGAAGTCCCTCATCTACCCACTGTTCGGCACTCTGGAGACGTTCCCCTTGACTCCTCTGGGGCTGCGTTTCAAGAGACACTGTCCCAGGAGTGGCTCGCTGACTATCTGGCACGAACTGGGCTGGTTCCTGATCAGCCTTCTTCAGGAGAGGATGACACGGAAGAAATCGGAACCAGTGATGAGAATGTGGGAGTGGACGGTGAGGGAGAGGGCGAGGATATGGATGATTTTGTGGAGCATGATGAAACGCGCAGTGATGTGGACAGTGAAGAAAGCGAGAGCGATGAAGAGAACGAAGAGGAAGAGGATGGTGCAACGAGCGATGAAGGGGGAGAAGGAGATGGCCCACGGGAGGACGATAAGAAGCAAGAAGCTGAACCGGATGACGTGAAGGAAACGCCAGCAAAATTGAGATTGTGCCTTTCGGCCAGTTTCAGAACGTACCGACATCATCGTGTGGTCCAGGAGTTGTTGTACCCCCTATCCACGGCGAAGAGCTCCAAGGAGCTCGTGAAAGCAATCAGAAACACAGTGAAATGTACGTGATTTCTTGATATTCCTCTGGATCATACTCAATTCCGTTCTCCCTCAGGCCTCAAGGAAGCTTATGCAGCTGGTGTCATGCACCGAGACGTCAGCTCCGGAAATGTGATGGTAGACGAGAGTGGTAGCGGTATTCTCAATGACTGGGATCATGCTCTGATCCTCGATGAGAATCGGGTAGCAGCCTCTCGACGCACTGTAAGTCTATCTGATGTTGACCAAAAAACAGACCTCTGATTTTCTTTGCGTCACACAGGGCACCTGGCAATTTCTTTCTATCGCACTTGGATCGGATGCAAGAAAGACACACGACATACTTGACGACTTAGAGTCCTGCTATTGGGTCCTCTTCTACCAGGCACTCCATCACTTCAAGAGCAACGAGGGAACTCGCGAATCACTCGAAATGTTTGACGAGTATAAAGAGCGCGTTCTTCCTGGCGGGATTTATGTGTGTATGGGTGGCACACTGAAATTGGTCCACTTGGTTCGTCCCTATAAGCCCGTTCAGTTCGACAGCCACGGCCTTGATGTTGTCATGCAAGGGCTTTCGAAGCAGCTCCAACGATACTATGCTCCCTCTCCCAATTTCGAGCGTCTCCGTCGACGATTGCTGCAAAGGCCTGGCCATGCAATGCTCACCACCATCAATGCAGCGCTGAAGGGGGGTCCGTGGCCGAAGAACGATCGGTTACCTGATAGGTTTCCTCGAATTTCCGCTCGCGCCGAGAGGAAGGTCATTGATGCCGCGCGCCGCACGACAGAGACTACAACGACACTAGCTTCAGCCCAGCTGCTAGCGGGTCGTTCTGGCGACAAATCATTCCTGCCTCGCATCCCTCCCATCGCTGGGCCGTCCCAATCGTCTGGTCGCGTCACTCGCTCTACCACGAAGCGGTCCCTGGATGTGGAGGCGGCGAACGACGTCTCTGGGTCTCCGGTGGTGACGGGTGACAGTGCCAGGTCGAAGCGGAGGAAAGTTGAAACCGAAGTGCCGACAAACATGGCTACTACTCGCTCGCAGACTCGGCGGAGTAACGGCGCCACTAGGTACTCTCGCAGAACTGGGAGGAAGTGATGTGTTCTTGTTGACGAGAGAGGCGGCATTTCTGTATATCGGTATCTGTATCATTTTTAATGAAGCCTAGGATTAATGCTTTGTATTCACTCATGCAATACCATCCACAAGCTTATAATGATCAGTTTCTCAAAGCGCTGGAGACGCGCATATCACGTGCTATGACCCATTTCTTGGTCGTCCGACTTTGCGAAGCTTGACGACGACCGACCTCAATGTCCTCCACATCTCCGCCTCCGACCTCCTTGTAGCTCAGCACCGCGAGCGCGTTCTTGCGGACATCAATGCAAATTGGACTCGGCTGGAATGTGACATTCCTAGTGGCGTTCCTTGGCCTTCTGGTTTCACTCACGACCAAGATTCTCTCTTCCCCGGTGCTGCTCATCCTCCTGCTTCCGTTGCTGTTCGTTCTGCTTGCTTTGGGGTTTCTCTTTCTCAACATTCTGCTGGGATATGCTCTGGATGTATCTGGAACTCCTGTTTCCAATCCACTTCCTCTCGCAGCACGGCCATTGGCATTCTCCACTCCCGCTGCATGGCAAGCAGCCTTGACGCGATCACAATGGTCCCACAAGTCACCACAGTCCCTTCCGCCGCTTGTCCCGGAGTCGCCAGCTATTTCAGCTGCTGTGAATGATATCCTCATTCTAATTGTGCGCGACTTCGTCTTGACCTGGTACAAGGAGGTCTCTTCCTCCCCGTCGTTCCCCACCGCTGTCTCCGCCACGATCCATGCTTCACTTCAACGCTTGCTCACACGGATGACTTCCATGGACGTCTCTGCTGTGGTCGTGAACCGCATTATCCCAAAGGTCACCGCCCACATTGAGCAATTCCGTCAGTCTGAGATCGCTCTCCGCGGCGCAGGTTTGGAGCGGCGTCTCACCCAATCCGAGGAGCTCGATCTACTCCTCGCCAGCAGGTACGCCAGTAGAGGAATGGGGAAGCTGCACTCCGCAGTGGACAACCTGTCAACAACTTTCACGAAGCAGACGGAGGAGGCGCATTTGCGAGCCTTGGTGGATCGGGCACTCCCTCACATACTCCCGGAAAATGAAGCCAAGAGTACGGCGGTGAAGATAGTCGTAAGGGAAATTGTGGCGTGCGCTGTACTATATCCCCTGATGGATATGCTGGCGGACCCCGACTTTTGGAATAGGTCAATTGATCAAGTGGTGCGTGTTCTCGTCTCTTCAATGATAGCATGGTCTCAACGAATTGCAGGCAGGAGCAGCCATTCGTCAACAGTACGCCGTCTTATGATGATGACCCACCGCTCACCACTGATTATGATTTTAGGAGGCTTATTTCGAAAGTTCGCCACGTTCTGGAGACGCAGATCCCTCGGCCAATTTCTCGAATTTCCCAGGATACGGTCGCACCTTCAGGGCCAGAAACCATCACTATCCGTACTGATCCTCGTCAGTTTGAGTCCTTCCTTCGCAGTATTAGTCGTTGCTCGTCTTTACTGGATGCTAGAAGACTAAAGAATGACATTATGGGAGAGATTCGCCGGACAAGAGCTCTGCTGGGTGAGTCCTTTATATACCCTATGTTCTTGCATGATCTGAGCCCGCCGACCAGCAAACCACGAGAACGATGACTGGATCAACGGTCAGAAAACCGAGGATGTGGTTGCCTTCCTGGATAGACTCTTCACAGCTAAACGCAAAGTTGAGAAACGCATCATCGTGTTGGGAGGTGACGCGGACTCTAGGTCTACCCATCAGCCCTCTTTTAATGACACCAGCTCATCCAAACGTCTCACTTTGCGCGACATTCTGACGAATCCGACCTCTCTCTCGTATTTTATGGAATCCATGGACCGTCGACGCCGTTACTTACTGGTGCAGTTCTGGTTGACCATCGAAAGTTTCAAGAACCCCCTTGAATCCGTTGATTCAGATAGCTCCGAGGACGAAGACTATGCAATCCATGATCCTGCTCGCTCAGCTACGCTTAAAGATGACATTTCTGTCATTCTGCAAGTATTTACTCGTTCATCTCACAATTATACAAGAACTCTGACGACGTCTAAATGAGAGTATGCGTCCGCATCTAGGCATGTCAGATACTCCACTTCCTTCGTCTCAAACGCCATGGCCGCCTTCTTCAGAATGTTTGCCAACTGTCTCTAAGCCGTGCAAAAGCCACTTAATTCCTCGTCATCTCCCCGCATATACTTCCAGAGCTGTGCAAACAATTGATGCACACCATCTTGAGATGGTGTCAGAAGGCCGTACAGCTCAGTGAGGGAGGATGCGTCGCTGACGAGAAAAACGGTCTGACAGTGATACTACACGGCCAGAAGGTGATCCAAGCCTGAGGATCGATTTAGGAAAATTCGGCTCAGTATTGGTTAGGAGTCGCCCGGCGTGAATGTCATGTGTGATACCGAGGCGCGAAACCCTGTGCATGTTGTTTGATTTCGTTAGAAACTATTTTTCTTCCTTACGTCGTGCAAATATACTCTGACAATTCTACGGTGTTTGGCGTGAGGGTCCAATAGGGTTTCGAGAATGGGAGAAGCACACGTTGACATCGCTTCGTGCCTCGGTTTGCTCAAACTCAACCTGAGGTCAACTTGAAAGTCATCCCCCGGCTCAATCCACATCAAGGTGTGCGGACAACCTGATACAGCTTGGACTCTGAGTCTCAGCTGTCTCAATGCTATATCCGTCAAGTTGAACATTAATATCGCTATATACTTTGTAAGTTATCCGCCAGTGTGTTGTAATGCAAAAATCTTAGTAGGGGTGTATTCACGAGAGATAACTGTCTGTATTTGAGTATTTTTGAAAGTAGTAACTCGAAGGGAGGACAGTCGCAAAGTAGTCGGGGTCAGGACGAGTTGAACTCAAAGATGTTCCAAGTTCAAGACGCCGAGGACATACGACACCCTTGGCACGTTGTTGACGCCATGGTAACCGTTGCGGCAGTACATGTTGCCTCTCTCCCTCGTTCTGACCTCTCCATTCCGCTATCTTCCTTTCCTTCCACTCCCATCACCCAATTCCGACTCGTTCTTATCCTCCTTGACCGCATAATGAGGTTTCAAACGGCTCGTCGATTAACACTACACTCTCGGTCATTGTGCCCTCCTGCCCCCCTTGCCATCCCTCAACATGATAGCCAGCCAACGCACGCCACTCCCGCAATACTACATCACATCCCCTAACGCCTCCAACCTCTCGACACACTTCCAATTCTTGCCTGTATCCCCTTAAAATCCAGCTTTGACATGACCCTTGTAAGTTTCCCCCATTCCCCCATAGGTCTTGGCACTGACTTTGCGCGATGACTTCCAGATTTACCATCTCAACGAGTCATTGGGCCCAGGGGTCACAGCAGACCTCTCGATTCGCTCAGCATTCCGCCGAGCGACTCCATGTACACCTTATCCATCACGGTCTTGTCTACCGACTCCCTCACATCCAGCATCATGTCCCCCGCTGACTTCGTCGTGTCAGCCCTCTCTCGTAGTGGGTCATTATAGGAGTCATGGCAGGTAAGCATGATTGACTCGCGACGCCGCCTCTTCCGCCCTCTCAAACCAATCATATCGCTTTCAAAAGTGAGTCCATTCCGAGTCAATGAAATTCCATGATTGTCCTAATTCAACATCTGGCTTCTCTCTCCAGCTCCGACCACCTCACCAACGCTCCTACGTCCTCTGGGAAAGTCAGATGTTCATTGTAAGTATTTGTGCTGACTACCTACTTACTTATATATACTGACACTCCCTTTTTCTATTGTTCAGCGTATTGATTACTCGGATACCCTCCTCAAATACACGGCTCATGGGTGGTCGCGCAAGATCATCATTGAACCGTCATGACCCCCTGTTCCAGATACCCTCACTATTCACTCATCGCCCGCCCGCCCACCTCAGAATGTCGCATCACCATCCCTTCGTGAAAATACCTTGTTTTAGTTCCCTTGTAAAGTAATAGCTTACTGTGTTTGTTCCCACCTATGTATTGTCATAATATATTTGTTTTTATTCATCCTTTGGACGATAGTTGAATAGTGAGTGTTGGGCTCAAGCTCACCAGTCGTTGATGGCCATTTGCATTCAATCGGCGTATTATCATGGCCCCATACCTTACTTCCTCAAGCCACCCACTGAGTTTTCTGAGACAGCCAAACACCCTGTAAGATGATACTCGCGCGTTGGGTGATTCTTGCCGCTACACGATCCGTAATACGTTTCACCCGCCGGATTACCCGAGAGTCATCCTCAGGTTGAACTCGCTTGGGGCGAGGGCGCTGTGTGACGCAAGCTCAAATTCGTTGATCGTCGAAACAGATCATGTTCCTGACTTCATCCTCCGAATCGTGAGGGAAAATTCGGCTCAGTTCACTTCTCAGACAAACCTCAGGAATATAGGCGCCAATTCATCCTTAGGTTGGTAAGTCCGTCTGGGTGTGTAATAGACCCGTGACTGATCTCTCGGTCACTGTTTTGGTCCACCTAGGGGAGACTGGTCAAAATCACGCAGTTACCTCCTCTCCCAATGCTGAGTTTAGATTCATTCAGCTAGATCATCCTTAGACCGCTGTATTTTCTAGCCTTCTTTGATTACCGCGAGTTCATTGAGAGACTCGAGAACCTGCTTGCCGGACGGTAGAACCAATTATGGAGGAGACTCCGTTACAGTGAGAAGTGTTTGGGCATGTAAACATATTCATAACGGTGCATACCGGCTCAATTCGGCCTATAATACATCAACCAACCTTCTCTTCTGTGCGGCTCACTTGAGGCCAGTCGCGCCCATCGCCGACGCCACGTATCAGCAGCAAGAACGGTGCTAGCTACCCGCGACCTTGTCATTGGTCTAGTGCCAGGACTTGGAGTGACCTTTTCCCTAGTCACAGGGCTCCTCTTCGACTTCTTCGGAGCAGAACTCGGTCCAGCCTGAGTTGAACCATCCGGTGCTTCGTTAGATCGCTTCACTCCATGTGCAACTTGGTGCGGTTGTCTTGCTGGTAGTCGCGCGAGCAGCGACACTCTGCTGGTGTTCCAAGAGGTTGTCCTTGTTCTGAACATGCCGCGCTATGCGAGGAAATCGGTCTCGAGTCGCCGGATGTTCAGTCCAATCTAGGGAAAGCGCATCCGCAAATATCTTCGTGACAGCCTGTGGGGCCGCTTCCAATTCCTGCGACAAATGGACATTGCGAAAGAATCCGCGAACCAGCTCTGTCAAGTTCTGGAGATTTTGACACTCGAAGAGCACCAGCCCATCCTTTCGCTGTCGCATAAGATACATACCTTTGATACTTCCACCAGTCGTTTCGATCCTGCTGGCCTCCGAACGTTCGTCAAACGTAAGCAGATTCTTCACTGCGCGTCACTGGAAAAGTGATGTATGGCGATGTAAAGCAGAACCCAATAGCACGATTCAAGGTCGTCAAGAAGAGTGTGGGGTAAAGTGGGATTCTCGGCCAGTCTGACGGATACAAATTGCCAAGTTCCCTACGAATAGTTTATCAGTGATATTGAAAGTTGAATAGGATGTAGATATTACTGACTGGTCGGCTGTGCGCAGGTGTGCGTCCAGGGATAACTTTCACACACACGTCCCAACCACCCAAAACACCCCTCCCATCCTTATCAAGCATGAGAGTCTCAACGCTAACGTCTCGATGCATCCAGTCAGCTTTGCGAGCCAGAATAACAGCTTGTAAAAATCAGGGTAATATTAGTGATTGAATTCTGACGGATTACAACGATGGAACATACTTTGACAAGCGTTTCCAATAGCTTCTGTTATCTGTCGCGAATTAGTTGCAGTTACTAAGAGGAACCAACAAGTCGCACACGACACGATGATGTCGACGTTCCTTCACCTCCTCGGAAGAGCACATATCTTGTCGTCCAGCCCAAGTCTGTGATAGCGTGCGCTGAATATTGCCATCGGGATATGTCACATCCTGCCATCCGGATGTGAGGGAGGTAGGGGACCTTCGCATCCCTGAGCTCGTTGTTGACGGTGGCCTCCGATGGACGAGCACCATCATCGCTGTCCCCCGTTCTCCAGTAGTCCTTCAAAAGCTCCAGAATCCCGGATTTGACGTTCAACGCGACGTACAAACGAGAAGAGCGGCCAATCGCGGACTGGGGCTCGAAGAAAGGACGCTGGACTAGGTATTCATAGCTCTCCCCGTCCGAACCCTCAACTTGAATGGAATAGCACCGGTATTTGGAACTAGAGATGTTCAGCAGAGTTAATGGGTTGTGGCCATTGTTATCCCGATAAGCCTTCACTTCCGCCGCCAGCCTTAGTTGTTGCTGCGGTGATGCCTCGCGAACCGTTGGGTCGTGACCACGCCCCGGACCGTCCAGCTGGGCGTATCTCCAGAAGAACTCCGCAAGAATGATAGGGTGATGCCGGTAGTTGAAGTGTTTAGATACCATGGCCGCTCCACGATCCCAGCAAATGAAGCGAGCGTTCTCGCCACATATGAGGAGGGAAAAGATAAAAGTACGATGTTGGTGGGAAAACTGGGCAGCGGCGTAGGATGCGAGCTGCCCTCTGGTCTCTTCCAGCTCTTCAGCAGAAATCCTTTCGAGAAACGCCTGCAGGTTCTCATAGTCGTGACGGTGAGGATCCTGGTTAATAAGACGCTTGAACTCTATCCACATTTCCATTGTGATCCACCCCCATACTGCTTGACCGCCATTCGACGAGGTAATACGAAGCATGGACACATCTGGGGCAAGCTTGATTCCGTTGAACACTCGAGATGAAGCGCTGCTTTTGACCAGTCGGTAAGGAGAGCCCTTGGAGAAAACGCAATTGTTGATGATATCAACCTACAATTGGCCATGTCACAGAATCAGCAGATGTGGGCACAGCGAACGCGATACCAAGAACTCACGAATGGATCATACATGTCTTGCTCATGTACGGGCTTCGTAGGCATTGACAGAAAGCTGACCCTTGAGAGGCGTTTCGGTGCGATCTTCTTCGTCTTCATGAAGGAGTCCATGAAAACTTGCGGGTCAATTGCACCGACCCAATGTCCAGACATGTCCCGACCACAGCTCTGCTGAATTTGCTTTGCTGTCCGAAGCTCAGCGTTATGAGTATCCGTGTCGGAGACGGTAGGCTTATACGGGGAGGTGTGAACAGTCGAATGGCCAGTGCGAGGAGTGCTTGGTGTTTCTGACTCGGATTCTGCATCGGACATGATGGGAGGAAAAGGACATAGGGAACGGGAGGGAAACTAACAGAGACACTTCTTTCTGATATATATACAGCGCCATCCAACTTAGAACAATGGCCACCGGTTATTGATGTGATGTGCTGAAGAGTTGAATTTGGGTGTGAGGGGACTGGTACTATGTGACCGCTTGGCCATGGTTCAAGCTTGCTCACGGCGATCGGACTTGGCATGGCATCAACCCCATTGTCTGCTGCTTATGTAAGACCACGCCTTCAGAGTCGCGATGCTCTCAAGAACAAGTCTAGGAACAGCGATGACAGGTTTCCAAACGCAAAGTCGATCTATCTGATATTCAAGGACAATAAAAATAGGTAAATCAAGATACAACAAATTACGGGGTAATTGCTCCGAAGAACGACAGTCAGCCAACACCAAACTGAACAGCTAACTCTTCGAAAGCAGTAGCCGCTTCGACTGAGAACGTGTGAGACGCTGCGCTGATCTCGTTTGAGAACGGGTCGTACGCCTGCTGCCCAAGGCCTCCAATGACTTCGGCTTGCACGACCGACCGACACGAATCCGACGTACCGGATTTCCAGAAGACTCAGCCTCGGTTCTTTGTCTCTTGGAGCTCTGGGTTGTGTACTCGTCACTTGATTCGTGAAGAGCACGGTCTCGACCATCCCCCCGCAAACGTTTCCCAGTCTGCTTCGAGGATTTTAGTGCAGTGGGTGGTAGAGGCGGATCAGACATCTGGGTGAACTGTGTGGTAGGGGCGGGGGTAGCCATGGCGTAGCGTTGCTGTCGAGGAAAGCGATCTGGAAGCACGTCTGAGGCAGCCCAGTCTTGTCGGGATAACGCAGCATCGAAGAGTGCGAGAATTGCACGACCGACGACGTCCGCATCATTCAGAGAGCGCCCCCCGTGGAAGAACCTGAAGTATACGCGCAGTCCCTCGGTCAAGTCTTGGAGCGGCGGACAAGAGAAGATGACTTTGCTGTACTTGATAAGAAAATGCATCTTCTTCGCCCCACCTCTCATGTCCATATCCCCTGTCTCGTCATCACGGTAGTCAAACATTTCGAGAACACGGTGGTCCGCTGTGCTATCGAAATGATGAAGTGCGCAATACAAGAGCACCCAGTAGCACGACTCTATATCATCCAGCACGTCATGAACCTTTTTTGGGTCATCCTGGAGTAATATGGAGAGGAATTGCCAGGTTCCCTGTCATCACAATCTGAGACTTGAATGCACGAAAGTATAATGGAACCACGTACAGTGCGAGGTGGCTGTACTTGATGATCTGGGTCAATTTTGAAACCATGATCCCAATCGTTCAATATACCATGACCCTCCGCGTTCAACATCATGTTGCCAGTGCTGAAGTCACGGTGCATCCAACCGTTCCTGTGAGCATACAAAATGCCTAGATCTGAAATCAGAGAGGTTCTTTGCGAAAGAAGTATCGAGCACGCACATTCTAAACCATTCCTGACAGCAGCCACGAGTTCTCTGGAGTTATTGACCGCGGTTAGGGGGTAGGCAAGGTCTTGCACAATTCGGTGTTGGATATACTCCTTCAACACGCCATGCGCACAGAACCGCTGCGAATCCTTCCATATATGTGAGACCGTGGAGTGAGGGGCTGTGACGTCTGCCGATGAAACATCACCTCCGCATCTCACACGGGGTAGATGGGGTAGTTGTGCGTCATGAAGAGCGGCGTATATCTCAGCCTCTGGAAGGCGTATATCGTCCAACGGTCTCCAATAGTCCTTCAAGAATACCAGCTCGTCAGACGCAAGATCCAAGGCAATATATGCACGAGTGGATCGGCCAGCTGGTGCATCCGGTGGAGAAAAGGGTCGCTGGACCACATAGCCTTGTGTCGAGCCATCAGGAGAGGTGAAAGAGATAACATGCGCCGGGAAGTCGAAAGCCATGGATCGTTCCATCTTGGGTATCTTGCGTTTCATAGGGTCGAAAAGATGAGTCGAGATGGCAGCATGAAGACGAGACTCTTCTATGCACGTGGCTAACCGTGCGGTGGTATCAAACCCGCGTTCAGCACGCGAGAGTCGGCCATACCTCCAGAAGGATTCGGCCAACGGAAGTGGCTCCGCACAGTAGTCAAAGTGGTGGGATACGACCGCACCAGAGCGGTCCCAGCGGATGAACCTTGCATGGTGTCCGCAGATCAGGAGAGAGAGGGTGGACGTGCGGTGCTGACGGGCGAGTTGGGTGGTCGTGTAGGATGTGATGCGGCGCCGAGTACGCTTCGCGTCTTCGGTAACGTCGTCAAGAGAGGTAGACAGGTCCTCAACATCGGTTCGAAACGCGTCCATCTCCGCCGTCCGGTTGATGTCGATCCACATCTCTGCCGACTTCCAATGTGATCCCGACGCGCCAGGTTCCTCGTTGCACAACAGCATACGCGGCTCGTCCTTCTTTTTCGCCTTCCCGTCCCCCATAGTTTCTCTCAACACCCATCCAGAGGGCAGAAGCCCGTGTTTTCCAACAACGTCGATCTAAAGCACGGGTGAACGCGTCAGGCCATGTGGTCATTAGGATGGCGTTGAAGTGGACTTACGAAGGAGTGAGACATGTCATGTTCAGAGGCGGAGATCGTGGGCACAGAGGTAAATTTCACTTTCGCCAGACGAGAGCGAGGAAGTCTCTTGGTTGTTTTCATGAACGCGTCCATGAATTCGGATACCTTGAGAGGGCCAACCCACAGTCCGTGCATCGTGTCTGGATTCAGAACGAGTTCGTATAAAGAGCAGTATCAATGTATGAGGGCGAGTTATATTCGCTTTCCAGCGCAAGCTCTGTGTGTGGGTGGTGGCTCAGAACAAGGAGGTTCGAGCTTGGGCGCCACCAAAGTCGGACTTGCCAAATCCAGGTTCAAGCGCGCGCCAATCTTCAACAAGTCGCTTTACTCAGGAGTCTCACACAATCCATGGCGATTAAGAAAGAGATTCTCAGAGCATATTTTGAATGGACGACACCTCTGTGGCTTGCGAAAACAAGGACGAAGAATATTTGGGAGAGAATCCTCGCAGTTCCAAGTCTGCACCGACGGAGCCGCCGGCGTATTATTCACGCTTTTACTGTGCACTCTCGACCTCCACCGCTTTCACAATCGCCAATGTCTGGACTTTTCAGAATGACAGATTACTGATAAAGTCCGACATAAAGTAAGCTGGCAGAATGAGCAGTTGCCAGTGGCGAGACGTTGTGTTTGTGATATTGGCGCCCATACTTCCAAGCACCCTCCCGCGGCGTTTGGTATCTTTTCCACTATAATGTTCAACCAACTTATCCGCTCCCCCTTCACTTGACCCTATGGCACTCTTCACACGACACACCGACAAATCGATCGTCGCTGTATCAGCGGAGCTGAACGATGAGGCCGACTGGCAGACTGGCATCTTGAGGCACTTTGACTATCACCTCAATGTCTGCGCGTTTGCGTTTGAACCTGTGATTGGTTTGCTTGCTGTCGGTATGTCGATCCACATTTCCCTCGTTTCAAAATAAACCTTGGAATCTGTCTTCAGGTACCACGAAAGGTTTGGTCGACATTCATGGAGCACCTGGGGTCCATGTTCGGTTGCTTGTGAACGACAATGCGAAGATCAACCTGCTTCAATTCGCCACCTCTTTATCTCGATTGCTTTGCGTGGGTCAGGAACACATCGTCCCTGTGGAGGAGTAAATGATTGAACTGAGCTGTTAGACGAGCATGATAGGCTGTACGTGTGGGACCTCACTACTCCTGGCAAGCCCAGGTTGCAGAAGATAATGAACTATCGACACCCTGTCACGTGCGTTTTGTTTTCATTCTCGTTGAGACGTTGCGATGATGTTCCCTGGGTCTCGGGCTAGTGCATTGGCCCTTTCGCCCTCCCATCAACATGTTCGTGCTTCAAAATATGCACGAGATCTATCAACCAACTGAAGGAAGGTTGCTTTTAGGCTTTCATCGCATTGGCAAACGGGGAGGTGCATACATATGACCTGTTGTGTTCACGCTCTTCTCCATATACAATGCCGAACCTTTGGAGATTATATGAGGAGAAAATGGTAGCAAGAGGGGCATCTCTCTCGCCGTCTGATCCATCGGTGTCGTACGTTCTACGTGCTTTATCTTTTGGATCATTGCTGATAAAGGTATTTTAGACACATCCCTTTGGATTTGATGGTACATCCTCGAGACTTAAACTTGCTGTTTGTCGTGTACGGAGGTGAGCTTCCCTGGTCGTTCACATTTCGGGTTGTGCTCAACACCGAACGCAGGTGGGGTTGTTTTGTCTGACCTAGTAAGCACTCAGTCCATGACCTAAAGCAGACTACATGACTGATACTGATTCGGTCCAGTCGCAACGGAATATTCTTCGTGCGTACGAACTCGAATTGCCCCCAGGAGCCCCAGGCGGCGCTGGTTATGCGGCCCCGGATCTCTTGACTTCTCGCAAGCCGTCCGTGACGGCATTCGCCGTTCATCCTTCTGGTCACATCCTCGCAATTGGACATGCAGACGGTTCAATTGCCTTTTGGGCCCTTGAGGACGAGGACAAACCAGTACTGGTTAGGACGCTTGATGAAGATGACACCAATTTGGTTGACGCTGACAAGCTCAACGAAATGCTCTCCACCCATCATTCTCCTCCTGCTCCTCGCGAACCAATCTTCAAGATAACCTGGAGCGGGTTCCCTAACTCCTCCGATCCTCGCGGAGGAGAGACCACCCTCACAGTGTTGGGTGGTCTTCGCAGTGACGAACCTCCTGGCGTCACAGCATATTTGTTCCCTCCTCTGAACCCCGGAGAACCACCATCCCCCGTCGATCCGTCCGCAGGTCTCCACCCATTCTTTAGGGCCGCCATAAAGAGATCCCTTTCACCAATCAATGTCCATACCTACATCACGAACGGAATTACTCAAGATTTCCTTCTCATCCCTCGGGATAGTCCGCATTTCTCTGGCACATGGGATCCTGTCTCTATTCTCGTGATGTCGGAGTACGTGGGTCGCACTCGTGCTGTGGAAGCATACGAGTTTCCTCCCACTTCTTTCACGTCGAAGGTGGCCTCAACATCGGTTCTTCACGCGGATGACGTCACACATCCTTTGGAATCGCATCCCACTATTGAAACCGATCCCATCGAGGATCTCACGAGCGAGTTGGCAGATACTCTCGAGTTTATGCAGGGGACAGATGATCCACGTTCACTTAGATTACCATCCAGCCTCTGGACTGGCGCGAACGGTGTTGTGGACGGGCAACTGATTGCTCTGGAGCGTGACGCGTATGAGACCTTGGTGGATGACAGGGAGATTAGCGATACGTACGAGTTACCACTTTGTGGGGGAGTTGCCTGGGTGGAAGACTTCGAGGGTGAGATGAAGCTCATGAAGGTGAACCTGATCCAATCTGCCATTCGAAGTATGATTTAACATTGATCTACTAGTTGCAACCACGTCGCATATTCATGACTAACCATCGCGACCTCACGATACGTTTCCAAGACATCAGCTCTCAATTACTCGTCAGCTCCAGCACCTCTCCTTTGAAATACTCATTCCCAAGTCCACTTCCAATTCTCACCATCGACTTGACCAGCGCACTCAGCGATCCAGCGATCGTCACTCGCACGTCTCCGAAGTTCATAGATGAAGCGCAGATCGCATCCGTCCACCTTGCCACAGAATCGTTGGAATGTGCAGCAGTGTTGCATACTGGAGAGGTCATTTTATACCGCCTCATACATTCCGGAGGACTCCATCATCCCGAGGATGCAGAGTTGGTATCGTTGCATCATATTCCTGCACTCCCTGGTAACAGATTCCGGCCAGCCTTCGCAATTCTTTCCGGGATGGGTTCTGCTACCGCATTTGCTATCTCAGATATCGGTACGTCTTACACGCTATGTACCATCGGACCAGTTTCTCACAAGATTGCATTTAGGGTTTATGTCCGTGGCTTACACCTCCGGTCTTCTGTTTATCATTGATATGCGCGGTCCTCGAGTTCTGGCACGTTTCACACCAGAAGCTCGGTCATCTTTCTTATCCCGAAAAGATCATGCAGACTGCATCTCCTCTTTGACTTGGACTGTGAGCTGTACCGCGGCAGGTGAACATAATAAGTCACGATAAATATTGCTTCATACTCACCACTAGTACCAGATCCTACATACAGGGTCTTATTGATCGCCACCCTTGAGTCAGGCTCGTCGACGATTTACACTCTCATTCGATCGCAGTCAGGCTCCTGGACAGTAAAGAACTCTCCCGAATCTGCAGAGGCCACTTCTCACCCAATTCCCGGCGGATCAATTGTCATCGATGGAAAGAACGGCAATAGATGTAGAGCAAACCGTGGCGGTTTGGCTACGGCTTTGGCTTCCTCTCTCGAAGACACGGAAGTCCGGAAGACGGTGTGGATTAGCGCTGGTGCAAAGGGTGTGAAGTGCACGGTGAACATAACTGGTGAGAGAATTGAACGTGTAGATTGGGGAAGTAAAGTCGGGAAAGTAGAAAGAGTCGAAGTGGTTCATAAGAATGGTACGCTTTGTTGCCTGATCCTCTTTGACGGCCCTATAAACTTATCGGTGTGATGAAGCTGCTGCTGTGCTCGTTGCATTCACGGATAAGCGTCAAGTGCTGGTGTATTCCCTCCCGTACCTCGAGTTACTACACACGCTTCATCTGGAACAACTCCCCACAAGGTGAGCACTATCTGTGATCGTCAGCGCTCCAGCAAACTCATTTATCCCATAGCTCTCTTGTCACGGATACAACTGGGGACTTCATCGAGTTCACTCGCCATCCGCCCTCAGGTCTGATTAGCAAGGCGATATACGGGACGTTATTCGACATTCGCCGCTCTGGACCTTACGCGCCGCCCACAGTCAACTTCACCGACGAGAAGCGTGTCATCCCACCTCAACCTCAACCCGTATCTATCGCACCCACGTCGTACTTTACTTCGTGGATAGGGTATATCACGAGTCAAGGAATGACGGGAGAACAAGTGGATGCGTTATGTGAGTACGAATAACGCATGTACTTCCAGCACATGATTGATCCTGAGATACGTTGTCAGTGGCGGGACCGGATAGACCAGTGGCACAGCCAACACCGAAAGGCCACACGTCTGCTGAAGCAGCATCAGGCAGCCCCGGAAGCGCATATGGTGCCTACACCGCCCAAGCACAAGGGATTGCAGCTTCGGCGGCCACGACCGCAAGTAACTTGTACAGTAGACTCGGAGCTGCGCTGTCCGAGAGAACGTAAGTCCGAACCGATTCACCCTATCTGGCGCTATTCTCACCGTGGTGACCCGTTCCCCAGGGAGGGACTTGGACAGCTTCAGGAGTCTTTTGATTCATTGGAGCAGGGAAGCCGGAAGATGTTGGCTCAGGTGGGTTCGTTGCCCCACTTCGACTTCGCTTTGTGCTGAACGAGTTATTTCTACAGACCAAATCCCTGGCCGCTCAGCAGACAGCGAAGAGGTGGTTTGGATTCTAGATCCACAGAATGTAATTATAAATGTGTACAGTATGGTCCATCACCGTATGTTGTCGTTTGACAATTGTACTATTCAGATTGTATCCCGTGCTCCTCACTCGCTGACCTTTATGTTGTTGTAGCTATTATGAATTGACGTTATCTTCGTCCGCATCATTGCACCCGCGCCATTCCTGTCCAACAGCCATCGATCATCGGCTCGTAGCATGGTGCCACAATGACGACTGGGAACGTTTTAACACTTCGGACGCGACCACTTGTGAACAAGAACCTCTCTGCTCTCACTCCCATGTGGCGTTACGCCGAAAGCTACTTCAACATCATGCGGAGCTATGCAATTCGTCGTGCGAGGAACCGCGGAAATACGCATCGCCTCAACTGAATCATATGTACGTGGGCTATCCGTCCGGCCTCTTTCAAAGCCCAACGGTTTGGTGTGAAGAAGCTCACTGGCAACTCGCACGAAGAAGCGGGCATGACGCCATGTCGAAGGTGAATATTCTCACATACCCGTTGATCATCTGAATGAAACTGAACTTCATCTCCCTATGAAATACTGGGCTCGGAGAAATAGACAAGAGCTACATTTCTAGTATCGTTCGTGTTTCGGGAGATCATGTTGCCCAAAGCGATGGAAATAACTGGGAGGACCGTCACAGTGACAAGTCCAAATCGGAGGTGAAGATTCAACATGTCGCCTGGATGGCGCTCGTGCAAATCTTCTCATATTTCCCAGAGTTTCTGCGCTCGTCCCGGAAGGGTTGAAAATGCTAGAGAAAAGAACACACTTTGGGGAGAGCGCAATGTTGTTGCTTGTGCTCCGAGTCAAGAATCAAAAGAGCCGTCCAGAGGAGACTATTCCTCAAGTCATCGGCAAACTCCGTTCAGGCGTCTACCCCACTCCCACACGGCGACTCGGACTCGCTCATCTTGCTTGCCAACAACGACACTGATATTTCTTCTCTGGTATCGCCATCATATCGACTGCATGTTCCACGACATGCTGTCAGCCTAGACACTCGGATATCGCACATTTTTGCTATCTGACTGCATCACAAGCTGGGCTACAACAATATAGAAGGAAAACTGAGAAAGCCCTCCCCGACTACGAATTCGCTCAGCTGTCCACATGGATATGCACTAAGCGACGTTCGATGATGCCTTTGGTATTCTCGTTTACTCTATATATAGATTACTGAAGCTTCTTTAGATGAACTCGTTCCCAAGCTTGCGTGTGGCATCATCCCATCACCAGGGAGTTTAACCACAGCCCTTCCCATTTTGGGCAGTATTCACGTCTCTATCGTCGAGATTGCGGAGGCCGCAAGAGCATATGTGAACGGATGTATCGTGTCAATCACATGTGGTCATGGTTGAAGGGAATGGAAAAATAATGGGAGGAAGGTTTGCGACTCGGATCGCCACATTTCCCTACATCCCAGGTGGGTCTCGAGGTGCGCACGTGTATTCATGGAAGGACAAGAACACTGGCTTTCTTACGCCTTTATGTGCTTCTTCTTTGCCCCCGCTTTAACATGACTGTTCAGTCTGTTTGGAGCCGATACAGTGCTATCTCGGAATATGTAAGCCCCGGTCTCTGTATTTCGTTCACCTGCGCCGGCCACCACCGTGCACGGCCTACGGTACGCAAGAGATCAACATCTCTTCGCTCTGGTCTTCCCAGATTGTGACCGTTCCACGCGGGCCACATGTAGCAGCCGGTGGTCGTGATTGTGTTCTGTTTCTTCATCAAGGACATACATTGCAGACGGACAGCCCATCAGTGCTTTCTGTACCCCGTGCAGAAGCGCACGGGACATGCTCAACCGAGATGCCTCATTTAGGCCCTCTTGCCTCACACTGTGGAGGTAATAGAGATAACGAAGGTCCATTGGTGCGCTCACTTGGTTTCTTTCCCAGTGACGGCGCTGTACTCACTGCCGGCGTTTTAGACCACAGGATGTGAAGCTCCCATAATGGAGAAGTAAAGCATCTTGAACACCAGGAATCTGTATCCATGTGAACTTCTCTACTCGCATGTATCACAACCGCAAGCTGGTTGCCAGAGTGGGTTCTGTGATCATTACCTGAGAAGCTACTGACCGACGGTGCAACAGAAGCACGGATGATCTCCGGGATCTCTGAACTCTCGCGTGGTGCAGAACTATGGCGCAGCAGGTCGCAATTCCAAAGTTATCGCATGCAAAGGGCTGTTGAACATGAGGCTATTTTTACCCACCTCCACCGACGTCCCCAGCACAGTTGCAAGATATAAAGCTCGTTCATTCTCTCCTTTCCGTCTCCCAGAATCCAGCTCAACCAAGCTCATTCACCATGTTCTCCGCGTCTTCCCTCGTTGTCACCCTTACGCTCGCTCTTGCCGTCGCAGCCAACCCGCTGTTCGGTCGTGACCAACCTCGTGTCACCTTGCCCATTGCCAAGCGGGTCAACGCTACTGGAACAGTAAACCTGCTTCAGCGCGATCAAGCTCGCGCAAAGGGTCTCAAACGATTGGGAGCAGCCAGGACTGGTGGTTTCGTCTCAGACGCCGTCATCAGCATCCCCGCTACCAATCAGCTCGTGGAGTATACCGTCAACGTATGGCTTCATCCTTGGCGTCTGTAGTACTAGACTGATTACTCTTCCTTCTATATTTAGGTTGGCGTTGGCTCCCCAGCTACTACCTACGAGTTGTTAATCGATACTGGTAGTTCGAACACCTGGGTTGGTGCCAACAAGGCTTTCGTCAAGACCTCCACCTCCGTCCAGACCAAAGACCGTGTCTCTGTGACATACGGCTCGGGTGACTTCTCTGGTAAGTTGAATCATCCTCACAACCTTGATTCGGTCTCTTACTCCCTTGATGGATCGTAGGAAACGAGTTCACTGACACCGTCAGTCTCGGGAACGGCCTCACAATCAAGAGCCAGTCTATCGGTGTTGCCACCCGAGCTGACGGCTTCGACGATGTCGATGGCATCCTTGGGTAAGATCACCTGTGAATTCGCTCAGGTAGCATGCGTTGACTATCTCAAACCAGTATTGGCCCTGTTGATTTGACCACTGGTACACTCAACCCCGATACCAGGACTGCTATCCCAACTGGTGAGTTCTTACGCCAATATCTTCAGAATCAGTCGCTCACGCTTTGAGTAGTCACGGACAACCTATTTTCGCAGGGCATCATTTCCTCCAACTTGGTGTCTGTGTCTTTCGAGCCCACGAACTCGGAATCGATCACCAACGGAGAGTTGACCTTCGGTGGCACTGACTCCTCCAAGTTCACCGGATCTATTACCTTCGCGTAAGCAATCTCTCATCTCATGCTTCTGCTGTCGCTGATAGTTTACAGTCCCATCACCCGTACCTCTCCGGCCTCTGAGTTCTGGGGTATTGACCAGACCATCCGCTTTGGCGCAAGCACCAGCATCCTGTCCTCAACCGCAGGTATCGTAGACACTGGTACCACTCTCACTTTGATCGCGTCTGGTAAGTGAAAACATCCTTTCTTGAAGCCATCTGATGATTGAGCTGGGAATCATTTAGATGCCCTTGCGCGCTACCAGCGTGCAACTGGTGCTGTCTTCGATAACAACACTGGCTTGCTCCGCCTCACGACGGCTCAATTCAACAGCCTGCAGAGCCTGTTCTTCACCATTGCCGGCACCTCTTTCGAGCTGACTGCCAACGCTCAAATCTGGCCTGTATGTCTCCCGTATTCCTGACTGCTAAAGCTGCATCTCACAATTTTATCAGAGGAATTTGAATACCGCCATCGGCGGAAACGCCAACAGTGTCTACCTCATTGTTGGTGATCTTGGCTCCAATTCCGGAGAGGGTCTTGACTTCATCAACGGCATGACCTTCTTGGAGCGCTTCTACTCCGTCTTCGATACCACCAACCGTCGCGTCGGTCTTGCAACTACGTCTTTCACCCACGCCACCACAAACTAGAGCTGGATAGAGATTCGGTGTTGTATCCGGACTTTGGCTAACGGTGTCGAATAAAGACTGCCATGACATCCATCAACTGCCTACTCATTTAGCAATTACCTGCCTCAATGCATTGTATCATTCACAACTTGAATCAATTCTTTTTGCCTCGATATGTGTCTCAGGGTTGCACCAATCCTGCTGGACAGTTCGTCGATACGCATCGACCTCTCAATGACAGACTTCGACGGCTCTGTGAACGTATGTCACTACTGCTCGCATCTTTTGTCGCTCGTACTCGGGAGTCCGTCCAGCCCCGCTGTCTCGCAGCAGATGTCGAACAAGAAACGATCCCGATAATCCCGAGTCTTGGGTGGTGACGTCTTGGGCGCTTATTGACATCAATCTCCACGTGGACCGGCCAGTGTCCCCGCTGCATGTCCGAGTCTTGGTGGTCAATTGGTGGTTGTCCCGACCATCAACCATCTGCTGATTGAAAGCATGTCAGCCCAGATATCACGAAGGTGTCGCATTTCCGTCCTGAGTGAGTGTTTACTTCTTTGATCACAAGTCGCACCGGTTATCTCTGATGTGCACTACTGAAGGTTCGGGTTCTACTGAACAATCCCTCTCACAACGAATTACGACGTAGGCATGTCAAATAATTCATGGAACAACCTCCGATGTATACGCCATAGATCGATGTGTGTGCCCTCGAAAGTATCTCAGAACCATCGTGGTTTTGCTTGGAGTGTTGAATACGCCACAGTTCAACGTTGCGAAAGATGGTAGGTATCTTGAACGACTCGGACGTCGGAGACAACAGCAACGGCGCGCAAAACTCCCTAGCCATAACAACTGGATGTCAAACTTTGACGTGTCGGTAATGGTGGTCGGATGATGCTGCGCCTTGGGCATATATCCCAGCTTCCTTCCTATTGGTACGCGCCCTTTAGGATCCAACTGCTCCAGTGGGATTCATGTGATGTATTAGCGGGCCAACCAAGAAGCCTACATTCATCAATACTATGGACAGCATTCGTTGCCGAAGTATCTAATGCCTGGCTTCGGCACGACTCGGAGAGTGTATATAAAGACTTGAACGGCAGGTTGTGACCTTATTCCTTCGCCGCGCTTTGGTCGCATTTGCCTTTCCTTCTTACCAATCTTTTTTTCCCTTCGTTTTCTCTTGTGTTCAGGTTAACACCATGTTTCCCGGTGCCTCTCTTCTTGTCACCATTGTTCTGGCCCTCTCAGCGACCGCTAGTCCGGTCCTCTTCAACCCCCGTCGTGCTGGCGCGCCCGTTACTCTGAAGAGTGCGAAGCGCGTTAACGCAACCGGTACCTTCAACTTAGTCGTGCGCGATCAGGCACGTGCAAGAGGTCTCAAGGCGAAGGGAGCGAACACACTCGGGTTTAAAAATGCTGGTATCGTTGGTAGTATTGGTTCAACCAACCAGGCTGTGGACTACACGGTTGATGTAAGTATTCAACATATTGGGGCTGTGATTACCACTGACCCCCATTGAAGGTGCAAATCGGCAATCCACCCACTACTTGTACGTTGATAACTTCTGATACTATCCAGTAAGCTTATGCATGATCTTAGACACTCTTTTGGTCGATACCGGAAGCTCCAACACTTGGGTTGGCTCCGGCAAACCTTTCGTTCAAACGAGTACCAGCATTCAAACTAAGGATCAAGTGGTACGTGGTGTTTTCGCTGGTATTTTCAACGTCTTCATATATCTGAGTTACAATTCTATCGGACAGGCTGTGACATACGGTATTGGCGACATGGAAGGCACTGAATTTAATGACAAACTCTCCTTCGACGCCGGCCTGAACGTTTTTGGTCAATCCATTGGTATTGCTACATCGTCCACAGGGTTTGACGATGTCGATGGTATCCTTGGGTACGTATTCCATGACTCCTTTCCAACTTTCATTCATGTCTGTCGTAGCCTTGGGCCGAATGATCTCACCGTCGGCACTCTGAAGCCAGACACGAAGACTGCCATTCCTACAGGTGAGAACCTGATGTGTCTGATTAACATCGAACAAATACTAACAAACGTTGACTGTAGTCACGGACAACCTCTTCTCCCAGGCTGTCATCGCCCAGAATCAGGTGGCCATCTCTTTTGAGCCGACAACCTCGCTTTCGGTCGAGAATGGCGAGATTACTTTCGGTGGTACAGATTCCAGCAAGTTTGTTGGCTCCATCAACTTCGCGTGCGTACCAACAACTCAAAGGGTAGTATATGTACTGATGTCACTATGAATAGACCCATTACCAAGACCAAACCCGCCGCGAACTTCTGGGGTATTGACCAGTCTATTCGCTTCGGTAACACTCAGATCTTACAGAAGACCGCCGGCATCGTCGATACCGGAACCACGCTCACACTTATTGCTTCTGGTGTGTTATTTTGCGCCAGTATGGTCCAATCGAAAGACATACTCATGAAACGCTGTCAGATGCATTTGCCAAGTACCAGAATCTGACTGGTGGCGTTGCTAGTGCCACGGGCCTCCTTCAGATTTCCCCTGCTCAATTCTCGGCGCTGAAGAGCTTGTTCTTCACGATCAACAACGTTGACTACGAGCTCACCGCCGATGCTCAAATCTGGCCGGTAAGTGGTCACATCATTACAACACATCTTGACGTTGAATTGACAAAATGGCATCATCATTGCAGCGTGCACTGAATACTGCTATTGGCGGGCAGCCGAACGACATCTTCCTCATTGTTGCTGATATTGGTACTCCCAGTGGTTCAGGACTTGATTTTATTAACGGCTTCACGTTCTTGGAGAGATTCTATTCCGTCTACGACACCACTAACAAGAAGGTCGGTTTGGCGAATACTCCCTTCACCAGGGCTACCACGAACTTCAACTCGGTGTAACGATCTTCGGATATGGTAGCTTAGGAATTCAAGTAGTGTATAACTGGGTAATCAGCTAGCAAGAGGATATGCATGATAATTTATTATTCAACCAAAACAGACTGACATGGAATCAATCTGCTGAGTGGCATGATACCCGAGCATGCGGTAAGTATCACAGATGAAGAGCCCACAGCTGTCTAGTCCTGCCAACACACCGCTAAGTCAATCTCCAGGTACATCTTCGTGAGCAAGGACGTGCCAATATTAAGCATGAAGCAAGACCCAGCCAGTGGATTGCCGGCGCTAGTGTTCGAGACTCCGAGACTGTCCGAGTCAGATGCCGCGTCGGCACAATTTAGTTCCCACACTCCTGTGCTCGTAACCAACATCTGGTCCCGAACACTCATGTCGACAAGCTTCTACTATCAATGATGAACGTCTTTGTTGAGTTTCTGAGTATTGTTCCATCATGTTGCGGGATTCGGCATGGAGAAAGCGTGTGTATGTATTCAGTTACTTCTACACTTCTGCGCCATGCTAACATTTCTTCCAGTTGTTTTCTTGTGTCAATAGTAGGATGCTTTTGAGGTTGTGAGCTCATTCGCCCCATAGAAAACGCAATGAGCGTGTACGGAAAGGTTCGAATCCAACTATGGCGGATTCAACTTTCATTTTGCCACACTTGTCCCCGAGAACATTGCGACATCCAACAGCGCCGGCCTCAGTGACATCTCTCATAGTACGGCAGAAAGTTCCCTCACCAGGTACGCATTCAGTATTTCTGTCCTCTTTGCAGTGATTCTGATTCAGGATTGTATTGGCCAAGCAGGTCGCATCTCGTCACATAAATACAGAGAAGAGAGCATCGTCCATTCCTTACCTCTCCTCCTTTTACCGTCCGCGACCAGTACTGAGGTTCAACATGTTCCATAGTACTGCCCTACTGTCTCTCGTTGCCCTCGCCCTTGTGGCCAACGCGGAGCCTATCCTCCGGCGCGTTGACACGCCTTTGGTCACCCTCAAGACCGCCAAACGCGTAAACTCTACTGGCGCCGTCAACCTGCTTGCCAGGGACCAAGCTAGAGCTAGAGTACTGAAGACCGGTGCTAGTCCCCTTTCATTCAAAAACGCCGGGATCGTCTCAAGTGTCCCTGCCACCAACCAAGCCGCTGATTATACCGTCGAGGTATGTCGCTTTAATGCCCCTCTAAGTTTTCGCTGACGACACAGCTTAGGTTCAAATTGGTAACCCGCCGACAAGCTGTGGGTAGCCTGAATTGATAATGACGTCTCAAACTAATTGAGTATTCGTCCAGATAAACTTATTCTGGACACCGGTAGCTCAAATACATGGGTTGGGTCTGACCAGCCTTACATTCAAACGAGTACCAGTGTTCAGACCAAAGACAGAGTGGTCAGTAGCATTCAAAACTTGGCTATCGGTTCTCTATCAAACGCGAGTCTCCGTTACAGGCTGTCGTCTACGGTTTCGGTGATATGCAAGGCACCGAATTCAACGACAAGGTTTCCCTTAACGATGGGCTGAACGTTTTTGGTCAATCTATTGGGGTTGCTACGAGCTCACATGGGTTTGATGGCGTCGATGGAGTCATTGGGTGCGTACAACACCTATTTATATCATAGGTTGGTCTAATGTACATTGTACACGCAGTCTTGGTCCTAACGACCTCACTGTGGGCACCCTCAGTCCTGATACCTCCACAATTATCCCTACCGGTTTGTTAGCTTATCCGAGCTGCTCTCAAGACCTTTTCTCATCGCATTCACCCAGTCACGGATAACTTGTTCTCTCAGGCTGTCATCTCCCAAAATCAGGTCGCTGTTTCCTTCCAGCCCACCAACAGCTTTCCGAACGTCAACGGAGAGATAACCTTTGGTGGGACCGATTCAAGCAAATTTGTTGGCTCCATCAACTTTGCGTCAGTTTCTTGCTTTGACATCTTCGTGAAATGTGCTCACTTGATATCCTCCAAGTCCTATAACGAAGACCAGTCCTGCCACGAACTTCTGGGGCATTGATGAATCCATTCGTTTCGGCACCACCCAAATTCTCGCCAAATCCCCAGGGGTCGTCGACACTGGCACCACTTTGACTCTGATTGCCTCCGGTACTTCTCACAACCCTGTCATCACCGCACAATAACTGACACCGTGTATGGCCAGAGGCATTCACGAAGTATAAGCAACTTACCGGTGGTCAACCAAACGATATTACAGGACTTCTTCAAATATCGTCTGCTCAATTTTCCGCGCTCAAGAGTTTATTCTTCAACATCAATAACGTCGACTACGAGTTCACCGCAGATGCTCAGATCTGGCCGGTGAGTGTTTTCCCTGGCGTGAGGTTTGTTCGATACATTGACGAATACAACATCAAAGCGGTCGCTGAATGGGGCTATCGGTGGCCAGCCAGGAGATATCTTCCTTATCATTGGCGACATCGGCACAAAATCTGGTTCAGGGTTGGATATTATCAATGGGTTTACGTTCTTGGAGCGGTTTTACTCGGTCTTCGACACTGCAAACAAGAAAGTCGGTTTGGCAAATACGCCGTTCACTCGCGCCACAACGAATTTCAATGGCTAGTGCGCCTAGGGTTTCATGTTTGTTCTGTACTTCGGTTTCTATCATTGTGACATTTGTCCGAATGGGATACATGCCTTTTGAATCAATTTTTGAATCTGTTGAGTTTTGGGCCCCTCCCGTGACTTACGCAACATGATTGGCTGGCAACCGTTCACCAAAGCCATTACGGTAAAACAAGTGGTAAACGCTCTGAGTCTCAGACGATCATCCCCAGAATTGACACGCAAGCAGCCAACCACGCACACTCCAACTGGCCACGTGATCTTTAGTCGCCCCTGGCAGGTATCAGGCTTGCCATACCATCAACATACGATCGCGGGTCGTGCAACGCGAAGGAGTCGCGAAGGGCGTTTTTACAGCTCACGACAAATTTACAATGATGAACCCGAAGGCGATAAACACATAGGTTAGCCTGATGCGGACCTTGGGTCTTCCCACCACGGCATCAGGATGCCGCCCGTTGGGTCTGACCTGGCCGACCGTTTTGTTGTTCGCTGTAAAGTTCGTGACCATGCGTTTGTTAGTTATGGCTGTCTCCTACTGCGACTGGCATACGTAGCATACGCGTGAACATGGTACTGGTGGAGTTACTGGCCCAGAGCCTTCCTTGAAGGCCGTTCCGAGTCTATGGGCGATATCTAAGCACCACTGTCAATGCCATCAGATTTTGCTATTGTTTTGACTTTTGGGACAACCGAGGACTGACTCAAATTATACGAGTGTGCTGGATGATGGAATCATGGATTAGCGTTTTTTTACTACCCGCAGTAGTAAGCAACACAAGATCCGAGTCATCGTCATTCGCCATTTACTGCGATAAGTCGATCCCCAAGTGGCAAGTGCTGCGAGTGCAACGTTCCATACTGTCATACACCCGCTCAATGTGATGTGTAATGCAAGTCTTGTGACTCGTGATATGATGGTGACACGAAGCTCAAGGCCGTCTTGGGGGCGTTGCTCTGACAGCAATGGGCGATCGGAGGGAGCTCAGTTATCCTATGGCTGCATGTGCTTAGCGTATCCACAGTACATGAACGAACCCCATGAAGCGCTCAACAAGCAGTCGGGGCAATTGAATCTGCAGGCAAGCACGGTGAGGTCAGACTCACCATGGCCGTGGACAGTCTGATTCATAACTGAGCGTAAATCGTTTTACATCAAGACTCAGCACTCCGTCCTGTATATTCAATTTTTCCGCACGCCTATCGATATGCAATCAGTTGTCGATATTGAACGTTGCAATCTTTGGCCCATGGCATCGAATAATCGACAGTCGTCTTTAGCCGAGTCTGTGAACCATGAGGCTCTCAAGGGGAATGTTCTTTAGCGCTCAGCCAGTTTGTTTTCACTGCAGTCTGCGAGCCGTAGGAGGGGGGTTGTGCAAGATTGTGCCTTTTCAGCATTCACTGGCGAGTGCTCGGAGCTCAAGATAAGGCCCTCATGTCCCAGATATATGAGGAGCTCACAATGGAGGCACCGTCTTCGTCGACCTCTCGTCAGACAATCCACCCACTCATTGCGCCCTTGCGACGCAGACATGGGACTCAAAACCACTCTCGGCGGTTGGCTTCTCTCTGGTGCTGTTGCTGGTTCTCTCGCTTCCACCATTGCTGTCCGTCAGGATACCGAGACTGAAGGGTCTACCGTTGATCCATGTGCTGCCATCTCCGAGGTCGAGTGGGTTTCTCCCAAGCAAGTCCGGGCCTGCTACACCTACAAGGGCATTCAAGTCGCACCTATAGAGAAGGTTAAGGATAACGTGCGTTGATGTACCCTTACTATGAAAGGTCGTTTTCTTACATGGAATGAAATAAACCCCAGGTTCTCGACGTTATCTCTCAGACCCTTGACCAGTACCATGCGACCTATCCTTACCAGAACAGTCGCAAGCTCGCGAATGAGCTCACCCGCATCAAGCACAGCCATTATAAGAACGGGTTTGAGCTGCACGTTGACATATCCCAGACACTTAAGAGGGAGCTCCAAGACGGGAATGTTTACTACAAGGACACGTGCTACGATGGCGAGTGTAACGGTCCTGAAAGTTTATCAAGCAATTCTGACTCATCGTCAATTTTTATAGACAACTTCGTCAGCTACATACCCACCCCCCTCGCACTTCTCCAGGACAAGCAGGGCCGCGAGGGTATTTATATCGCCCCAGATGCCTTCGACGTTCTCTCTGCAGCGTTCGGCGATGAGATTGAGACGTGGCAAAACGCCCTTCCTGGAAAGTTGAAGGGCAAGCTCGCATCCGTAAGTACAGCTCGATCGTTTGATTCTTGCGCAAATGTCACATCTTGCTTTTTGGGCAGTTATCTGGTGCTAAGGTCCTCAAAATCAATAACAAAGATCCATTCGATGTAGTGGAGGAGAACGCCAAGGCAACTGGGCGTTATCAAAGTCTGGGATCCCGCCAGAAGGCGTGAGTTTATGCATTTTCGCACCTTCAGCCTTCACCGTACTGACGTGGCGTTCCTTTTAGATTTTTTGCATCATACGTGTCTGACGGCGAGGTCAATGGTGGTGATGTGTATGTCATGGGCGACTTCGCTCAGCAGACATTGCCCTTGGACGATTCCGTGACTTTAACGATACAAAGAAATGGAACAAACCTGGTTGAGACCATCACGGTGCGCAATTGAATTATTACGACTCAGGAACGCACCCTGATACCATTATTCGCACCAGCTCCCATACCGCGCTCGCAATGAAAAGGGCATGTACTGGTCTGACGCAAAGCATTATCGTTCTCGGTACTGCGTTGCTCAGGATTTGGATGAACATTCAAATGGCCAGGATATCTACAATGCATCCCCATCAGACGACTCACTAGTCGCCCGCGCCGCTCCGTTCTCCCACTGGCAGAATGCTACCATCGAGTCCCGACCAAGAGGAGGTGGTCAAATTCCCGATCAACTCGACATACTTTACATCTGGCAGTGGGGGCCTTTGGTTGTTCGTAGCTTCGATCTATACACCACCGGGCCCAAAGCTGCGGTACTTTCTCTGGGAGCATTTACTTACACGAGGAACTTCATCGACTACCAAACCCTCAGGCTCGGCATCCTCAATGCTTTAGATAAGATTCACAATGCCGGTTACACTAGGCTGATCCTCGATTTGGTATGTCATCGTACATTTTGTGATCAGACACTTCAACTGAGCTGCAAATATTGCAACAGTCCGGAAATCAAGGTGGTGAACATTGCCTAGGTCATGTACGCTCCTTTATCTTCTACGTTGGAGACAAACGCCGCTCACTAGAATGCACATGTAGTTCCTTGAACGTGGCTTGTTCGGCCCTAAGGTTAATACCCCTGGTCCTTTTGACGTGATCCTTCGCGCACCTCCGTTGGCGCAAACGGTTGTCAAGAGCATTGCGGAGAACAATACAGATCCTGACGAATGGCTCAACTACAACCCTATTTACTTTGCGTCGAACGGTGCAGAGCTCCCTGGAAACAAGAACTACCTCAAGAAACCAGAAAAGCGTTACATCAACGGCCAGACTGTTGAATATAGTCCCAAGTAGGTATTCAACGCTTTTCTGCGGTACGATCATCACTGAGCGAAATTCTGTGCCGCAGGTTGACGCCGTTCTGTCCTCCGTTCGACCTTTACCCCCAGCCTCCTGCAGAAGCGTACTTCAAGCCTAAGGATGTTGTGATCCTGAGTGATGGAAAGTGCCTTGGTGCCTGCGCATCTTTCGTGGTAAGTGATAAAGTACCACCCAAGATGTTTATCTATTTACGAGCCCATTGGTAGCACGGCTTGGTCAAACGCCATAAGGTCAAAACCGTCGTCGTTGGTGGGAAGAAGAATGTCCAGCAGGTAGTTGGAAGCTCCCCCGGAGGAATGGCGTTGGACTTTGCGGGAGTCAAGACTAATATCAGGGTACGTGTGGAGAGCACCTAAACGCGGATTGCACTCATGTACCTGCAGTCCACTGGCTTTGGTAAACACCGCCTCGCTCTGCCTCACCTGTAAGTTACATCGCCGGCAGACTCGTGTCCGTTTCTTACCTTCTCTCTTTCCCCAGCATCACTGACGGGTACCTCGGCATCACTTGGGGTGCTGGCTTCATCGGCAATGACCTTCTTGGTACGTTTTGGATTGTATATTCCCTGAACACGTCTCACCATTAATCATATTCTAGATAACGAGGTTCTCAAGCCTGATTGGGTCATCCAGCCCACCATTGACAAGTAAGCTACCCGTGGTCGATTGCTTGCGTGATCCCTACCTCTGATCAACCTATCCTTTCCAGCTTCAACTCTCCCGTCACAATTTGGAAGGAGATCGATAAGAAGTTCTTCAAATAAATCAGTCGAAATGGTTGTATCATTTGCAGTCTACTCTACGCTTTCGTCATTAGTCATATTATGGTGCATTGGTAGAAAGGTTTCACGCTTCTAACGCCTTAAGATCTAGTCATTAACGAGTTTACTCAAAACCTTGGCATGTCTCTGGCTTCCAATTCATGTAGCTTTTGAACATGCGAACATACCATATCGCGACCCACCTCAATGAGTTTCACCGGTGTGATTTCACTCGCAGGGGGGTTTTACGCTCACCAACGACAGTCGTATACACGAAATCTCCTTGACGTGTAGTATGTAGCCCTATGTGATCGACTATGAATCACATTTGGTCTGTGAAGGAGACTAATGTACCACCGCGGAATTTCTTCCTATGTGTGCTCTCAATCAGCCTCTCAACACAGATGAGCCTAACCTCTCCGGCTTCGATTATCAATAGCAGCAGAGCTGGTCGTGAATATGGATTATGCATATATGGCGAACGAAATAAAAATATCAAATGGCTAGCAATACAGATGCAATCGTATCGGTCGCGGTCGTAAGTCCGGAGTCGTGAGGGTCCTTAAAGTAACACCCCTTCCTCTCTCACACATCATTCCTCATGCGCTCATCACCTCTATCTTGATGAACCCCCACTGGGCTGCCTATCATACGCACTAGGAGCGCGCGATGAAACAGACCTCCCCGCTGCTATACCAGGACCGCCTCGAATCTTGCCTAACCAGCTTCTCTTCCCGGCTTTCGCATCTGCGACAGCTGCCGCCATTGATGCTCCGCGTGGACTGTTCGTGACATCCGCGATGAGTTGGGAAGGACCAGTGGTTGCCCTCCTCGCCGGTGAGGCCAGGACTGTGTGCGTCGCTTGTGCGGGGTGCGATCGTACAGGCGTGAATCCGGTACGAACAGCTTGTAACGCACGACGAACGCGAGGTGTTGTCTGCATGTTCTCCGTTTCTGGGCTTGGCACACTTTCAACGGTGAACCCTTGCGGTGGAAGACTCTCACAGTCTTCAAAATCGTCTGGCGCTCGTCGTTTCTTGCCCAGTGATGATGATGATGACGACGAGGTGATAATCAGGGGAGGAGGCGATTGATAGTGTTGCTGTATTGATTGAGGGACGCGTTTAGACTCTGGTGTCCGCGCCTTAAACACGGGAGGCGGGGGAACGCGGGTCTCTGGCGTTTTCGGCCTGGATAACGATGAGCCAGAAGCAGCTCGTCGTGAGTTGGGTGTCGAAGGTGCTGGGGGTGTCCGCGACGAGGAAGCCGCGGGCGGAATGACAGGTACTTGCGGACTAATGGTACGTGGACCTGACAGTCGTGGGGCTTGGGCTGGTGTCGTGTCCGTAGAGGATGGAGCCGCAGATAACTTCGCCTGCAAGGCATTGACCTTCTTAGTGAGGTTTTCGACCTTGGAAATAAGCTTCTTCTTCTCTTTGAGAACCCTGCACGAATCGGTCAACACGATATCTGAGATTTGGAGGAAAAGGAACGCACTCCATCATACGATCATCATTCTCTTCAATCTCAAGACACTTCGCTTGAAGAAGCTGCTCCATCTCATTATTGCGTTCCGTGAGTTCGGCCACGGTCTCCTCCAGTTTGGAGTTTGCCCGTAACGAGTTCACTTCGCGCCGTAAAGATGACAGTGTCTTTTCATGTTGGATAGTCTGGAGTTCCATGGAAATCTCAGCCGCTTTCGCCGCTTTCTCAATTTCGACATATGCCGCCTGTGCTTGCTCAAGCTGTTCCCGAAGCGAGACGATGTGGCGTTCGCTGAAGGAATACTTTATCAGTTGGGAGGACCAACCTATTCAGATAAGACTCATACCTATCGTTGGCATGACTTTCTTGATACCGATGAAGGGAGAGCAGCCGCTGCACCTCAGCCTCTAATTGAGTCATATCGGTCTGCATATCTTGCTTCTCGTCCTGTAACATGTTGACCGTGCGCTCAGTCTCTTCAAACTGAGCCCTGAGGTCCGCCATCTCTGCCAGGACATGATCACGAGCGGACTGGGATTCCTCCTCTCGTTCACTGGAAGCCTTGAGCTCCTGAGAGTGTTGTGACACAGCGAGCTCGTATTTCTCCAATAGAACCCTCAGCTGATCCTGGAGTTGGTCGATATCGGAAGTCATCTGCGAAAGCTTGTTCTCGAGATCCGACTTTTCTTGCGCAAGATCATGACAGCGGGTTTCCAAGTCGGCCTGCGACCGCTTGACGACGGCTTCCTCGTTGGTCAGATCGGAGATGCGCCTCTCTAAACTGCGAACCTCTGCCTCATGCTGAGCGCGAAGTTGAGTTAACTCCATCTCTAAGTCCTCCTTCGCATGCAGAACGTCTGAAGCAGTCGACAACTGCTCCTCGAGTCTCCGTGCCGTTTTCTGAGCGTCGGCATCTCGCGCTTCCAATTCTCTCTGCGCTGCGTCCAGCTGAAGAGAGACACGGTCCAAACGATCCTGAAGGTCCTTGGTCTCGATAGAGTAGCGACCTTGCAGTTCGATGAGCTCAGTTTGGGTTCCATCTGAAGATTGAAGCTTCTCTGTGACTTCCGCCAGCTGTGCCTTCAGATCGTCTCTAGTATGAGTGAGCGCGTCCAGGGCCAGCTTATGCATGGACTCCAGGTCGAGCTGGTGCTGCTTGGCTTCCTCGAGGTCCACACGAGCTTGCATGATTTCCGCACGGAGACTGCCCATCTCCTCCGCATGGCTCGCACGGGCTTCCTCCAGCTCCATGCGCAGACGTTCCTGGACCAGCGCGCTCTCAGAACCATTGGAGCGGTACGACTGAAGCTCCTGCGAGATGCGAGTGAGTTCCTCCTGGGCATGCGCGCGACGAGACTCGAGATCCGCGTTGGTATCCTGCAGGGAACGGATCTGTGATTCCAGATCGGCGACCTCGGCGGTGAAAGAAGTCTTGGTGTCATCGAACCGAGTGCAGAGAGCTTCATATAGGGTACGTAGATCTGACAACTCGGTAGTCTTCTCTCGGAGCTGGGTCTGTACGTGTGCAAGTTCGCCTTCCGCAGAGGAACCATGGTCACGAACCTCGTCCAGAGACGCTTTAGCTGCTACAAGCTCGGCCTGAGCCGCCTCGAGTGCTGAGGTGGTCTCGTGTATGCGTGCTAAGGCAGAATCCCTCTCGTTTCGGAGGTCCCGCCATTCGGCAACCTTCTCGTCCAGAAGTTGTGCGGTCTGCTTGCGGTCTTGAGATAGCTGCTCGACTGTCTCAAGAGCATGCGCTTCGGACGCCTCCACCTCGCGTATCCGGGCTTGCATTTGTAATCTCCGGTCCGCATATGTCGACCATGAGGATACCAAACGACGAGACAAACTCCGTCGCGCTGTCCTTTCCTGGAAAAGAAGACCCAACACCGTATGCATCTCCGCGTCTCTCTGCGTCTCAGCCTGAGAGGTCCCTTCTTCCAATGCCTCAATCCTCTCCTCCAGCTCCTCGCATCTTCTTCTAGCCTCATCCCTCTCGTCCCGCGTCATATTACAATCCTCAATCATAGCGTCCTTCTCGCTCTGAAGCACCTCCATGTCTACCGTCATCTCGGCGATACGATCCTCCTGCAATCGTAAGTTGGTCTCGAGGCGCTTGAGTTCGTGTTGGTGGATGCCAAGTTGTTCTGTGCGATGTCCAACCTTGTATTCCAGGTCTTCAATCTTGTCCCTAAGTGCGCGGTTGACTTGTGAGGAGGACATAGAGGAAAGTTGCTGCGTTTGTAGCTTGCTGTAGCGTTCTTCGATATCCTCCAACTGACCCCGAGTAGTCTCAAGGTCCTGAGTGACGTGGCTGATCTGGAGGGAGAGCGAGTCGCGTTCGGATACGGTGTTGTCGATTGACGTGGAGAGCTCGGATATCTGTTGTTCTGCTTCTGCCAAAGCGACTCCGGTGGCCTGATGCGATACGCGTTCGCTCGAGAGCTCCTCCTCCAGAACAGCTATCCGACTTGTCAACTCGGTGATCTGAGAGCTCGACGCCTGCAAACTTTCCGCCAAACTCGTATTATCCTCCTCGAGCTCTACTATCCTGCCCCTCGCTTCCTCCTCCAATCCGTCAATGACCATCGAGTTCCGGCGAGCATCCTCCAGAGAGTCGGAGAGTGTTTGAGTTTGGGACTGATAGAATTCGCATTGGGAGAGGAGGTACTGTGAGACAAGAACGGAGACAAGAGTTCCGTGTTCTACTCGTTTCCGTCGGAGGGTTTGTGTGCGTGAGTCAGAGTTTCCATGGGGTATAGGGGTAGCTCGAGCTAGTTGAGCTTCCAGTGCTTCGACCTTGAATTTGTGCTCCAGTTTTTCGAAGTCATAGTCTCGTTGGAGGTTGTCACGTTCCAGACGAAGTTCTGCCCTCTCCCTGCGCATGCGTTCCACAGCAGCATTCAGACGTCTGTTGTTTTCGACGTAAAATGCGATGTCCTGGATGTCGGTGACGTGTGATTCCGGATTGTCCATGTCTATACCAGCATGAGTGTTTGGCCACAGGTGGTTCGCGATGCATGATGACCCACCTTGAATATTGATGATCGTTGATTATGAGTAATCTGAACTTTCGTCTGCGGGGGGCGTTGAGAGTATCGTGGAGGGCCCCGCCCGTCGTTGAAAAAGTTACAAGGAATTCAGAACAGAATAGTTCAAGCCAAGTTCAAGCACTCCGAAGTTCAACACATCCCGGCGCCAAAACATGAGCAAACAACACGGTCATCACGTGATCGCGTTTCTGTCACTGCTCAGACAGTCCAGATCGTCGCAGATCCGCACCTTCATGGTACACATTCGCTGCCACTTTGGAGAGCAAATACTCAGTTATATACAATGACGCGCTCTCCAAGGATCTGTTTATCCAAGGTTCGAAGATCATGCTGCCGCCAAATCAAGCGTTATTGTACACATCCTTGAATATATCTGCGACTTCTTCAGCAGCTCCCCATGATCCCTGATATCCGGCACCTCTGTAAGAACCACCAATATCAACGTATTGGCGTGAGGAGAATAGGTCACAGGTGGCTTACCCAAATCCATAGGCGTGAATTACTGGCATCTTGTAAGTGGGTCGATCGTTTGCACTTCCATGCATGAAGTCTCGCCTCAAGGGAAACGTTACCAACTCTAGCTCAATCCTGGGACCGCCTTCCCTTGCCGGGCGCAGTCCAACATTGTGGCAGATCACTTTGGTGTTGTTGGATTTGAGGGTTGGAACAAATTTCAAGAGCGTATTCCACATTCTCTGGGCAGTATCGAAGTCCACAGATGTATCCCAGTTATTCTTTTGATACGTTCCGCCGACTAAAACATGTCCGTGAGGCGAGGGGCGAGGTATCATGTATGTGACGTCTCCGCCTGCACCTTCTACTTCGCAGCTCAGCAACATGGATCACCTGAAGCACATAAATCGTACCTAGTGGGAGTGCGACGCACTCTTTTATTTCAGGAGCATGAGCGATTATAGTCTGACCTCTAATCGGATAAACCATCTTATCCTCGACGCCCACAAGCGATCGGGCACCTACAGTATCTTATTAACGATGTGGGGCAGACGTATTCCATACCACGCACCTAAGGCTGTCGCGTTGATGATAACACCCTTCACTCCGACTAGATCAGCCGCGTCATCCAAAGTGTGCAGCTTTCTCCGCACAAAAGCTACCCCGAATGTCGACAGTTGGGACTTTAACCATGGAAGATACTCTTCCGGGTTTACGGTGATGGTGTCGAAAATAACGCCTGCTTTCATTCCTTCCGGTAATTCCTCCTGTGAGAGGGGTCTGAACTACTCATCAAATTAGCGTAGCTGCCGTAGTCAGAGACAAAATAACCCTCACATTTCTGACAAGGTCTTTAAAGTACGGACGTGTATCCGAGTCTGTGGGCTCGTCTGGAACGAAAATCCGATACGGAACAACCTACATCTCAAGTGAGTGACTGGTCTTTGTCGTATGTAATGCTTTCATCCTACATGAACCAAGCCCGTCGACTGCATGTCCCAAAATCTGTTACTGTCAGATCGGACAGCTCAGTGTAGGCTTGGGGTCTGTGAACGGACTGCGTCCAAGCTCACAATGTCTTCAGCTCTCGCTTGTATGATTTTTCCTCGTAACCAAACGGCGACCAGTTCGCGCCCTGAGATTAAATTACGAAGAGGTTGGTGAATCAACGTCGGAGAGAAAGATATTACTTACTGCCCATGGACTTGCAAAAGCTTGCGACGTCAGATCATCGGGCATATCGCGTGCCACAATGGTAATCTTAACACCCCCCTGGAACCTCGTCGAAAGGACGTGTGCGATGGTCAGTCCAATCACACCTGCTCCTATGATAACCACTGAACGTGGTTCTGACTCAGAGGCTGAGCCAGATTGAGGCATCGCAGTGCTGAAGAACTGGATACCTGAAAGCGCTGAAAGATCCTGTGAGCACAGTTTTTTCAGCTCAGTATTCATGACTCACGTGAGATGTATTGGGGTAAACGTGAAACACTAGTAGTGTAGGACGATGTTGGACGATTCCACTGGCACTACAGTACTGGGAGATGAGTAGGAGATGAAGTCAGTAAGGGCGTAAGGGCGTCTATGACGTCGGATCATACCGGCCAAGTTGAACTTTCCGGTCATCATGAAGGTGACTGAACTTCCCAACAACCATGGTGGCCTTGGACCTACATCTATCGTAGCCACAAGTTGGTTTACTGCTAGATGAGACGAGACATGCGTATTCATACTCACTTGTACGCGTTGCCGGCGCGAACCCCCAGCCTCGTTGCCACATCATGTCTTCGTGTTGGTTGTTGAACGCGCAGCATCCACTGGTTATCCATACAAGGCTCCCTCTAGTCGGTCCGGAAGTACATGTAAGCATGGTTGTCCTCTGGTTTTATGGGATTTGATCTTTCCTTGCGCTTGCAGGTCCCTTGGCGGCTGACAATGGACTTCTGGCATCGAAACCTGGAGATCTTGCCCTCACCATGGTAGAACGGCTGTAAAAACCCAAGGAAGGGACGAAGGTCACTGTACCATGGTTCAATTCTAGCTTTGTTGAGCATTGTGTTGAGAGTGTCTCTGGCTGGTCACCACAATTCGCCTCATAGATTCATCTCAACGGTCTATTCACAGTCGCAAAGCCATCTCCCCGCTTTCAGAACTCCAGGGATCTGATGGAATGATCCTCCAAGCTTGAAAAGCCATTCTGACTTGCAGCCTGCTGCCTCCAGGTTGTTTTCACCTCGGCGGCTTTGGCCACTCCCGCTTCAACGTGTTTGACGCATGGCCGCACCCTTACGTATATCATGGGTTCAACGTAGATCTCACCCAACTTCTCCAGGCATCCCCCCACACTAGCGACACCCTTCTTCCTCCAATCTGGTATTGGTCCACTTCCTATGGTTCCAGAGGTCAAGTTCACGCCGTTCGGTATTCCTTATCTCGTCGAGTTTTCCAACATCGCTTTCCGCAAGCGATCTAAATCGAACTCATCGTCCACTGTCTCTACCGCAGACGCATCATCCCGTACAAATCCCAGCCGCCTTGCTGTTCCCGGAACCAGTGTTCGGGCCGCCGCATCCACACCTTTCCTGCCGACCCGATCTACCGTTCAACAGAATGCGCCCACTTTACCCCTCAATCCCGACATATCTGAGTCGGAAGGCGAGGGCTTGCTCATACGATTCGCATCCCATCGGCACCACCCCTACCGACCTCTATCCGAAACACGAATCGCAGCTCTCAAGGTTCGTATAGCCAACGCGGTCATTGCAGCTGGAATGGATACACCTTCCACTGATCGGGGCAAGAGCTCGCCCGAGAGGTGCATCTCACATGGTCGTGTCCTTACAAGCGACCTTCGTCGACCTCGCGGTGTTGCTCCAGCTGGTGCACTTTTCCGCGGGACGTATGGACAAGTTACATCAGCATTGCACGCGGCGGGTCTCACCACAACGCCGTGTCATCAGGCCGGTTTTTCAAATGGTACGTCTCTTCAATTCAACATCATGACGTTCGCGGTGTCACAATAATACACGCAGCTCAACGCCTCGGAGCGATGTTTGTTGCTCGGCCAACCGACGATGGTACTCTCGAGCTTGCCAAGCTTACTTTATGGGCATAGAGCGATGCATGGTACGTCTGCTTTCCGCATACACGTTTGCGATCACGAAGGCTGATCACAAAAACCTATTATTGCAACAGGCTATTTTACTTATCACCAACGAAGGAAGACAGGCGCTTCAATATGACCGTAATATTGTATTTCTGAAGTCAGTTTTTATACCTGATATTGTATGAGGGATCGATGAAAAAATTAGCTCCTTACCTTTTCCCTTATCACCCCGAGGGATTGTGACTCCCCCTGTTGATATCAAGAAGACCGCGACAACACTCAACGTGGGCTCATCGGGCCGCTTGTATTGAGATCTCCTCGATGTTGCTACTTGTGACTGTTGTACGGACAGATCAAGTTGACCATCGATGATTACAAACCGTGCGTGATCACTAGGTGCTGTCAAATCTCAACGCAAGCAATGCGTCCCAGATCCATCGAATTCCCTCCGCTTCCAGTCCGTTCAAGTCAGCCTCCGTGCATATGCTGGCCCTTAAGATACTCAGGTCAATCTCCTCCACCGACCCTCCAGCTGCTCGCAGACTCCTTAGACCCGCATTCAGCAACCTCCGTTTTGAAGATTCGTCTAACGACGTCGTGTAGAAATGCACGTCGTTGACGAGTTCCCTCCCGTGCGATAAGAGAAACCGACGGACGAAATTATGGGATGGTCTCCATTCCGTACCGTTGGTCGTCGCGTAAGCCTCGTACATAGCGATGATGAACGACTGTATCGTCATCTTGGTGGCGTTGGTTGCGGTTGAATTGAGGATGTGTAATTGAAGGTGCGCAACTGAAAACCGCAGGTATCAAGCCAGGTGTGGACACGCTCAATGATAGATACACTTACGAAACATGCCCATCTCACTAGGAGCACTGGATGGACCAAAGTACTCCCAGTCTACGAGGCCGCATTTGAGCAATTCGCCCTGAGCGGTATGTTCCAATAACACATTATCAGTCCAGAAGTCGACCATACCCAGACACACACCCTCCACGTCTCGAACTCCGAAACTTTCCTTTACCCGCCTCAGCAACCCCGTCGCCTCATTCCCATCTACACCCCTGGTTCTGAAGACTTCTTGTGTAACAGCCACCAGCAATTCTGCCACGCCATCATTGTGAGACAACGAGGTCAGGTACTGCAGCAACTCCGATGGTGGATTGGTCGTTAGTTGATGCATTTCTGCAACAAAAGCACCGAGTTCCTCCGCCGGTTTGCGGAGATCTTTTGAGCGATTGCCCTTCTCATCCAGCAGTACCTCACTCAGCGTCTTCATCTGCCCCAAGTCTTCGATCCACAGCACTTTATTCTCCTCGTCATGCCACAACAACTTGGGTAACCTCACCACTCCTCTCTTGAACGCAATTCCGCTCCGTACCTTCTCCGAAAACTTGGAAAACTCTCGGTCTTCTCCACTTAAGATACATAGTGCCCTGTGTTCCACAAGTTGGCGGGTAATGGGGAGCTTCTGCGTGGGATTAGCGACAAGGTACGGTTCGGCATGTTTTAGCACAGCGGACTTGATGGATTTCGGTGGCGAGAGCGCGGAGCCAAAACCAGAGGCGACAGAGAATGGGAGAGCGACGGGGAGTTCGAAGGATACTCTGGCTGTATGATTCGTGAATCCTCCTGCAAGGAACTCGACGGAGAACGATGATGTGAGCGGGATATTGGGAAACCTGTCTTGTATATAAGACGAGAAATCAAAAGACATCAGAATGAGGATACGATGTTGGTTGGGAGGCAAACAAGAGTATATTTCATGGCGGACGGAGTCACAAATTGCTCTGCGACGGAACCGCGGACCAGCACCGAAGCCACGTGGTCAACACGGGATGATTGGCCAGACGGGCGCTAACACGAACAATGGACGATTGCCGATCTAAACTGAATTCGGTAAGTTGAACTTGCCTTCCAACGACCACCACCTCATCGTGCTCCTACCAGCTACTCGTACCTTTGCAGCCCACTTATCACTTTAAAAGTGAGTATCGGTGTTTGTGAAGCTTCATCAGTTCCTAACAATTCGCCTCCTTCAGCATTCCGCCACTTCCTCCATACCACCATGAGAGGCTTCTGGACCGGACCCGCAGACCCACAGACTTTTATGGAGTCGTTCATGAGCACTAAACACAAAATTCCTATGTCGAAGCTTTCAAAAGTTAGCTTCGCCGCCATTCCCCGAAACCCAACCAGCGAGAACGACATGCACGGGCCATTCGTGAGCCACTCCGCACTGCGAATTGTCCAAAGCCATACTGACTTGCGTCACCCATTCATGTAGATTGATTCTTTTGCTCACAACACGATACTTTCAAAAAATTTCGTTCTCAACGTTGCCACCAGGTCGGCAGATGAGATGAAGCTTAGGCCAGCCATTACCTTGTGTCGGAGGTCGGATTCGGATGATTTCAGCTGGGAACTGGTGGAGCTTGGGGTGACACTGCGAGAGAGCGACTCCATGGATGCATTTCGTAGGGACTACGACGATCTCGAATCATACCTCGACGACGGCTGCGCCGAGGAGGGAAAACGAACGCAGAAACTCATCTCCGCATACGCGGCGGCACAATTCTACCACCAGCACCGTACATTCATCTTCTCCGTCCTTCTTTGTGGCGACCACGCTCGATTTCTTCGCTGGGATCGCGCTGGTTGCGTCGTCACTCGCCACTTCAACTACCGCGAAGACCCGAGCCTCCTCGCGCAATTCTTCTGGCGGTACTGCACTTTACTGCCTAGTGGACGCGGCTTTGACCCCTCTGCGGAAATTGCTACTCCTTCGGAGAAGCGTGCCTTCAGGATGGCGATCGACAATTATTTGGCCGACAAAACCAGTCGGATCATACCAGGTCTAGATCACTCTCTTGATCCCTCCTTCCCGTGCTACAAAGTTGTCGTTCAAGGGACGAACGCTGCATCATGTGATCTTATCATCCAGACACCATTCTCAGCGTCCAGAGGAGCCGTAGGTCGCTGCACCCGCGCTTACATTGCCCTAGATGCTATCCAAGGGAAACTCGTATTCTTCAAGGATTACTGGAGACCATGCGACCCGGAGCGGCCGCCTGAAGGCGACGTGTATGCTTCCCTGGAGCAGGCCTGCGTCCCTCATCTTCCCCGCACACGGGTGGCAGGGGATGTTCCAGACGACGGAGCTTTCCAAACTACGATGGCACAGGAATGGGGAAAGCGGGATGGGATCTGTGTATGTGAGCCGATGAGAGAGTACCGGCACCATCGCATTGTCCAAGATCTCGCGTTCTCTCTCACCACCGTTCGCAACTCTCGGCAACTCGTAGAAGCAATGTCGAATGTAATCGAATGTACGTGACAGCTCTATTTCCGTCCATATCAGGCCTTAAAGCTCATGCACACACCAGGTATCTCAACTGCTCGTGAATCTCATTGGATGCATCGTGACGTAAGCTCTGGCAACGTCATGCTGAACGAATATGGCAAGGGTATCCTGAATGATTGGGACCATGCTTTCAGGATTGACCATGAAGGCGTAAGACTTTCGCAAAGAACTGTGCGCCTTTTCACCATGTTTTACCAAGTTTCACCCTGCTGACGAGAAATGCAGGGGACGTGGAAATTCTTATCGACCGGACTTGCGGAGAATCCATCGAAGACGCACGACATCATGGATGACCTAGAGTCCTGCTTCTGGGTATTCCTATATTTTGCCCTCCATCACTTCGAAAGTAACGCAACGTCGCACGCCCTTGATGTGTTCGATCATTGCTACGGAGAGGACGACCACGGCGAATTGGTAGGGGGTCTGGAGAAGTCTACTCTTCTCTCCAGAATCACGCCCACACTTCCATTTACCTTCGCATGCACTCCTCTTCACCAATTGGCTGAAGGATTGCGCAAGTATTTTCAATCCTATCGCTACGCGTACCGCACCGAACGTCGCGCAGATATGCTCCAGGAACATGGCAAGGTCATCCTGAAGCTCTTTCACGAAGCTCTCTCCTCTTCGGACTGGCCGGAAGCAGACTACCTCGAGGATCGCTTCCCATCAATGACCCCCGCTGTCTCGGAGGAGAGGGCTCGAGACACTGCAAACGGTTTTCCGTCTCCCTGTGGGCCATCTGTTGGTGCCGTCCCACCTTCAATCGGTCGGAACTCGGCGAACCCCGTACTTCATCTTCCACAGCGGCATTCAAAGCGGCGTACACTCGACGATGATTTCGCAGAACCCATCCACCCAGTCCAGCGCACCCGAAGTAATTCATCCAAGCGGATAAAGACAGATTCATCAGCCGCATCGTCCCTTCGGGATCCTGCTGACCCGAACATGAATATCAGGCGGAGAAGGGCCAAATTACAGAGCTCGGCTTCCGCTGGTTCGAGACGTGTCACACGCTCGCAAACGAATGGACCATCTCGCAACACCCGCTCGCAAACAAAGCGGCGTGGCTGAAGGGATGTGTCTGAACCGAATGCCCTCTTGCAGTTGAGGCTTGGTGTAAGAGTCTAGTAGAGAGGGCTTGCGTAGCCAGTCTTTCGAGAGTATATCATTATGTATCTCGTATCTATAACTTCTCTCTAGCTCACTATTTTAGTCGGAGGGGCTTGTGTACAGTGCTGTAATACTACTATAAGTCACTGGCCAATGGCCAAGGAACCAACGCTCGATCATGCCGAACTTAGCCGAAAATGTGATAAGATTAAGGGCAATCTGAATGACTCGGACAATGACGATCGTCGTCCCAAGTTCCAACTCCCAACTCCGGCGACATGTCCCGATCTGGTAAGTCAGATATCAACTTGCTGACCTGCGGTGGCCATGCTTTGGCCAGTACTCAGAGTGCTCATTGTTCTAGCCGAGATGAGTTTAAATACCCAGGCAAGCCCAAGTACCTCCTCTTGTCCCTCCCTCTCTTGTTCCCCCAATTTCCCTCTGGGTTGCCCGCTGGATGGCCACACCGGCAATCCCAGTATCCCCTCTGAAGACGACCATCCAGGGGACCCAACGCCATGCGTTCACCAAGCACACCGCGGAGGTCCTTCAGAAGTACCGTGCGACCGAAGTTCGTGGTTTCATGCTTGGCCCTGTTGGTGTGCGGGCCTTCATGGATAAATATATGGACACTGGGAGACGGAAGCCGCCCCAGACGCTACTATCTAAAGTGTCGTTCCATAGGATGCCTCTGAACGCTGCCGTCGAGTCAGATATGTACGACATTTTTGTGAGTCACGACTTCCTCAAACCTGACCGCAACTGATGGTCGCAACGGCAGCTGGATGTTGTCAACTCGAGCGGTTTACTCGCAAATGGGTTCAGTCTCACCAATACCTCTGTTGTGGGGGAAGACGGAACTAAACTCAAGCCGGACTGTGGCCTTGTCCGCGATGATGACACTCCCGACTCCGAGTCGTTTTCATGGAAGTGGCAACTCTTGGAGCTTTGGATTGAGTTCAAGCGATTGATTGCAATGGACCCATTCACTGCGGAAACGCAGAAAAATCTTGTGCTGGATGTGGCCAAGAAAGGGAGAATTCTAGCTCTGACAGGTCTAGAGTGCTGCACCTCTCGAGCACCTCTCGAGCTAGAAATAAGCAAAGTCAAGATTTGCTCTGAATCCTCTCAAGAACAAGGTATTTCTGACCCATTCTTGCGCGAGAAAATTTTGGCTTTCCGCAGTGATTCCGTCAGTCTGGAGGTACGGACGAGCTGTTGGAGAAGATAACCAATAATGCACTTGAACCTACCAAAGGACAAATCGCATCTTACGCAGCTGCACAGCTTGCACGGCAACACCGCACCTTCATATTCTCCCTCCTTATCTGCGGCGACACTGCTCGTTTCATGAGGTGGGATCGAGCGGGCTGCACCGTTTCCGAGCACTTCAACTATCGAGAAAACCCTGTTCCTCTCGCTGAGTTCTTTTGGCGGTATGGTCGACTTCCCCGACTCCAGCGGGGTTTTGATCCCACTGTGAAGGTAGCATCTGACAGAGAGCGACGAAGACTGTGGGATGCCACTAAGGACTACATCGACGACGCTACGAACTTGCGGGCCCCTGGCATGGAAACTACTGAGGACTCTGACTCCGACTACCCTTGCTACAAGATTGCAATGCGTGCCAGTGGACCCGGCCGCAAAACTCAGTACTACATCGTCCAACGACCGTTGGCGTACCCTCTCTCCCCTATTGGCCGTTGTACTCGAGCATACGTTGCCCTCGATCTCTCCTCTGGTAATCTGGTCTTCTTGAAAGATTATTACCGGCAGGTCCATCCAGATCATCCGCCCGAAGCCGATATATACAGGGTCTTGAAGGAATCCCAGGTCCCCAACCTTCCCACCGTTTACCTCGCGGGTGATGTCGAAGACAACGTTATTCGCTCTCAGACCACAATGACGCAAGAGTGGCGCAGAAAGCCTGGTATATGCCTTTCTGACGACGTGAGAGTGTATCGGCACCATCGTATCGTTCAAGAGCTCCTGTTTCCCTTGTGTTGCGTGAAGAGCTCTAAGCAACTTGTGGAAGTAATGCAAGGTATTGTCGAATGTATACCCTCGTTACTTTTCTCAATCGTCAGGATTATCGAGCTCACGAACCTTTGTAGGCATTGCTGCTGCACATGATGCTGAGTGGCTACACCGTGACGTTGGTGTGGAGAATATCATGCTCAACAAAGACGGGAAGGGGGTTCTGAACGACTGGGATCACGGAGTGCAACTTATTCCTACCAGGATTCCCTCAGAGTTTCGATCTGTACGTGTATCTCCCTGGATGTGCGAGCCAGTTTTCACTGGTTCTTATTCAGGGTACCTGGCAATTCGCATCGGTGGCGGTATCCAACAACCCTAACAAGGCATATGGTGTCAGCGATGACCTGGAGTCATGCTATTGGGCATTGCTATACCATGCCTTGCATCATTTCAAGAGCAATGCGAACTTGTTCAACGTGGACATCTTCGACCTACCTGAGCACGCTGCAGGTTGGTCACTGATGCAGGGGGGGCGTGAAAAGGCCCGGATCCTTGATGCCGCCGAAAGCCCTGTCACGTTCGTATGCAAGCCTCTTCACGACGTCTTAGAGCAAATGCGCCGTCACTTCATGATTCCCGATGGTCCTCCAGATGAGCAAGATGTAACGAAGCCGTGGACCCCTATTCTAAAGATCTTCAGCGATGTTCTCGCTCGAGTAAACGAGTGGCCGGAGGATGATGCCCTACCTGATCGTTTCCTTCCTCGCAGCAAAGCACAGCAAGATAGGGACGTGCGCCAGGCGTACCAAGAGAGCCTTTCGACCCGTGAAAGAGCCTTTTCCAGACTGCACGCCACGACATCCCAACATTTGCACAATTCACGCCAGGTACAAAATACAACTGGAACCAAACGCAGTGTTCCGGATACGGCTGCAGATGCTAAAGATGACGGGACGAAAGCGATCAAGAAGAAGAAGACGTTCCAGACCGAGACTTCCGACCTGAGCCTTCGGCGCAGTAAACGAACCATCTCACACAGAGGATCATATCCGTCCTAGAGAGATTCTTCAATTCCTGATAACCTCAGGGCCTCATGCTGTGTCGATCGCCCTTCCCAACCAACATCATTGCCCTCTTATGCTTTCACTTTTGCCGCCACAACCGTCTCTAATAACACCCTCTTTTATACTAAGTACATGGATACTGCAGTTCACACTCCTTAGGATTACATATCTTATTTGTAACACCACGCTCAACCCATGCTTATGACCATATGATTATGCTTTTCATGTCGACCCCGAAATGTCTTGGCGACTCGGACACGTACGCGAACTACCATAAGTACTGTACTTATGCACGTCTGGTGGTGTCTAGTCAGCCTCAAATGGTGTAGGGTGCTTCCAACAATGATTAAAGTGAAGAATCGTTGACAAGGGATATGATCAACACCCTCGGTCCCTCCGCCAAATTGACATTTCCTGTTGATCATAGTCTCTAGATCTCGGCCCTGTAGGCTCAAGCTATCTGCCTTTCGTCTCGTAGACTTGACACGCATGCTCTGAGGGATAGAACCGTCTGAATCGTTGTTGTGATGCCGAGCCTGAGGTCGATATCCACCCCTGGTCAGACTTTCGTCCAGCAAAGTAGGACGAGCACGTACCCGTACGCGATAATTTGCTCTAGTTTCCTTCTTGCTCCGTTCCTCTACATCCTTCTCCTTCTTAACCCTCTCCAAATCCTCAAACATTTTCAATGCCTCAGTAAGCTGCTCGTTCGCGCTGAGCAATGCACCGAGCAGCTGCTCCTCAACAGTCTCGTCGACGTCCACCATCGGAGAATCAGGGGGCGAGTTTCTCCGTTTTTGACGTGGCGCTCTAGCACTGTGACGCGAACGCTTAGCATTTGCAGTGGCCTAAGGTACTTGTGCATAAATGAGTTCTTGCGACGCACGACACCGCGCGTAGAATTTCTGTGCTCGACGGAGAACGATGATGTGAGCGGGATATTGGGAAACCTGTCTTGTATATAAAACTGGAAATCAAAAGACATTAGAATGAGGATACGATGTTGGTTGGACAAGACGGGAGGCAAACAAGAGTATATTTCATGGCGGACGGAGTCACAAATTGCTCTGCGAAGGAACCGCGGACCAGCACCGAAGCCACGTGGTCAACACGGGATGATTGGCCAGACGGGCGCTAACACGAACAATGGACGATTGCCGATCTAAACTGAATTCGGTAAGTTGAACTTGCCTTCCAACGACCACCACCTCATCGTGCTCCTACCAGCTACTCGTACCTTTGCAGCCCACTTACCAATTTAAAAGTGAGTATCAGTGTTTGTGAAGCTTCACCAGTTGCTAACAATTCGCCTCCAGCATTCCGACACTTCCTCCATACCATCATGAGAGGCTTCTGGACTGGACCCGCAGACCCACAGACTTTTATGGAGTCGTTCATGAGCACTAAACACAAAATTCCTATGTCGAAGCTTTCAAAAGTTAGCTTCGCCTCCATTCCCCAAAACCCAACCAGCGAGAACGACATGCATGGGCCATTCGTGAGCCACTCCACACTGCGAATTGTCCAAAGCCATACTGACTTGCGTCACCCATTCATGTAGATTGATGCTTTTGCTCACAACACGATACTTTCAAAAGATTTCGTTCTCAACGTTGCCACCAGGTCGGCAGATGAGATGAAGCTTAGGCCAGCCATTACATTGCGTCCGAGGTCGGATTCGGATGATTTCAGCTGGGAACTGGTGGAGCTCGGGGTGACACTGCAAGAGAGCGACTCCATGGATGGATTTCGTAGGGACTACGACGATCTCGAATCATACCTCGACGACGGCTGCACCGAGGAGGGAACACGAACGCAGAAACTCATCTCCGCATACGCGGCGGCACAATTCTACCGCCAGCACCGTACATTCATCTTCTCCGTCCTTCTTTGCGGCGACCACGCTCGATTTCTTCGCTGGGATCGCGCTGGTTGCGTCGTCACTCGCCACTTCAACTACCGCGAAGACCCGAGCCTCCTCGCGCAATTCTTCTGGCGGTACTGCACTTTACCGCCTAGTGGACGCGGCTTTGACCCCTCCGCGGAAATTGCTACTCCTTCCGAGAAGCGTGCCTTCAGGATGGCGATCGACAACTATTTGGCCGACAAGACCAGTCGGATCATTCCAGGCCTGGATCGCTCTCTTGATCCCTCCTTCCCGTGCTACAAAATCGTTGTTAAGGGGGGAAACTCCGAGTCGTGTGACCTCATTCTTCAGAAACCCTTGTCAACATCTAGAGGATCCGTAGGCCGCTGCACTCGCGCATACATTGCCTTTGACATTACGCAGGGAAAGCTCGTATTTCTCAAAGACTATTGGAGACCTTGCGACCCAGATCGACCACCCGAAGGCGAGGTATACGCTGCTCTAGAGCACGCCCGTGTCCCTCATCTTCCTCGCATACGCGCAGCCAGGGATGTTCCAGACATTGAAGAGGCCTTTCAGTCAACTATCACGCAGGAATGGAGGAAGCGTCCCGGGATCTGCGCATGCGAGCCGTTGAGGGAGTATCGACATCATCGCATTGTTCAAGACCTCGCGTTTCAGATCACTACTGTTCGCAATTCGAGGGAGCTTGTGGAGGCTATGGCCAACGTGGTTGAGTGTACGTTAACACTTCCAGTCTACAACCATGCACTATCACTGACACACACCCTAGGTATCTCTAGTGCTCACGAATCCCAATGGCTGCATCGTGACGTCAGCTCAGGGAATGTGATGCTGAACGAGTACGGCAAAGGTATTCTGAACGACTGGGATCACGGATTCAAGATCGATCCTGAAGGTAAATTCCGTTCTCAAAGGACAGTGAGTCCCCGCGAAGCTAAATTCAAAGCTTAACTTTACTGACCAACTCGCAGGGGACTTGGCATTTCTTATCGACAGGGCTTGCGGAGAATCCATCAAAGACACACGACATGATGGATGATTTGGAGTCGTGTTTCTGGGTATTGCTATATGTCGCCCTTCGTCACTTTGAGAGCGACGCAACACCGTCCGCACTCGAGATATTCGACCACTTCGACGGAGAGGACAACCGCGGCGAATTGATCGGTGGCCTGAAGAAGAAACACTGCTGTCGATCTCAAAGCCCACGCTCCCATTCACATTCGCCTGCCAGCCTCTTCAGCGGCTTCTTGAAACTCTGCGCAAATACTTCCAGTCATGTCGTTATGCTTACGGGACGACATATCATGAAGAAACACTACGCGACCCCGGAAATACCGTCGTCAGACATCTTCACGAGGCACTGGCTGAGGCGGGATGGCCTGCCTCAGATTTCCTCGAGGATCGCTTTCCACTCAACTCCCCTCCTGCCCCTGAAGCAGCTCATCCAGCAATCCCTATTGATATTCCATCTCGCTGCAAGCCGCCTTCTGGGAGCCTGCTTCTCTCCAATGCCGAGACATCGGCCAACCAAAAATCTCTTCCTCTCGCTCTTCGCCGTCCAAAGCGACGCACTCCGGATGATGAGCCAGCGGAGGAACCCCATCGGTCAAGTCAAAGAAATCGAAACGGCAGCTCCAAGCGAATGAAGACAGAATCATCTCCCACGTCTCCGCGAGCTGCCCCTCGCGTTCACTCGCCTGCAAGTTCAAGGCGCAAGAAAACCGGTTCCACCAAAGCTCAGGAATCGAGTTTCAGTTCTGCCAGGAAACGCAGCACTCGCTCTTATTCAAACTCAAACGGACTGTGTCGAGTCACGCGCTCACACTCTAAACGATGCAACTGTAGCACTGTCGTCAACTGAGAGCCCCCATGCAACGAAGCGGTGTCGGTCAGGACGAGCAACAGAAGCCATGGTTGCCTTTCCTCCAGTTCTTCAGCGATGCACTCTCCAAGGACGATTGGACGACCGACGACGCTCTTCCGGACCGGTTTCCTCCCGCTAGAAAGACCCAGCAGAACAAAGACAAACGCAGGGCATTTCAGGAGCGAATTTCCAGTCGTGCCAGGGCCTTGTCCCAATCGTCCAGGTCAGCGCCAGCGAATGCGGGTCCGAGTCAAGCTCAAACCACCGGGACGAAGCGTGGTATAGCTAATGCAGACAAAAGTGATGACGAGGATGAAGAGGGAAAGAAGCCTCCAAAAGAGAAGAGGACTCAAGCTCTCCCATCGCATTCAGGGACATCCGATACCCTCCGCCGTAGTCAAAGGAATGGCTCCCACACAGGCCCCTACCCCGCGTAGTGTAAACCCCACCTTCGTCCATATCGTGACTCCCGTTCAGACTCGTGGTCGGTCAAATATCATGAAGAAAGTATTTGACCGACCACAACTATCCCCTCCTTCAAGTTACAAGCTCTACACATCGTGCCCGCTGCATATCACGTTCCTTACGATAACGCCTCTCAATGTAGAACCGTCAATACACATCCACCCTAGTAATGACTTTATGCTTTACGCCCATTAAGAATATGATCACGCCGTTATGTTTATGCGATACGCCTGCATGTGAGCGAGATCGAGGCCTAGTAGAGTCTGGTACTGGGAGAAGTCACGTCAAGGCAAAAGGCTTTATTTGACGTTGTTTACCAGCACCCTCGACTGAATTGACATTTCCGGATTTGCCCCGCACAAGTTCAATCCGCGAAAAGATAACCCATATCGATGGAGTCCATTTTTCAATTATGCCAGATCTGTACAGATTCTGAACGAGGACTTGATGATCCGGAATCCGCAGGAATTTGTAAAGTACCAACGGGGTGGTTATCCAACGCCTCCAAATCACGGGTTACCTACTCAACGCTGATCAACCCCGGGTCCGAAAGGCTTGATCTTTGATATCCAGCACTTCAGTGGCCCGGGCGGTCGTCGTGGAACGCATGGTCTGAGTAGGTCCGGCGAGAGAGGCCAAGGATGCCAGTGGATACCAAAGGCGTTGATGTTGTGATGCTGATGATGAGCACTCAGCGAACAGGAAGTATGGGTAGGTGCGTTTCCAGGAGAATTCTGTCGGGTGATGGAATCATCATCAGATCCCGTGTGGGCGGGGCTCCGTGGCTGAACTGAGTGTACGTATGTCTTCGGTCACTCGAGCAGAACGTCGCTCAGAAAATGGATCCTGCAGGTTTAATACCTTATGCTATGGTATATAATACTCCCCCGACATCAAACGTCTCTGCCACTGGGGCCAATTGGACTAACGGTACACACAAAAAACAGTTAGCTTAAAGTAACGGGACAGAGGGGTAAACAAGAAAAGACAAAGAGCAACAACAAATTGAACGAGTTGACAATTGAAGACAAAACCGTAACATTCCAGGAAAAGAATGTGAGAGGAAGGTGTGTGGAATAGTACTGTGTATGCACGCATGACGGGAGAGGGTCCAAAGGCCGAGCCAAGAAACCAAAATGAAACCCAACCCAAAATGCGCTTGAAAAGTCGGACACTCCGACTGAGGCTCAATGTACCCCTCCGACCAGCGTCGTGGCGTTCTCCGCGGCGAGATGCAATCTGCCTTCCCGAATCCGCTCTCTCGTCTTCTCCGCGGCCGCGTCGTACACGTACCGCACTGGCCGTCTCTGATGCGAATGCAGCCCTCCTGGGCCGTCGTTGTCCGAGTCCAGGTCGTCTCCCGAAGGCGAGTTCCGTGATTCGTTCGTGTTCTCGTAAAACATGTCGTCCGGATCGAATTGGCCTGCGGAGAGAAAGTTAACGTTAGTGGGGAGGCTGAGTTAGGACAGAAGGAGCGGAGAGCGGAGAACAAACAACTCACCGTCTTGATCCTCGGGATCAACCACCCTCCTCTTCCCCAACGCCTTCGCACTTGGCTGATGTGGCGTAACAGCCTCGTAGTTCTCCTCCCCTCCATCTATCCCTCCGGATCCCGAATCATCCTCCATCTCCAAAATGTTCTCGTAAGGGTGTTTCCCGCGCGGCGTCTGCGCGCCCTGCCTGTGGCTCTGCCCGTCCGCGAACCTATCCCACTCCGGCGACGACATCTCCATCGCGCGAATGGATGGTGGTCCAGTGACGAATGATCGATCCGTCGGGGATGGGCTCGGTGATCCGCCTGAGCGGTGTGGCGGGAGGGGTAATCGTGGCCCGTGTGGCGCGGGTGGCGGGAAGGAGAGGTTGATGGTTTGCTGGGATTGCTGTTGCTGTAGCGCACGAGCAGCGAGTTGTTGTTGAGCATTGATCTGATTTGGATATCCGCTGTTTGGAATTGGAGGGAGAGGATGTGGTTGAGTGGGTGTATACGGCGTAACGGTAACTGAAGGTGGTGGCGACGGTGAAGGTGATGGGCTTGGTGATATAGGAGGTTGGAATGCATGAGCGTGACTGTGACTGTTGATGCTCTGAGGGATAGAACCATCTGAATCGTTGTTGTGATGCCGACTCTGAGTAAATATCCACCCCTCGTCAGAGTTTCGTTCAGCAAAGTAGGATGAGCACGTACCCGTACGCGATAATTTGCTCTAGTTTCCTTCTTGCTCCGTTCCTCTACATCCTTCTCCTTCTTAACCCTCTCCAAATCCTCAAACATTTTCAACGCCTCAGTAAGCTGCTCGTTCGCGCTGAGCAATGCACCGAGCAGTTGCTCCTCAACAGTCTCGTCGACGTCCACCATCGGAGAATCAGGGGGCGAGTTTCTCCGTTTCTGACGTGGCGCTCCAGCACCGTGACGCGAACGCTCAGCGTTTGCAGTGGCCCAAGGTACTTGTGCATAAATGAGTTCTTGCGACGCACGACACCGCGCGTAGAATTCCTATGCGGCGTCAACATCAGTTATAGCAAACAAAAAGTAAGAACCTACTTTGATGATGGCTTTTCCCTGTAAATCCTCTGGGCGTGCATGTATCAAAGCGTCTGATAGAAGAGCAGCGTTCCCGTGGGCATACTTGCACTCCTCGAACAAACGGCGCATATCTTCTTCCGGTGGAATGATACGCGATGATGCCTTGTGCTTATTTGGTGGTCGTTGATGTGATGGTGTTCGCGTTCGCGGTTGCTCTGCGGCGGGGGCGGGAGTAGGAACAGGCGGGTTGAGCATGGCATCATCAGGATCTAACGGGATACCCTGTGCGAGCATTTAGTATATAGCAGGTCGTAGATATTGATTGGTAACCCACCTCGTCGGGCTGATTGGGTTGTTTCAGTCTTCTCCACAATACCCGGAATGGATCTTTCGGCCCTGCTGAAATCATCGATAACATGCCCCTTGGTTCTATGCGCAGAACCACTTACCTGGACTCGCATACGCAGCTGCCGCAAGAACTTGCATAAGTCGATCTCTAAAGACGGGAGGAGTCCGAGAAAATAGGATAATATCTTCTAAGGTCTCTAGAAACTTGCGTGATTGACATGCCACCATGAACAATCCCGACGAATTTTGCAGCAGGACGGCCCATAGCTATAGAATCCTCGTGAATAAAGTCTCTCGATGTGAAACGTAAGAACGCTCACCCGAGCTGCAGCAAGTTGTGCCGTCGGTTCCGCGTATCTACGTGAACGGGGATGAGTTTATGTAGCAGACAACGCGTAGAAAACACCGCGACACATACTTGAACTCTCGCCGAAGTGCCTTGACTGTTTCGCGAGCGGCCGCCTCACTCGCAGAGGCGCGTTCGCAGACTTCCAACACAAGGGACCAGTCTTCCGAAGCGTTGGCGGTAAGATAACCTATCAGATGGACAGGATGCGAGGGGGAGCGAATGATTGATCACTTGTGAGCACGATATGAGAGCACTGGGGTAGGGAGGGGGCGTACCGATCATCCTTGTGAGCTCTGCCTGAGAATCCTCCTCCCTACTCTTATCCTTAGATCGCAGACCTTGACGATCCTTCTTCTCCTCTTCCTTCAGCCGCTCCTTCTCCTTGTCTCGCTCCTTCGCCCTCTCCCAGAACCCCGGCTTTTTCTTCTCAGGTACCCGCTCGGTAGGGCGAAGTATCTCCTCCGGTGAAGGTTCCCTTGGAATTGATACCGGTGGCGAGGCTGTTAGATGGGAGTGGTGAGGATCGAGTGAGCGTAAGATACCGATGGCGGCAGTGGCTGGTGGTGGCTGTTTCTTGCGGGTGGTTTCAACAGACCTGGCCGAGGTCACGGAGACGGCTCCGCTGAAAGGAGAGACAGCCCTGGGTACATACGGCTGGGGTACTGGAGATGCTGAGGGAAATATGAGTAGGAAAGACACGGTAAGCACGAGAAGCCCGGACCTTCAAGATCCCAGTGGTCATCAGAGGGTGGTGGTGGATGGGCGTGCATGCGATCTTGGTTATGCGAGCGCTCATAGGTCCTATGGGGCTGTTGATGTTGTGCATGATCGTTGTAGTAGTGGCCATCCTGACAAAATGGATGCGCATTGTGTGACGGAATACGGGGAAGAGGGTGCTTAGAGACCTACGTCTGAGATGAGGTCCGAGGCCGTTGATGGAGTCTTTGCTAGTTTTTGCTTTTCTCGTCCAAATAGCCGCTTCATCGTCGTCGTCGTCGTCGGGAAGAAGGAGGGAGGGTGGTGGACGTTGTGGACGGTGCGTAAGGAAGTAAGATTAAGGCAGGAGAGTGGAAGGGCAGTGACTGACTTTCAGCGACTCCCGACATCTCGGCATTTCCCGCGCCAACCCATTCTGCCATCAATTGCACCGACGCCTTTCATCACCATCCAAGCCATCTCTTGCTCGTCCATCCAGCATCCACAACACCCACGACGACGACCGCCATCACTGCTCAGACACACCCTCCACAGCGACATGGCCGCCGCCAAGCCCACGACCACAGTCACCAGCACCGCCCGAGACTCCAGCGGTGATTACAACACAGCAGACATCGCCACCCTCGCTTCCCTTCTCGCCCAACGCCCGACATCAGACGCAGATCCTCTCGCTGTGGACGACGTGGATATCGCAGAAGAGCTGCGTCGCCTCGAAGCTGCCAACGGGATTGCGGACGGCATGGAGGACCGTCTCGATGAGTTGATCGGGGACTTGGATAAGCTGCTGCAGACCCTGCAGGGGAACACACTATCGGAAGCTGCAGATGGGCGTCGCGGGGACCTTAGTATGCCAAACGCTGCTGCCAAATCATCTCCAAGCGAGGAGACTGCTTCGAAGTAGATGGTGTTTGGCCCAATTCTGTCTGAATGCTCCCTCTGGACCCTAATGAGGGTGCATCAATACTTGGGATGGTGAGTTATCCATCACGTCTCATTTTCCATTCATTTACCGATATTACTTTTATAGTTGCGCCTCGGAGTTGAACGACGTGCAACACAACGCTGCGTCAGGCCAAGGGGAAGAGAAAGACACGCCCAGGGGCAGCACTGGCACTGCCGTGCAGCCGCCCTGGGTCAGAATCAATGCCTTCATTTTATCCTGGGAACGCTCATACGGACATCGTGCTGCTGCAGATGTCCTCCCTTACGGTCTCAATTCCTGGTGTTTGCGTCTGTTTGCCATTGCCCTCCAGCGCATTGCCCTTTATGGCGACTCTTAGTTCCACTTCTTCGTACTACCAGACCATCACAGATGATCCCTTTTTAATTATGAGTCTGTCGTCGATACGTTCTTCAAAAGAGATAGACCTTACGAAAACAGCATAGGATCGCTGATCAGACAGTGATGTTATAAGCGCTCAATCTAATCTATGTCGGCGTCTTGCGCTTCTCACTTACATAACTTGAACTTGATCCACATCCACCGCAACCAATACCGCACCAACATCTGCACATAATGGTATAGCACAACTTACTTTACACAATGAAAATTGCTAAAATCACGCACATAATCGCATATGCAGTCCGGCTGGGTCGTTCGGCTCTCCAACTCTCGCGGTGTTCCCTACTTCTACCACCCCGAGTCTCAACAGTCCTCATGGACTGCTCCTCCCGAGCTCAGCGAAGACGAGATCAGCTCTCTCCCCGGAGCAAAGGAGTACCTCACTCCCGGCGGAACCATCAGTGCCCCTCCCGGTCAGGTTAGAGCAAGTCATCTGTTGGTGAAGCACAATGGGAGCAGGAGGCCTAGTAGCTGGAAAGAAGTGAGTTATTTCTTTTGCACATGCTCAGATCTCGCACGTGGGATGATGAGAGAGAGAGGAACGTGGCTGGAAACGACCGAAGAATGTTTTGGCCTAACGAACTTTGGTTGCCTTGTAGGATAAGATCACTCGTTCAAAGGAAGAGGCTACCAGGATTCTCGAGGGCTACCGCGCAGAGATCAACGGTTCTACCTCCAAATTTGCCGAACTCGCAAAGTTGCACTCGGATTGCTCTTCTCATGAGAAGGGAGGAGACCTCGGTTTCTTTGGACGCGTACGTCATCCCCCGCCCACAGCGAGAGTGATATGCCAATTAAAACGAAAACCGCGTTTATTTTACAACAACAGGGCCAGATGCAGAAACCGTTTGAGGAAGCTACGTACAGCTTGAAGGTCGGCGAGATGAGCGACATTATCAGCACCGACAGCGGCGTTCACATCATCTTGCGCACTGCTTGAACCGCCCGGAATGGAACGAAAGGAAACGGACGGTCTTGCATTGAGGACTATGTAGCCAAATACACCAAGGAAGAAGAACATCGAATGGGACTGTAAATGTACAGTATCAGACTCGGAACATGAAGGACGTGCAATGAGTACAGTGTGTTGTTGTGACAGACTCAGCGTTTATTCCTGCCAGTGCTTCTACGCCCGACGGGATACCGTCCGACGGCTCACCTTTCCATCCGCACAGATGTCCCAGCCTGTCTCAAACGCCATTTGACCGTGAAAAAAAACGTCAAAGGTGGTCACCTGGTTGGACGAATGTGGACCAAGGAGATCTGATGGTGACATCGGACTTTCAATGGTGAACTTGAAGATATATACTTCGTTATTTCTCCCGACACCTATATAACCTGACCACAGTCAGAGTACTGATCTCTTGGTGGGAACTGCGCTTAATAGGTACGTCTAAGTTCTTCTACATCCTTTCGTGGACTGTGCCTAATGGTGGACTTAGATTGATTCAGCGACATGGCAGCCGTAGTAGACCTCTCAAAGGTCGACACAAGCGACCCTCTTGTGAACAGACACATCGAGAAATCCCAAATCCGAGTTGAGGACATCGAAGTCTCAAAAATCCTCGTTCATCCCATCAAGGTTCGTTCAATCCTCTCCACCATGCCAAACCAGCAGAACTGACTTTGGTAATTTAGAGCTTTCGCGGAACGTCTGTAACAGAAGCGTCTTATACACCGCAGGGTATACAATACGACAGAGACTGGTGCATTATCGACACAGAGACGCACGCTGTGTTGACTGCTCGTGATCTGGCCACGGTAAGTGCCCAGTGATCTATTCTTGCAATTCGGTGAAAGGCAACTTATGATAAACTTATAGACCGTTCTGGTCACGCCACGTATCGAAGTTGACGCTTCTCTTCCATATGGTGGCCTCTTGGTCGTCGACGTTCCCAAAGATCCCGAGTCTAAGAGCGGTGGATGCGACAGTTTCTCAGTCCCGCTGAGGCCAACCCCTGATATGCTCAAAACATGGCCACAGTACGCCCTATTTCTACCATTCTCTAGCATATATAATAGACTGACCGCTGTATCCAGTTTCTCGGATATAGTGCTGCTGAAGAAGTACCCAGTAGACGGATACGTGGTCCAACCTCTGAACCCATCCGAACCCTCCCCGCATGACATCCTTTCGCGATATTTCAACCGGAAGGTCTTGTTGACGATGAAAGGCCCTCAGGCGCGTCTTGCAGTGGGAACACCAGTGTTTGCAACGCTTTCGGACGTCACTGTGAAGTACCAGGTGCGTGGTGTTACCATTGTAGCCCTCCCAAAGACTTTTCTGTCGTTAGCGGCGAACTGAATAAGATACCGTATGGAATAGGACGGGTATCCGTTGTCCATCGCCAGCGAGGAATCAGTAGAGGCCGTGAACGCAGCGTTGTACAGAGCTGTATCTGCTACAGACGACCCAAGCGACCCTAACCGTGTAGCGGGGCTGAAGAAAGAGAAGTGGCATGATCGTAAACTGTACATCGAGCGGTGAGTTCATTGTAAAACGATTGTCATCGATAGCATTGTCACTAAATGTTGTTTGGGATAGATTCCGACCGAATATCGTGTTCAAGGGTGCTGGGGTGCCGTTCGCCGAAGACTTGTGGAGGGAGATCGTCATTGGGGATAACGATACCTCTGTGACTGTCCTGGGGAGATGCGATCGCTGCCTTGTACGTCTCCCGTCCTCGCACAAAGTCAGCCCCCATAGGGCCTGCTGAATGTCTCAATTATCTCTTGGATGCATAGCTCCCGAATGTTGACGAGAAGACAGCAGACAGAGACACGGCGGTGCCGTACAAGGTGATGCTGAAGTTCGGGAAGGACGCTGGACACAAACCGATGTTGGCGTGTAATGCTGGTATGAATGGAAATGGTGTTTTTAGGGTTGGAGATAGGGTTGTTGTGAAGAGGTGGATAGAGCAGGTTGTTTGAAGGTCAGATTGTGAACTACTAAGTAATCCGAGGGAGAGTGTGGTCAATATGAATGATTGAGACATCACCAATATACACTCACCCGACGTTTTTGTCTCGATTTACTGCTATACACCATTGATACACCAACATACGGAAAGTGCGCAAGTTTGAGTAATGGACTTACCCGAGAAATCGGGTCGGCCTTCTTCGCCACTGACTCGATCACACAATGAACCGCGGCGCGTCGTCCAAGCTAGTTGCTCTTCCTCCTAGACCTTTACCAGGTCGTATCATCCATCCTCGCCGCACCTAGCTCGCAGGCCCAACAATCACGGAAATACCTAGAAATATCACTCAGTTGTCGATTGCCATTGGGCGGTCATGAGTCTCGGGTCATATACATCATGGGACAACAACCGCGTCTTGATCCCTACTATCATCTTGGTCGTCGCGTCTGCTCTATACGTATTCCGACCAAAGGTACGTATGCACATGGATCGTTGTCACGACAAGTTCTGACTGGAGGCCGAATATCTACCAACACAGACCGGCAAGACTAAGACTGACAGTGGGACTATGGCCTCGGGCTCGGACCCGTCGAAAGTAGACACGAGCGATCCGTTGGTCAACAAACACGTCGACAAGGCTCAGATTCGTCAGGAGGATGTGAGGGTGTCGAATATCCTCGTTCACCCTATCAAGGTGTGTTCAGTACTTCCGTTCAGTTACATGTTCCCTCATATATGAAGGGGATTTAGAGTTGTCGTGGAACGTCAGTCACAGAAGCGTTTTATACTCCAAAGGGTTTGCAGTATGACAGAGATTGGTGTATTATCGACGCGAAGACGCATGAGGTGTTGACTGCGAGGACTCTGGCTACGGTGAGCACCTTCTCTATTTCTTCAAAATGACGCGATCTAAACAATTCTCCTGTGATCGTCGCTAGACCGTGCTTGTGGTCCCACGTCTTGAAGTTGATGCGGCTTCACCATACGGAGGGTACTTAGTCGTCGATGTCCCTAACGGCGAAGATGGGGTCATCACGTTCTCCGTCCCGATCACACCCACCGAAGATATCCTCAAGACCTGGCCCCAGTAAGCTTCTCACCACCCTCTCATATCCGTTGTCTCTCCTACGAAATCCGACTGTGTTGTTTCACAGCATCTCGGACATCATGATGTTCAACACATTCAAGATGGATGGATACATCGTCCAACCTCTCAACCCATCCGACCCCTCTCCCAGCGACATCCTCTCGCAGTACTTCAAGCGAGACGTGCTTCTCGCGATGAAAGGCCCTGAGGAGCGGGTATCTCCCGGCACGTCAGCCTTCCCTAAACTAGACGCACCAGTCAAGTACCAAGTACGTTTGATTTCGACTCGAAGGGGTGAGCTTATTGAGAGACTGACGGCCGGGCAGGATGCGTTCCCCCTGTTGATCGCCAGTGAAGAGTCGTTGCAAGCTCTGAACGATGCAACGGACAGGGCTCTTGCCGCAACGGACGACCCGAGTGACCCACATCGAGTTGCGGGGATGAAGAAGGAGAAATGGCGAAACCGCAAGTTGAACATCGAACGGTGAGCACGTTGTCGGCTTTGAAGAGGCCTTTACATGATAACGAACGGGAACTTGAATCAGATTCCGTCCGAATATCGTCGTGAAAGGAGCCGGAGTCCCATTCGCTGAAGATCTGTGGCGAGAGATTGTGATTGGAGACAATACGGTCCCGATCACTGTCGTGTGCCGGTGTAGTCGCTGTTTGGTATGTTTGTCCCGTCATTTCATCAGTGTCTGTGACTCACAAGTTCTGCGAGTAGCTTCCAAACGTCGACACGACAACAGCTGAACGGGATACAGCTGTTCCATACAAGGTGATGCTCAAGTTTGGCAAAAGTGAGACAAGTAGCCCCATGTTTGGGTGCAATGCTGCTCCAGAGGGGAATGGCGTACTTAGGGTTGGAGACAAGGTCATTGTGAAGAGATGGATTGAGCAAGTTGCTTGAGAGACGGGATACTTTGTACACTTTGTGTATACTACAGAATGGATGGATTTAATTGTACCCGAGCTGTACTATGACCAGCAACGAAGAAATTACAGGCTGGCTGAGAGTGCACTAGGGTTAGGGTTAGCGCAACGCAGGAGCAAAGAAAATGGCCTGCCCAGCCCGAGGGCCGAAGCAGGACAGGAAAATATTGAGACGGTGCACGAGCCGGAGCCCGTACAAACCGCAGGTTTCCTCTGAGGACAAGGTCGCCGTGCTATGGAAGACCCCCACGGCCCACAAACCCAGGTACGTGAAGGGGCTTGTGCCATCAAGGTAAGTATGAGGTGCTCAGATGGTTGGGGCGTGGCTTATATACCCGCAGACGCCGACGCACGGACCAGATGGGCGCTCTTCTCGTCCTCTGTGCCACAACGAGGTATGTTCCTGGCCTTTGATGCGAAACACCACTGACGCGTGACCGGAAGATCCAGGAATCACTGGAGGATATCCGAATGTACGCATGAACTTGAAGGTACAGCTGAAAGGAAAGGCGAAGAGGGTCATGAATCCACTCCAGGATCCCGCTCCTCCTCCTCCTCGTCCCTCCCCACTTGCTTCCCTTCCTCCAGAGCTACTCATACTCATCTTCCGGTTCGTTGTCGACGAAAACTCGGGAGGGACCCTTCCAAAGTCCTCGTGGGACCGCGTCGTGCCGCTCACTCATGTCTGCAAACTGTGGCGTGATGTGGCCACAAACGCACCGATGCTCTGGCGCAGAATCAGGCTGGACACTTGTCAGCCAGAGCTGCATATGCCTCCCCCAATGCTGGAGGAGTCGCTAAAGCGGTCGGGGCAAGTCAACCTCAAGCTCTGGTTTCGATACGGGCCAGAGCTTATTGACCCCGCGCCACTCATCTCGGAGCTGCACCGCGTCGAAAGTTTCGCGTGCAGATACGAGCACTCCCACGAACCGGACGTCATCTCTGAACTGGGCGTTGCAGACTTTCCACGGCTGCGACACTTGCTAATCGAAGACCAGAGCTTTGGCAGCGCCATTCTCGTCCCGCTTGTCGACGCGACTGCTCCCCTCGAGAGTCTCGAGAGCATCGCAGCACTGAACATACCCCAGCCGTTCGTCTCCCCGTTCTTCAGACCGCACCTCAGATTCCTCTCGCTTACCATGGAGCACTTCTCGTCGTTCATCCCGTCCGCCTTAGAGATACTCGTTATGCTTCAAGGTCTACCGTCGCTCGAGGAGCTCTGCATACAACACGGCGAATCTGAGGTCATAGAACCCGACACCTATCTACCCGACGTCACCTTGCCCCGTCTTAGAGTTCTCAATCTACGCGAGAACACAGACACGCTAACTGCTCTCCTAAGTCACCTCAAATTCCCTGTCGCCGCTCTATTCAACTATCGCCTCATCTGCTCCGACAAAGCCCACACTTCACTCGACGGCGAAGGCCTCGACCTCTTCCGCACCGTGATCAACCTTTTCCAGAACCGCACCCTCCTCGGACGCATCCCATCGTTCATCGACCTACATGTGAACCTACACGACCTACCAGCCGCCGACATCGTCCTCCTCCCAGACCGTAGGATCGACGGGTACCCAAGGTCTGCCCGCCCCACGTTCGTATACGACGCAGACCTGCCCACAGGCTCCACCGACCAAATCCTCACCTTCATCTGCAACGCCGTGCCTCGGTTCTTCTCCTCCGTCCGCTCCCTGTCCGTCAACGCCAACCTGACCGACGGAGCAGTCACGAAAAACGTCCCCGATTGGTTCTCCGTCCTCCGCGATATTGAGTATCTCGAACTGGCGAACACGCCCGGGATATGGCTTGCGCTGGCGTCGTTGCATTTGCACCTCGCGGCGACGTCCACGACGCCCCTTCGCGACGCACTGCCGTTCCCGGAGCTGCACACTCTCAAGATCGCGCAAGCGTCCTTCCGCCCGTCCATGACGAACTTCCAAGTGCCCGATCCGGACGTCGATTTTGTCTTCCTCCTGCGCTCGATGTTGAAGATCAGGTTGCAGGCGGGGAGGGGCGTGTTTGTGTTGATTGTGAGTGGGGCGAGGAATTGTACGGCGGCGGATGTGAGGATGTTGGAGCAGTTTGTGGGGAGGGTTGAGTGGGATGGGAAGGTGTTGGTGAAAAAGGGGGAGGAGGGGGTGTTGAGGAGGGTGATGGGGATGAGGAAGGGTGGGGACGAGAGTGAGGGCGAAGGCGAAGGCGAGGATGCAGATGAAGGTGATGGCGAGAGTGAGGGTGCGGATGCGGGTGGGGCGGCGGATGCGGATGAGCCAGAAGAAGAGAATGGGGATGTTGAGATGATCGACGGTTAAGTTGACAGCCCGTACATTCTAGCACACAGACGTCGGCATGCGAATCCAATCAATCTGTACATGTATACGATATTTCTCGATAGCACACACCACATACAGCTCTAAGAGACAAAACATCCGTGAAAGCATTGAACGAACCCGTGCATAACATCCCATACCATTCCAAACAGCAACAACGGAGACGAAATAAAAATACTCCCTCCTGCCTCAAAACATTCCTTCCCGCTTTGGGATCGCCACAGGCGGCGGCCTGCCGCCAGTAGAGCTCCCTGGCCTATCCCTCGACCTCGGCGGCGGTGCGGGACTCCCCCTCACCCCACCACCCGAGCCCGACATCCCACTAGCAACACTGTCCGGCGTCCCCGGCCTCGCAGGAACCGGCAACGGTCGTCTCCCCGCAGCAGGCGACCTCGGCGCTGGCGACGCCGCAGGAGACGGCGGTGCGAGTCTCGAACTCGACGACGGGGTAGGCGGGGCGTATGATGACGGTGCTTGTGCTGATTGGGGGAAGGGAGGGACTGCGGGGAGTGGGGCGCGAGGGGTTGGAGTGGAGATGGTCGGTGCTGGGGAGCGCGAGCGGATGGGCGTGGGCGCTGGTGTGTGGATTGGGGAGGGTTGTTTTGGTTGGTGCGGTTTGAAGGCGGGAGGGCGAGTTCGTTCTTTGGGGTTTTCGACGAGGAGTTGTTCGAGAAGGAAGCGGAAGTCGAGGCCGAAATCTTCGAGGAGCTGTTTGTAAGTGCGATCATGAGTGGGTAGAAGCACTACGTGGGAAGAAAGGCAATAGTTACCCTTTTGCTTTGAAGATGGGTGACTTGGATTGCCTCTTCGACTATCCTTGAGTCGACGTCGGGACTGTAAACTTGTTTCCGAAACATCTCCGCAAAGTTCTCAATCTGAACTTTCGCCCACTCAATGAAGGCTGTATTACATACCCAACAGTCAGATAAAACAAAATAACAGCGGTGCGTTGACATACCACTTGCGACTTCATTCTCCTTGAAACTCGCCAAAAACCAATCCGCAGTATGCTTGATCCCAGTGAAGACGACGATGGCCAGATCGGTGACATAAATCCCAACGGATCCCTCAAACGTGATTGCTCGGATGGCAGTCCGCATGACTTGCGACCGTGCCGTGAGGAAGGTATTCCTTGCAGCCGGTCCAGCACCCAGTCGCAGGAGGAGCGTAATCAGTTGAACAACAACAGATTTGCGATTCGTGGGTATTGACAGGGATTGTAAAAGCGATGCGGTGAGTTGAGCTTTAAGGGGAGTTAGCTTGGCTGCGAGTGTGGGCTTTGACGAAAGCTGATTTTCGCCTAGCATGTAATTGTGATCAGAAAATTGGCACGCATTACTTACAGATATCGAAGACTTACCCTGCTCCACAAGCGAGACAGCCTGATCCCATTTCCGAAGAGCAATGGCCACAGTGAGATCGTCTGCAAAGTCCCCAATCCACCGCGCATCCCGTTCGTCCTTCTCTTTGGCACTCGAACCAATACCCAGTTCTGACTTGTCCATGAGGTCCGCTAGAAAGTCAGGTATTGGTGGCATTTCCGCCCCAGCATACGCCATTGAGTTTCGCTATACAGCCCAGTCAATGGGGTATCGCAAGCTATGAGAAGAGTACAGACTTACATCGCTGGTAGCGGAAACCCACATACTTTTCCTCCGCTGATGTTCGCCTTCCCGTTCCTTCTGCCGCCGAGCAGCAAGCTCTTCTGCTACATGACGAAATTGGGAAAGTAGACTCTTCTTATCAGCAGCGACTTCGGTGCGATATACATGAGTCTCCTTGTTATGTCGAATCTTGAACACGTTGGACATTGCTGCCAAAACGTTAGGACCCTTTATTCCCGTAGAAAGTGATGTATGCTTACATGCAGTATCCTTGGTATCCAGGACGAGCATCTCGTTCAGGGGCCAGCACCGTTCCGCTATGAGTTTTTCACTTTCCGTATTGTTTCTTCGCCTACGTCTCCGTGCTACGAGCACGGCATCGTCGAGAAGAACAAAACGACACGAATGGTCCACCCTGAACGTTGCGGGATTCAGAGCAAAGATACCGTCCATCTCTGTAATGACGTGACGGCCCGAGGTGGTTGGCACGAATTTGGCCGAGCCCTCGATCTGGGTGTGCAGGTTCTGCATTTGGTTGGCGTAGAGAACTTTGAGGTCGGCAATTGAGGATCGCACGTTCCTCCTTCGTTCTAGGGTGACATACAACAATGAGTAACTAAATGTGGCCTTATTATGGGGAACGCACCTGCAACTGATGCAGAATCGTCTATATGCAGCAATGACGGCATCCCCTTCCACTCCGCCAGTGAATCCTTGAACTCCAGCATTTCGTTCTCCAATGTGCTAACTTCCTTCGACACGATGACAAACTCCGCATAGCTGTACAAGGAGGTTGAGTAACCACAGGTCTGACCAGAGCAACAGGACTCACTTCTTAAACACATTGCGCTGCAGATCAAGCTGCACACCGTCTTTCAAGGCTTGCAGAGATGACTGGAGAGACTTGATCTCAGCCTCAGTGGAGTTCGCCATCTTAGCCTTGAGAACTACCCAGTGTGAGACGATCCTATTATGCGTTATGACCACAGTACTCACAAGCTTCTGGGTCAAAGTCATCCTTGTCCAACGCCTTTAAATCTGCAGCCCTTGTTTCCTCTTTTGCCTGACTCTCCTCCTGGATCAACTCGCTCTGGTTCCTCAGCTGGTCCGGTCGTATTCCAAACGGCAATGCAGGGACAGCGGGGATGGAGGCGTCGGTAGGGGATGATATATCGACATAGCGCATGGACATGCGCTTCTTGATCTTGTCATCGACGCGAGTGGATCTCCGAGTGTCTCGAGGAATTGGTTTAGAGAGCTTCGCATTTCCGGTAGGACGAGGTTGTCCCTTGGGACGGGCCTCGGACGGTTTCCGAGTGCGTAGAGACTGCATCGTCGTTCAAGATTGGAAAAATGAATGAAGCACCAGACAATGCCGCGATGTTATGAATCAATCTTTGAAGTTTCGGTGTACGGGGGAATTTCGCAATAATTCTGACCTTACAGCCAGAGGATGTAGGTCATACGCAGGTGTCTGTGGTGGTGGTTGAAGCGTAATGAGTTCGAGTTCAAGATTCAGACCGTTACTATCGACTTGCCCGTAAGCGCTCTTGTGCTCACGTGCCATTTTCAGTTGCCACAGTCCCAAGCTCTCAATGGCACATTTACTTGTTTCGCCGTGATGTCCTCTGTCCAGCTGTTCTCTTCATTCCTTCGCGAAATTCTAGAATCCTTACCGCCACGACCAATTTCACAGGAGACATTCGATACTCTCGTTTCTGCTGCCCTCACGAAATCCCAGGAACATTCAACGCCCGAGAACAGGAAGTCAACTTGGGAGTTTGTTCTGAAGGATGACATATTTACTGTGGCGGTATGTGCCCCAACGATAACCCTCTGACTTGTGCTTATACGCGTGAAGTAGATGAAGGAGGGCCAAGCTCTCAAGGACCCGCACACAACCTATTATGACGACATCTGCAACAGGCTCGACATCATCCTTTCACTTACAGAACACGAAACGTGCGACCCCGCATTCCCCTTCATCGTTTTATACGACCTCCTTGAAACGCAGACTATCCACTCCTGCTCGCACATTTTCTCGTGGATCGAAGCGCATGCAGACCGGCTCACCGAAGGCATGATTCCCCAGAAGGGCAAGGCCTTGGTGTTGTTACGAGCACTGAACGACCTACTGAGGAGATTATCGAAGATGGGAGAGACGACGAAATTCTGCGGCAGGATTCTGACGTTCCTCAGTAGTGTCTTCGCTCTGGGTGAACGCAGTGGCGTGAACCTGAGGGGTGAATACGGACCACCATGGGATGGTCCGGTGTTGAATAAGGTGGAGGAGGACGGGAAGGACGGGAAGGACGGGAAGAAGGATGGTGCAGAGAAGGCCGAGGATTCTGAGGATAAGATGCAGGTGGACGAGGGAGGGGAGCCTTTGAAACCCAATGACAGCAGCCAGGGTGCGTTCGCAATTGTGCCCACCTCCCAGCTCACTGACTCGGTCTCTAGACTTTTACCATGTATTCTGGTCCTTGCAGATGCCTTTCTCAAAGCCGGCACTGTTCGCCAAGCCTCATACACTCCCGCAATTCAAACAGGCGGTTGAGAGGGTTCTTCCAGTCATCAAGGAGGCAACTGTAAGAGAACGCGCGTTGATGGGGAGTAAAGGCACTGGCTCTACTGCGTCACTGAAGAGGAAGCGAGAGCCTGAAAGCGTATCAGAAGTGGGTGGAAGGGAGTACTTCTTTGCCAAGTATCTGACCAGCCCGGAGCTACTGGATTTGGAGGTAACACCACCGTTCTTCACCTACACACCATCCATATTTACAACGCCTACTAGATTGCCGATACCCATTTCCGTCGACAATTTCTCTTCCAACTTCTCGTTCTTCTTAACCATCTCCTTACCTTCACGAAAGCTGCGAAAGCCGAATGGACAACACCACGAAATCGTTCCCTGCAGATGGAGTTCACGCTCGAGCCTGCGGATGTTTCGTGGGTCACAGAGACGATCACCCGTGCCAACGAAGAACTCCGGCAAACCTCGCCGAATGGTCGTGCCTTCGCTGAGACAGTCAACACTATCTTGGAGCGCGAAAAGAATTGGGTCAAATGGAAGAACGAGCTCTGTCTGCCGTTCGATAAGGAGGCTTGCTTCGTTGAGATCCCGACTGGCGAGGTCGACGAAGAAGGGAAGCCACTCATGAAGGGGATTGGATTAGAGGAGTTCACGAGGGACGCAAGGAGGAAAATGGGAGAGGAACCGCCAGAGTGGGAGCATACTCTCGGTTCTGGTCCACTGACTGAGATATGGGAGATGGGATATAGAGATTTGAGGGATCTCGAACGACCTTTCCGGCAAGTCCCACTCAATACCACAGCATTTATACACTTGCGAGGACTAACGTCCCGTCATTCATTCAGACCGGGAGACGTCAAGGACTTCGTCAAGAAAGTAAAACAAGAAGATTCTAGAATTGAGATGCGCAAGAAGCAGCTCACTCGGATAGCTGAGCAAATGGCTGCACAACGGGCAAGGGCCGCTGCTGCGGCGGCGGTAGCCTCGTCGCAGCCAACGGACGCACCTCTTGCTACCAAACCCGCCGTGGCACCTCCAAGCTCTCAAGAGGCCAACGTATCGACACCTCCACCGAGCACCTCACGGGCTATACCCGCCACTCCGCCATTACACCATCCTTTACCTGCCAAACCTGGCACGACACCCATCAAGCCTGCGGTACAGGAAAACACACCGTCGAAACCTGCCACCCCTCAGCCTGCGCCCGTCCCTGTCCCGGTCACCGTTGCTCCTGCACCGGTCACTCCCGCACCAGAACCTGTGCCCGTGGTACTGCCGCCTGATGAGCAGATCATTCGTGCTGAAGAGGTGAAGTGGACTTCCTTTTCATTCATCCCGCGTAATCTCAAACTAACTTCACCTCTCCCCATCTACGTAGAGCAAGCAACGGTGGTCGTGGCTTGCCCTCCGGACAGCGCGCGATCAACATATCCAGCAATTTGGCAAGATCGGGACCGGGGATATCATTCTGCTAGCTCAAGAAATTGAGAAGGCGAAAGAGGCGAGGGAGGCTGAGGAGAAGGCTGCAGCGGAGAGTGCGGGTTCTGTTGTTGGCCAAGAGGGTACGACGAGCTCTACGCCGACAGAGGGTGCTTCGAATGGCAATGGTGTGGGCGAGGTGAAGGTCGATGAGCCTGCGGAGGATTCTGTTGATGGACGGGATGCTGAGGAGGCGCGGGTGGATGAGAAAATGGAGACTTGAGACTCGGAGCTGTTGTTATGTTTAATGCCTATATCTGCTCGTTCTTTCTCAACTTCATCATTCTCTAAATCCATTTGGAGAGGTGCTCTCAACCCGCAATCGGTGCCCCTGCCTCACACATCTCGGGCGAGGATTGGGAAGCCGATTCCGTCTTCTCAGCATCACGAGGGGGAGGCTATGGCTTGATGAGCAGACAGGGGACAAACAACCTTGTCTGAAAAGCCTGCATGGCCACCTTGTCCGTCTGCCCGCTTGTAATATGTGGACAGATCTATGCCTGGAATCTCATTGTCAATTTATCTCTCAAATCAGGCTGCTGGTCTGAGTGTCTGAGTGCCTTCACAAATGTGCTATGCTTAATTAAGATTGATGGTCTCTTACTGCCTCGTGCGCTCTGTGACGGATGGGAGGGGTGCAACGATGGCGATGAGGCCAAAGCTCTCCGCCAAGACTAATACACCCGGAGGCTTGCGCCATACAGTACCACTCATGCTGCCGCTCTCAGCAATGAGAGACAGAAGTATAGAGATAATATACGCGCGACACACTGCGCTCTTCCACCCCCACGGCAACGATTGAGAAAACGGGGACAGGCAGAGGCTGAGTTGCAGGATGGCCCAAGGACGGCACATGACGCACACGTGCTGATTGGCCAAAGCGTGAGCGCCCGATGCATCTAGGCGTCAAAGCACAATGGACACAGCCGAGCTCGTCCCGATTGGGAATGTTCAACTTCGTTCCAACCAACACGTTGCCTCTTGCCCGCACTCTGCTGTCCACTCGATCCTGGCCATACGCTTAGGCATTCTCACTTTGCATTGTTCATTGTCGCTCAGGCACACTATAAATCCCACCTCTCTCCCGGTATGTCCTCCTCTTTCGTTCCCTCCACATCCTCCCCCCATACCCCTGCTCGCCCATCGATTCGCTCGCGATGACACTCACCAACAAGAATATCCCCTCGCCCAGAGTACTCACCGGCGCTGGCCTGTACGCGTATTCGCAAGTGAAAGCAGGCGCAAAGCAAGCTCGAAAGCAAGGTCGTCTCGACATGGGTGGATTCTTTGCCGGTCCCGTGCGCACGCACGACTTCATGAACAAGTTTATGCCCGTCAACAGGAATATGCCCAAGCGATTTTACAATGTGAAGTACGACACCGTCCCATCAAAGAGGGAGGCCGACATGTACGAAAAGCTTGTGAGTGGCCACCGTGACTTTGTCTCTCCCGCAGTTTCCTAAGCCTGGAATTCATCCTAGATTGCCATCATCACCCACCACAAGATTATGCCCGGATACACCGCCGTCGACACGTCGTCGAGGCCCGACGAGGAGAGGAAGAGAGTGGACATCTCCTGGATCTTTGGCGAATACATGACCGACACCATCCGCCAGTTCTTGATCCAGTTCCAAGAGACCATCGCCGAGGTGAAGACCAGGAAGCTGAGTGAGCCGTTCATCGTGCCGGGGGCGCGGGGGCACGCGAATCCCGGCGAGGGGCCCATGGAGCACACCTCGCAGGAGGCCATGGACACGCAGGGCCAGCTGATCGTCTACGCGTCCAACATGCTCGCGCGCCAGCACCGCACGTTCATCTTCACCCTGCTCATCTGCGAAGACACGGCACGCTTCATCCACTGGGACCGCGGCGGCTCGACGGTCACGGAGAGCTTCAACTATGTCGAGAACCCGCAGATCCTGACCGAGTACCTGTGGCGCTACGGCAAGCTGACGCGGCTGCAGCGCGGGTTCGACCCCACCGTCCGCCTCGCCGACCCCTCCGAGGCCGAACGCTTCGTGAGCGCCATCAAGCACCACCAGGAGACGTCGCAGCGCAAGCTGCCTGCGGTGAATCTGGAGCTGATGGAGAAGTACCCTGCCTCTGTGATCACCGTCACGGACGGCCAGGACAGTCGCGAGTACGTTGTGAAGGCTCCGATTCGGACCCCGACCTCTCTCGTCGGACGGTCGACGCGCGTGTTCTACGCCCTGGACACGGAGACGGAGAAACTGGTCTGCCTGAAGGACTACTGGAGGCCCATCGACTCGGACCGCCCAGCAGAGGCCGACATCTACAAGCGCCTGAACGAACACAAGGTTCCACACCTCGCCACTGTCCACATCTCGGGCGACGTTCCCGTCTCGCTCGACAACCCCGATGGGCCGTTCCAGGAGACGATCACGGACAAGTGGGTGGACGAGTACCTGCTGAAGCACCCCGAGCTCATCGTGGAGAAGCTGGCGCCGGGCGAGAAGCGGGCCAAGTCGAAGAAGACGGAGAAGAAGCCTGGTGAGGCGTCCACGCAGGCCACTGGGGACAAACCGAAGGGCACTGTCGTTCCTGAGCAGCCGGTCCAGCTGTGCCTGATGGGTGACCGAAGGCCGTACAGGCACCACCGGGTCGTCCAGGAGCTTTTGTACCCTCTGTCTACGGCGGTGTCGTCGAAGGAGCTCGCCGCAGCGATCGGGAATGCTATCGCCTGTACGTGATCAGATTTACATTTACACTTTGTGGCGCTTGCTGATCTTGTGCCCTCTCTAGGTCTGACCAAGGCCCACGACGACGCAGACGTGCTCCACCGGGATGCAAGTGCTGGCAACATCATGCTGCGTTTGAACGGCGAAGGGGTGTTGAATGACTGGGACCATGCCATCGTACTTGTTAAAACGGGAATAGATGAGCGCACACCCGCATCTCGTCGGACGGTATGTCTCTTCACCACTGCGTCTGAGCGTTTTTGTGCTGATTCTCTCTTTAGGGCACATGGCAGTATCTATCTGCTGGCCTCGCGAACGACCCTACCAAGGAACACAACATTCTTGACGATTTGGAGTCGTGCTACTGGGTCCTCCTCTACCAGGGAATTCACTATTTCAGGAGCACCGCAGAACTGGACGCTCTACATATGTTCGATGAACATAGACCAAAGCGTGTTCTTGCCTTCAATCGAATGGATTTCGTCGGAGGAGACCAGAAGGAGAAGCACTTTAATGTGACCTCAATGCACGACGCTTACATTCGCTTTGATTCGCAACCATTCCATCACCTCCGTGGTCGCCTCACGTCTGTCTTCCGCCGATATTACCAGGCCAATGTTTATGAGGAAAAGGAGGATTACGAGGCATTCCTTGAGCTGCATACCAAATATCTCAACACACTAGGCAGGACCATGCTGGAGTACATCAACGAGGCTTTACAGAGCGAAGCATGGCCACCATCGGATGCGATACCTGATCGCTTCCCCCAGTCCACGGATACGCAGGCAGAAGCATACATGAACAATATTCAGCGGCAGTCATACTGTCTGCAAGTCTCGACAACTGGCACCGGAGGGGTACCTCACAAGCCACCGGCTTTCAAGTTGAATGGCCCGGCCCCTTCGTCCTCTTCGCGATCGACGCAGAAGCGGGTCAGACAGGACGAGGACGAGGACGTCTACGGGCCAGGGGGTACAAATGGTGCGAAGACTCGGAGCAAGACCAACCCATCGAAGCGAATCAAGACCATGTCACCTCCCAAAACCCCAGAGCAGTCCTCCTCTGATGATGATGCCCCGAGGCCTCGACGAATCGCCAGCACGATGCCACCACCCCCAACTAGATCTCGCGCTCAGACCTCCGGCGGCGCCGCAAGTGGTTCGCGGCAGCCCATTCGCCGGACGACTTCTGCTACTCGGACCCGCTTCTCCTCCCGTATCGCTGCGGCGAGCTCCAGTGGCCCCTACGAGGAGTCCGACGATGTGATTATGGCCCCTCCCCCTCCTCCGTCTCTTCCCCGCGCCACCACCTCGAGATCACGTACGCTGAGCAGTCCTAGAGCGAAGAGGGCCTCTGCTGAGACTAGGTCTCGCGGAAGCAAGCCATCCACCCCCAAACGCACACGTTCTCGAGATGGGTCCTTTTAATATTCGCGTTCTGCCAGTTCTGCGTTCATCTTGAGGCTCATTTCATATTCAAACGGACTATCATCTATCATGTATTTACTGCATATTTCTCTTTGTATCAGTGTATTGCTCGTCTAATGTCACCTGGACAACCTTGGATTCATGACACGCACTGTTAGAGCTAAGATATGAGGATGTCCGTGAGGCATAAATAAGTATCTACAGTATGAATAATGAGTGTGTGGTATATGAGACTTACCCTCAGTTGTATGATGAAGACTGAGGGGAAATCTTACATCACACCTCGCCAATCCTCAGGATTAACGAAAACGGAAGTCAACTTGAAGTGACTTAAGGGCGTTTGTGTTGAAGAATGCGATACTTATCTACAGTACAGTAATGGCAAGCACTCTAATAGATCGCTACCACCCTCTAGTATGTGCTTATACATTTGCGACCCTGATTCTTATTCATTGCGGCCATTCCTTCACCGCCATGAAAGCCCGAGTCCTCGACTACTGCCAGTTACTCCGTCCGAATAAAGCCGCTATTTCAGGCATGCCTCCGTCAAACAATATGCATTCTTAGCCTGCAGTTACTCTGCGCAGGTCAATGCCTTTCTTCTCATCACTTATGCTCCAGAGCCCCGGGAGGCCCGAATATGTGACACGTGACACGCACGAAATCATTGGCCAATGCGAATAATGGCCAAAGCTTCAGGCGTCTAGTAAGCACTTCGTTCCAACCGAACACGTTGACTTCATACTCTTCCCGTCACTCCATGTTGGCAATTCGCTGAAACATATTGTGACCAGGGACACCATAAGAACATCTGCACTCTTGGTAGGTCTACCCTCCACTTGCTCGTCACCTCCTGCTCACTGAGATCTTCGGATCAGTTGAACTCGAATTGTTAGCAAGAGCACACGCTGGTGTTGTTACGATTGCCGGCTATTGGAATATAGCACTAAGGACACGCAAGATTAATTAAGCCTGGGTCAACATGGTTGGTATGCTCGGAGTCTTTGCTGGTCCCGTACACACCAGTGACTTCATGGAGAAGTTCATGCCTGCAAACACGCCACTGCCGCCTAAGGATCTTCTCGACAAAGCAAACTCTAGCACTCTATCATTACGGGAGGGGAGCAATATCTATGAAGATTTGGACATTCTGGTCGATGAGTTCTGCGATCCGTTTAGTGTCCCTGCATCAGGCGAGCGCCCCATGGAGCACACCTTGCAGAAGGATCTGGACACACAGGGCCAGCTTATTGTCTACTCTGCTCGCATGCTCGCTCGCCAGCATCGCACTTTCGCCATCAGCCTCTTCGTCTGTGGAAGCACTGCGCGCTTCATTCGTTGGGATTATGGGGGTTCTACAGTCTCGGAAAGCTTCAACCACGTCGAGAACCCTCGGATTCTGACCGAGTATCAGTGGCGCCATGGCCAGCTGACGCGGCTTCAGGGCGGGTTTGACCCCACCGTCCGCCTCGCCGACTCTTCCGAGGCCAAACGCTTCATGGACGCCATCAAGAACCACCAAAAGTACTCCAAGCGCAAACTACCCGATGTGGACTTGAAGCTGATGAAAGAATATCCTACATCTGTGATCACTGTTAGGGGCACCATACCGGGTGAGACGACGGAAAGCCGAGAATACATCGTGAGGGCGCCGGTTCGGGCCCCGTCCTCCCTCGTCGGCCAGACCTCACGCGTGTTTTATGCCCTGGATGTGGAGGCGGACAAGCTGGTCTGTCTGAAAGAGTACTTGAGGTCTGAACACAGACATCATCGTGTCGTTCAAGAGCTTCTGTACCCCCTTTCTTCGGCGGGATCTTCGAAGGAGCTCACGCAGGCAATCGGAAACGCCATCACCTGTATGTTATTACTGTTACTGGCTATTACAACACTGATTTTACGCCACCTCCAGACTATACGAAGGTCCACGATAGCGCTGATGTTTCTCACGACTACGCAAGTCCCAATAACATTATGCTGCGTTTGAATGGCGAAGGAGTGCTGACCGACAGTGACCATGCCATCATTGATAAAACCGGAATGGTGGCCCGGGAGCGCACACCTACGTCTCGTCGGACGGTACGTCTCCTACTAATAAACACTGCGTATGAGCGTTTTTATGCTGATTTTCTCCTTAGAGCACATGGCAGTATCTATCTGTCGGCCTCGCCAAGGACCCCACCAAGGAGCATAATATTCTCGACGTTCTTGAGTCGTGCTACTGGGTCTTCCTCTACCAAGGAATTCATTACTTTCGGAGCACCGCATATATGGGCGCTCTATATATGTTCGATGAACATAGACCAAAGCATGTTCTTGCCTTCAATCGAATGGATTTCGTTGGAGGCAGCGGGAAGCGGTGTCATTTCGATGTGACCTCAATGCACGATGCTTACATTCGCTTTGATTCGCAACCATTCCATCACCTCCATGGTCGCCTCACAGCTGCCTTCCGTCGGTATCACATGGCCAGTGTTTATGAGGAAATGGAGGAATACGAGGCATTCCTTGAGCTGCATGCCAAATATCTTAAAACGCTAGGCAAGACCATGCTGGAGTACATCAACGAGGCTTTACAGAGCGAAGCATGGCCACCATCGGATGCGATACCTGATCGCTTCCCCCGGTTCATGGATACACAGGCGGAAGCATACATGAACGATATTCAGCAGCAGTCATACAGTCTGCAAGTATCGACAACCGACACTGGAGGGGTATCTCATAAGCCACTCGCATTGAATGGCCCAGTCCTTTCGTTCTCCTCGAGATCGACGCAGAAGCGGGCCAGACGGGACGAGGACGAGGACGTCTATAGTCCCGGGGGCACAAATAGTTCGACGAGCAAGACCAACCCTTCGAAGCGAATCAAGACCATGTCACCTCCCAAAACCCCACAGCAGTCCTCTGATGATGATGACGCCCCGAGGCCTCGACCAATTGCCGGCACGATGCCACCACCCCCAACTAGATCTCGCGCTCAGACCTCCAGTGGCACCACCAGTGGTTCACGACAACCCATTCGCCGGACGACTTCTGCTACTCGCACCCGCTTCTCCTCCCGTATCGCTGCGCGCAGCTCCAATGGCCCGCGCGACGAGTCCGAGGATGTGATCATGGCCCCTCCCCCTCCTCCGCCTCTTCCTCGCGCCACCACCTCGAGATCACGTACGCTGAGCAGTCCAAGGGCGAAGAATACCCCTGCTCAGCGTAGCGGCACTAGATCTCGGGGAAGCAAGCAAACCACTTCTAGACGCACGCGCTTCAAAGCTCAGGCCTCTTGACGTTGGACATATACCCTCTCCTTTTCGACCCAAGTCCTCATCTCTAATGAACCACCTACCAACACCGTGTATTTACTAGTATCGCTTCGACCAACCGCCACATGTATTTGTATATCGCCTAGCTACCTCATCAGAATAGTACTAGTATTGCTTTCAAGTCGTCGAGCAACGTATGAGGGCGTTCGGTGTCCGATTTTATACGAGACGGCAAACATGTTGAAAGTTCTAGTTTACATACAACAGCTAGTAATGAACAGATCCTCGTCAATATCCAAGGGTTGGTGTTGGTACATTGGTGATACAAATATGGTACATGGACGGATAGTGACACAGGAACAATATACCTGCTGCACACCATGCGTGCATAAATGAGAACGAGTCAATTACAATCAGGATCGAATAGAGTTACAATGGCAAGAACACGTTGTTTGAGGTGATTTCGTTTGCGTCGATATTTCCAGCTGCGACTGATCCAGGATTTCAATCAGCCTATTGAGCCAAAGATAACATAAATAATCAATCTGAGGGCTCACCAATCCAAAGTACTGTGGCAATTTCCGCCTAAACTCTTCCAATTTTTTCCTATGAAATACCCTCGCGTTCATCATGCACATAGTAGGACACTTCGCCCTCGCCGCCTTCTCCACACCAGCGAGCCACGCATCTAACCACCTCTCCGGCGTGCAGAGCGGCGTGGAGGGGGGCAAGATGGACCAACAGAGTTCGGAGCCTGGGAGGCGGTTCCGAGTGCACATTTTCGTGCGGCCGAGGGTGATAGGGAGGTTGGATATGATTTGTTCGGTGTGGGCGATGAGGTGGGGTTTGACGGAGAGGATGTGTTGGATGTTCATGGGAAGAAGCTCCTCCGGTGGTTCCAGACCCGTCGAGTAGTCATCATCAGAGCTGGCACTAGATTGTGGTGTCTCTGAGTCTTGGATAAGGTCATCGGAAACCTGCAGGCACGCGTATAGCACTTGGGGAAGGAACCCGGCGAGGTCATGCGTCAATACCAGATTTGCAAGCTTGTTCAGGTCGCGGCGCTGTCTCGACCGCGAATATGCATCAGAGGCCTCTTCATGTTGACTCAAGGAGTGAACAAGACCGGGCAGTCGAAGGACACCCTCTTCCCGGAGATGAAGTGCTTGGTACTTCGTTCCAAGGCGAATGAACGCTATGACCACCTCAACGGGAAGAATCGAATTTCGCTGAAAGTAACTGAAACACATGTTCAGTTAGCAGACGTAGGATAAAAGGCGAACAATCACGCACCTCCATCCATCATAACACGCCCTCAGGAAATGACCCAACTCTGTCGGGTGGTCCAAGAGCTCCACCACGATGCACCCCTCGATCATGACCTGCCCATCGTCGACCGTCTTCGGATCCGGCTGAGGCATGTCGAACATGTCCGCGAACACCTCCGCATTGCGTGCCAACACTGTACGGTGCACCCGGAAGCAGGTGTTCCCAGCCTTGAGAACGATAGACCCGTCTTCCATCCATGGATCACCTCGTTCAAAGGCGGACTCGGGGACAGAGCTGCTGCTCATCGTCGACGTCGATGAAAGGAGGCGGTGGAAGACGGAGAATGTCCGCCTGCCCAGCGAGCTCGGTGCCCTCCACGGTGAGCAGCTGACATGGTTGTACGGTCCCAAAATAGACGCCCTGGGAGGCTGTCCACTCGCATTGTCCATGTTTGTCTGACGTCACAGCGCTGAAGACTGTCCATTGGCATTTCATCTTGAACTTCGTAACTACAGATATAATACTTCGTCTCATCTACAAGGGCAAAAGGAAGAGCGAGGGAAGAGGTGGGTATCGGATAATAATGGATGTTAGCTCAAAAACTTCGTACAATGACTACTCCCAGCGCAGTTCATTCATGCGGTCGTGGAAACAGGTGCCGAGGGGATAATTGTCGCTATAGGCTGTTGTTCCGTCTTCGCAGGTTCGGGTACAAACCGTTGAGACGGTGCTGGTGGGACCTCGGTATCATAGCCGTTGGGATTCTTCGTCTGCCAGTTCCATAAATCCTTGCACATCGTCTCCAGGTCCGCCTCGGCGTGGAAGCCCAGCTCTGCCTCAGCGAGAGCGGGGTCCGCTGTGAGATCGGGTACATCACCACGACTATCAGAATTCAACAAGTCAGAACCACAAAATACATCACAGAGCACCGTTGTTTCGAATCACTCACCGCCTACCAATAATCTCGTATTTGTAGTCGAAGCCTGTAGCTTTCCTCATTGCCTCTACGATCTGCAACACGCTCATTCCCTTGCCCTTGCCCAAGTTGTACGCTTTGAAGCGCGCCGGCGTGGGGCAATTGTCGAAAACTTTCGAGTCGTCAGATAGCGCATTCAACGCCAACAAGTGTCCCTTCGCCAAGTCCATGACATGCAAGTAATCCCGCACACAAGTGCCATCACTGATCCACGATACTTCTTAGTGGCGCGTCGATGAGATAAATGAGGTAAAAACGCACGGTGTAGGGTAGTCATTGCCGAAAACGCGCAACTTGTCATCTTTGACGCGTCCAACAGCCATATGAGCGAGGAGGGGAAGAAGATTTCCTGGACGCCCTCGAGGGTCTTCACCGATGCGGCCGGAAGGGTGAGCACCAGCAGGGCTAAGCCGGAAAGAAGCTCAATACCATCGAATCAAACCCATCGTGGATGATACGTACTTGAAATAGCGCAGTGATAGCGCCCGCCACCTGGGTTCAGCTGGAGAAACGGAGCTTAGCTGGTAGAAATGGTTTGGGTCGAAATATTGGCTCACCACTACATAGATCCTCCAATATTGTTTCCGACATGATTTTAGTCTTACCGTAAGGACTATCAGCCTTTACTCGTGTGGTCTCCGGGATGGGGATCGTTGGTGGTGTCCCATACACTGTAGCACTCGAAGAGTACACCATCCGATGGCAGTCGAACTCGGACATAACTTGGAGCAAGGAGATTGTAGCACCAACATTGTTGGCATAGTAGAGCAGCGGGAACTCCGTAGACTCTCCGACGGCCTTGTATGCCTATCGAGGTACCTGTGAGCCAATTCTTGCGCAATATGATACTGAACCTGAGACACACCGCTACATGAACCACCCCCCAGATTCCACCCTTGCCGTACTTCTCAAACACCCGCCGAATCTCATCCGGCTTCGTCAAATCGCACGTGTGAGAGTCAATCTCAGCACTGTCCTTCTCCTGTTCGGTGGCATCTTTCGGGAGAGCCTCTCTTGCGAGCTGCGCCACGCGATCAAGGCTTTTTGGGTGCGAGTTGTGGTGATTGTCGATGGAGATGACCTTATATCTTCGGGTCTCCTGCAGCGAGAACACGACGTGCGATCCTAAACACGGGGAATGTGAGATGTGAATATAACAAGGGCGAACACGGACTGACCGATGTACCCTGCTCCTCCGGTGACAATGACACGCTGTCCAGTTATTGAGTAACAGATGCACGTCCAACGACGAAAGCCAGTACCTTGAGATTTTCAGAGGGGGACGACATCGTATCTATCTTCCTAGGCCGACGGTTGTTGAGGTGAAAAGATGGGAGAAAGCAAAAGGATCTGAAGAAGGAGTGCCCGAAGGTCAGTCTCAGTTGGTTCAACTTTGCACTTTTTATCTGATCGAGACAAGGATCTCAGATTCACCACCCGGTGCGGTAAATCTGCACTGCATCTCTCCGTGTCCCCTAAAATCTGCAACTGTACAAGTTTTGGACATCATAATATCTCAGATTCTACTCTCAACTCCATGGGTCGAGTGTTCTATCTTGACCATCCATCGCATGCAATCTCCAGGGTGACTCCATACCGCCACGTACACATGCGTCGATCGGATAATTCAAGTTGTAAGCCATCAGTATGGATTGTCGTCGAGGGTCATGACGTCGCTGATAGCTTCAAGTTGATATCTCAGCGACTTTGACATGTGAAGTATCGTTGATACAGCATCGTACAAGTTATGCCAGCGCCTCTCCTGCTATTTCAACATTTCAACATCGCCCCCCATCAGTAAGCATGACACGGAGTTCTCCTCGGCGTTGCTACTCACATACTCACCCAGCCGAGACGATGTGTATTCGAAACCCGAGGTCATGTGGAAAATACCACTTTCTAGGCAGTGTGATGACGTAGCGGATTGGGAGAGGTGTCTGGGGCCATCAGGTGAGCATATTCTGTTCTCAGACTTCAGCGACAAACATAGAACGGAGGAGCACTTAGCTTATCACATATATAGGTCGAGCCCCTGCTTTTCAGTGTCCCGACAAACTCTCAACGCCCATCCGTGACCATGGCCGACAAGATTCTTGATCAACTTTGCGCGAGCAAAATGTTCGATATGACAGGCGTAGTCGCGGTTGTCACAGGTGGAGGGTCAGGTATTGGTCTGATGATCAGTACTACCCTCGTGTCCAACGGTGCAACTGTGTTTATCATAGGGCCAGTCCAAGCAGACCTTGACAGGTGGGTTTCCGAAGCAATTGACCCATCCACATACCGTTATTGACATTTTGCGTACCAGGATCGCAAAACTGTACAATGAAGGTGCAGAAAAGTTAGGTCGTAAGGGTCGGATGTATGGCATAGCTGGCGATGTTAGCAAAAAGGTTTATCCAGTTGCTGTGTACTCTGCAGGGTCGGTAGAACTCACCGTTTCCCCAGTCTGAAGCTAAAAGGCTTGCGGAGGAAGTCGAAAAACGGACTCCATACATTACAGTTTTATTCAACAATGCGGGGTAAGACTTTTTATAATGTATTTGCGGGCCTCGAAATTCACCTTCTATTATGGACAGTATTTTAGCGGGGAAGTTCAAGAAACCCGACTCCACGTCGGTATCCGACTTTGTCAAGGCGTATTACGACGACATCCCCCGAAGAATCCTTCGCCGACTCTCTCAGCGTAAACTCGGTTGGTCCGTACTGGCTCACATTCACATTCTTGCCATTGCTACAGAAGTGGAAGGAGAACCAGTTCGGGAATGGGACTCGCAAGTTTGCCCCTCAGATCATCATGACAAGCAGCATGAACGGCTGGACGAAGGATCCTGCGACATCAGGACGGTCTTTTCCGTACATGTTCTCCAAATCTGCAATAGGGCATGCTACCTCCTCGCTCGCCCACGAGCTTCTCCCTCTTGGTATTCGCGTCAACGGTATCGCGCCAGGTAGGCAGTACCCGAAGTCCTGATCCGAATGTAACTGGATAAGCTTCCACTTTGCAGGGTTATTCACGACTGAGATGTCTGCGCCAGGGACAGCCGACCAGTATGGTATCTCTCACAGTCCTCAAAATACACATCCGTTTGCTGTCCCAACTCAGCAACTTCCCGAGTCACTCGGCGGTCCAGTTAGTGCTGGAGGTTCCAACAGGGATATGGGATCACTGGCCTTGTTTCTCGTTAGTAACTTCTTTGTGAATGGCGAGACAGTATTGATTGACGGAGGGGTGAGTGGCATATTCAATGGCGTTATACCTCCACCTTACACTTTGACAATACCCTTAGACTTTACTTCTTCACCCGTCCTCCTACTGAAAAGGAACATGCAACATGATACTATAGTGAATGCGTGAAAAAAATGGACGCTATTGCTTACTAAGTCAGTGGAGTGACCTTTCTCGTCTCCTATTACGTCGGCTCCAGCAGAGACGTGATGTTAAGACAAGCACGACTTCAGCGCCACATACTCTGGTTAACTTACAGTACACTGTACATGCAAAGCGTCCTCTGTGGGGGCGTTCGTCCAAGGGCGAGAGACGACAATCACCCACAGGAGGCACTTGTTGAGGATATTCCGCTGTCACCTCTTGGGAGCTCGGAGAACGTCAATCTTGTGAATTCCTCAACAAGTACGTTGCTTCATCGTTGATAACTCCATGAACACACTCTGAATGGCGGTTCTGTTTGGATAGTTGAACGAGGTCTCTGACTCGGAAATCGTGACACGGCTGGAATAGATGTCCACACTCTCGTCAGGCTCTTATTCCTATACCCGCCGGCTCTTCAGAGCCTTCACTCCAAGCGGTCGGATTCTCTCACTCCGTGAGATCATATGACACTTGTTGAACGCTACGCTTTGAAGAACGAAGAAGCATTAGGTTTTCGTCCGTTCCACCCGTTCGCACGCCAGCCGCTACGAACGCTGCTCCAGGCGAAACGATCACAGGCATACAGGCCCATGCGAACTACCATGGTCCGATAAGGCGGGGTGGATGTTGGTCCATAGTGTCACTTGATCTTTAGTGGGTGCTTCTTAACATCCTCATGGCACGGTGTCTGAGTATACGTGATCTTGCCAGGTCAAAGCAACCTTGCGTGGGTATCATGATGAGGCACTAAAGCGTCTCCATTTTGATATTAGTACTCAGCATGTGAGGAGGGAGCTGAGCTCTCTCCGGAACAGCCTTCACGACAATATGCCTTTTGGTATCCTTGGTAAGCTGAACATCTCTCCCTATGACCGTGACAGCGGGGAACCTGACTAGGGTCTCCAGAGGACCGATATTTGGAACACGTTCCGGGGACGGATTTACTCTCGGATCGCGGTATCGTGCACGGCAACACCGTTACCATAGATGCGGCCTCCAAGTTGAAGAGAGGAACCGGTCGATATGCCCATATTGTACTTATTCCGCAGCCTTCCGACGACCCCAATGATCCGTACGTTGAGCCCGTTGGCCCCATACATTCACCTCCTGATCTATTTTGTGACTCAGGCTGAATTGGCCTCAGTGGAAGAAGGAAGCCTGCTTCTGGACTTTGTGGGCCATGGTTGTTTCTGCTGCGGACTAATTCGGTCTGAATGAGCTCCCTGCAGGACGTTTGCTGCGAGCCTGGATGGTGCTTTATCCCCTCTTGCGAGTGCAGGATACGGCATTCTCGTTCAACAATTTGACGTTTCCATCGACGACATAACCTCTTCTTTTGGTTCCATTTTGCTGGGACTGGGATGCTTCATGTACGTGGCGTGGACGCCTTCACGGGTGTGTCTCATATCTGGTTGTCCTTCAGGTTGTTTCAGAACATGCTTGCCGTCAAATTTGGCCATAGGGTCGTCTATCTGGGATCGGTTTCCCTCGTAAGTCGAATTATTCCCTTCCATTAATACCATATCTCTCTCTCATCAATGATTAGATGTTTATTTCGTGTATTTGGTGTGCTGCCAGTCCGACCTTGACCTCCATCCGAGCGTCACGAGTGTTCCAAGGTCTCGGGATGTCCGCGTTACAAAGGTGCACGTGAATTCTCCTTGGATACTCCTTAGACTAACTCCTCTATGTGATAGCCTAGTCGCGACCACTATCGAACAGGTATTCTTGTACGTCACCTACCACATCCTGCGGCCGCGCATATCTGAATTGTATCGCTAGTGTGCATGAACGCGGGACCCGCTCAATGATATGGAGTTTTGGCATCCTATCCGGAATCACACTGTGAGTAGAGCATTCACATGGCCCCAGTGCGTAGGAAAGTTGAACGTCCATATCCAGAGGCCCACTCGTCTACAGCTATGTCATTGAACGTCTTTCTTGGAGGTCGGGATTCTGGTTTGTTAGTATCGCCTTGGGTCTATGTACCACCATGGTCTTTTTCTTTGTCCCTGAGGCATGTGGTTCCTATCCATTCCAGGTTACAGTGACCGTGCTGAATTCTCACAATCTTCTACAGACAACGTACCGGCGAGAACAGGTCATTCCCAATGAGAAGATTGACGACAGTTCCGAAAAGGGGGACATATCTGTGAATGAGAATGCAGACAGCGAAAGCCAGGGCTCCGCTTCGGCGTACCGCAAACAAAGCTATCTGTCATCACTCAAGGTCTGGCATGGGACGTTTAGTAACGACAATATGCTTCAAATATTCCTCCGGCCGTTCCCCTTCTTGCTTTCACCTGTGGTCAGAGGCCAATTCTTCGTATGAAGAACCATTCGTTGCTAATCAGAATAAACACAGACATGGTTCATGTTCCTTTCTCATGGCATGCAGACCGTTTGGTTGAGTGAGTACACATAAAATAACGGGTCCTTATCTCTCTTTTGATTGAACAATAATCCCTATCTCTTTCAGGCTTGGTGCCGTTGTGCTCATCAACCATCTTCACGTTGGAATACAACTTCACTCCTTCACAAATTGTATGTCAACTCGCTCTTACGCTCTACAACACCGCGCACGTCAACTAATTCTCCATAGGGACTGACGAACTTGGGTGGACTGATAGGTATTGCTCTTGGCTCATTCATAACCGGTCCACTACTCGACTTCGGAACTGTTTGGCTATCAAAACGAAATCGTGGCGTTTACGAGCCCGAATTCCGGCTTGTGTTCATGTCAGCTATGCTGTTTGGTCTGTTCGGGTATATTGGTTGGGCAGGTAAGTATATCTGGAATTCCACTCTCCGCTTCTGTGGAGATTGATCTTGACTTTTCAGTTGGCAACGATCACAAGATGCCTTGGATAGGTGCCGTGGCATGCATCACGTACGTGCCCTCTCCCCTATATTTTCTTTCCGATTATCCCTTACTCAACGAACTCTCCAGAATGCTCAACTTCAGCATGGCCGTCTCAGGTTCCACCGCAGTCGTCTACCTCCTTGACACCCACGGACCAAACGCCCTCCACATTCTCGCTCTCAGCAACTTCTCGAAGAACATGGTCCTTTACGGCTCCACGTTCTTTGCAAACGGGATGGTGCAGAATAGAGGCGTTACTGTATCGATCTTCATCCTCGCAGCGTGTCAAGGATTTTGTTGGCTGTCAACGATCCCGATGTACATCTTTGGGAAACGAGTGCGATCTTATGTGCGTATTCAAATTATTCATTCTGTCTCGCATCTAACACCACCTATCATACGTCTGTCTAGATCGCAAGACATCCCAGAGTGTTCGCAGTTGACAAAGACTAGAGTCGCGTTCACTCATTCTCATGGCATTGTGCTTCGGGTGAGCCTGAAGACGGTTCTGTATACACAGATCAATCAGCTACTTGGCGGTTGCAATTGTATTACCCCCTGTATTCCCCAGACCATACATCGAAAGGCAGATTAAACCAGCACCTCGCATGGGAGAGCCTAAACCACTCTCTGTCACGCCGCATCGAATCCGCAACCTCCTGTGCTTCCTTTTCTGTCATAACGCCCTCGAGAGAATCAACTATCCTCTCTATGATCTCGTTCGGGATCCGCACGTTTAGACACTCTTCCAGCGCACGCCGGTACCACGCTTTCTGCTGTGGCGGGACCGTAGAAGTGGATAGAATCTCAAAATCATCTGAGGGCCCATCCTCCGTTGGAGCGCAGAGTTCTGGGTCAACCAGGAAGAGGCCGAGTATTGTCAGAGACCCTTCTTTGTCCACGTCTATGAGACTCGCGGATTCTAAGGCATGCTGGTAGATATTTGGGAATGCGACACTGCAACCTTGGGATAGTGGAACGCCACCCAGAAACTGATTACTTGGGGAATTATGTCGAAGTCCCCAAGTACGTATCGTCGCCCCTTCGTCCCCTGACATGAATCGACGAGGTGAGCATATCGGCATCCGAAACACCAACTTGGGGGCCGTGATATTACTCTGCGTTATCCTCATTCAGTTGTCGAATTGCTCCTGACAAGATGAATTACTGACTGAAGAGATACAGTGCAAAGCACATGCGACAATCTGCTCATTTCTCATCCCAGCAACCTCCCATACATCCCCAGGAAACTCGGATTTCTCCGAGGTCTGTACACACAGACGTTAGCGTTGATCTGCGTGTGGCATCAACCCCACTTACGAGCGTGATGTCTGTAACCTTCACTAACACCTTGACCGTCATACCACGCAAACTCACCAAAGTCCTCCGGTCTTCCAACCCGCCAGTGTATCCCTCAAGAGGTATGTCAGGGATGGAGATAGGCCTCTGCAACACCCACGTCCGCAACTCTCGCTCGTGCCTTGCCCAACCATCCTCATCATCTGAGTGCTCTGGCTCTTCCGGTTCGTCCCATTCCGTGTATTTGCAACTGCCCTTGATGCGTTGCGGAAGGGGATTGTCTCGGTGTAGATCAGTGAGAACATGCTCGAACAGGGGAATCGTCTTGGCGAGTATGGCCTCGATCTGCGAGTAAAGAGATTTGTGGGACGGGTGAATATTGTTGATGTATCCCAAAGCGTGGCAAGCCAAGTCCTCTGAAGGTGGCGAGATGGTGAATTCCGTGGGTAATGATGCGAAAACGGATGACAGTGTGTAGCGGTCGATGGCAAGAGGATTCGGAGGAGGTATCGGCCGCAATTTCTTATCAGAAGAAAGCTTCAGTGTAACGTTATACCTCACAGGACAATGGTACGGGTTGATAATATCGTGTGCAAGGTGGTCTGAGGACAGAACTATTGTGCCAGTCCGACGAAAGCTATCCAGTTCAGAGTTGATTGTTGCCAAGAAGTCTTCGCTGAATAGTGACGTTGACTCCCATATACGTTCAAAACACGAAACCTGGCTTCAGAGATATTGGTGAACAACAATGTTAACATCAGCAAAACAGATGCCCACCATTCATTCATTTCGTCCCTCAATGAAGCATAACCGGCCAGCTCATCAATAACATACTCAACCTAGGATCCACTGAGCACCGACACCCTGAAGCAAAGGACAGCATACATGAAAGGCATTGCGTACCTGTTGAGTATCTAACAAAACTTCTGTCGGTCCACACGGAGCTGAAACTATTCGCCTCTTGCCAGCATGCAGGCTAATCCACTCCGCACGGGTCCGCTCATCCAACCTATCCATCCACCACGTCTCCACCGATCGAAGTTCAGCAGACAAGCTACACATACCCAATTCTGTCAGCTGCGTAGAAAAAAAACCAGTAAGATGGGAGTCGGGTGAAGGCTGTAGGCGACTCAATGTGCCGTACCGTTCTTGGTTTCTCCCCAACTCCGTACCAAAATCGACTACCATCCCAGAAAGGGTGCAGGTATCCCCGCGACCATGGTTTTATGCTTGGTGCCGCTTCCATCCCTGACTTTTGAATGCGAATGCCCTCAGCATCGAGCTTTGTGCACGGGTTATTGGACCGCGTGGCCCCAAGCAAACAGGTGGTCAAGGAGAAGGGGCGCCTAATGCCACATCCACCTTATCAATTGCACCGCCAGACGTATTCGATATGCCTCAGAATGTAATTCGCAATGTTTGCTTGCTCCTACGGAGGGAAAAGAAAGTGAACCTTCATCAAGTCTCGTTTATAGTCAGCCACTGAGACTAAAAGCACGAAGCAAATGGAGCATCAGATAAGCAATATGCACATTGATACATGGGAAGAACGAAATATATGTCTAGTAAATACATAGTATGATAGTCCGTTTGAATATGAAATGAGCCTCAGGGCCACTGGCAAGATAAACGCAGCAAGAACAGTGAACACGAATATTAAAAGGACCCATCTCGACAACGTGTGCGTTGGGGGGTGGATGGCTTGCTTCCCCAAGACCTTGTCTCAGCAGAGGCCCTCTTCGCTCTAGGACTGCTCAGCGTACGTGATCTCGAGGTGGTGACGCGAGGAAGAGACGGAGGAGGGGGAGGGGCCATGATCATATCATCGGACTCCTCGCGCGGGCCTGCGCGGGCCACTGGAGCTCGCCGCAGCGATACGGGAGGAGAAGCGGGTCCGAGTAGCAGAAGTCGTTCGGCGAATGGGCTGCCGCGAACCACTTGCGGCGCCGCCGGAGGTCTGAGCGCGAGATCTAGTTGGGGGTGGTGGCATCGTGCTGGCGATTCGTCGAGGCCTCGGGGCATCATCATCAGAGGAGGACGGCTCTGGGGTTTTGGGAGGTGACATGGTCTTGATTCGCTTCGATGGGTTGGTCTTGCTCTTCGCACCATTTGTACCCCCTGGCCCGTAGACGTCCTCGTCCTCGTCCTGTCTGACCCGCTTCTGCGTCGATCGCGAAGAGGACGAAGGGGCCGGGCCATTCAACTTGAAAGCCGGTGGCTTGTGAGGTACCCCTCCGGTGCCAGTTGTCGAGACTTGCAGACAGTATGACTGCCGCTGAATATTGTTCATGTATACTTCCGCCTCCGCCTCCGTGGACTGGGGGAAGCGATCAGGTATCGCATCCGATGGCGGCCAAGCTTCGCTCTGCAAAGCCTCGTCGACGTATTGCAACATGGTTTTGCCCAATGTTCTGAGGTAATTCGCCTGGAGGAGACAGAACGCTTGATATTCTTCCGCATCATGGTGAGCGCTGGCCCGATAATAGCGTCGAAACACAGACGCAAGGCGAGCACGGAGATCTTCAAATAACTGCAAATTGAAGCGAATGTACTTGTAATTTGTTGGGCCGATTAGAAAGTGCTTCTCCTTCTTGTCCCCTCCGACGAAGTCCATTCGGTTCAGGGCAGGAATCTCCTCCGGTTCGTGCTCATCAAATATCCTCAAAGCACGGACCGTCGCGGTGCTCCTGAAATAGTGAATTCCCTGATAGAGAAGGACCCAGTAGCACGACTCCAGATCGTCAAGAATGGTGTGTTCCTTGGTAGGGTCGCTCGCAAGGCCAGCAGATAGATACTGCCATGTGCCCTAAGGAGAGAATCAGAACGAAAACGCTCATACGCAGTGATTATAGGAGACGTACCGTCCGACGAGACGCAGGTGTGCGCTCCCGGGCCACGGTTCCGGTTTTATTAATGATGGCATGGTCACTGTCGGTCAGCACCCCTTCGCCATTCAAACGCAGCATAATGTTATTGGGACTTGCGTAGTGGTGAGAAACATCAGCGCTATCGTGGACCTTCGTATAGTCTGGAGGTGGCGTAAAATCAGTCTTGTAATAGCCAGTAACAGTGATAACATACAGGTGATGGCGTTTCCGATTGCCTGAGTGAGCTCCTTCGAAGACCCCGCCGAAGAAAGGGGGTACAAAAGCTCGTAAACAACGCGATGATGTCTGTGTTCAGACCTCAGGTACTCTTTCAGACAGACCAGCTTGTCTGCCTCCACATCCAGGGCATAAAACACCCGTGATGACTGGCCGACGAGGGAGGACGGGGCCCGAACCGGCGCCCTCACGATGTATTCTCGGCTTTCCGTCGTCTCACCCGGTATGGTGCCCATGACAGTGATCACAGAGGTAGGATATTCTTTCATCAGCTTCAAGTCCACATTAGGTAGTTTGCGCTTGGAGTACTTTTGGTGGTTCTTGATGGCGTCCATGAAGCGTTTGGCCTCGGAAGAGTCGGCGAGGCGGACGGTGGGGTCAAACCCGCCCTGAAGCCGCGTCAGCTGGCCATGGCGCCACTGATACTCGGTCAGAATCCGAGGGTTCTCGACGTGGTTGAAGCTTTCCGAGACTGTAGAACCCCCATAATCCCAACGAATGAAGCGCGCAGTGCTTCCACAGACGAAGAGGCTGATGGCGAAAGTGCGATGCTGGCGAGCGAGCATGCGAGCAGAGTAGACAATAAGCTGGCCCTGTGTTTCCATATCCTTCTGCGAGGTGTGCTCAATGGGGCGCTCGCCTGGTGCAGGGACAATAAACGGATCGCAGAACTCATCGACCAGGATGTCCAATTCTTCATAGAAATCGCTCCCCTGCCGTAGTAGTAGAGTGGTAGAGTTTGCTTTGTCTAGAAGATCCTTAGGCGGCAGTGGCGTGTTTGCGGGCATGAACTTCTCCATGAAGTCACTGGTGTGTACGGGACCAGCAAAGACTCCGAGCATACCAACCATGTTGACCCGGGCTTAATTAATCTTGCGTGTCCTTAGTGCTATATTCCAATAGCCTGCGATCGTAACAACACCAGCGTGTGCTCTTGCTAACAATTCGAGTTCAACTGATCCGAAGATCTCAGTGAGCAGGAGGTGACAAGCAAGTGGAGGGTGGACATACCATGAGTGCAGATAATCTTATAATGCTCCTGGGTACAATATGTTTCAGCGAATTGCCAACATGGAGTGACGGGAAGAGTATGAAGTCAACATGTTGGGTTGGAATAAAGTGCTTAGACGCCTAAAAGACACCCTTTAGCCATTATTCGCATTGGCCAATGATTCCGTGCGTGTCACGTGTCACATATCATGAGTCTCAAGAGGCAGAACAACATAACGTCGGGCTCTGGAGCATAAGTGATGAGAAGAAAGGCATTGACCTGCGCAGAGTAACTGCAGGCTAAGAATGCATATTGTTTGACGGAGGCATGCCTGAAATAGCGGCTTTATTCGGACGGAGTAACTGGCAGTAGTCGAGGACTCGGGCTTTCATGGCGGTGAAGGAATGGCCGCAATGAATAAGAATCAGGGTCGCAAATGTATAAGCACATACTAGAGGGTGGTAGCGATCTATCAGAGTGCTTGCCATTACTGTACTGTAGATAGGTATCGCATTCTTCAACACAAACGCCCTTAAGTCACTTCAAGTTGACTTCCGTTTTCGTTAATCCTGAGGATTGGTGTGATGTAAGATTTCCCCTCAGTCTTCATCATACAACTGAGGGTAAGTCTCATATACCACACACTCATTATTCATACTGTAGATACTTATTTATGCCTCACGGACATCCTCATATCTTAGCTCTAACAGTGCGTGTCATGAATCCAAGGTTGTCCAGGTGACATTAGACGAGCAATACACTGATACAAAGAGAAATATGCAGTAAATACATGATAGATGATAGTCCGTTTGAATATGAAATAAGCCTCGAGATGAACGCAGAACTGGCGGAACGCGAATATTAAAAGGACCCATCTCGAGAACGTGTGCGTTTGGGGGTGGATGGCTTGCTTCCGTGAGATCTTGTCTCAGCAGAGGCCCTCTTCGCTCTAGGACTGCTCAGCGTACGTGATCTTGAGGTGGCGCCGCGAGGAAGAGACGGAGGAGGGGCCATGATCACATCCTCGGAATCCTCGCGCGGGCCACTGGAGCTCGCCGCAGCGATGCGGGAGGAGAAGCGGGTCCGAGTAGCAGAAGTCGTTCGGCGAATGGGCTTCAGCGAACCACTTGCGGCGCCGCCGGAGGTCTGAGCGCGAGATCTAGTTGGGGGTGGTGGCATCGTGCTGGCGATTCGTCGAGGCCTCGGGGCATCATCATCAGAGGAGGACTGCTGTGGGGTTTTGGGAGGTGACATGGTCTTGATTCGCTTCGATGGGTTGGTCTTGCTCTTCGCACCATTTGTACCCCCTGGCCCGTAGACGTCCTCGTCCTCGTCCTGTCTGACCCGCTTCTGCGTCGATCGCGAAGAGGACGAAGGGGCCGGGCCATTCAACTTGAAAGCCGGTGGCTTGTGAGGTACCCCTCCGGTGCCAGTTGTCGAGACTTGCAGACAGTATGACTGCCGCTGAATATCGTTCATATATGCTTCCGCCTCCGCCTCCGTGGTCTGAGGAAACTGATCAGGTATGGCGTCGGGTTCCTTAGGCCAGTCTTCGCTCTTCAAAGCATCATCGACATACTGCAGCATGGTTTTGCCTAGTGTTTTGAGGTACCTCGCCTTCAGATCGAGAAACCTTTTGTACTCATCCCTGGTCTGATGAGCGGCGGCAGCATAAAAATCCCTGAAGGCAACAGCGATATTGGCGCGGAGCTCTTGGAATGGTATGGAGTCGAAGCAAATGTAATCGGAGTCCGTGCTGCCGACGGACAAATGATCCTTCTTCTTGTAACCACCGACAAAATCCATCCGGTTGAGGGCAGGAACCTCTGCATGTTCGTTTTCATCAAAGATCGTCAAAGCAAGAAGGCGTGCGGTGCTCTTGAGATAATGAATTCCCTGGTAGAGAAGGACCCAGTAGCACGACTCCAGATCGTCAAGAATATTATGCTCCTTGGCGGGATTCTTGGCGAGGCCAACAGATAGATACTGCCATGTGCCCTAAAGAGAGAATCAGTACAAAAGCGCTCAGACGCAGTGGTCAAGAGACGTACCGTCCGACGAGACGCAGGTGTGCGTCCATCTGCTCCCGTTTTAACAAGTACGATGGCATGGTCCCAGTCATTCAGCACTCCTTCGCCGTTCAAACGCAGCATGATGTTTCCAGCACTTGCATCCCGGTGGAGCACGTCTGCGTCGTCGTGGGCCTTGGTCAGACCTAGAGGGGGCACAACATCAGCAAGCGCAGCAAAGTGTAAATCTGATCACGTACATGCGATAGCATTCCCGATCGCTGCGGTGAGCTCCTTCGACGACACCGCCGTGGACAGAGGGTACAAAAGCTCCTGGACGACGCGGTGGTGCCTGTACGGCCTTCGGTCGCCCATCAGGCACAGCTGGACCGGCTGCTCAGGAACGACAGTGCCCTTCGGTTTGTCCCCAGTGGCCTGCGTGGACGCCTCGCCAGGCTTCTTCTCCGTCTTCTTTGACTTGGCCCGCTTCTCGCCCGGCGCCAGCTTCTCCACCATGAGCTCGGGGTGCTTCAGCAGGTACTCGTCCACCCACTTGTCCGTGATCGTCTCCTGGAACGGCCCATCGGGGTGATCGAGCGAGACGGGAACGTCGCCAGAGATGTGGACAGTGGCGAGGTGCGGAACCTCGTGTTCGTTCAGGCGCTTGTAGATGTCGGCCTCTGCTGGGCGGTCCGAGTCGATGGGCCTCCAGTAGTCCTTCAGGCAGACCAGTTTCTCCGTCTCCATGTCCAGGGCGTAGAACACGCGCGTCGACCGTCCGACAAGAGAGGTTGGGGTCCGAATCGGAGCCTTCACAACGTACTCGCGACTGTCCTGGCCGTCCGTGACGGTGATCACAGACGCAGGGTACTTCTCCATCAGCTCCAGATTCACTGCAGGCAGCTTGCGCTGCGACGTCTCCTGGTGGTGCTTGATGGCGCTCACGAAGCGTTCGGCCTCGGAGGGGTCGGCGAGGCGGACGGTGGGGTCGAATCCGCGCTGGAGCCGCGTCAGCTTGCCGTAGCGCCACAGGTACTCCGTCAGGATCTGCGGGTTCTCGACGTAGTTGAAGCTCTCCGTGACCGTCGAGCCGCCGCGGTCCCAGTGGATGAAGCGTGCCGTGTCTTCGCAGATGAGCAGGGTGAAGATGAACGTGCGGTGCTGGCGCGCGAGCATGTTGGACGCGTAGACGATCAGCTGGCCCTGCGTGTCCATGGCCTCCTGCGAGGTGTGCTCCATGGGCCCCTCGCCGGGATTCGCGTGCCCCCGCGCCCCCGGAACGATGAACGGCTCACTCAGCTTCCTGGTCTTCACCTCGGCGATGGTCTCTTGGAACTGGATCAAGAACTGGCGGATGGTGTCGGTCATGTATTCGCCAAAGATCCAGGAGATGTCCACTCTCTTCCTCTCCTCGTCGGGCCTCGACGACGTGTCGACGGCAGTGTATCCGGGCATAATCTTGTGGTGGGTGATGATGGCAATCTAGGATGAATTCCAGGCTCAGGAAGCTGCGGGAGAGACAAAGTCACGTGGCCACTCACAAGCTTTTCGTACATGTCGGCCTCCCTCTTTGATGGGACGGTGTCATACTTGATATTGTGAAATCGCTTGGGCATATTCCTTTTCACGGGCATGAACTTGTCCATGAAGTCGTGCGTGCGCACGGGACCGGCAAAGAATCCACCCATGTCGAGACGGCCTTGCTTTCGAGCTTGCTTTGCGCCTGCTTTCACTTGCGAATACGCGTACAGGCCAGCGCCGGTGAGTACTCTGGGCGAGGGGATATTCTTGTTGGTGAGTGTCATCGCGAGCGAATCGATGGGCGAGCAGGGGGATGGGGGGAGGGAACGAAAGAGGAGGACATACCGGGAGAGATGTGGGGTTTATAGTGTGCCTGAGCGACAATGGACAATGCAAAGTGAGAATGTCTAAGCGTATGGCCAGGATCGAGCGGACAGCAGAGTGCGGGCAAGAGGCAACGTGTTGGTTGGAACGAAGTTGAACATTCCCAATCGGGACGAGCTCGGCTGTGTCCATTGTGCTTTGACGCCTAGATGCATCGGGCGCTCACGCTTTGGCCAATCAGCACGTGTGCGTCATGTGCCGTCCTTGGGCCATCCTGCAACTCAGCCTCTGCCTGTCCCCGTTTTCTCAATCGTTGCCGTGGGGGTGGAAGAGCGCAGTGTGTCGCACGTATATTATTTCTATACTTCCCTCTCTCATCGCTGAGAGCGGCAGCATGAGTGGTACTGTATGGCGCAAGCTTCGGGGTGTATTAGTCTTGGCGGAGAGCTTTGGCCTCATCGCCATCGTTGCACCCCTCCCATCCGTCACAGAGCGCACGAGGCAGTAAGAGACCATCAATCTTCATTAAGCATAGCACATTTGTGAAGGCACTCAGTCACTCAGGCCAGCAGCCTGATTTTAGCACAATGAGATTCCAGGCATAGATCTGTCCACATATCACACGCGGGCAAACGGACAAGGTGGCCATGCAGGCTTTTCAGACAAAGTTATTTGTCCCTTGTCTGTTCTTCAAGCCAGTCCCATAGCCTCCTTCCTACCTCGGGATCCTGGGAAGACGGGACCGGCTTTCCAATCCTCGCCCATGGTATCAAGTACTGTGAATCTCGATGGCGTCAATGGATCGAGAACAATGTGTGCGAGACAGACAGACCTTTCCTTTGAGGTCCCCGCCAGACGCAGTGGTAGTTCCCCACAGTTGGGTCAACGCGCCCATCGCCGGTGGGTGATGTATTAGACTCTGCAGTAGCCATACGACCGTCAGAGTTCATCCCATATGGTAACATAGGCGCTGCGAAACCTACGGCAAATGGGCGGTATATCGCAGGAGAGTTACGATGGAGAGGTGTTTTGATGCTACCTAAGAACAATGGTTACACGCACAGCTCAGACATTCACGAATATAATAGCGTACCTGGGTTAACAGCGAAAGACACAAGGCCCCTCTCGCCGTACCGCCTTGAGAAGTCAGCTGAGAGGACGACACTGGCCTGTGGCAGGTGTTTATTACGAGTCAAGCAAAGAGAAAGCACGCTTCGTACAAATTTCGACTGTGCGTAGCGTTGGCTAGGTGACATCTTCGCACGTCCAGTGGTGTCTTGGAGGGTATCATATTGTATGCTTTGCGTTTGGAGTCGGGATGCGGTGAAAACAACTCGGGATGTTCTGTCCTCTGAAGTCGCGACGCCCTCTAATAAGGCGGGTATGAGTAGCTTTATGAAGAGAAAGGGTCCTAGATTGGCTGTAAGTTGAATGATGTGATGGTATAGGCATTGGTGAAACCGCACCAACGACGTTACTTCCCCACTGGATATCGTAGCCATCCTCGGTGATTTCATTATACCCGGGAGCAGATGTCAGATACATTATACCGCTAGCGTCTGGATGAGATTGAAGGTGTTTATCGTGAGCAGGTATCCTCACTTACGCGCCGTTGATCAGAATATGCAGCTGCTTTTCCTTGCTCATGAACTCTTCAGCTGCATGACGAACGCTCTTCAAGTTCGCCAAATCTAGGGGAAGAAAGATTGCCTCTTTCCCAGTATCTGTCTTGAGTTCTTGTATGGCGGCATTTGCCTTATCCTCATTTCGAGATGCCATGTACACTCGAGCATTCCGCGTGAGGAAGGCACGGATGGTCTCCTTGCCAATCCCTGAGTTTCCGCCTTAGGAGAGATCACTATCATTTCAGCCCGGGTTTATGATGCAACAGTACTCACCTGTGACAATGATTACCTTTCCAGACAAGTCTTGAATATCTTCTACGCTAAACCTTGGCTTCGGAGGAAACACTTCAGATAAACTTTGACCCATCGTGACGTGGTCGTGGTCGTCGAGCGAGTGACAAAGATCGCGAGAGGCTGTGCTCAGCAGTCGTCGCATCCATCTCTCAGACTCTGTCTGTCCATCATGCACGTGAAGGTAGAACTGAAGGGAGGAATTCGGAGTGCCGATCAACAACCGGCTGCCAGCCACTGCAGTGGTGGGAAGCCTTCTAACTGGTGGAGATAAGATAAGATTTGTTTTGGCTTTGTTTGGCATCAACATCCTCCCAACTCCGAATCCGGACATTTCAACATCTCTCTCTCTCGTTCCTCCATCTTGTCTCTCGTTTCTGCGATACACTCCTCATCATCCTTGGTACAAACTCTGGTACTCATCACATATCTACATCACACACTATTAGAACTTCGACCACGATCATCTCAAGACTTCATCATGCTTCGTCTCCTCCGTTTCACCCAACAGGAATCCTTGGCGAACTTGCCTGCGATGATCTATCGCGTTGTGGGAGCTGGTACACTCGCGCTTGTGTTTCACGCGGCCCTCGTGCTTGTCTTTTGTACCACGATATTCGTACGCTGTCACCCACTGTACTGTAAGGCTTTGAGCACTAACGTATCCTACAGGTTCTCTGCGTAACCTGTGCTGTTCTTGACGACTGTTTCGCCCAGCCCAAGAAGATTCCTGAGCCACAGGCGTCCTCCACACCACGAAGGCGAGAACGCGTTATCACAATTGCGGGGGTTCCTGTTCCGTCTCTCTTTACTGTGAGCGCCCTTACTGTATGAATAGCGCAGGCATGATTTCTTACTTCCCGATATACCAGACAATTCAGCAGCAGCAAATCACGAAGACCGGGATTCTTGCGCATATTATGAAAGAACCTTACTCTTCCCCAGGACAGGTTAGCAGATCTCGCAAGGGTACGCCGACGATTGCTCGTGCTCGTGTTAGGCATAACTCCGCTCCCGTGGAAAACGCTCGGCCTCGTCTGAACACTGCAACTCTTGGTCGCCGTGTAGCTCTCGCTCAGCTGTCTGGTAACACTGCGTCTGACTTCAACCAGAACGGCTTTCTTGCGCAGTCTGCTCCTGCTTCTGGGTTCTTCTCGAAGTTGTCTCTGCGGCGTCCTGCGTCCTCAAGTCCACCACGTATGTTTGGGAAGTCTCTTCCGCCTCGTCTTCAGAACCTCGCTGCTGCAACGTCTCGACAGGAGTACTTCAGCTCTGACATGTTCCTGCGTGGACTCCCTGCCCATATGCGTCCTCTTGTACCTCCTGGGCTGTCTCTTCAGAACGATTCGATACCGCTGCACCTCCCGCAACTCAACATGGCCTCCCATCCCGTCAACGTCTTCAAGCAGGGAACTGTTAATAGCCAGTACACTGTGGCCATCCCCATGGATGTCTTTACCCAGCATCTCGTGTCCCGTGCTCAGGCCTCTGCTCCATTCGCACCTACAAACCCGGCCCCGCCCATGAGGGAAGCACCGCAGTCACCTCAGGTATGCCCGCTTGCTTTGAAGCCTTTGCTTTCTGAACAACATCCACAGACTCCGACGCCTTTCAAACTTCGAGCAACCTCATGCGAATTTTCCCCGACACCCGCGATGAGGCAAGCTCAGCGTCCTGTGAGGGAGACGAAATCCGCTGATTCCTCCGTCACCGCTACAATCGAGCGCCCCACGACACCATCTCGTATGTCCCTCTCACCTTCCGGATCGGCAGTCCTCAACATCACTCGACCTGGACCCACGTCCCCCCAGCGACTTGGGTCTCACAGTCCCGAATGGGTGATCCCTGCATTAATGGGGGAAAACCAGAAGAAGGAACCCTTTCACTTCGGCGATGGGTTGAACGGTCGTTCTCAGATGCATGGCCGGAAGGCGAGCCAGGGAGGGAGGGGGATTGCTGGGAAGGAGCGTGATGCGAAGAGGCAGGGTCATGCTGGTGCGGGGGCTCGTGCGGATTACGCAGAGGAGGATGGTGTCAGCGTTGTGCGGCACAATCGTCGGATCCGTGGGAAGAGGGGGAAGGAAAATAAGGCAAGAGCGCAGGCGCAGAGGGAATTGAACGCGGAGGTTTTGTAGGGTTTCCTCTCGTGGGTGCCCGATCATGATCTCTCGAGACTAGTTCTATCATAGTATATCATACGGTTCGTTCATGTCAACATATCTAGAATTTTGTCACCGTACACTGCTACACAAGTGGGGTTCAACGTTCAACGTTCAACCGCGGATCGCATCTTATCTCATCTTCAGCACACAGCGATGATGATGAAGTTCTCCACAATTTGCTCTTTCGTCTCCTCCATCGAAAGAATGACATCCGCTGAGAACAGGAACAGGAACTTATATCATGTCCCGCACACCCACCACTGACACCCGTGGCCTGTGACAATGGACCTCCTTTACCGCCTCCTGCTCGCCGTCGTCTCATTTTTCCTCCCTCAAAAGCACCTCCTTCATTCTCTATCCACGAAACGAGTATCTCTCCGGACATTATCGATTCACGAGTTGACATGTTCAGGCTCGTCTCACGACGGGACATACCCCTTCACGTTCACCTGCTCGGACATCCGTCTCCAGTTTCACTGGCCCGACTCTACGTCCCGTCACTGGCTCAAGTTCACATGCACAACGCCATACTACACATCCCCAACCGCGCAGACGTCCGCCGCTTCTATCGTGGCGACATGCTGGTTCTTTCCCCTGTTGTTTCGACAGACTGCGGGACCGTGGGCGGACGTGGAGATCGACGACCTCAGGATCCGTGTCAGGAAGAGCAAGGAGACTCCGTATTTCATTCAGGGGCTGAGGAGGAACATCGTCGGTGCGGTGTTGACGGGGGAGATCATCAGGGTGGATGATTTCAAGACGACGGTGAAGTTGTCTGGGTTGGTGAGACCTGTTGTCGACGAGGATAACGACGAGGCGGACGGTGATGACGGTGGCTCGAAGGATCTCATCATGTCTACAGTCCCTTCAACACATCACTCGCTCCACCCCGAACCCTTCAGCATGCCGTCGTCCTTTCAGGACGAACTACGCGTGTCCGTGTACGCGCGCCAGCTCCATCTGCACAACCACGAAGGACGGGTGTACACCTTCGGCGACGTGCAGAGTCAGTTCCGAAGGAACTGGACGGAAAGGCGGGGGACGTTGGTGCTGGTCTCCAAGGAATGTCGGTGGACGAGGGCACATTGGTCGGTGTTGGAGAAGGAGAGCGTGGTGATCGGTTGGTGGACGTGAGTGTTACTATCCATACATCCTGGCCCCGTCTTCACGCCGTGCTAAGACGATGGTTACAGTCAGCTTGTCACGTCTGTTGTTAAGTTCCCCTCCGATATCATGCTTGCAATCAATAACCCGATGACCATCGCGAACCTGTACGTCTCCACATCGGACGTTCGTTTCGACGAATTCAGAGTGAGCAAAGACACCTCAGTTTCCATCCTCCCTTTCCCTACTGACCCTTTCCATTAGATTCGTGACGCAGAGCTCTTGATTCAGGCCATCACCATCGCGCGCGAGAAGATGTACCACGCCGGGGTAGAATGGCAGGATGTCCTAATCGACGGGCTGGCAGGAATGCTCCGTCAACAGGGTTGAATGCGACTGTGGAACATTTTCCTCTATCTTTATTGCAGCTCACATACACGCCTAGTTTCTCTTCTACAACGGATAATGGACACAACTAGGACCCCTTAGATTTGTATTCCATCCACATTCACGACATTCATGGACTTGCTTCTCGTCTATAGCAGTACGCGTCAGAGACATAAACGTGAAATGATAGAATCACTATCCGCCCCCGAACTGGCAGAAAAGAGAACGGGTGGCGGATTATCAGACTCACCACGCACGATCTCGTGCTGCAGTGCATGGGCCAATATGTTCGAGGAGAGCTCATTGTCCGTGCCATTGAGTGGAATACATGTAATTGAAGTCCCTGATTGGTCTGATAACCAAGAACTGTAACACCATTAGTTACCCTCTTGTCCCGTTCACGCCGCAGGTGGAAAGTCCTCCACCGTCTCATAAAACTCCCTGATCAATCTCTTCTGCGCATCCACCCCCTTCTCATCCTACAAAAAAACAAAAAACAAAAACCCCATCCCATCAGCTAAACCTTCGTGTTCTCCTAATATTATATATGACCTTACCTCAGAATCACCAATCGCTCTGATAACGATGTGTTTCCTCCCTGTGAGGACGTCTTCGGACGCGACGTTGTCCAGAGGGGAAGTGCTGGATCCTGCGACGAAGCAGCCTGCTTCCTGCGCGATGATCATCGCCGCGCATACGTCCCATGGCCTATCCGCAACGACGATCAGAGACATGTTCCCTCCCTTCAAGTTATCGACGAGATCGAGACTCACCAACAGCCGATTTCCCTATAATCACAACGCCCAGTGCTCTCAGTAAACGAAGTGTGATAGTTGCGGGTGGGGTGGGGAGCTCACCAGTACATATCCATCCCACCTTGAGCGACCATGCAAAAGTTCAACGCGGCACTTCCTAGGGATCGAAGGGAATGCGCCATTTGGCCTTTGACGACGCCCTCATGAGGGTTCCCTGCTAGTCGTTTGAAGGACTCGCCTTTCGCTTGGATGACAGGGTCTGATCTGTCCGAGCCCCATTCCACACCTGCAACGCAAACGCAAACGCAATCAAAGCACTCAGCGTCAGCTATCCAAGCAGAAACACAGCGATGCAGGTGTTTTTCTTACCGAGAAGGCCTTTGGAGAGCGAGGGAAGGTGTTTGGGTTTCGCGATGGGCAGTTGCACGCGGTGTTGGCCGTTTTTGCGGATGAGGAACGCGCCTTGGTCTTTGAGGCCTGTGTAGAGTTGGTCGAGGAACGGGTTGTAGATCACGCCCAGCACGGGCAGTTTCTTGTAGATCAGTCCGATGGAGATGCAGACGTGGGGGAAGCCGTGCACGAAGTTCGTCGTTCCGTCTGGGAGGGGAGTCAGAGTATGATTTTTTTAAAAAAAAAACAACACGAAATGGAGATGGAGACATACCTATTGGATCAACGCAGAAGGTGGGCTCGTCGGTGAGTGGTGCGCGAGATCCAGCAGCGTAAGACTCCTCGCCGATACTTCACAAGATCATCTCAGCAATGTATCAACTCTGTCTTCAAAAAAAAACAACCATAACTCACAACTTGAACGTCGGGTAACTCTTCCTCAACGTCTCCTTCACCAGCTCCTCCACGCGCACATCGTACTCCGTCACCAGGTCCACCGAGTTTTTCTTCTCGTCCACGCTCCCCGACGCCAAGATCGCCTCCGATCCCTCGAGGATGACGTCTCCTGCGGACCGTGCCAACGAGGTCACGAAGGAGAGCAGGTCGCGCAGGTCGGAGCTCGTGATCTCGAACCTGGGGTCGTTCTCGAACGTCGGCGACATGATGGTGTGTGCGAGGTCAAGAGTCACAGGCCCGAGCTCGAGTGGTCAGGGAAAAGGGTACTGTATGTTTCGGAGAGTTTCTGAACGTTTCTCATGTTGGGCTTATATACCACGCAGGAGACAAGAGGATGGTGTGAAACTGTGAACTGCTCGAGGTGATCATGAGACACGTTCCTTGGGCAAGTTCAACGTTTTGCGCAGGACATGTGCGCTTTCACAGCGATAAGCAGCCGAGTATGAAAAGGCAGCAGCAGTCCGAACTCAAACCAGGATGTTGGCACATGGATTAGTGGTACAAAAAAATGCGAATGCGAATTCCACGCGGACACTTGGTTTACATGTCGTCAATGAGCTCCTTTAGCCTCACCTCGTCCAAGATCTCAAAGCCTTTCTCCTTCGTGACCTGGACGACGCGATCAGCCATCAAAGGGATGATTGTAACAGCACCACGCATACCTGAGCGAGTTGGACGTTATGGTGATCCAGCTTCTCTTCCATGACTTGCTTCAATACTCGCAAAGTGAGAATGTGTGCCTCCTTGAGAGTCATTTGCTATAAAACCCAAATGTCAGGGAGTGAAGCTAATGGTGTCGCGAACAACTGACCTTGTGCCATTTGTCCTGGAGTTCGCTCTGCGCTGCCTCTGATCCAGAACCAACTGCCTTTGCATCGTACCGAACAAACGTTCCAGACGGATCCGTGTGGAACCTTCCATGCCTTTTCAGTCCAAAGCCCAACGAACATTCACTGGCACCAACTCACAATTGCGGTCCCTTCTCGTCCACACCAGCAATCAACAACGCAACCCCAAACGGCCTACTCATCATCGCATCCTCATCATGCACACTCTCTCCGAACCTCAACGCCAAGTCGCACACCGCCTGCGTCACACTCTCCACCTTGATCCGCTCGTCGTACGTGAACGCGTGGTTCTGGGACGTCACCCGTGCGTGGTCGATCATCGTGCGTGCGTCGGCGATGAGTCCGGACATGGCGCATCCCAGGTGAGAGTCGATCTCCATGATCTTTTCGATGGAGGAGGACTCGAGAAGGGGTGATTGAACGCGTTTCTCGACGGCGAGGACGACGCCTTCTTGGGTGCATATGCCGACGGTCGTTGATCCAAGCTGTTTGAGTGAAATCCGTTACTTAGCTTTGGGTAGTGGGCGAGAGATACTTGATACATACTTTGATAGCTTCGATGGCATACTCGACTGCATAATATTGTCAGTTATATCTACGGCACTCACAGGAACCAATGTACCTTGGAATAACCGTCCCTCAGGAGAGAAGGTATTCACACCGCGATCTATTACAGCACATTAGCTCTCCATAAAAATCGTAGCTATGACTTAGAGTGCATACCGTACTCTGAGCGTGTCAAAAACATGGTAGAATCGTGAAGGAGGAGGTTGCGTAGAGAGTTCAGTCTCGCCCAGGACGCGCAACACTCAGGACACGCGTCGCGTCCCGTGAGAACTCAGAAACCTTAACCTCACTCTAGGGTTCATCCGAACATGGACTGAAATTCTGTTCGCGATCTTGTTGAGAGAAACAAAGTATATACACTGATAGACATCCCAAGAAACACTCCAAGTAGATATTCTTTTCCTCGTGAATCCCTCAGCTACTGCAGGCTACGGCGTAAGTGCGACACGCATCAGCCGAGCACGCCCTAGCAAAGCAAAGCACTCGTCTCACCTAGCAATAGCCTCGATCTCAAACAACGCACCCAAAGGAAGCTTCGCCACCTGCACCGCGGACCGCGCAGGCTTGTGGTTCCCAAAGAACTTGGAGTATATCCCATTCACGACGACGAAATCGTCCATGCTCGCCAGGAACACCTAATCCCAAAACCCCCCCAAAAAACCCCCGTTAGAGAACAGCCCCAAGGCCAGTACATGTACAGAGTTGCAGAGAATAAAATGACCACACACCGTCGTCTTGACCACTTTGCCGACTTCGCTGCCGCCGGCTTCCAGGACAGCTTTCATGTTCTTCAACGCTTGTTCAGTCTGCGCCTCGACTCCTCCTTCGACCTTTTCCGTCGCATCCCTCCGGTCAGTCAACGATCGATGGCGATGCAAGCTCGGACACGACGCATGGAGGGAGGAGAACGTACGAGTTTGCCGACAGATGGATCCAGTCCTAGGGATCCGGACAGGAACAGCAAGTCGCCGACTTTGACAGCTTGGGTGTACGGGCCGACGGCAGCAGGGGCATCTGGTGATGAGCAAGAGAGGGAAAGACCGATTGTGGAAGGAAGAGGTCGCAGGTGAAAACGGGGAGTATCAATCGTCAAAGATCAGCACTATGTAGCATTTTCATATTTCCTTACTGGTAGTGGAGACCAAAGTGAGTGAACTGTGCGTGTTGGCAGCGGAAGACATCTTGAGGCACTGTTGCAATTGGGGACGGTAGGATGGTGGGTTGAGCGGGGAGGTTCCGAGTCGGAGGGAAAGGAGAGCAAGACGAGTTGCAGGTCGGGCTGCAGAGAACATGTGAGACTCAAGATTAGGGGGGATGATAATCACAGCTCTCTGTTGCTCCAAGTGGACGGTTGTGGACCACGGGTCTGAGTGATGTGTCATTTCGCATGACCGGCGTGATTGGGGGGAGGGAACTGTTTCAACTTGAATTTGACTTTTGAGACGTGCGTGGTATAAGCATACGCCCATGGAAACAGGGTATCCGGATCCATAAGAGAAGAAGTGGAAGGAGAATGAGTACACGGAAATGAGATACAGTAATTCGTCGGTAGGTTATGATTCCAGGCATCCCCAAACACACGAACGACCACTATCGCCGAAGTCTTTAACAACAAAAAAAACAATTCCTTGACTCGAAGAGCTTATTCACTACTAAGACCGTCCATCATGTACGAAACTTGCAATGGCGGATGATAATGTCCCACAAGTTCAAGAAAGAAAGAACGAAAGAAAAGACAAGAAAGCAGAACCTAACCCAGAGAGACAACGATGAGAATACCTAAGAGAGTGGAAAGCAGCGTAGAGAGCGAGTATACACGAACTGAAGACACAGCGATCCAGAGAAAGGACAGGGACGGAAGGGAGACATGCCGTACCACGCAAAACGAAAAAAAAAAAAACAGCTCTTTCACATGAGAGCTGAAGACCTCAGGTTCCCAGATAAGATCATATCCCGCACTGCACGGCCACGCCACGCGGCGATCGAAAAAGAGAAAAAGAAACGATCCCCGTCAGTTCTGAACGAAACTCTAACTGCGGCGAGAGAGAGAGAGAAGCTTCTCACCGTTGTAGATAATGACGCGTGTTCGTCGGGTGTCTGTCACTGATGTGAAATGGACTGGAAAAGGAAGAAGAAGAGGATAGCGTCAGGGTCAGTGTCAGGGTGAAATGAGTTGTTCGTGGATGAAGTAGTGGGAGTGTGATAACAAAGAAAACGACTGCGAGGGCGAGGGTTTGTGTGGGGAGGAACACGTACTGAATAGTTCTCTCGACCTATTTGGCGTATTGGACTGATGCACCGCGCCGAATTTATTTCGGAAGTCTATAGGGGCAGGGGGGGAAGTTGCGTCCGTTGTCAGCGGACAGAGGTCCAGCAGATAGAACACGTCTCAGCCGAAAAGACGTACAATTCGACACGCTGTCGTAGTCATTGGGTCTATCTCGGTACGCAGGCATGTGGTGCACAAGTCGTACCCCGCTTTCCAGTTTCGCCTGGAAGGGCCAAAAATCGGTGTTAGCAGGAAAAACACAAGTGAAAAAGCGAGAGATTGAAACCAGGGAGAGCGAGAGATTGTTATTACCTTCAGAAGATCACACTTGTTCAGGAAAAGGATGATGTTAACGTTCGCGAGCAGTTTGTTCGAGATGACGGAGTTCCACAGATGCAGCGAGTCTTCCATTCTGTTTATCCGGGGGTCCTGCGTCACCAAATCCGCTTGTGAATCAGAATCAAAAGGATCAAGAACCTTGACGCGAATACAGACGGAACGCACCTCTGCGAGAACCTGATCGAAGGCGCTGATGGGTGCGAGGAATATAATAGCGTTCACTGTTCCAGCAAGAAAAACATCAGCGGTCAGTCATAAGAGGCCGGTTAATGGACTGACCGTCGTCGAAATAGGGTGCCCACGCGTGCCGTTGCGGGCGTGCACCCCCAACGTCGTAGATTTTCCAGTCGACGCCGCGGAACTCCGAGTTCTTGCCCATTGTGAATGTGTGTTCGACCACGCCAGTTGTCTTTAGTCGCGCTTTCAGCACGTCCTCTACATATCGGACCAGGTGTTAGAGATCAGTAAAACAAATGGGGCATGCACAACACTGACCGTCTGTCGGGAAATACATCTTTGCAGCAATCCGTTCCACCTCGTCCAGATAACTGTAAACAACAAGTCAAAAACTCCGCGCCGAGATAAAGACGGTTTACCCGGAAAGAAAAAACACGCACAACCCACTGCTCTCCTCCAACCTCAGCCTCTTCTCCTGCAACCTCACTTTCACCATCGGGTCCCTCCACATCTCAATGATCACCGGCGCGCACTTGTTCAGCACATGCACCGGATCGTCCGGGTCCTCCCACCACCCTTGCAACTCCCCGCTGTGCTCGCTCTTCGGGCTCTGGATCTTCCCCAGCGCGAACCGTTTCCGCCAATTGAAACTCGTCGGGACGGCCAGTTCGCCGGAGGCGCTGCCCGGGGTCGTCGGCGACGCAGGGGAGGATCGGGAGCCCGAGGGGATGTTCAGTCGGGGCAGGGATCGGTCGGCGGGGCCGTACTCTGACGCGGTCATCGCTATGGCGCCGTTCCCGCTCGCGCTGCTGCTTCCGGAGTTCCCGGACGTCCATGCGGTGGATCCGGACGAGGGGAGGCGGGTCGCTTCGTTCTCGTCGTTGTCTTCTGGGTCGGAGAGTTGTTGGATCAGTCGGGTTTCGAGGTCTCCGAGCGGCGCCAGTCGTCGGTGGTAGTTCTCGAATTGGGGGTTGGTGTACGCGGGTTTGCTGGGTCCGCCGATGATGATCGCGGGAGGCTCGGTCTCGTCGTACTCTTCGATGTCGTCAAGAGCGGTCAGTGTGGTGTCTGGCTCTGGTGCAATAGCGTCAAGTATTCTGCCAAGCGGGTTAGTCTTTGGTATATTGACGTATAGAACGGGAGGGAACGTACCGCCGGACTGAACGGAGAAGGTTAAGGTAAATGACAAATCTCCAAGCTATCCGCTCTGCGTGGAAGTCTGCTGGTGCGTGGAGAAGCTGGAATTCTGGAAGACTACCGTGTAAGTGCGACGTTCCAGAACAAAAGGGTGAATGCACGGTGGAAATTGAGGCAAGGGTACAGGGTAGGGGCGCGTGAACACTATCCCTGAGATAGACCCTAGTGACAGCATGGCACAACTGCTTAGAGAATGGGTGATTATACGAGACCCCGCAGGGTAATAGGTATGGGTGTATGTGGTTCCCAGATATACCGGGTTCGGTAAAGCGGGCATACGCGTGTCCAGTCGACCTACAGCTGGGCAAGGTACAGCAGTGAGCTTGGTTGTGACGTAGCACAATTGTTATTTGACTTACGGGTACGATGAGGGGCTGAAACACCCGGTGCGCCACCATACCACCAGCGAACAAATATCACAACAGTGCATCAAGCAGACCAAGCAACAGAAAAAAACCACGGCACGATCACGCCTTGGTGTTTTGATAAAAAGCGGGGAAAGTCCAAGGAAGGAACTCACGTTTGAGCGTTGTGCTCTTCCCGCTCTCACTCTGACCCAACAAAAGCACCTTGACGGTCTTCCTCTTGCGTCTCTGCCTCTCGCCCTCCTGCAACATCTGGTCGATCTTCTGGCTGCGTCTCTTGGCCTCTTCCTCTGCCTGGAGCCGCTTCGCGCGCTGTTCCGGCGACTCGTTCTCTGGCGGGCGGAGGGCGGCATCGAGGGGATCGGATATGGAGCGTCGACGGCCGGGCGGGGAGAGATGCGGGGAACGCGATGAGCTGGCCATTTTTCGCGCGCGAGATGGTGGGTTGGGAGGAAAGGGTTGGGAGGCTGGGTTTCTGGAAAGGGTGAAATGAGGAGGAAGCGGAAGCGGGCGTCTTGGGCTAAAAGAGCGACTACTGGTTTACGAGAGATAACTGTGTGAGAACTGAGACGGATCTGCGGATTGGAGGATGGATAGTAGGGGTGCTGCGAGGGGGAAGTATGCAGAGTTGAGGATAATAAAGGAGACGTTGTAAGCGGGAAATACAAGGAACCTGTGCATTCAGAGCGGAAGCTGTGATTTTCCAGGGGACTCTGTGAGCGCGTAGATTGTAAATCCCTCCGAGAGAGGAGGATTCGCAGGATAGCGACGAGTTGGAATATTCCATTCCGCTGAGGTAACATATGGTACTTTCTCAGAAAACGCGCCTGGCAACCGCACACATGCAACAGCGCCATCCTCCACGCGCTCACTACTTTTGTTCGACTGCAGACTGTCGGTGCGATAGCCGGAAGAGAGCCTGGCAGCTGTGGGGAGGTGCACACAGACAATTCTACGTGGAAGGGGCAGAGGGCTCGCCGGAGATGTTTCTCTTCTAGTCTACGGACCCTGCCCACCACCGAAACATCCCGTGGACAAACTATCGGAAATACAGTCACCAATGCACTCCTTCCTACACGTCATGGGCGTCGACTGGGGGCACATCCCTCTGCGTCTGCGAGCTCCCGGCATCCCAACAAACGTGCGATCAGCATGACCCATCCCTCCGATCCCACTTCTCCGCAAGGTGCGTCTGCATGACCCGCACATCGGAGGAAGTCCAACATCCTCTCTGCACGACGACCGCTCCGACACAGTCGGTTTCCAGAAACCTTAGCAAGGGACGCAGAGCCAAACTAGGCCAGATGTGCATCGCGCGCTCCGATAGGCACGAGAAAGAAGGGCGACAAGGAGATGTCCGATAGGAAGACCCCCCAGCCGTGGATGGCAGGTACACTGTATCCGTGGATATCGTGCACCCACGACGGCCCACATTCAACTGTAGAGAAGTCCAGGGAGGGGATCATCGATGTAACCAGGCATGTCACTTTCCAACGCCCACACTAGTACAGTTTGGCGTGCGTTCCTAGGTCCCAAGGTCCCAAAGATAGGGAAGATCACAAATAGAGTAGGGAGATCGCGGGAGACGGCAGGTACCAGATGTTGAGTCGTCAAGATGATGGTATCTCTTGCGGAGCGAGCAGACTGTGGCCGGTGACTTTTTCAATGTTGCTCCAGTCATGATGCCGGCCTCGGGAGACGAGGGGGGGGCCTCCACAACAGCATAAGACGACGGTAAGAAGAGGAGGAATGGCAGGATGAGAGAATACGTATGGTATTGAGACGACGACGCAGTTCGACTTGCGCAAGTGCTGATTAGAGGGCCTAAATTTGGACAGAAGTAGCTTGCGAATTGCACACGCCCTGACGAGAAGTTGTGATGTTGAAATGCTGACAAGCCATGAGCTCCAGAAAGGGTTTATCGCCCACCGCATCACGAATCACCGAGAACAGAAAGCCAGAGTTCTGCGCTGGTGCCCGGTGGCAGCGACGTCGTCGTCGTAGAGCACTGCCTGTGGTGAGGAAGCCACGTGGAAACATCGGAAGCTTCCGATGCAACCACGTGACCATTCCATTATAGCCCGGCTGTGCAAGCGTCTAAACTACCTCGGAAGCAAGGTCAAGATCGTTCCTTATGGATATCGGTGGCATGACAACGCCAGTTTCAGCGCAAGAAACCCCGCGTTTTCGTACAGTCTCGCGTCTGAACTTCAACTCATAAGCACATATGAACCATCTCCCGTTGTCCTTACTCACGTTGTCCGCCACAGTTTCAGCTGAACGTACGGCGAACACTGGACACTGTCGAACGGATGGTGTCAGTGATGCCGGGTGAAACGTTGGCCTGATAACGGCTCCCTCTCTGTCTCTTTGATGATCAAGGCTCCCCCCCAAAATTCATTTTGAGAGAACCCAGACCGACCATCATCACCTGTGCCCGATCTCGGTGACCCATGGCCAAGCCCTAAAACATATAGCGAAATAACAACGGTCAGTTACAACCGTTTCAGTTTCCCCCTCCCATCTTCCTCTCTCTTCGTCTCTGTCTCTCTTCGTTTCTTTTCTTTTATGCCCCACCCGTCCACCCTTCTACGCGCTCATGTCCGGCGCGCGGAAGCGTTGGATCGCGTGTTTGGCGGTGAGTGTTGTCTGCTATATTTTTGTCTGGATGGCTGGGATGGAGTTAACGAGGGATGGACTCGGAAGGACTTGGAAGGGGGCGCAGTGATTCGTCTGGGAGGGCGGTTCCCTGGTTTCTGCAGTTTTGTGGCCGAAAACAAGTTACGGGGACATGCTTGGCTCCTGGGTACGTTCTCAGCATGAATACTGACGAAGAATTCTCGATTTCAGCTCGCGCGGATGACCTTCTCAGCTTAACTGAGCTTATTCCGACCGCAACTCTTCTCCCACTTCCTACGTCGTGAGTTCTTTTCACGCCTTCGCGCTCTTTTCAAGTTACTCATACCAACAGGCCGGACACAACGACGAGTTTTGGGGAGAATGAGCCTCAGGAAACAACGGTCGCGAGCGTATCTTCAACCCCAGTGCCAACGTGCGTGCCCATATGCTCTGTTCGCGGTCTGTATCTGAGCGCTGACCTTGATGGGAGAACAGTACAGAAAGCACCACCGGAGTTACCATAACCACCACGCACAGCACTGTGATCTCATCAACCTCGTCGTCCAGCAAAGTAACCACTTCAACAGAGCCGTCGACTTCCTCGACCCTTTCTCAAACGTATGTTATTCTATATTAGCGGATTTCCCCCGAACAAGTGCTAAGTTTCTCTTGTTTATCGGGATTATTCCAATTTCCAGACATGAACACTCAGAAACACACACCTCCACAGCGTCCCTCACGACCACCACGACACCCGCGCCCGAAACCTCTACTTCCACGGCTCCCGGCACAACGCTGATAGCGCAAGGAAACCCAACAGGCAGCCGTATTCTTGCTCAGCCTACACTGTTGCCCCACCCTCCCGATCTGCCCACAGTAAACCCGGGAGCAGATGTCTCTGGCAAGAACGCGAACCTCCCAGATACTACGTGAGCCATACCGCACCCCCCGTTCTTGAACCAAACACTGACTGACGGTTTCCTAACTGCAGCGGTGCGCTTTCCGGTACATCCAAGATCTTGGTAGGCGTATTTGGCGCCGCAGGCGGTTTGCTTCTGCTCCTTATCATGATTATTTGCTATCGTCGGTACCGCTCCAAGCACTCCTCGATCACCCTTTCGTCCCCACTTCACCAGACTCGTCAACTCCCTTCTTCGCCCCACGGCTCCGAGTTCTCCGATACCCAAACCACCCCGAACGGCACATTCGTGTTCACCCAGAACCACATGCGCGCCCCCTCCTACCCGCACAACATCCTACCCTCCCCGCCCCCTCCCTCCATGTCCCCACAATCCCAAACCCACTCCGAGATGTCCCACCGATCCACGTCCACCTCCCCACACCAAACGATCTCGCCCTTGCTCATGGTCAACACCGCGCGCTTTTCCGCGCAAAAGGGACGGTACCAGTTCGACACGTCTTCGCAGACCGGACGGGACAGCCCGCTCGACCCGTTCGCGTACCCGTACGCCACCATCCGCGGCGGCAAGCTGGACGCCGCCGCACGCGTTGATCTCGGCGGCGCGGAGTCGCCGACGATTCGTACGAACCGGACGGACGGGGCTCGTCAGGGCGCGGGCGCGCCGTTGACTACTGTGAGTTTGTACGACACGCAAAGCGTGTACGGAGGGATGGAGCAGGACTTTTCGTCCGTCGGTTTCGCGGCGGTGCGTGGGGGTGGCGCGAGTACTAGTGGGGACTCGGTGGATCCGTTCGCGACGCCCAAGGAATATCAGCATCTTGGGAATGCGAGGTTGTCGGATATTTCGTCGTTTGAGGGTGGAGGCGTTGATGTGGTGATAACACCACCTTCGCCTCAGGGACACAATGTGAGTACCGTTTTTTTGTATTTCGGGTCTTATCACGGCTCGGTCCCTCGGAATATGGAACTGACCCGTGCAACGCTTTCTATGTGAACAGAAGACCCTCCCTTGATGAAACGATCTGGAATCTATTTATTCAACCCATCGGGCTATGTCCGAACCACCGACCCTATCAAGTTCACTGGCTTTCTTATGTTTCTCTCGGGCGAATAAACAAAAGCTTCAGTGTCGTCCAGTCTTTTCCACGCAGCTTCTTCTTACTCCTCATCCGATTTGACTGCTTTTTTTTATTCGTCAATTTATATCCCCTCAGATATCACGTTTCAGCATCTTTCTTTCCTTCGTCCCGCTAAGACTTACTCGCTGTGTGTAGCAAGTATGTATAACCTTTTTTCCCCTCTGCATGACCGACTCTGATCTCGCTGGCACATGTTCTTAACGTTTAACTGCCTTGCTTCTGGCTTCTGGTGCCAGCGGGCGAGTCAGCGGGGAGGTGTGTTGAGTGACATTGTTTCTTCGATTGTAGACCTACAATGACCGATGTCTTGGCTCTTGCGGAATTGTATTTCCATAGCTCACTGCATATTTGATACCTGTATTGGTTCGCAGAAGTTGACAACCGTCAAAGCTGCGCGACATGGGGGCAGAGAGATATGTGTACAGCTCTTCGGTTAGACGATAGATCTCGTCCCCAAATATATGTGTATCACTCGCATGTTTATGAGCTCCGAACCAGTGTACTGAAAAGAAGGCGAAACTGGATATTGCGTATGGCGTAAAATACATGGACAACCTGGCAACAACTATAAGACATAACTCTCCACCCCCTCAGATACATTGACTGTAGTAGTCGTTCTGCTTCGTGCAGGTCAAGCCACTGGCGCATGCAGTTGGTCCAGTGAAGCCAATACCACCGCTGATCAACCACAATCTGATTAGCAAACCCCGATCTTGCACTTTGCTTACTGAGAATATTCACTCACCATTGGCCAAATTGCGTCTGGGTAGCAGCAGGTGCGGACGTGGACGTCGGGCCACTAGCAGGAGGGACCGCAGTAGACGCACCACCGCCGTTCCCACCGTTCCCGCTCGAAGCAGCACCGGAGCTACTGAAAGTCGACCCGATGGGACCGAACTTGATGTTCGAGAACGTCACAGCCGCGTTCGCAGCGCTGCTCTCCACATCAGTGGGGACGCCAGAGGACGTCGCGCACGTCCCGCGGGACACACCGGGAGACGACGCGGACTTGTCCGTGGGGTAGTCAGAGTCGAGCCAGAGCATGTTCGCGGCGTAGTCGTCCCAGATGGAGAGCACGAGGACGACGCCGTTGGCGAAGGACTGGCCCATCTGCTTCAGCCCGCCCTGGTTGGCGAAGAGGTTCGTGTCCTCGAACGCGGTCTTTTGTTGCGTGCAGAACTCGTCGGTGATGGAGTCGAACGCGTCCATTCCTGGGATGTTGACCTTGCTGTTCTGGATGACTTTCCCGTCCTGGACGTACAGACGACGGATCTCGGAGAGGGTACCGGTGGTGGTGTTGTCGTTGGTCAGGAATTGGGTGACGACGGTGAAGGGTTTGGTGGTGTCGACTGTCAATCCGGCGCCGTAGAACGAGGTGTCACCCATACGGAAGGAGTTGAAGTCGCAGCCAGCGGGATCACAGAGACCGGTGGTACCGCCGTTGCAAGTGTCGTCGGTGCAGACGGCCAGTCCATTGGCGGCGCAGGGGTGGGGCGTGAATGCAGCGGCCATAGAATTGGCCTCCCAGACGTCCATCTCGTTGCAGCAGGCACCCATGGCACCCTTGCCAGAGTTAGCAGAGTTGGAATCTGGGGTCCACCCCTCGACGTTGGCCTGTCGAGTTTGAGAGTTAAGGAATTAGAGAGACACGAGAAAGAATATCTGCTCACCTTGCCATTGATGAACTTCAAATCACGAGGGCACTGAGAGTCACAGTAACCGGTTCCGTACTTAGCACCAGCCTTGTTGCTGGGGAACTTGGACATGCCACCATCAGCGTCCATCTCCGAGAAGTACAATGCTCCGTTGAGACCGCAAGGGAGTTGCGAGACGTCGACGTCGAATGTGAACTCGGAGTTCAAGAGCTTGAACATATGGTAGCTGGTGTCGGTGTCCATGAGGTAGACACGAGAGCCGACGTTCTTGTTTGCACCGTTGGTGACGAAGTTCAGCTTGAGCGACGAGCCACTGGCAGTGATACCATAGGTGCCGGTGTAGTCAGCACCGTCCAAGGCACAGTTGGCAGCGCACGTCTCGCCATCAGGGCAGAGGGAAGTGTCGAAGGTATTGCCGGTGTAACAGTTTGTGTAGCCGCTGTAGGATCATCGGTGAAACTCTAAGATAAGATGACATGTAAAGTACGGTACATACGAGGTGGTATGGAGCCAGCGCCAGTTAGCGTCGAGGGTGATCTTGCCAGCAGTGGTGGTGCAAGATCCAGATGCCGTACAGGTCTGGAAAGACAAACCCGGGTGAACCTCAGCGGTTTGGGTCCCGGCCTGCTGGGCGTAGGCCACAGCAGTGGCGGAGAGTGCGATGAGAGCGGCGCGGTGCATGACGAGATACCTGGATATGTGGTTAAACAGCATGGTCTTGATTGAGTGATTGACATGGTGCTCACCGTGTAGCGGATGTCGCTAGATGCTGTCAGTTGCCGTTGGAACTGTGTTGATACGAAGTCGACAACGACGGCCTTTTATACGTCCAAGTAGCCTACATCGCTTGTCTGAAGACAGCACTTGGCAGTGCGGGTGACTGCACTTCCAGCGTAAGTCCAATGATCTCCCGACCACGGACCATATTCGCAGTGAGCACATGAGACGCACGATCCCCCAATATCAACACCGAAAACTAATAAAACATAGAATGGTCAGCACTTCCCCACACAAAAGAACATACCAACCACTCACTGAACGATGAAATGCGGGGTCAGGCACCGACATATATCCGTCCCAGAAGCACAGAAGCCTCTTCTCGTGACAGCACCCGTATAAATACGCTCCACATCCAAAAATACCCATAACATACGACCAAAAACCAAGTATAGCCTCCCAGCGCAATATGAGGGGGTTTCGTTCGGTTCGCATGCAAAATCCTCGCCACGAAGCTGTCCGACGCCGCGTCCGTGCCGATACAGGAATTCTCCGTGATGCTGGTCTCCGAATCCCGAACGGCATCACCTGGCAGCTGGGGCTCCACTTTGTTTGATGGGATGAACGGAGGGCGATGTTTGTTTTAGGGCGGGGTGGTCCACGCTGCGACGTCGCATGAGCATCAGGGAGCTTCTTCTTTCACCGAGGCAGCTTCAGTGATGTGCCGGGTGCAAATTAACTGAAATATAGCTCTAGAGGATATATATTCGTTTCGCTGCGCATCTGGGCTGTAGCTGCGCTGCCAATCACTGTGACCATGATTCGGGAATATGGGCACTGGGCAGGGGATGATGGTGGTTGGAAGTTAAGCATGGTCTACTTCGGGTAATCTGTACGAAGTCCCAGGACAACATCACCAAACAGATGACATCATCCCCAGCAGTGGCACAGAAGAAAATCAAATGCAACATGAATTTATGGTTACACTACTATAGAATGCTACATGCGATGAATGGAAAAATTACAAGACGTGAGATGGATACAGTACTGCAGCATGCTCAAATTCTCTGTATGACAAACATCAAGAGGTATCAAGCCCCAGAGGAGAAATAATACACCGAACAACGCAGTGTTGGAAAAAAAGAAGTCGTGGCCAGCCCAACTTATCAGATGATGTACTTCCGCGAAGACGTCGACGACACCGCCCTCGACCGTCTACCAATCGGGGACATCGACCCACTGGGTACCACTTCAGGTTTGAACGTCAACGTCTGGTTCGCAGGACCCGAGCTGACCCATTGTTGGCAGAGAGAGGTGATGTCCGGGTGACTGGAGTGCGAGCGACGGATGGAAGGTCGGGGTGCGGGTGAGGTCGAGGTCATGGTCATGGAGGAAGCGAGAACGGAGGGTCGGTTGAGCAATGTGGGCGGCGGGCCAGAGTCTTTGATGCTGGAATGAGATGGATGGTGTGGGAGCTGTGTATACGAAGTTCGGCGCTTGATGGAGGATGGTGAGGAAGGGGAATGAGGATACAGAGCCGCATTTGAATGGCGACGAGAAGACTTTGATGTACTGGATGACTTGAAAGATGCTTTGGATGTGACAGAGGCATTGTCGCTATCGAGCGACGATGGCCACAGCGAGGGGGTGAACCAACTGGGTTCATGCTCTGGTGTACTTGCGCCGTCACTGTCGACCTCTGTATCCGCAGGTGAAGTATCACGAGGAGGAATTGTCGCGTCGGAATCAGAGGATGTATCTGGATCTCCCATCTCTTCCCGACCGGCTCCAGTCTCTGTGCCGTCTCCCTGCACAACACGGGCACTGTCATTGTCGATCTCTTGCTTCAATTCCGCCTCAGCGTTGCCTTCAAGACTCTGATGAGTCTTCGCCCGGTCGCCTCTCGACAGATATGAGCGTTCAAAGGAACGCGCTGAGATGAAGGCCCGATTAGCTGCTTCGAGGAATGGGAACGATTGGAACACGTGGACCTGATGTACAAGATTAGCAGGGATTCGGCCAAAATTATGTAGGCTTCCATACCATGTCCTCATACAGCTCGTGTCGGATCTCAACACCAGCAAGAGTTGCTTTGTGCGCCAACAGCGTGATTTCGTCCCTCAGCACTTCCGCTTCTCCGGACTGTATAAGCAATGGCGGTAGACCAGCGAAATCGCCAAAGAGTGGGCTCGCATACGGATGCGTCAGATACTTCTCCATATGTTCGCCCAAGTAGCACGCTATAGGGTTCATGTGGTCACCGGGCTGCGGCATGGGAACAATGTCATACGGGGCGTTGCTTTCCCAGGAATCACAACTCATGGTCAAGTCTGCACGTAAGATCGTGAGCAAACATATCCATGAGAATACGAGATCTGCACCACGGGGACTCACCAACCCAAGGCGACATCAGAATGCCACCACCCGGTAAAGGATAATCATTGTCCCGCAGATACATCATGAGCGCGAGGGCTAACCCGCCTCCTGCACTGTCGCCAGCGACAATAATGTTCTCCGGAGCTATATGCAAGTCGTCAATCATTCGGAAGTATGTCGAGACTGCATCGTGTAGAGGACCCGGGAAACGAGTCTCTGGGGCAAGACGGTAATCGACGGCTGGAAGGAAAGCGTGAAGATATGCAATTGCAATATTCAAGAGAGTAAACATACCGAAAAGTCGGGCGTCCAACGCCTTTGCGAGAGGGATAGTGATGAGACGATGGGTAGCTGGGCTGAAGAGGTAATAAGCACCTGCAAGGACAAGAGTTAGTACCGTCCTTTTTTGGGTTCCTACGAAAACGCACCTCCATGCAAGTACAGCACAACACGCTCCTTGCGTTTGGAGCCGTGCGTCTTGAGTTCACAGCCTTTCATCTTCGCTTTCTTTGACGCTTTCCATTCGTGTTGAAGGCGCTGCCACGTACGCCGCCCCACGATCCACTCTCCAGACAGTTCACGTGACCCGTCCTCTGCGGCATCGAACTCCGCAAGGATACCCCGGAGATGACGTTTGCGAACTCGGAAAGTGACTGGGGTGACCATGGCATCTGACGGCACGGGGACAAGACCCCCAAAGCTCATGAGAAGCCGCAAGGTGGTCTGCGAGGTTATTCACTCAGTATTTTATTTCTGGCGGTTAGAGGTCGTGCACGTACCACGTCGGTGAGATGAGAGTGTTGGCTTGTGTCGCGCATGATGCTGCACAAGATAGACATTTCAACACCCCACGACTTTCTCGGAGGACCACGAATATTATGCGATACGACAGCGGATACGACGTGAGTCGCTGGATGTGAAAAAAAAGTCAAACGACGTCAAGGAGCAACTTCTTGTAACAAACATACCTTTGACAGCGGCGAACGCGCCCCATTTCCACAGATCCCATACTCTCAATGGTTGTGTTTCTCTCTGCTTCAATTTCGGATCTCCAATACGATTAGAAGGGGGCAGAGTTACCCCAGGGCTTTCGAAGTACTGTAGCAACGACAGCAGGGGAGACTGCACAGCACTTGAATGAGCCTTGTTTGGTTTCGAGCTCGACGCTTCTGCTTGCTCAGTGTCATTGGCACATGAAAAGAGGGAGAGAGGCCAGGCCATCCGTGGGTCGGGACAGGGAATGGACCCGGTAGGAAGTAGGTCGGAACGACGGTGGCTGTGAGATGACGGGGGTATTGGACGTTTGAGCGTTATTTGCGGGAAAAGAATGTCGTGGTCAGCGTACGCAACAGCGACGAGAGTGCCGACCGCGACGAAGACGAGAGTGGGGACGGTGACGAGGAGGAGATGAGGATAAAAGAGGAAGTGGCACTGGCTGAGGAGGAGACATTGGGACGGGCGTCTAATGTTTTGTGGAAGGATCATATTTCACATGCAAATCCACTTCCCCGCGATCCCCAGGTCGCGTGGCCACATCCCTGTTTGGTCACACTGCTGACGTACACAGGCACACGCCTTCTTCCCGTTCCCGGCATGTCTCTAGAGTAAAAGTACATAGTGATGTGTACAGGCTACAGTTGTCGTCCGTCAATAGTCCTCTCCTCGACTCACAACCTCCTTCCTCGTCGGCCGTAGCAGAATCGTATGCTCCTGTCGACGCACAGGAAATCAGCAGCTATTCTCCTGAAAGCGACTAGAACACGCTCTGGAACGGAAGCAAAACAGACACGTACAAATTGAGCAGTCATGGACCCGCGAGCATCACACAGTGGCGGGTAATCCTGCACGATGCCCTGCTGTACCAAGTGGTTCAACTGAAAGACCGAGACCATCAGCAGCTAGTCCAGAACCCGTGGTTTTGATGAGCTCACAGCAAGCAAATATTTGCTCTCCCCAGCACGGTCTAAATATCGCCGGCAGAACGGAAGAGTACCGAAGTTCTTGTTGATACTCTTGAGCAATGATTTTGCGGTGGTGAGTCTAAGAGTGGCTTAGCATCCGCGTGTGAATCGTCGAAAGAGAGAGGTCGTACCGGAGAGGTACATTGGGTGCGTTCACGATCCGAGCGTAATGTGAGCAGTCGCCTTGTTCGACCACTCGACCGCGACCTGTGGATCCGAAGGTTTCAATAGCGAAGTACTCTCCCTCCTCCATCTTGGTAGCATCGTCGTTCTTGACCAAAAGTACGGACTTGCCGCCGTGAATTTGGTACGGGTTAATTGAATGGCCGCTCAAATTCTCGATTGCTTTCACTAAGACAGAGAAAATGACCTGTTCAATGACGGTGAAATTCATGATGTCATTTGGACGCACCTGGGATGAGCTTTCCACCAATTTCAACTTCATAAGACTCCATTGTCTCCTGGATGGCACCAGCAATTTCGCCTAATCGTACATCAATGCCGGCTTCCTGGAAACGAGACGATGAGACGTATTTATCCGACAAGAAGGCGCGAACCTACACGAATGCCAGTATCCGTGGCTGCCTTCACGGCCTCCAAGAGTTTGTCGTACGTAGGGTCAAAGGTCATGGTGAATGCAGAGTCCACTATACGTCCCTTGACATGCACGCCAAAATCGACCTTCAGCACATCCCCCTGCTGAAGCACTACGAAAAATGGTAAGACTCCGATAAGAAACAGTACAGGTGAGCACGCACCGACAGTATCCCCAGCATTCGGCGTATAATGCGCAGCGCAATGGTTCAGACTGACACCAGTCGGGAACCCCACCCCGCTCTCCAACCCATTCTCCTCGACAAGTGCCCTCGTCCCGTCTTCAATCCCCTCCGCGATCTCCGTCATCGACATCCCCGGCCGTATGAACTTCCGCGCGTACTTGCGTACCTGACGATGGACCTCCGCTGCCCGTCTGATGTTGTTGTACGTGACCTCCGGGTCTTCCATCGCCATCTTTTCGTCGTATCGTTTTTCTTCGGATGTCGTGCGCCATGCGTTGCTGCGATCATACGGAGGAAGTAAATACGGAGAGCGGAGAATGGAGGAAGTGCTCCGTACTCATCCTTGTATTCTTGGAGTTCGCCTTCCGGGAAGTTTCCGTCAGGGAACAGCTTAGAGAGTCCCACTCGCGGAGGCTCGCTCTGCGTAAGTGCAGTCTTTTTCTTCTTGGGCTTTTTCTTCTTTTTCTTCTTCTTAGCCTCTAGTACAGATCATGTCGGCTGTGGAGAAATTCGGGAATGCGCCGAAAGGACTCACCGCCGTTAGCGGGTGCATCATTGGCAACTCCATCCTCCTCAATATCATCATTATCGTCTTCCGATTCTACATGGTGCTCCGGAGGAATGGGATGTCCAGAGGTCACGGCGGCCACCGTCTCATTCGGTCCTGCGGTCATTTCTTGCTAAATGTGAGGAACAAGAATAAGCTTGAGGCCAGTGTGAGTCAAGCTAGCTAGTGAGTCCAAGGGCGGGAAGAATGAGCGTAGTGTCTATGGAGTGGAAAGGTAGATCCAAGATCATCCAACAGATTCCAACAGAATCCAACTCGACTTTCAAAAACGATGAGTCAGACTGAGATGACATCAAATGACCCCAATCACGTGATATCAAAGACAGTCGTGGCGCAATTCTACCTATCCGGCGTCCGCCTCAGAAAAGTTGTTGTATGACTTGTATCTACTTGTGAGTTACGCTCTGCTGGGTGTTATGCGATATTAATGCTCACTGTCAAAGCCTTGTAGTCTGCCGTTAAATTCTACCGACTTCCACTCAGATGGAGAAGATAACCACGACGATTTCTGCCAAGCCCGACGAAGTGGAGCCCATGGTTCTCTTCAATGTCCTCATGAAACCTACCCTGCTCGAGTACCCTACTTCGTCAATCTTCCAGAGGTATGATTGTGCCGAAAAAGCGGAAAGACTTACAAATATCACACCGAGAGCTGCCTTGGCTAACATAGCTAATTCACTGGGAATCCTGAACCGCATCCGCATGGATCTACTGGAAGACTCGAACATTCGCTGTGCCTTCTCCATCAGGCCACCGAACTTTAATGGGTCAAGTGAACAGACCAACGAAGTGGACTGTTACATCACATTTGACAGGGAGTTTGAGTCCTCCCGGATAATAGAGGACACTGTGACATTCCTAAAGACGATGTGGTCAGCGGTACAAGAAGGCTGTAAGGAAATTCGGAGCGGTAATAAAGATGGGGGACCAGTGCTCAGAGAACGTGTTCTTGGAAACATCCTGCCGTTCTTACGAGAGCTGGTGAAGAAGGCTGACGAAATGTCGGCTCAAAGCCACATAGAGGCTTCAATGAAGCTTCTGAAGGATAGCATGGGCAACGACGAGAGTTCGGATGTATCGGCGGACAAGCGAGGTGCCCCACTCGTGGCTGGCGAGCTTGGACCTAGTCGCTTTATGGATGATTACCAGCCGCCGCCGAACAACCCCCTTCTATATGACGCTGTCGCATGCTCTGGTTGGAGAGAAAACACACCTCTCAACAATTACTTCGAAGTCCTCCCCTCGATGTCCGCCCTGTTGCAAAGCGAAGAGAATCCTATAGACATTGATGCTCGTGCACCATCACAGGATCCGATGCTGCTTGAAGATGCCGTCAAGTTTCTGGCGAAGCTTCACTATCGCGTCGCATCAGCCAGAGGTGCAATCCTGTCGGGGGACCTCCTTGATATCTTTCGCAGTCTGAGAAGCGCAGACATTTGTACGTGGGACTCCCACACCCATGCAATCATTTCTCGTCGGCTCATGGCAAATGTGGCGTACTGGCTCAATAAAAAAGGCCATGGTCATTCAGGTATGTCGCGCTTTCCAGTTTTCTTTCGTCTGCTATATCAGACGACTCACATCGTCATTAGATTTCTTGAGAGCATGGGCTCTTTTGTACGACCCGTTGACACTGCTTGCACGATGCCTCTATGAGCTCGAAAGACCCTTCTGGGAGCGTGGTAAAGAGATGATTCGCGCGTCAAGATGGTTTGCCTCATGTCGGCTCAATGTCGCCGTCGTCCCACCGCTTCACTCTATCCCAAAGATAATCGAGAACCCCTTCCGAGACGGCCACTCTGACTGGAAAAGCACCACGGACAGTTCCGCCGCATTCGAGGAATTTGCGAACATCTTGTCAAATGATGGACCACATCAGACTATGCACCCAGAAAGTCGTCTTCTCCTCCATCTTCACCTCTTGGCCGTCGAGAATCAAGGGACTGATTGGAGTAGGGGCCCTTACTCTAACATTTCCTTCTCGCATAAGCCCTGCCGAGGCTGCATCGCCCTATTGGACGCCTATCGCTCATGCTATCACAACTGGAAAATCGACAGCAAAAATCAGGAGCCTTGCCCATGTTTTGCGCCGGTTGGGTTCAACCGTGGTGGAATGATCATCGACGAACTTCCAACTGCCGAGGGTCGTCACCGTGACGTCCCTTTCTGCATTCTTCCCGAGCAGGCGGAGGAGGTGCTGTACAACGTGCCACGGTTCAAGATGAAGTTCGCCCAGTATGTACGGGAGTATATTGAACGCCAGCCTGAGGAGTCAAAGGGAATCGAGGAGGAAATATAGGAGGTGCTGAGAAGAGTGGGGCGGCGTTGTGGTAGGGGGGTACGTGGGTCTCGGAGGCGGGAGGATTGAGGATTCTCAAGCGGTCGACATACGCGTCCCGCCCCGTTAGTCTCTGCGTACATACGACTCCAGCGTGTTCACCGACGAATGTCGAAAGAAACGAGATAAATTGCTATTTTGTACGGAGCCTTGAGCAGGAACTGATGCCACTCAGGCCGAAGTTTCGTGAGTGACAAAAAATAATGCAGAAACGTGTAATCCTTGCGACCTATCGCACCTCTGCGCGATCCTCAACACCCCCTCGACAGCCTTCTCCACCAACGCCCTCGACGGACTCGACGCAGGCATATACTTCAACAAATCTATACCGCAACAATCAGTTCTCTCCCGGCCGTCGTATGTCTTCCGTCAAAGCCGAAAATTGTATCCGCCAGTGCTCTGAAGTAAAACCAACTGAGATGGGTTCAACACGGCGAACAGCGTTGTTAACGCACCTTTTATATAGTATTGGTACTAGTAAGAGTGCCCAAAATGATGTCGCACAAATCCATCAGACGTGACCTTACATCGGCGTATTCTGGCTCCCAGGCGAGTATTGGCATTGTCCACCATTGAGGGCGGGGATGGTCCTCGCGACATTTCACCCACATTGATTTGTGAAGAGCAGGTCTCGGGCTGTCGGAGTCGGAGTCTCGGAAATTGTAGGCATGCGCAAAAAGCGCGCACACGACACATAATGTATGCGACGTCGAGATATGGATCACACTACTCTCAGAGGGAGTAAAGTGGATTGTACGATCCAAATAGAGAATCAGCGAACATGCCGAGTGAACGCTCGGACCATTATCACCGTAATCTTGCTCCTTGAAAGCCTTGCACCTTTCTTCGAAATGCTGGCAATATTTCTCCAACTGTTTGACCTCAGACTGCCGCCGCTCGCTGAGGTTCTCGTCGTCGAAGAAGATTGGTCTCAGGATCTTGAGCCAATCCTTGCCGCTGCCATGGGTTTGACTTTGGTCTCCGGCTTCAGGTGAAGGTGAAGGCCTGAGACCCCGCGGTGGAGGAAGAAATTCTATATTATCCTCAATGTCTGGATCCGCTGGCGGAACAACTTGGACGTGCAAGGTCTCGCAAAAGGTAGCCGCATTCTTGCAATGCTCGGGCAACCATAGCAACAATGAGATGCATCGAGAAACAACGACGAAGTTGTCGTAGCACCATATCAATAATGTGTGCAGCGCCATCTCAACTACAATTCCACCGGCACAGTAGTACAATACGTGAGTAGAACGACCATGGCATCAATATAAAACTTACAGGAAGGCGGCGCGCCATGTGGCTTGTTCGCCGCGTGTTTGTTCACGGTCTTCGTCAACTTGCTCCAAAACTTATCTGGTTTCGGGATGGCCATAAAGTATTCGTCCATGAATTCCAAAACCGATAGAAGCCTGTTCAACGAGGCCAACAAAGAAGCCTCACATACAATGCCATCCAGGATTTTCTTGATCTCAAGGAGTGAACCGTTCATAAGATTCCACATCAGCATGTGGGAAGGGTCAACATGATTATCTTCGGAACAGGTCGAAGCACTTCAGCAATGCGCGATGTATACGTAGCTAGGGGTGAAGGGCTTACCGATTCTGGTGACAGGTTCCTGATCAGTAATCAAAGACCACCGCTCATAGTCCTTCATGTGCGCCAGTTCGCGATTTAGCACCATAACTGCAATCGTCCTTTGCCGATTGAACGCGTCTGCTTGTTCTTCCATCGACGTCTGGTCGCCTGCCGGCGAGGTCGCGTTTGAGAGTTTCCATACCTCTCCCCAGATAGATTGAAGAAATTCGATAACCTCGGAGTCGTGCGGGATTATCTCTCCCGCCGCAATGTAAATAGTCGACACGGCGGGGGAGGGAGTAAAGCCATCGGGGCCTGGAGTTGGGCCTTGAAGGGCCAAGGTGTATGGCTTCGTGCAGCTGACTATCTTGGAGTCGGAGGACCTTCCGCACGCTACCGCAAGCGCATCGGACAAAAGTCGAACACACGAGTCTACGTCTGAGGGCAGGGTTGAAAACAACTCGGTGTTTCGTATTTCTGGTAGATAGGCTCTCGTGAATGGTAGGGTGCTTGAGAGAGCGAGACTGACCGACGCCGGGCCCAACGTATTTGTGGACGTGAATGTGCCCGCAGCGATCACGTTGAGGCATGCGGTCAGCCCGAGTTCCGGGTCATCCCATGGTGACAATTTGGCTTCGAGACGCGATTCGGACTCGCAAGAAGTTGACAGAGTTGTTGGGTTCAAGTTCATGGCGACGGGCTTGATTGGGCTTTGACGTTGCGAAGCAAAGACTGTTGACGGCAAGATAAATATCAACCCTTTTACCACACTGTATGCAACCATTAGATCATACCTGATACTGTGAAATCAATTTGAAGTAGGGGGATTCTGTGAGCGAGTTGAGGTCGAGTCTTGGTCCAATCTGCGTTTTATCTGTTCGTTGTGAAATGATGGTGATTCGGATCGATGAGTGATTTCGTACTCCGCCTCCTGCCCCGACAATCGACAATCATTCGTGGCAACTGTATCCTATTCAAGTTATTGTGTTAGGTATGCTGTGGGAAGCTTGAAAGAGGGAGACGTCTTTTATCTTTCACGCTTAACAAAAATGGGAAATGATGGAACAGTCATCGTGATCAGAAATATATAAGATTCCATAACGCCTTCAAGTTGCTCCGAGTCGACGGCCAGATTGCTATACCAAAATACTTTGATAAACATCATCGTTTTGTTTTTCAACCCCAAGTTGGTTCCAGACCGAGACTCAATACTCATTTTTCCATGGGTTGCGGTGTGAAAGGTTGATCACTCGACTTGGCCATCATTACAAGTCATCCGGCGGCACTGCATGCATCCGAGTCGCAGTGACCGCGACTCATCTATTTGTTTCCGAATAATGGCAAGTGTGAAGCCTTGAGGTGTGGTGATACCTTCCAATTATTCTTCCCAAAGCTTTTTGTTAGTATGAGTTGTGTACTATTTCAGTCGAGGCCTGTGTTCGATATAAATACAGCTTCCAGACTACAGTTCGACACTCCTCAACAATTCGACGACGAAACATACTGTTCCTCAAATTCCAGTCAAGCTCAAGTCGCTGGAAATCAATCCAGTACATACTACAGATCCTCAAATACCGTCACGGTCCCCCCTGTGCAATTTATCTCCAATGGCATCCAGCAGATCCCGAAATCATAAGGCTCAGGCTCGCACTGCGAACACCAAATCCCTTTTGTAAGTCACGATAATCTAATGCGATCACCATTTACTCATACAGATATCAGAAGGGCACCGTTACAGGAGGTGACTGACATAGATTCTGCTCCTATACTGGATTCAATCAAAGCCGAACAGCTTTTCGTGTACTGTATCATACCGCTTGCTACGTGGCTAGGCACAAAATCAAAGAAATCACCCAGAATTCCTACGCATCCCGGTAGCAGAACTCTGATCCCGGAGCCCAATGAAGATATGCTCAATCATGAGTGGGTCACAGTCTGCATGGATGCGCTGAAGGCCATGTCAAACCTTTGTGCGTCAGACGAGCCCAAAAGCAACATTAAACAGACTGTTGCAGTGACCATTAGTGTCTGCCAGGCCGACAGGATAGATAGCCTTCAGAAATGGCATGAATGGCTTCATGTCTCCAGGCTCGATTCTGAAGGAGGACTCGGAGGAGGAGCCGGTGGAAAAGCAAACGCTGCGCCCGTAGACATGACTCAGAAATCCGAAAAGAGTGCAGGGAAGCCACTAGGAAGTAGTGCAGTGGCAGTCAACGATTTGTTGGACACAGCAGCTTCACAACGGAGCACAGGACGTACCACAAATGAATGGCCGGTGGTCATTTTGAATGTTGCCGACAATGAAGGTGGAGAGACTGCCGCACGAAGCACAGAAACCCTGCGCACAGTGTGGGAATATCTCAAGCAGGTTTCTAAGGCCAGCATGGAGATTGAGTTGGCGGGAAAATCAAACAGTACGCCTGGCGGTGGCGCCATAGTATCCCAGCAGAAAAAGAAAATACAAAAGATCGAGCGGATAATTCGTTGCCATATCATTGCGAATCGGACGGGATTGATAAAGGCCAGGATCAAAAGGACTACCCACCAATTATCTGGTTTGAAGAAATTTTTTCAATCTAAAGAGACCACTCAGGCTGCGCCTCCGAAAAAAGCTCGTGCAATTCAACAGCCTCGGGCCAGACGTGCCAATTTGGAGCAAGGTGACCAGATATTCAAATCCGATAACTCGAAGATTGGAAAAATTCTCGAGAAACTTGATGAAGTCGACCGAGTGTTGGAGGGGATTGGACCTGATAGTGAGGAACGCGAGCTCAATGCGATATGGGACCTTCTGGGTGATCTAAACACAACGTTTAGCGATGTCACAGAGCCGGAGCAAGAGCGTATTCTTCAAAACTATGCACTTGTAAAGTTTGATAAAAAACAAACTACCACTTCCCCTGCCGATCGAAAAGAATTTGGTGAGCAAATTTTACCGCTGCATCGGAGCTCGCTGATGTAGTAACGGCTCACCGTGTAGTGGATACGTCCATGAAATTTATGAACAAGGCAAGAAAAAGAGTGATGGCCTTTGCGCAAGATTTGGATCGCATCTTCAGCTTTGCGAAACACCCATCTCATCGAAGGTGGTTCCGAGAAGTTAGCAAAGTGGAGATGGTTGAGAAGTTACCCACCCATGACATCGAGGGTCTGACGAATATGAGCGAGGGACGGTGGAACACTTTCTTGCAAGAAATTCTGCAACAATCGCCTGGTGACAACAAAGGAGGTTTACAAAAAGCATCTGGCCCGGTCGGTGGAAGTGGTGCCCGTGGAACCAAGGGTACGATCGTGGCCGGGCGTGGCGTCAAACCAGTCATCTCGGACGTAAGCTCTCGAGTAAAGCAAACAGTTTCGAAGCTGCAGACAGCTTCGTGGGCTATGAAACATCCTGCCGCATCCACAAAATTCCATTGTGAATGCACACTGATAGTGCATCATTTGCAACGTGCCCTGCAACTTTACGAAGACGAGGACAGAAAATTACAATCGACCCCCTCAGGTTCCCAACTCTCATCGTCCGTGTTTCCCTACGTAGGATGCTCAAAGTTGTCATGCTTTCCGTGCTTCAACTACTTCGCTGCCTTCAACAAGGTACAACTCATTTCACCCCAACCTTACGTTCAAGGTACACATTCTATGTCGTACCAAGGCTGGAGACCACACACCTCGAGACACTACTCTGTCAAGGATGAAAGCAACGAGTCGTCTAAAGTGTTCCTCAAGCACTTGGACACAATCGAAGACGCTCTCAAGGAGAGGTTTTGCGACCACATTGCTAAATACCTTAGGACGGGTGATATGGATTTCCAAGATTGGGATCCTAGGGATTTCTCTTCCAGCACCCAGACTGGACACACTCCCGGTTAGACTTCCATGGCATCGAGTGAGTACCGCGCACAATAGCTACCCTACCCTCAACCGAACGCTGACATTCCAACACAGCCTCCGAGGGCTAATCGGAGGGACGCATGACTGAGAGTACTGGAGAGTGGTGGGGTCACTATAGCAGTCTGGGGATTGGATAGTGCATGTGTATTCTCGTTTGTGGTTAGATACCTTTGAATCTGTCACTTGTCCGTTGACTCTAGCAGCCTGAGTGCGCGGTTTGACCCTGAAAACTAATATCGGTGTCACGAGACCACAAACCACGAACTGACAACAAGTTGATGAACAATGTGAAGATGTGAATTGCGGATAAAAAGATAGCGACGCCACCTTAAGGAGACCTTTTCGGTCGCAATATGGAGACGTCAGGTTCGGTGCTTGAAGCGTTTTGCCCACGAGAATCTATTCTGTATTCAGCAGTAAATGAGGGTCGTCATATGTTCAGCGGAGGGAATAGGACGGCTTGAGGTAGAAATGAATGGACAATACCTCCTCGCCCTCCAGGTCATCCAACAACACCTCATCGTCCACCTCCGCATCTCAGAAGGAACCCCGACCTCTCTTTTTTTTTTCCTTCGGTGGCCTCGGCCTAGTGTCGGGAGTGTGGAGGTAAGGATCGAATACTTTCTCCTCAGACACTACGTTGGAACCCTCTCCGCTGAGAGGCGTGGCGTATTTGTGCCAGTCCGAGACCAAGACCGCATCGTTCCTGGCCCTCCATGATGCTCAACCGACTCGTAAGCTCCGTGACAGCAGAGCTCGACAAAGCAAGCGGATCGGTGAGCGCGAGAGTTTCAAGCGCATGGGTCGAGGTCCAACGGCGATGCGATGTGGGACGACGATGATCATCGGGAGGCGAGCCTGGCGTTGAGGGGGACACCGAGAAGGAAGCTGTCGATGGAGACAAGAACGGATTCGGAATGAGAGATAGATATCCGGTTTGCTATCCATTACACACTGCCGGAGTCGCAGCCCATAACAGCGGTGAAGCAGTGAGTGGAGGTAGTCCTTCATACGCACTTGGAGACCAGAGATGCCCCCCCCCCGTCCGGACTCATCTCCCTCCCTTTCTCCTTATCCTTCTCCGAGTCATTCCCTCGCAAAAAAGACATGCGTGCTCGTAGCGTTCGTCGGGGGGGGGGGGGGGGGGGGGCCTATCGCGATGTCCTGTCGCAGGGACCAGTGAAGCTGAGCTTGGGTGGCAAACAACGCGTCTGCCGTTCAATATGAGGCCCAAAGATAGAACTCTCGCCGCCGCTGTCACTCGGTGATGATGGGAGTAGCGACACCGGGGCGTGCGTCGATGATTGTCAATTGGAGAGGTTTGAGTGAAAGGACTCGGAATTAGTTCTGGGGACATGGCTCCGTAAAGCTTTGATATCATCCTCAGGCGTGCGATGAATATCTTTGGGTATTTACATAAGATATGACGAGGTCCGTGAGTCCTATGAAAATTTGAGTGAGTATATACGGTATTGATGAAGGATGTATGGTCTGGGACTTACCCTCATTCGTGCGATGAAGGAAGGAAGGGAGGTTTACAAGTTACTCAGGGAAAGGTTTGGGAAAGGTTATGTCGTGACTCACCGGCGCTTCACAGCCCCTCCCCCTTTCCCTTCCCCATTTCCAAGAAAGCAACATAAGATGCAAAGAGAAATTAAATATTCCATCCCAATAGCGACACTCCCAGCGCACCCACCAGCGAACGCGAAAAAAATAACAGAGATAAAAATTCAGATTTTCATACGGACTCTGCCCCCTCAAGCAAAAACTTGAACGATCGCCACTGCCAGTAAAGATTCGTATATGACGAAAAAGCTACCAGGCTAACTTGAAGATAAGACAGAAAACACGGGAAGGTGGGTATGTACGACATATAAGAAAGATGAGAATTGATGATGATATGAGCGATATACAGGGACACAGGAGGGGAGCAGAGATGCATGACGACAGGATGATGATGGTTATGGGAGGAGGATGGAAAGATGGTTGGATATCAGAACAACTTTTCGAGTACAAACAGGATTGATGCTAGGGGACGACAGCGAATGAAAGAGAGAGAAAGAACAACAAAAAACAAACCGTGGACGATGATAATGCACAGCTTGATACTAAACTTTCCATGATCGAAACACTTAGAACGACGAGACGCTTGAAGAAGTAGGAACGCGGAGGTACGAGGGGGCATAGGTTGCACACCTTGAGCCTGGAGACCGTCACGTCTGACCAGGACTCATACGACCAGGCCCAGGCCTCAAAAACGCAGCATTCCCCTGCGCCCTATCACACCTCTGCGCGATCCTCAACGCCCCCTCGACGGCCCTCTCCACCAACGCCCTCGACGGACTCGACGCAGGCGTATGCTTCAGCAAATCTAAAACACACACACACAACAAAATCAGTTCAAAAATCTTGCGAGGGAGAGGGAAGCGGATGGGTAGGAGGTACGTACCTCGGTATTGCAAGACGTATCGCATGACACGTTGTGTCGGTTGGATCGCCAACTCTCTCAACGTCACCGCCCTCTTCGCTTTCGCTTTCGTCTTCACTTTCTCAGCTTTCCCGCCCCGCCCACCACCACGATGACCACGATCAACCAACACGGGTAAACTCCCTGTACTCTGTGACTCAGACAGCGCTACGGTGCTCTTCCTCCATGCGGCGAATGTGAACGTCCTGGAGAGCGTCGTCGTTGATGATGACAGCGCGGTTTTGGAGTTCGTGTGGTGGTGAGGAGGAGGAGAGGAGGAAGGAGGAGGAGAGATCCCGAGCGCGAGACCTGTGCCGAGCGCGGCTGTGAACATACCCGAGTGGAGAGGCGGCGGTGGAGGGAGTGGGCGAGAGGGGAATGGTGGTAAAGGAAGTGGAGGAGGAGGAGGAGGGGGATGAGACGACTCGGAGAAGTCTTGACCATCATAGCACGACGCAGCGCGCGATCTTGTCTGTTTCGTAGCATATACACTCTTCACGTCTCCGCCGCCCTGCTCAACACCGACGCTCAACCCACTCTTACTCCTCCCCTTCAACCCAAACCCCACCGTCGAGCTCACCCGACTTCTCAACCCACCACCACCACCCGCCTTCTCAACGCCAGAATCAGAAGGAGAAGAAGAAGAAGAAGCAGTAGCGGGGGGAGGATCGAGAAACACCTCCCCGACGACGCCGCACCACCTCACGAACGCACCCTCCATCTCTTCCTCGCATCCGATGAGCGCGGCGCTGACGCCCCATGCGCTCGGGTCGTCTTCCAGTCGTGCGAGGAACGCCTCGGAGGCGGAGACGAGGTCAGGGAGGTACGTTGATATGAGGATCCGGGTGCGTGTTTCGTGAGATGGCGAGGAAGAGGAAAAGGAAGAGGGATAGACGAGAGAGGCAAGGTGGTGGAGGTGTGAGAGATAGGACCGTTCGGTGCGGATGATGTCTCTGCAGCACAGCAGGGCGTGTCGGATGGTCGTCCAGTCCGAGTCCGGGGAAGGCGAAGAGGTCGCCAAAGATGAGAACTCGGGTTCGTCTTCGTCTTCGTGTTCCTCATCGGAGGAAAAGGACGCCTGACTGCTCTCATCGTCACTACAATCCTCCTCCCCGCCCTCATCGCTCCCCACATTGAACTTCCTTCCGGCCCTAGATCCAGAAGGCCCGCCAAACACAAACTCATGCCCGCCGACACTCCTACTCGCCGTCTTCGAGTGCTTCCTGGGACCAACGCCAAACTCGGTGTATCGATCATGCTGGTGTCCCTCGACGCTCTTCACCTTCCTTCCCCTCGACACCGTAGGAGGCCGACTCCACCTCCTCAACCTCTCCAGCTCATCCAACAACACCTCATCCGACACATCCGTCATCGCCAACGTCCACCTCCGCATCTCAGCAGCAGCCCCGACCTCTCTCTGGTTCTTCTCCTTCGGTGGTCTCGGTCTCGGCCTCGCGTCTGAAGTGTGGAGGTAAGGATCAAATGCTTTTTCGTCAAACCCTACGACGGAGCCTTCTCTACTGAGAGGCGTGGCGTATTTGTGCCAGTCCTCGGGTAGTCCGAGACCGAGACCGTGCCGATCCTGGTCCTCCATGATGCTCAACCGACTCGTGAGCTCCGCGACGGCAGAGCTCGACAAAGCATGTGGATCGGTAAGCGCGAGGGTCTCAAGCGCATGGGTCGAAGTCCGACGGAAACGCGATGTGGGGCGACGGTGATAGGAAGGCGAGCCTGGTGTTGAGGGGGACACCAAGAAGGGAGCTGTCGATGGAGACGCGTCACTCTTGGGCGACGAGAACGGGTGAAGGACCTAATACGTGTTTCATTCAGAGTGAAATACAGATACCTGGTTTGCTATCCATTACACACCTGAGCCCCGACCCATAACGGCGGTGAAGCACTGAGTGGAGGTAACCCATCGTGCACACTTGAAGTTCGCAGATGTCCCTCGTCCAGACTCATCTTCCGCTCCTTCTCCTTCTCCTTTCCTCGCATAAAGGACATCCGTAGCCCTAGGATACTCCTACTTCTCTTTGGCTCCTTCTTCGGTGCAGGTTCAGGAACCTGCGGACCCCTCTTCTTCACCAACTTCCTCGGCGGACTCTGACTCCTCGTCCCCCCACCCTCATCCTTCGCAAACTTCCCCGCCCAATCCGACGAGCTCAAATTATGCAAACTCATACTGGTCGCGGCAGTGGACGCCTCGGACGACGACACATGCGTGCTCGTCGTGTTCGTCGTCGAGGAGCTTCGGTAAGCAGAGTGACGGGGTCTACGGCCACGTTCCGGGTCTCCACTACTTCGGCTGCCACTCGACTCGGAAGACGAAAAGGTGGGTTGGCGAGAGGGCGTGTGTTGGAGCCGTTGTACGTGTATGGATGACGCAGGGAGCGGTGGTAGTGGCGGCGGCGGCTGAGTCACTGACATCCTCCTCTCCGCGTCACTCAAGTACCCCATCTCCGAGTCTGTTCTTTGACGGTCCCGCGACATCATGCGCATCGTGTCGGGTGGTGTGTAGGTCAGATCTATGGTTAGGATGCTTTTGGTGGGACGCAGGATGCTCTGGGGCCGCGCGAGCTCGACGCTGGACGCAGAACGTGCATGGCCGGAGGGCGGTGGCTTCCTGAGCTTGTTCCTTGTCGACGTTCTCGACGCGACAGATGAGCGGTTTTGCTGTGCAGCGCTTGCGTTAGAGTGCGAGAAGAGGTTCCGCTCGCGCGCGTGGGGTTCCGCGAGGTTGGCGGTGGAGGTGCGTTCGTGAAGACGGAGCATGTTGGTCTCGAGCGACGCAGAGGACGAATGGCCAAGCAACGAGGGCGTGTACGACGGTGGGGGTTTACGTCTAATTGAGAATGGTTTTGGAGCATGCCTCGAGGAGTGGCCGTGGCCTGGCTCGGAGGCGGAGTAGCGCTCTCTGTATGTGTACTCGTCGGGGGTGACGATGGAGATGGACCGCCGTTTTTGGGAGGGACTGGCGGGAGATGGGGGGAGAGGAGGAGGAAAGGAGGAGGGACGAAGAGAAAAGTGGAGTTCGGAGGGAGGGCCGTCCTCCCGCTCGGCGTCTTCGGATGGGTCAAGAAGGGCAGAATCTGCGTGGCCAAGCAGCGTGCGTGAGCTCGTGCGGGGAAACAAGAACCAGCCAAAGACTCCGAAAGACACGTTTGAAATGAACAAGAAAGTCCGAGCGAAAGAAAGGAGGGCGGTGCAGACGACCAACAGCGGCACGCTCGGGCAGAAACACAGTTCATATCAAACAGCAGCGCATGTATCCCGTAAATGTGTATTCTTAGAAGCGTATAAGGGAGAAAGAACGCAGGGGAAACTCACGTGTATGTGGGGCCTGTCCAAGCACAGGGGCGCTGATAAACTCTCGTTCCCGCTGCGACAAGACTGTCAGCGCCGGATAGGATATACCCGTCGACGAATGCCCAGGATCTGAGAACGACGTCGTCCTCTCGTCGTAATACTGGCTGTCGTGGTCATGGCTGCTGTACGACATTTGCAATCTGGAGAGTACGACCGGGGGTATTTAGCAGTTGGAGGGCATGTATGCCGTGAAAGAATGCGAAGGACAGGCCCCCCGCGGGAGATGAAGAGGATATGTTTTTGAGAACATGAGAGCTGGAGTAAAGAGCTAAATACGATCGCTTATTCCACCCTCCCTGACGTCAACGTTCTCTCGCCGGTTCGCCTCGGTCACTCGGCAAAAAACACATCCAGTCCAGACCTTGGAGCAACTCCCATCATCCATGACAATCCTATTCTCTCCCCAGGCACACTTCACCCTTTCGGTAACCAAGACAACCACGGACGTTTCAGACTTTCAGCGCAAACCGTCGATGAGACCCTCTTGGATTATTTGGCTCTTAGTCGTAGGGTTCCATCATGCACAAGCCACATCCCAAACTCCACACTCACGGTATGCACCTCAACCCGTAATAAACCTCCGTCACGGTACGCAGGATGGAGTACTTGATGTAAAATCCAGTAACGAACATATAGAACATTGACATACCCGCGATTGCCTCCAGCGGTGAATGAAGTGGAGACTGAGCCACAGACGGGGGTGGCACACTGTTGACGAAAGTGATGCTGCCAGCCCGCGAGTTGGAATGGAATCTTCAGTGTCTTCTGTGGCGAATATGGGAGACCTCACCAGGTAATGTGGGTGGCTCCCATGCCTTGGCTTGAGTGGCGACTGACAGTGCGGAGTGCAGCGTCCACATTGCTCCAGCAAATACCAATAAAATACAACCCTCCACGTATCATATCCTCCCTTGGGTTCAACACGGTGGATCTTGAAGAACAACCGTGAGTCAACTCGTCACCAATAGATCAGATACGACGCACTCATGCCCCTATGTGCACATAATTGACCCATCTCTCCAGCCCCACACAGTCTCGATTCCGCATCCTCAGCGTCGCCGCCCGCAACGCCGCCGCCGCAGACCGATACCTCTCCTCCTCCGCAACATCCCGGCGCAAAATAGCCGTATAAAAATACCTGCTCAACGTCGGCCCGTCCTCATCGCTCATCGCCCACATCGTCCCGACGACACTCCCGAACCCGGAGAACTGCATCGCAGACGCGAGGTGCAGCACTTCCTCCGACGCGCTCCCGGGACTCTGTTGCGCGCTGTTGCACGCTGAGAGGAACGCGAACTGAGCGTTGGGGAGACGGGTTTGGACGAGGTCTAGGAGCGTGAGGTGTTCCCCGTCGTTGAGCTCGAAGAACGACCGGAAGGGGTTGCCGGCTTTTAGACGGCCGTGACATGCGAGGTGCGCCCAGTGACAGGTGTTCAGTCGTTCCAATACCGAGTCTCGCGATAAGGTCTCCCCGGACAAGACGTTGATTTCTAGCTCTTTGGGGAGGAGGTCCACGACGTGACGGATCTCGTCGTTGGCTTTTGGGAGTATCGAGCTCCCATGTTGACCGACGACCAGTCTGTTCAACGCACCGTTGGTCAACGGTTTGGCTCTCGCGTCGATCAGCGCGGTGAGGGTGGGTGTATATGACGAGACGTATACATCAGGGAGGTATCGCAACGTGGCGCCACCGGGAATTGGACCTGCAGCGTGCAACGGCAAGTTCGCCAGCACCGACGTGGGACACCACCAGATCCGTGATTTTTTGGGAACTCCAAGCCGCTCTAGCTTGTCAACGACTCTTTCGACCAACGACTCCCAAAGAACATGAAGAACGTGTCGTAGAACGGAGTTGTATAGCTTGGGAGACGAACGGATATGTTGTCGGGCGTCTCTGAGTTCTGCATCTAACGTTCTAACCTCTTCGTAGAAGCCTGGATGTAGCTCGAGGACGAATGGATCTGGGTAATCCTTGTGAAGAATGATGGCGTCGCAGCGATGTTTGTCGTGGTTGACGACAATCACCGGACCCTCATCTGCAGCTTTGCGGAGGTCTTCAAAGGGACGAGCACGCAAGAAGTTCTGAAGGCCGGGGATCGCACGGATACGAATGGTGATAGACTCGAATTCCATTTGTAGAGCTTGCTTCTGATCCAAGATCTTGTCTAGCGAACGTCGCATCCAGATATCCATTGTGCTACCACCGGCGTATTGGAACCTTGACGACATGATGAGTCTCTCCAGCTCACCACTTGTTTTTGTGAAAGCCTCGGCGAGGGTTTTGTCGCTTTCCTCGAGTACTTCTAGCGACGCCCGGAAGCCGCGCATCTCTGAGAATAGCAGACCCCTCCCCTGTTCAAGTACCTCCACTGCAGCCCGGGGATTGAGCATGTCCAGACAGAAGGACGCTGCGGAGAGGACAAAGCCGCTCTGTTCCTTTATGGACGCGTGCTGTGTCTCCACGGTAGGACGCAATGCCACAAGCAACTCCAAAAGATCCAACGCCTTGCGATAGCTTTCCATGACCGCAGCCTCAGACTCGATCTGATTCTCCATCAACGACATGAACCGACGCGACAACGCTGCGTGAACACTGGCGACCTCTAGACGATGCGGGAGGGTGACGTGGGCCTTGTCGACGATATCATTCAAAGATCGAAGCAGATCGCGGACTTTTATACCAAGCGCGTTCACAGTTTCCAGTGGCGTCTCCAGCAAAGTCTTCGCAAAATTCATCGTGATCGTCAGTCCTCCAATCCTCCTCCCGTACTGGACAGCGTCCTTGTACGTGCGCAGCGCTTCATCCAAGTAGTGAGTACCAGCGTACAGCGACAGACTCCGCAGCGCCTCTGCCAGATCCCCTAGAAAGGCGTATCGCAGCTGAGATGTGGCCGCCACATGTCTTAGGGCTGCAAGATGCAGGTCGACTGCCTTCTCCAGCATGCGCCTCCGAGTATCTCCCACTACGCCATGGCGAGACGCGGAGTTCAAGATGAACCCTTCGGTGACCATGAACTGGATCACACGCCCGAAGTCTGCTAATAAGGACGCGTAGATGTGACCCCATGATTTCGTTCGGGACGAGGAGACGGAGGAAAGCGCTTTGCGGAGAATGCGACAGTTTTCGTCTGCGTATGTGCGCTGCTTCGAAGTCTTGGCGCAGATCGCTAGAGCCTGTGAGGCGTGGTGAACTACAACCAGACGGTCGAAATCAGCTTCAGAACCAGCGCTGTTCGGCGGAACGTCCAATGCCCATCTGTAGTATTTGAGGGACTCCTGCATGTCCTCTTCAAACCCGTACAAGATGAACCGCCGCTGGAGGGCATTGGCGAGTGCAGTGACGGTCTTTGTCCACAGATAGGTTCCTTGCGTCATGTTCTCCAGCGAACTGCGATACGCTTGGATGAACTCCCCTCGGTCGTGATGATTATCACGGTAGAGCAACGCGCTACAGTGCACCACGGTCAAAACCGACGCCTTGGCGCTCGGTCTTGGCAAGATGTATCTCTTGCTGCCACAAGACGGATTTTACCCCGGAAATGTGTTAAATATGCTCGGAACGTTGAAAGGGGAAGGACTAACTGATTAGTTTGTCAATAAATCGACGGGAATTTTTTTCGAGTCCGCCAAAAGTGAACATTCCCTTATATGGGTGATTACCTAACGTGGGAATACCCCGTTTAGGAAGTAGACGCCCTTCACAGACGCCTCACTGACCACACCGACAGTCTCCAGAGTAACACATAACACTTCCACGGTCACCCTTTATGCTGCAAAGTGTTCAAAATATTGTTAGAGCATTCATGTAAGTGGAAATGATTGCTGGAAAGGCGTTTGAAAACTCGAAAATTCTGGTCAAAAAGTGAACTGGCGCTTAATTTTCGGAGATTTCATTTTTACGCAAATTGGGATGGGTTTCTGTCCTAAAGTGAGAGGAATAAGCCTCAGGCCAAAAATTCCGCCTTCCCGAGAGGCGCCTACTCTTGCCGTGGTGCACTGTAGCGGATTCCAGCATCGCGATATGTCTCGTGTCAGATAGTGCCGGTGAGGGAACCGAACGACCCGTCGCGCGGAGTGTGGACTCCAGTGATTTGTACAGTTGCAAATAGGACTCGAATGCCTTCTTCGACTCCGCCTCGTCCTCCGTCAAACCGAAGCAGTAGAACCGGAACTCTAACGCCTCGCCTAGGTCTCGGAATAACTTGAGGCGACGGCGATCCTCGGGTTGAGAGTACTGCGAGGAGAGGCGTAATGCTTCGGTGAGGATCTGGACGGACGTTCCAAGGCGAGCATCAGGATCACTGGATGCCTTGCAATTGTACAGCAGGAGGTTGCCATATGCCCCATAGATGGCGGGAGTCTCGTAGGTGTGGCGCTGATGAGAGGAGAAGGAAAGGCGGAAAGCGGTCATTGCATCTTCAAGGTCAGATGATTCGTGGTGAAGGAGGAACCGGGTGCTATACGCTTGGCCAATGTGTCCATGTATTGTGCTGCAGTCTGGATGTGACTTTGGGTGTGCAGCTGCTGCGCTCTCAAGAATATGTATCGCTTCAGATGTCATTGTGGCCTTTCCTAGGAAACGAGCCATCTTCGCGTGAGCGTCCCCGGTGATACGCAGCAGGAAGGGATACATGGGATCTGGCGGTGTACATATCACCCTTGCATCCTCGAGGCACTCAATGGCCTGCTTGAGCAGATCCTTGTCCCCTGTTTGATCGAATTGGCAGGAGTAGCAATCGCCAATGTGGACGAGAAACGAGGCGCGTGTTGGGTGGTTCGTCGGCAGATGCTCCAAAGCAGCTACGAGCCACTTTACGGCGTCGTCTAAGTCCGCTAAGCGGGGTGAGATGTGAAATCTCAAGCTGAGTGAGCAGGCGAGAGATCCCTTGAGGGTGAAGCGTGTATGCCTGGCAAGAGTGTCTGGTGACAAAATCCTATCGGGAGGAGGCTTGCGAAGGATGGTGATAGAACGGCGGAGGTAGGATTCCTTTCCTGTGGCATAGTATCTTGACCGGAGAAACGAGCCCATTTCTTCGACAACACACAAAGAGTCAACGTCCCATCTGTCTCCGATGCGACCCAAGGACGTTTGAAGGATATTCTCCGCCTCTCGAAGATCTTCATCCTTGCCCAAGGCATGACCGCGTGTGGAGAGACCCCGAGCAAGAGCTATCATACCTTGAACTCTCTCAGGAGCTTCAGGCCGATGAGACCAAAAGGACGCAGAGGTGGCACGACGAAGGGCGTCAATTGCGAAGGCAAGTCCACCTGTGCTCTGTGTCCAGATGCATCGGGTCATATGAGCCAATCCAAGGTGTAGGTCTGCCTCCAACATATCTGAAGCGGTATCAACGAATACTGGCGCTGGGACATTAGCATCGAGAGATCGTCTGAATGCCTGACTAAAGCACTCTGTTGCCTCTTCCAGATCCTCGATGACGCCTGTCTCCAAGAACTGAGCGAAGAACAGACGACCACACCGTCTAAAGAATGAGGGTTTGTTCGCCCACTCTTTCATGTCCACCGGCAGGACTGAATTGCCCATCCGCGTGGATAACTCCACGAATCGTATAAACTTACTCAGATCAAGCGATTTCCAAAGAGACCACACCTCCCGCGCCACATGGATGTCGGCTACGACTTGCTCTGCGACAGCCATCCCTTGGACAGGGACCTCCGCTGACGAAGCTAAGTTCTGTGGAGGAGTCAATGCGCCTATAAATGGCGCATATTGCCGATGGGTTGGAGTGAACCCCATGAACGCTGGATCCGACCGAGCTATATCTCTGTAAGACTGTGGCGACTGCGTGAATTGTGCCATGGTCTCCTCCAATGCCATCTCCAGTGTTGTCCCATTGCCTACAGGTGGAGCCTGGGATAGTGTGGGGGGTGAAACAGTTTGATAAGCTGGATAGACGAGTGAGGTGTTCACTGAAGGATAGAGAGGGCCGGGTTCAATGTTTTGAGATGGAAAGAGTGCTGATCGAGCAAAATTGGTATTTCTACGGTCCTCTTGAGCATCATAGCTAGCGTTGGGGGTGTTGAGGGGAAAAGGAGGGTGATCAACTTGATCAGGGAATCGCACTCCGGGTGTAGGCGTGACGTCGCGACTGTTGGCCGTGAGTGAGGTTGACGGTGATTCAGATGTCCCAACGAAGTCATAAAACGAGTCCCAAGAGCTCATGAGATGCCGTGATGATTCAGGCTGCGCAGGGACCGGCGCAGCAAATGTGAAAGCACTTGACTGCGAGTTAGGAGGTGTCTGAGGATAGTTGTGGGTGCTCGAAAACGACGGACCAGGAATCATTAATGGTGCAAGTGATTGCGCAGAGTCGGATCTGATGTCCCCCACAATAGTGACCGGAGACGGACGCTGCAATGTGATCAGAGGAATCTGGTTGTCATTCCCAGAATACTGTGCAAGGATGACCTCACGCGGCGCAGGTACGCTATGTAAAAGTGCAAAGTCGTTGGATGAGAGAAGTTCGGCTGAACGTTCCTTTGGGCTCCGGTTTATTTGGTGCTGCAGTGCACCTGGCCTCGTATGGGCTGGGATCGGTGGCGGGCCAGAAGACAACAATGAGGGCGGATTAGAAGGAGGCTGAGTATGTGTTGCCGTTGGTGCGACGAGGGTGTGATCCGATATTCTGTAAGAGGTGGTGAGTGGTGTTGGGCAACTGGGGGGTCGCTGCAAGAACTGCGGGTGCGGATTTGTGTTGTTGCTGGCGATGAAGCTGGATAAGCAACAAGAGTAGCACTCTGAATTCCGCCATACCTTCAAGCCCAGGTAAAGGAGAGAGGAGACCCAAGTCGTCTACAGTTGCAGATGTATGAGAGAAGCTCGAATGTCGACTGATTGGGGTCGGCGGGTATGGATATTCATGATGGAACTGCATCGCAGGCCGCAGGGAAAGCCCGACGCGTACTCGTTCTCAACTAGACAAGGTGAGGTCAAAAACGCATAGAATAGTTGAGCGAAAGAAAATACCTGTATGTGCCTCAGTACGAGATGAGGCGGTTCGGAAGAGTCAAACATGTCTGCATGCCCAGGCTTGACCTCGGCGTTTTGCCCATGAACCAAGTACACCAGCGTTTGTGGCGACATTGTATCAGGCATCCTCGAGAGTTTGTTGATGTCGATGACGTGAAAACTGTGAGGAGAACAGCAGGTTGACCCCACGACAGCGGACAAGAAAGGGTGAAGAGTGATCGGCATTTGCCGCACTGGCCCTTCCTGGACAACCACTCTCACAGGATCATCTCACACATGGACCCACCAGTCTGGCCAGACCACAGTTCACAGCAAAACGCTCAGATGACTGCCTCATGTCCGGTATGTTTATCTTCGTATGATCAGCTTGTCGCCCGAGCCCACTGACGCTTCGGATGGATACAGCGCCACACTTCAACTTGCCAGCAGCGCGACCTCCAATCAGTCACTGCTACCTAAAAGAGTCTGTAGCACCCTTTTGCTATCCTTGAACACTTTAGGACACGAGGTTCGATGACCTCTAACTTCAAATTCCCATTCTGGCCGCGCAAACAGTCCTCACGCAAGTTTATTGATCTTATCTGGAGAACCACCACGAGATGGGCTAACTGGGACCCCTCTGAAAAGTTTCAGGTACTGTACTTCTGAATTTAAGTGTGACAAAGGCTGACAAGCTCGCTTGGACTGGTAGCCTGGCGACTTTGGGTATACAGACCACGAGACAGGGAGGTTTCATCGCACCGGCAACATCTACCTTGACCCTCATATTGGCCCAATTGCTCAGCGCTACAAGCCACAGAAGGGGGAGGTCGTGGAGAAGTACATAGCGAACACGGGAAACGCGGTGGCCATAAGCATTTCTGCTGGCGGACACGTGTAAGTTACAATCTTGGCAACGCGTCCAGTTCAAGTTGGGCTGATAAACTCAAATAATAGCGATGCACTCTCAGCAGCAGAAGTCTTGCTTCAAGGCTGCTGGAAGTTCAATCGGGCTCGCGGCGCTCTTCTCGCCATGTACAAGTACAGTCTGGTCACTGTTCCCGACGAATTCTTCAATGAGGACCTCTCAAGTTTCGAGTGCCTCAAAGGAAAGCAGATTGTCACCCAGGTCTACGTTTGTCCGGCGTACGCATTGTACTTGTCCAACAAGAGTGAGACTGCTATCATTTAAATCGCCTTCCCACCACTGACGCTTTGTGCGCAGATAATGAAACGTTCAGTCTCGCCCTTCGAGCAACGTCCCCAACCGGCGTCCCTGGGATCTCGGCAGGGTCTCACTTGTCAATGAATTGGGTGTCGCATGACGTCTCAGGCCTGTTCCATCACGGGAGCAACGCGAACTCATCGTTCTACCCTCTTCTGGTGATTAAAGAAGTCAGACGTTTGGGAAGTAGGAGACGAGAGGCGCCGGAACCTGGCGTGCCGGTCTTACCAGAGGGAACACCGGGGTAAGGAGCCCATCCTCTCGTTGCCGAGAATAAGTATGGCTGAAATGCGATCTGTAGTTGGTTCAATATTGAACCACCATGGGGTGATCTCGACGAGGAGGGAGATGAAGATAGCAGGCAATACGCTGTGAGTATCGTATCGCCTTACCAATCTTGCATCTCAAAACTAAATGTCTCACCCAGGATGATAGCGATACGGATTTTTGAGTTAATTGCGTGTCGTGAGATTCCTGTGTAACTACTAACTGGTCACCTCACGAATGTCATCGCGAAACAGCCGCGTGTAGGACGTCTGCGCTACAATTCTCAAGTCTTCCCTTCTGCCTCGATCAAACTTCTCCACTTCACCCTTTGGACCCCTTTCCCAAGAAGCTGCACGTGTCTTTGTCTTGGAACGAAATGTAGCGTCACTGCATAGCTCATCAGACTCCGTCAGGGTACGCCCGCACACGTTTGCTCGCACCTATGTCCTCGCTTTGCTAAAAAGCATTACAAGTTCTGGAATAGGCAAAACGTTTGAGCCATAAGTGTCTTCAATATGAACGTATTTTCTTGTGAATATCTCGTGGCTCAGGGACGAATAAAATATTCACTTGGGTGGTGTAGTTTTGAAGCTCGATCGAGACATCCCGGGTACTATCTGATTTTTTGGTGCGTAACTTGTCAGAATCTCGTCATTGCCCTCGATTCATATCTTATATCGCTTATAATTCCAGCTGTTTGCTGAACACTAGGCCCCTCAGACAAGTGGTGCACATTTGCTACAACCTCGGGTGACTCCATTACGCGGACTTCCGCAATGCCGAAGAACCAATCCTGCTCCTCACGACCTTATCGAGCAGCCTCACTCTCAGCAAACAGCCGCCAATGCAGAACCCTCTACACGTTGCGACATGTCACCCTAGGTACATGTGATCACGGAGGTCGTTCAACTCCTTGAAGTTGTGGAGAAGACTCAGTGACAAAGTGATCTAGACTCAGGTACATACCCACCTGCTCCGCGCCAATTATTCCGATTCTCCCTTCAAATTTTGATCGATTGTTCCATCCTGGACGATCACCGCAACTCGCGATACCTCTCTCTGTCCACAATAAACATGTCCGAAAGTGCGCTTAATCTCTATGTTCCACGATGTCTGACTGCCTGTTCAGATATCCAGGTTACCCCAATGTGATCGGTCCGTGCATTCAGGTTTTGCCCAGACTATCACTTCAAGAAAACTCCCGCATGAAAATGGTACATTCATCACGTTTCTAGAATCCGCTTTGACTCATAGATTCGACATAAAGGAGCTCTGGGCTCGACTTGACCCCGGACAGTTCACAAACTACATGGCCATGCGTAACTTGGACGACACCTAGTGATCCACTTAGGCACGCAAACTCGTCCGGTTGACAGCTCATAGTCATCTTCTGCCATACAATGTTGTGGAGGTCCCCAAAAGCATGGCATGGAACCAGTCGTGAGCCTTCTGGCCCAGGGCCAAAGCGGGTGCTTTCTCACTTTTCCGCGAGCTAGTATGACGGGTCGCAGGAGATAAAAGCCCCCAGCTTGAACGACATTTACCTCGTATTTCTCCCCCACAGCTCTCTCTCTCAGCCTGCAACATTTTTCCCCTCGAAGGAGTCACCGATCTGCTCAACATGTCCGATCCAGAAGGAGACTACAATGCAGTTGGCGCGTGGTTCCTCGGGCCTCAGGGCGAAAACTCCACCATATTGAACACATTCTTGACCACTGCTCTGAACCATCATGTCACCGCGCGACGTTCTTACTTCCCCGATGATCCACCCGCGATCCCGCCTTCTGTCCAGGCCACTGACGTGTTCAAACGTGCGTTCTTCCCTGTTCATCTGGTGTCTCTACGGGGATTACTCATGCAATGCTGCTTTTTTCTCTGTAGAGAACATCGCAAATCTCAAGACCCATATTGACCTTTTCTCGGAAAAGCTCGCGGAGGGCTCTGTTCCGTTCTGGAGTCCTCGCTACAACGCACACATGAACATGGACACCTCCATGCCCGGAATCGTTGGCTATTTCACCACAATGCTCTGTATGTTATTGCAGATCTCAATCTCAGCGTTCAGATACTGACAACTATTCGCCAGTTAACCCTAACAATGTCGCCGTCGAGGCATCCCCGTTGACCACTGCATTTGAAACGAGAGTCGGCAAACAGCTTGCTGATCTGGTCGGGTACAATACAGATGTTAACAAGAGTCCGGTTGGCTGGGGTCATATCACCTGCGACGGCAGTGTTGCTAATTTAGAATCCATGTGGGCAGGTGAGCACGGGTTTCCTTCGACTTTTGTAATATCTATTAAAGCGATTCGGATTCTTCTCACCCGTCAGCTCGTAACCTGAAGTTTTACCCCCTTTCATTGAGATTGGCGATGAAGAAAGAACTTAGCTTCATTGCTGAGTCGTTCGTGGTTCCGACCTGTACTCAGCTTCCAAACGATGGCTCCGAGCCCAAACTCCTGAAGGACTTCACTACCTGGGAGCTCTTGAACATCACGCCATCAAACATCCTCGATATCCCTACCCGCCTCACAAACCAGTTCGGCATAACTCCCCAGTTCCTGCAAGCTGCGCTCAAGCCATACCTCGCGCAGACTCTTGGGAAGGAGAAGTTGGAGAAAGAGTACGACGTCGGCCCAATGGCCTACTTTGCTAGCGCTGCGATGCACTATTCCTGGCCGAAAGCAGCAGGTGAGTTGCAATGTTTCCGTCCCATCCTCGTGTCACTACTGAAGTTTTTCTGCGTAGCCCTCACCGGCATTGGGAGCGAGAACATGATCGGTGTCAAGGTTGATAATTCCGCCCGTATGGCATACGAAGATCTGCGAACGCAGCTCCAAACATGTTTGGATGCCAACAGAGCTGTCTACGCGGTTGTGGCGATTATCGGTTCAACAGAGCATGGCGCTTGTGATCCCCTAAAGGAGATCATTGACATTCGAAAGGAGGTAATGCTATATCGACTATCAAGACCACATGCCAGGCTTATCTGACTCTTTCCTCGTAGTTTTGCAAGAAAGGACTGTCTTTCGTTCTTCACGCCGATGGCGCTTGGGGCACATACTTTGCCACCATGATTCCGAAACCCGTCAAGGCAAGATGTCTGGAACTTGCGATGAGCAATCTCCCCTGGGATGAATACCACAAGAACAGGCACTCTAACTTTGTTCCCACTCTCCCTCTCAAGACGAAGACGATAGAAAGTGTCACTCTCCTACAATGCTGTGACTCTATCACCGTTGATCCACACAAGAGCGGGTATATACAGTATCCCGCAGGAGGCCTCCTGTACCGCGACCAACGCATGCGCTATCAGGTGACATGGACAAGTCCCATCGTTTACCGGAATGATCTTGAGAGTATCGGTGTTTTCGGAGTTGAAGGAAGGCAAGTTCAAATCGCGTCGTTTCGTGCAAAGTAAGCTCACCATGAGTCCTTTCCTCAGTAAACCTGGTGCGGCGCCGGTAGCGACATGGTTCTCCCACGCCGTGATCGGACTTCATCCGAAAGGATACGGGCAGCTTCTTGGACAAGCTCTCTTCAGCGCTGTCCGGGTAAGCACACACTTTCCCGTGGTTGACACGGTACTGATGATTACCAGATGTACGCACATCTCGCCACGATGTCCACTGTTGCCTCCGAGTTCATTCTCCGACCTCTCAATCTTTTGCCGGCCGAAGTAAACGGGTCTCCTGAGGAGATCGAAGCACAGAAGAAATTCATTAGAGACAAGATTATTCCTGCTTCCAACAGAGAGCTCGTAGACGACCCGGCTATGTGGGATCTGGTCGTTTCTATGGGCTCCGATTTGTCCATCAACGCCTTCGCGGTCAACTTCAAGCTCGGGGATACCGTGAATGAGGACATCGTCGAAGCCAATTACTTGAACAAGCGTATTTTTGAGGCGTTGTCTATCACAAAGGAGAACTCGACGAAACCCCCACTCATCCTCACTTCCACCGTCCTCTCTCAGCAGGCTTATGGTGACTGTCTCACGACACTCAAGAACAGACTTGGGCTGAAGGGCGATCAGGACCTGTACACTCTGGTTAACGTGGTGATGTCTCCTTGGCCAACCGCAAACGGTATGACCGACGAGGTCGCACAGTCTCTCCAGGATACCATCATCCGGGAGCGGAAGATTTCTGTGCTTCGGAACACCCTCACAGATGACTCCCACGCCTTCGTCATGCAGGGGACGGACGAGATATTTGGCGTCCACCTTGCGATGTTCAATATGGAGAACCACCGAATGCAGCTCGTCATCACTGGCACCCTGTCTTCGGACATGAAGAGGACGTACACTCAGGCGCGGAAGAAAAACCCTAGTACCGTCTACCTTCTGGTCAACGATATTGCAACCACTCTGTCGCAGATGCTTACCGCAAAGGAGTTTGATGCACGCCTTGAACCGTACTCTCCTGGTGGACCCCAGCCGTAAGGAATATTCATCTACCGCTTGCGGCTTGTGTCTGACTTCTAGATCATAGGCCTATCGCAAAAGGAAAAATCACCGATATCAAGGTTATCTTTGAGAAGAAGCTCAACAGCAAGTTCCTCACGCCATACCCTACTCGTGCTATGCCGTTCGCTATTTACGGGACCAAAAATCAAACCCATATGGATCACCTCTACACCGCGTCCCCCAACATCCAGCTGTCCGCTGATCAGGTCGCCATCGACAATCTCGACAACGATTGGAGCCAGAACCCATTGTTATACGCTCACCTTGATCTTCCCGAGAGTGCCATGCAGCCGTTCCTCCCTTACGACAGTCGAGCTCCCTCCGCAGCACAATTCTTTTTCCGGGAAGGTGTCACCTTCAAGAACGTATTGATCACAAAAGATCTCTCTGGTGAGGATGTCGTCGCCAGAGGAACGACAATTACGCTCGGGAGAAACGTATTTGTGGAAACCGCCATGCTCAATATGGACCCTCTCCCGGAGACGAATGCAAACGGAGAGACTACATTGATTAATCAGCTGTGTCTGCACCAATCAGCGGTGGGAACCCAGGACTCCGAGCCCCATACTTTCACCGCTGCTCCCCACCGCTTGCAGCATTATGTTGACTTTGTCGTGAGTTCTTCGCGTTGATTGATCGCGTTTTCGTCTGTTAACCGCAGGATTTCCTCGAAACTGCTAGGATAACCTCCAAAACGGCGTGGAAGCCGGGAGGGTAGCGTAGTTGTCTGTGAATAAGACGAGCTTTGGGCTTGCCGTCAATGGTGTTCAAGGTACTGTTGCTGTGCCTCCTGACACTCGTTTCGCGTCCAAGTTGATATTTGTACTGTTCAATCGTCGTATCATTGGCCCCCTTTCATGCCCGAGTCATGTTCAGAACGCCGGTCGAGGATCGTTCTGTACAGTCGACACAACATTCAGGTATGACATCATTTGGGAGGTTGCCGCCGGTGAATGCGAAGCGCCCGAGCGACAGCTATGTTCAAGTTACGCCACACCTTTCTAGATGTCGGTCTTCAGACATTGCGTGCACCTACTGCTTCCAGGCACGTCTTCCGTCATGACATCGGAGCTGCAAATACGCATATATAAAGGGTCTCTTCCTGCGTCTTTCCTTCTCCAAGTCCCTCTTCAAGTTCCCGCATCCTCTCTCACATATCAACTTCAATACTCACCATGGAACCTCGGCCTCAGCCTGGCGACTCCAATGCCGTCGGCGCATGGTTTCTCGGTCCCCAGGGTGAGAACACGTCTGCACTGGTGACTTTCCTCACATCCGCCCTCAACCACCACATCAACGGCCGACGCAACTACTTCCCTGAAGATGCGTCTTCCATCCCTCCCCAGATGCAGGCCACCGACGCATTCAGAGGTACGCCCGCCCAATATATGCGCCTTGAATAATAATTGCAGGCATTCACCGACACTTCTCTAGGTAACATGGCCAATTTGCAAGCCTTGATTGACGACCTTGGTCCCAAACTCGCTGAACATGGCGCTCCCTTCTGGAATCCTCGCTACAATGCCCATATGACCATGGACACGTCCCTACCCGGGATCGTCGGTTACTTTACTGCGATGTTGTGTACGTCTCGCTAAGTAGCTGCCGCGCTCGGACCTTCTTGACGACTGTTCAATTGCAGCCAACCCCAACAATGTCGCTGTCGAAGCATCACCCTTGACCACCGTCATTGAAACAAGTGTCGGGAAAGACCTCGCAAACCTTGTAGGGTATAACATCGACATCGCGGAGGGAAATCCTATCGGTTGGGGTCATATCACTTGTGACGGCTCCGTAGCCAACTTGGAGTCCATCTGGGCTGGTAAGTGGTGCTCTACTCATTGCCTATATCCGCACATTCCTCTGACCATAACTTCCTTTTAGCGCGCAATCTGAAGTTCTACCCCCTCTCCCTCCGTTTGGCGATGAAGAAGGAACTCAGCTTCATCGCTGAATCGTTCGTGGTTCCGACCTGCACTCAACTTCCAGACGACGGCTCCGAGCCCAAACTCCTGAAGGACTTCACCACCTGGGAGCTCCTGAACATTACCCCGTCGAACATCCTCGACATCCCTACTCGTCTTACCGATCAGTATAGTATCACTCCCCAATTCCTGCAAGATGCCCTGAAGCCATACCTTGCGCAGACCCTCGGGAAGGATAGGCTGGAGAAAGAGTACGATATCGGTTCAATGGCCTATTTCGCTAGTGCTGCAATGCATTACTCGTGGCCCAAGGGAATGGGTAAGTATGGTTTTTTTGACTATACCGCAAGTAGTTTATTAAAAAAACCCTGCGCATATAGCCATTACCGGCATTGGCAGCGAGAATATGATTGCCGTCAACGTGGACCATTCTGCTCGTATGGATCCAGAAGACCTGCGAAGACGGCTTCAGGAGTGCCTGGATGCGAAGGATGAACAGGGAAACCCATGTCCGAGGGCTGTTTATGCCGTGATGGCCATCATTGGTTCTACCGAGCACGGTGCCTGCGACCCTTTGAAGGACATCCTCGATATCCGAGAGGAGGTAATTCACTGATCATCTTCTATCCCATCCCCTCCGAGTTGGCTAACTGTGTTGTCTAGTTCCGCCAGAAAGGGTTGAGCTTTGTTGTACACGCTGATGGCGCGTGGGGCACATACTTCACCACTGTCGTGCCTCAGGACGTTCTCGACGCTAGCTTGAAGCTCTCCAACGAATTCAGTGGGTCTCAGAGTATGTCGTCAAACGAATATCACAAGGCCAGGCACGATAATTTTGTCCCTACCGCGCCCCTCAAGACGAAGACCATTGAGAGCATTGCTCATCTCCGCTTCTGCGACTCCATCACCGTTGATCCGCACAAGAGCGGATACATCCAGTACCCTGCAGGTGGGCTCCTCTACCGTGACCAACGCATGCGATATCAGGTGACATGGACGAGCCCCATCGTTTACCGTAACGAGCTCGAGAGCATTGGCGTTTACGGGGTTGAAGGCAGGTGCGTATCATTCCTAACGCTCATACTCTGGATCTCTCTGACGTTGACATGCCTTTTCAGTAAACCTGGCGCTGCACCCGTCGCGACGTGGTTCTCTCATCAGATTATCGGCCTTGACACGAAGGGGTATGGTCAGCTTCTTGGAGAAACGCTTTTCAGTGCCGTTCGGGTAAGTTCTTCGCGTTCTCGTGAAGAACGTTGCTGATATTATGGAAGATGTATGCACATCTCGCCACCATGTCCACGTCCACATCCGAGTTTATCGTTCGTCCCCTCAACCTTCTTCCAGCTGAAATGCATGGGACCCCGGAGGAGATTGAAGCACAGAAGAACCTCATCCGAGAGAAGGTCCTGTCTGTCTCTAATCGAGAGCTCGTAAACGACGCCGATACGTGGAAGCTGGTCGTTGACATGGGCTCCGACTTGTCTATCAACGCCTTCGCGGTTAACTTCAAAATTGGCGACACCGTCAATGAGGACATCGTCGAGGCCAACTACTTGAACAAGCGGATCTTCGAGGCGCTGTCTATCACCGACGCGAATTCCGACAGGAAACCCGATCTCATTCTTACCTCCACCGTTCTCTCTCACAAGTCATACGGAAAATGTCTCACGGCGTTGAAGGACAGGTTGGGGTTGAAAGGCGACCAGGATCTTTATACTCTGGTCAACGTGGTCATGTCCCCTTGGCCAACCGCGACCGGTCTCACGACCAGCGTCGCTCAGTCCCTCCAGGATACGATCATCAAGGAGCGGGAGGTCTCCGTCCTTCGCAACATGCTCACTGATGACTTCCATGCCTTTGTCTTGCAAGGTACAGACGAGATGTTTGCTGTTCATCTGGCGATGTTCAACCTGGAGAACCACCGCATGCAGCTCATCATCACCGGTACCTTGTCGTCGGACATGAAGGGGACGTACACTCAGGCACGGGAGAGCAATCCGGATACCGTCTATCTTCTGGTTCATGACACCGCGACCACGCTATCAAAGATCTTGGCCGCAAAGGAGTTCGACGCTCGTATTGAACCGTTCTCTCCTAATGGACGGCAGCCGTAAGGATTATTGCACCGCGCTTTCGACTGTTACTGATATCTATATCATAGGCCCATTGCGAAGGGAAAGATCACTGATGTCAAGGTTATCGTCTGCAAGAAGCTCAACAGCAAGTATCTTACCCCGTACCCCACGCGCTCCATGCCGTTTGCCCTGTACGGAACTGACATCCAAACCCATATCGACCACGTCTACACTGCATTCCCCAACATCCACATGTCCGCCGATCAGGTCACCGTGGACAATCTCGACAACGACTGGAGCCGGAACCCATTGCTCTACATACACCTTCCACTCCCCGAGAGCGCCATGCAACCGTTCCCGTCCAACTACGATCGGGCCACCGCCGCCACGCCGTTCTTCTTCCGCGCCGGTGCGACCTTCAAGAACGTTCTCATCTCGAAAGATGTTGAGGGCAGGGATGTCGTTGTTGCGAGTACTACGGTCACGCTTGGCAAGAACATTTTTGTCGACACTGATATGTTGAACGAGGATCCGGAGCTGAAGGAGAATTCGGAGGGAGAACTTGGTAAAACCACGCTGGCTGCGCCGTTCTACCAGTTGGAATCTTTCGTAGGAGGGACTCATCAGCATCATGCTTCGCGCCCTACAAGAGCGGTGCACCCGAAGCAACACCATGTTGATTACGTCGTGAGTACTACCGTGCGTTTGTTGACGTTCAGAGCGCGCTGGCTAACTGTCTTCATCTCGTCCGGTGTTGTAGAACGCTCTTAAAAGCAAGGTGAATGCCGGACGGGTGGTGTAATAGGTGGCGTGTACCCGTCAAATGGCTGTTGTATCATTATCGTGTATCATGCACTGTGTTGCATCCTGTAATAGAGAAAGTTTGTTGTACGCTCCATATCCCGAATCCATACCTTGCCGCGGGAAGTCTAAGTTTTGTAAACTCAGTGTTAATATGTCATGTAACTCACAGTCGCGATAGAAGCGGCGTGGTATGTGCTGCCCACTCTTTCTTGGTGCGCTATTGGAGGGAGTTGAGTTTGGTCCCCCAGGATGCGCCGCCCTAGCCTTAGGCTTTTGCAACTGACCAAAGAGGAAAGTAGGTTGATGCTGCTGCAAAACATGAACAAATACTGAAAAGTGATTCTCGGAAGCGCCCATTCATTTCACTTTCTTTTTTCAAAATGACCTCCGTCGGAGAAAAGCAAAGACTGAAGACAGTGTACGTCAAACCTTTTAAACCTTGTTTACCTGCACTGATATCATCTTCCAGTTTCAAAAAGGCTCGAGTTGTCGCGCCGCTATACACCGGTGGACCTGTCGCAGTGACGCAGGATGGCACAAGATTAGTGACTTGCGTCGGGGAGGAGGCCATTCTGACAGATGTGGAGAAAGGTATAGAGATATGTCGGTTTTCGGGGGTGCGTGATATCTCAGCTTTTCAAGGAACTCCTACCAATATCTTGTCCCTACACAGGACTCGGAGTCCATTACTTCCCTCTGCATCCCACCCTCTTCTTCACACCTCCTCCTATTCACCTCCGCCCTATCTCTTCGTATCTATGATCTTCCAAAATCCGTCGAACCACTTTCGAAGCCAGTACAACCGATCAGGACTGTTCCTCGCGCACACGAAGCCCCGGTTCACGTCTGCACCACGGATCCCACCTCCACGTACCTCGCCTCCGGCTCCGCAGACGGCGTCGTCAAAGTGTGGGACATCGCCCGCGGCTACGTCACGCACGTTTTCAAGGGACACGGAGGCGTCGTGAGCGCGCTGGTGTTCAACTACCCCTTCGACCCCGCGGCCGTCGTCCGGGAACAGAAAATGCACCTCGTCACTGCGTCTGTGGACACCCGTATCAGGATCTTCGACTTATCTGCTGCGTCTGCTCGGTCGGGTGCTTCGGCGAAGCCTGAAGCGGTTCTGGAAGGTCATGTTTCTGTCCCTCGAGGTTTGGACGTTACTCGAGACGGGAAGTGGTTGGTTAGTGGGGGAAGGGACTCGGTGGTGTTGGTGTGGGATATGTCTGCGAAGGTGGACGCGGCGGCCAAGACCAAGGGCGGGAAAGGAAAGGAGAAAGCGTCGGCTCCGGTACTAGTCCAGACGATCCCAGTCCTGGAACGTGTGGAGGCTGTAGGAATTCTGCGCAACGACGATGAAGGTGTGGTTGGGGCGGCTTCCAGTTCGAAGAAGTTCCATATCTATACGGCCGGCGAGAAGGGGGTTGTGAAGGTGTGGGATATCAAAAGTGCGAAGGTTCTGTTCACGTTGGGTCAGGAATTGGAGGACGTGGATGAGGAACAGGAGGAACAACGGCAAATAACCAATGCATTGTGAGTGTTATCATTTTCTCTCATGGGATGCAATATTTTGACTGTGTCGTCTAGATACATTCCCTCACAGGCCACGGTGGTGTCGATCCACGGCGATCAAAACATTCTTTTCCATTCTTTGACCACACGCTCCCTCACGAGACAACTCATCGGATACAACGATGAAATTGTGGATTCCACATTTCTCTCCCCATACCTATTTGATTCAAAGCACCGCGACACCCACGTCGCTCTTGCCACCAACTCGTCCCTCATCCGTGTCTACTCGACCTCGTCTCTCGACGCCCGGTTACTCTCCGGCCACTCCGAGATTGTCCTGTGCTTGGATCGTTCCGCTCAAGGTCGGATACTGGCTAGTGGTAGCAAAGACAAATCCGCGCGGATATGGTCACCCGTCCAGCAGCAGGGTGATGCGGACCTTGTTACCGGTGTACCAGAATGGCGGTGTGTGGCGGTGTGCGAAGGTCATGCCGAGAGTGTTGGGGCGATAGCTATGTCTCGCAAGGCTGGCGATCTCTCTGGTGCGGACGTTGAGGAGGAAGGAGGGCTCCGTTTCATGTTTACCGGCAGTCAAGATCGTACCATCAAAATGTGGGACTTGTCTTCAATACCACTTACCTCCCCTTCCGGTCTCGACAAGCCCCAGCCAATCAAGTGCAAAAGTCTGGCGACGCATAAAGCGCACGAAAAGGACATCAACTCTTTGGACGTCGCGCCGAACGACAGGCTGCTCGTCTCAGGGTCTCAAGACCGTACAGCCAAAGTGTGGGAGATCGACTACGTGTACTCTGCGAACAAGGTCGTGCGTGGGGAGATCCGGCTGGTCGGTACTTGCAAAGGCCACAAGAGAGGAGTTTGGGCTGTGAAGTTTGGGCGGGCGGAGAAGGTGCTGGCGACGGGGAGCGCGGACAAGACGGTGAAGCTGTGGAATCTGGATGACTTCACTTGCGTCAAGACGTTTGAGGGACACACGAATTCGGTTCTGCGTGTCGACTTCTTGAATGCGGGGATGCAGATTGTGAGTTCGGCTGGTGATGGGCTTGTCAAATTGTGGAATGTGCGTGAAGAGGTGTGTGTTGCCACTATGGATAATCACGAGGACAAGGTGTGTATTTTGAGCACTTAGTATATTTGCACTGACACTCACTCTATCATCCGACGGCCAGGTTTGGGCCCTCGCCGTGAGCTCTGATGAGCGTATGATTGTCTCAGGAGCCGCAGACTCTGTGATCACGTTCTGGGAGGACTGCACCGAGGAGGAAGAGATTGAGAAAGAGAACAAAAGGGCGGAGATGGTACTCAAGTACGTCACACCACCGATTTTCTGGCAAGTCACTCATGTCTGCTTACCCCCGCCCCCTCCCCCTCAGAGAGCAAGACTTCATCAACTACATCTCCCTCAACGATTACCGAAACGCCATCCTCCTCGCGCTCGCAATGGAGCAACCCGGTCGTCTCCTCAACCTCTTCAAAAACCTCTCGTCCCTCTCGTCCTCCTCCCTCCTTCAAGTACCCTCCATCACAGGAAACGCCTCCGTGGACGAAGTCCTCCGCACCATCTCCGGCACCGACCTGACGCGTCTGCTGAAGTACGTCCGTGATTGGAACGCGAACGCCAAGACGAGCGCCGTCGCACAGCGGGTGTTGCACGCGATTGTGAAACTGCGTGCGGCGGAGGATATCATGAAGGCGTTCAGCGACGATAGTGTCTTCAAAGCTTTGGGATCGGGGTCAGGGTCGAATGAGAAGGACCAGGGAGGTGCGACGGCATTGCGGGAGATGGTCGAGGGGCTTGTGGCGTATACTGAGCGGCACTTGGTCAGGATGGAGAAGCTCGTCCAGGAGAGCTATGTGGTTGATTATCTACTCGGGGAGATGGATGATGGGATGTTCGGGTTGGGCGACGAAGACGATGAGGAGATGGAGGTCGAGGGCCATAGTGGTTCTCAGCCAGTGCTTGGGTTTTCTCAGCCGGACGCTATGGTCGTGGCTGAGGCATAACTGTAATAGAAGGTTGTATGTTGTGTGTTGTAGCATAACAAAACATTGAAGCCTACTCATTAAGGTCTGAATCACATGTGGAACCTCGGAAGCGAATGAGACAAAGCACTCGACATAATACTACAGACTTGATATTCTATCAGTACATACCAAGACTACTTCCACTTCATCTATCTGGCACACGTCCTTGATGCCAACCTAGACACCTCCGCCACCCAAGATATACTCAATCGCCGCATGAACGTTTCCACCAGTGGCAAGAAGTGCCCTCACGTTCTGCGACGCATTCGTGAAACCCATATCTTGTAATTGCTATACAAAGCTTATCAGAATCAACTAATACAGAACAAAGGGGAATTCCCACCTGCAATTGCACTTGGAACCTCTCCTCCGGAGGTCTCGTATCTGCGGGAGCAGCAGCAGCACCTCCGAACGGATTCCCAAAAGGGGATCCACCGCCGAAACCGCCAGCACCAGCACCAGCACCACCCCCGCCAAATGCTCCCAACATCTGCTGCATCATAGCCGGGTCAAACAAGTCTGCCATGGGGTTCGCACCTGTCGCACCAGCGCCTGCTCCACCAGCACCAGCACCAGCCGGTGGTGGCACACCAAAGAGGAATGGGTTGAATGCGGGGAGACCGCCGGGTGCTGCGCCAGCTCCTGGAGTAGCACCAGCGGGCGAGGTACCAGTGGGAGAAGATGGGTTGGCTGCTTGTGCGGTGGAGGGGAGTCCTGGGGCGGGGAAGCTTCCGAGGCCAGCACCAGCACCTCCACCATTCATCATACTCGACATTTGCAACATGAGACGTAGGCTCTCTGGGTTAGACCTACATATGGTTGGAGGATGGTTAACAGATAGATATGATGCAAGACGGTTCTGGGACGCACATCATCTGCCTGAACCTCTCGCTTCTGAAGATCTCCCGAACCTGGGGACTCATCGCTCCCAGCTGAGGATTCATCGCGATGATTTGGTCAAGAATTTGAGGGTTGGACATTGCACTGGCCATTTGTTGCAGGAACTGCGGGTTGTTGAGCATGCCTTGCATCTGAAAATCGCCTCCATCAACGTCACCGACACCGCCATCGAAGGTCGGAACCATACCATGTTGGGGTCGTTGGGGTTGACTCCCATGTCAGCGAAGGGGTTCAGGCCTGCCATGAGTCCGTACCCTTGGTGGCCGTTCAGTTGGGTGAGGGGGTCGTGTACGTTCTGGCCAGCTTGCATAGTTGGAAGGGCTTGGGGCGGGGCGCTTGATGTTGAGCCGACATTGCGAGCTGCGCCTTTGACCATATGAATAGTGTGGGACGATTGAATCTTGTACACGGTAAGAGCATCTTCGTCCTGAGTGTGAAATACGGTAAGGTGTTGACCCCAGTCACTACTTCCGACATGGCTTACCTTCAAGACGCGACCTTCAATACAGTGTTAGTTGACTAGAAAGGCCACCAAAACAGTACCGCGCACCGGAGTAGATCAATCTCTGACGATCTGCAGGAACATCCGACTTCTCAGCTATGGCCTGTTTGAGGTCGAGAACAGTCTTGTCTGTTGTGATGGATATCTGGAGCTTCAGCTCGCTCGGCCCTGCATTATGAGTTGGTATGATTCTCCCTAGTGGCTCTGAAAGATAAAGCATACCCTTTACGTTGATCTGTATTTCAGAAGATTCGGACATGGTTGGGAGGAAGATTAAAGGATCTCAGCCGGCGGCTCCGTCCCGAGGCTATCACGTCTGTTTGTGGCTGTTTGCCTACAGCTTCCATCCCCTTCCATTCTCGTGCGTTCTCGCAGCTACCAGCCATCTCGCGAAACAGTAAGTAGTAGTCGATCTATAGTCGCAAGTCTACGGGAATAAGTACGAGGACGGCACTAGTCCTCTGATAGCTTCACACGTTTCGCAGTCTCCTCGTCAGCGCTGGCCACCCTTTCCGCTAAACGTTTGGTCGCAGCAGCAGCCTCTTCTGAAACAAGTAGCTCATCAACCTCTGCTGGCAGATCTAGGTTATAACGCATGCCGCATAAATCAGAAATGGCACTGACGCAAGAAGATTTCTCAATCGTACCTCGTTCCGCTGGCAATGTTGCGGGTGAGCTTCCTTTCAAGTCCGCGACTGATGATCTGATATTCTTGTTCGTTTGCTCCTCGACGGGAAGTGGCCTCACGTAGGGCTGAACTACCCAGTGTGGGAAGGAGTACAACCCAGTTGTGGGATTCAGTACTACCAGTTCTTCCACTGACTTCCCATCCGCTTCTCGAGCATCACGCTATTGGAAGAGAGTTCATCAGTCATAGGGAGGAATGTAGAAGGGGGAAGGTGGCATGGTATGGCGTGAGGTACCAACACTCACCTTCATTCGAATATCCATTTCCCTAACTAACGCTTCATACTTCTGCAACCCTTCCTTCTCCTTACCCTTAGGAAATGTCACCTTCCCCAAGCTATTCCGGATATCTGTCTCTCTCGACAGTGCCGGTCGCAGAAGTTTGAACAGATGACCTTTAATAGCACTTGGGGCGGTAGGTGTCGCAAGTGATCTCACGATGGCGAGGTATTCCAGTGCGAGGGTGGTATGAGGTGGATGGTATCCGGTTTCGGCTGTGATGTACCAATTCCGCGGAAGTTCTTCCGCTGAAGCAACCTCCTGAGCTTCTGGATCTGTGGAGGGCAGTGCGCAGGGTTCAGGGGTAGAGACAGCTGCCAGAGGTGAGGACGAGGAAGAAGCAACTGGCGGATGAGCTAGGAAGATAGCGGGGTTGTACAAGTTTCCTTCCGCAGACATGACAGCATCAGCACCAGTGGCGTCGAGGCATCGCTGGATATCGGAATGCACGAGTATGTTGCCATTAGCAAAGACTGGGACGGAAACGGCCTCCTTCACAGCCCGAATTTTCTCCCAATCCGCAATCCCCTGCACATCACGGCTTCAGCAGGTGGATTTCCGAAGAGATGGATATTCACGTACGCTTCGCTGGCCACGCTGATCACGTGTGCGACCATGACACGTCAGGATCTGTGCACCAGCCCGCTCCAACATCTTAGCGTACTCCACCGTTTTCTCAACAGTTGGAAATACGCGAAATTTGGCGGTAACAGGCACGGATAGGTTGAGGTGCAATGTATTGACTTGAATGAGCATATAGGCGTGAGTAGTCACCACACGTGAAGGCATTGAGGACTTACTCAGGCTATAGATGAGATCCCATTCATCTTGAAGGAAGGACCCGTAATGACCCCTCCGAGCAATATCCTGTGGACAACCTAAGTTGATATCGACCGCATCACAGTATGGTTCAACAATCTTCGCTGACGTGAGCAGCTGTTCGGGATCGTTGGCGCAAAACTGAACGATGAGCGGCCTATCTTCTGGCCCTCCCTCCTCGCCTTTCGAGATATTGAAGTTCTGCTCACGGAAAGGTTTACGATTTCCCTCCGCAAACATCTGTTTTTTAGAGCCCCGATTATACCGGTGATCAGAAACCGATCTTCCTTGAGCAATGTGCTCATGAGCAGACGAATACACGAACCTTTGCATTGATCATAGGCGTATACACGAGCTAGATGCGATAAGAAAAGCCCGTAAAAATCTTAGCATCTCAGCCCAATTTCATAATTTGAACACTGCACCTGTCCTCCGTATCTTCTTGATAATATTCGCCATGCCTGCAGAACTACCAAGTTAGCACTACAACTGGGCCAAGGTTCCTCGGAAGGACTTACCAGTTCGCTTTGATCTACCATAGGAGCTACGACATACTTCGGACTGTGTAGTATTTGACGATAGAAATCGTATCCTGCAAGTTTGCGTGGATTTTGGGTGTGCAGACCGGGCATAACGGGTGAAAATATGGTACAAAAAATAGATCGGATGGTGCGGAGTATGTTGGGCGGCAGAGGTAAGTCCTCTTCAGCCAATTGGGAAACCGAGTACTAGGTGAGCTGAGAGTCTGAGTATATTTCACCCTTCTCCTACCTCTGTTGTTGCTTGAGACTTGAGGAAGTGGTTATTGGAGTCCAAAATCGTTGAGCGTTGAGGCGGGGCTTGAATGTCGCAAGCGCTTGTTCAGGTGGACTTAGGACACGTGGAAGGAGCTGATCTCGACTTGAAAGCGCTCGGCACGCCAGTCCGAGTCCGTGAACTGACTCTAGAGTCGAGTGTATTCAGAGACCAACCCGTAGCCAGAGATAGGTAACCGTAATTGATCTACTCTAGATGCCTCTGTCCCACTTCTATTCGACCGACCTGTTTTGCCACGTGGCCACCGACCACGCCGGACCGACGTGCCACATGAAAAGGACCAGGGATGCAATATCGTTCCTTTCGAGCGCACCGAAGGGTGGCCGTGCAGCGGTTTTCGGAGTCCCCGAACGGTTGGTTTTTATCCAGCTTTTGCTCGCCTGATCCCCTTGCCCAATACTGTTCCTTTGGGCTTTCAGTTCACGGAACTCTCGAGGTTTGGGCTGTACCATCACCGCTAGCTTCAAGGTATGCAAATTAGGACACCTATGGACACCGTAAATTATGATAGCACTGAACATTCTTCTGAAGAGCACCGGGACTCTCGTACGATCATGGAGTTGGCTTCAAGTTCACATTTGTCCGCTGCACCACGGGTTCCTGTTGAGATCTGCGAAGAAATCATTGACATCCTCGCCCTGTTGGATCCCCCATCGCTCAAAACATGTCACCTCGTCTCACGGATATTTACCCCGCGATGTCGAGCCCATATTTTTCGATCCATCCATCTCGACTCCGACGCAGAGCAGTGTCGTGACGGTGAAGAGCTCCACACTCTCCTCTCAATATCACCCGACGTCGCCTTTCACATCCGCCAGCTTTGGCTACAGATACGTCGTCGTGACTTCCAGAGCTATGGGCTCGTGGAGTCGCTCAAAAAGCTGAAGAACTTGGAGCTACTTGAGCTCGGAGACCGCACAGGGCGATATGGTTATCACTATGGGCTCTCCTGGGGACTTTCGGATATGGATTTCCTTCGGCCCTCCATTCAACATTTGCTCGAGCTTCCAACATTGCGTGAGCTACGCGTGATGTGGTTAATCCAAGATTTTCCAGTCTCTTACATTCGCAACTCGAACATCAAGTCACTCACCATTTCACACGGTGGGCTGAGAGACGACGAACCTGGAGATACTCGCACCCTACGATCATGTCCACTGGAGTCCATCGCCATCAATTACAACTCCGATGACCAAACCGAATCAGTGGCCAGTCTATTTCGGGTCAAAGGATCCAATGGTCGACCTGTTATCGACACCTCTTCTTTAAAAGTCATATCAATCTCAACAGACCCGCCAGAACTTCTCGTCACAGGCCGACCGTTATTCCACAGTGAACACCTGATAAGCGTAACCTTCAATGCGAGTGAGTCTGACTGTGCTTTTTGTTAACCGTCAACATCTAACATCACATACAGTTGAGGTCATCTCGTCCGTGCCCAGGCTCCACGAATACCTTGCTCCCTCCCTCCAGTCCCTCCGATACCTAAAGCTGGATTTACAAATTTGTGAGCCAGAACTCGGCACATCGCTCATTCTAAGCATTACGACCGAACTGGCCAAGTTGCGAGGGGTTAATCGCATTGAAACCGTGGACATCGATATCATCATTGATATGGACGTGCACTTCGATATTCCAAGATCATGGGAAGACATAGACGACGTCTTAGCGGGGCCGAAGAGTGGATGGCCATCGTTGAAGGAGGTCAACATGTTCATGCAAGTGGTGATGTTTAATGCGGACTCAAAGGATGATTTCTACGTGGCATTGCAGGGTCTGCCTAAAACACACTTTAAACAGCTAACGGAATCGAGTCAGATATCGTTCAAATTTGTGTATGATCACTACCTAATTTGACGATCGCTAGGGGTGCTCTCTGCGGTGTGTGTCCCGGGTTCCGTATGCTGTACTTGTATCACATCCATCGCTACTTATCCCATTATAATTCTAGTAGTTGTACCCAAATGGGTGCCGTGACTGAATGTGAGAGAGTTTCGAAATTCATTTCCAGTTTCCAGCTCGTGGCAGACACCCCGTCCAAGATGTGGTAATATATATGAAGAATTAACTACCGACGTGGGAGACCGCCAAAGTGTGTGCGAGCTTGACTCTTCTATGATTACAGAAAACTCTGGAGAGGAATCCAGGGACTACAATACATTCCCGACTAAATGGCATACGTGGGTGAACACGGTCGTGCGACGATGGGTACGGGGTAAGTGATACTGCCGAAGGCCACGGCCTGTGAGTATGGGAATGTAAACGCGGGAGTGTGTCGGCGAGACTCACCAGTGGACAGAACGAGAGAATGCCGACGACGTCGAGTCCATTCACGGGTCCGCCAGCCGCATTTCGGTGATAGACACCATACCCCTCACTTCCCAGATCTTGGCGACCTTCAAACCTGAGCGCGCAGCCAGGCCCGCAAACTCGTCCGCGGTACGTTCACGACCGTTGAAGAGACACATCATGTTCAAATCACGGAGGTTCTGGAAACGGTGCCCATAGCCGTAGTTGGCGGGAAGTGGGGCGGGGGCGCTGGCGATGGCATCGGTTCCGCAGGTGGTATTCATGACTTGGTCGGAAATCAGGATGCGGGAGTTGGGTCCCAGGGCTGGACGAATAGCAGAAAGAATGGCGACACAGTCATCGTCGGACCAGTCATGGCTTCAAGAGTGATGATGTCAATCGCAAGATTAAAAGTAAGCTTAGCATTTGTGGCACGTACAGAATGTAACGCATGTGGTAGACATCGGCGTTCTTGACGGGCTCTTCGTTGAAGAAATTATGGACCATGAACTTGACGCGTTCAGTTTGAATGGCAGAGGGGAGCTCCTTTGACCAGACGGCGTGTGCTTGCTTGAGTACTGGCTCACGGTCCTGGATGATGAAGCTGAGGTTGGGGTACCTCTTAGCGAGATCGAGACTCATGCCGCCTACAGAAGGGAATGAGAAGGAGCGTGAATCAGGCTCAAAGGAAGTTCGCACCAATTCCGCCTCCAACATCAACGACAGTGCTTTGGCCAAGATCAGCCCAAGGGAAGTCTGAACACAAATGTGATTAGAGGATAAAATAGGACCGGTCACGAATGTAGCGTACCGGTATACAGAGGAGGGCCCATCACACGTCCACCGCCAAGCATGGCCATGGTGAAGTTGGCCAACTCCTTTCGTGGCCTCGTAGTGCCATCTGGCAGCACCTCGGGTTGCTCCATCCAGTCCCATCTCGTCAGAGTAGTATTGTGTGCGTCCTGGAATGCAGTGACAGAGTCTGTCTCTGCCTGTGTCTTGACGGGATCGAATAGCACTTGAGGGAAAGCGGTGGATGCCGTGTAGATATCATACCCCCTAAAACCTGGGTTGAATAACGGAAATGAATTCAGCAGCTGAGGTTACTCACAAAGCCAAGACAAATGCGCGTAAGGGATCATTTCCGACCAGCACTTGACTGACTGTATTGTTGGCGAAGTGGTTGTTCGAAACCTCCCTGAAGATGTGCACAGAGCACAGAGCACGCAAAACACGACCTATCATCAAGAGAATATCACCTTAGTACAAACATAATTATCCAGTAATTGAATGCATACACAGCTTATGGTCCTTGATACCAGTTCGTTTGCTAAGTTCCTCGATTGGTACACCAGTCTTCGGGTCACCTTCAGCGAGGATATCGGGGATCCTGGCCTCCGCGGCAATCTGCAGGGCACGGGCCTCGTAGAACTCGTGAGTGACCTCCATCAGACGAGCTTGAGGCTCTTGCACAAGCTCGAGGAAGATGCCGATCGTCCCCAGAACGGTACGCCGACCGTCGTAGAGAGCTTTGGAGGGAACGGCGCTGCCACTGCCGTCGATTGGTTTCGACTCATCGTCTTCCCAAGCCTTGATGACCTGCTCGGTGGCCTCGTTCAGAAGCTTCACTGCTGCGCGAAGCTTCTCTGTCTTCTCTGTGACGGTCAACGTAGCCATAGTAAGAAATCGATGTGGGAGGGGAAAGAGGTGGATTGAGGTTATGGAGACACTTCACCTGGTAATTATTGGAAAAGTGAATGCCGCCGAGGGTGTTGTCAGCGCAGAGATGCGTGCGATATACATTACTGGAGGACCTGTATCCCGTGGTTGAGGGTGGGATTCCAAATGCTCATCGACCTGAAAGATTCAGCACCGTGTGCAACGAGAAGATGGCTTCATACACGGCCATTCCGAGCCACCGGGACGCGTGAATGTTCATCTCTCCCCGTCACGCAACATGTTTTTCGTTATAAACGAACCAGAACACGAACGAAGCCAAAGTATCGTCTTTGGAGATTGTGGATGAGGAAGCAAGGTATTGATTAGCGCCTCCCTTTGTGGCGCACGAAATGCTGTCAAGCGCTAAAAGCAGTGCAGATGTGAACAGATGGGAACTCATGGTTTCTACACTCTCATTCTCATCTGGTCTTGGATAATACCGCGCAATTCGTGTGAAAATACTCACACATTATTCATTGTATGAGGTAGAGACCTTAAGACACTGCCTGTGTAGGCCTTCATAACAGGCTTTGTCAACTTCTCAAAGCACGTTTGCTACTAATTGCTACGAGTCCAGACAATGAAATGGACGTGTTCACCTCTTTGGCAAATTCCATGTTTTTCCACGCATCGTATTTTGCCATGTGTCCTCTGTGAGGACGATGCCAGTTATCTCTCTGGGACCCAGGCGCAATCCAAGTTTCGAAGAGCCCCGGGCAGGCATTTACATGTCCGGAACTATCGTGCAATGAATATGCATTCACACCGTTGCATCGTAAAGTTGATAAGTACACCGATGCCTCTGCCCGTGAAAGTGAAAATCTCAGCTCACACTCAATGCCCGACGTGAGCAGCAAATTCGCACATTTTCCCTCGTCCGACGCTTCGTTCTCTGACGGATCCTCAGGACTCAGTGCCCGGTCTCACCCAATCCGTGCCCGAAGTAATGGCCTGGCTTCATGGGATCCGTCGACGTGGCGGACTATCCTGGAACTTGATGGATGACAAAAAACGCATAATAACTTGTAGTGCACTGTGGGCTGATTCCCGTCAACCATGAGTGACCTGACTATCGTAGCTGTCTGCAACATATACGACACAATAGACAGCCTGTGATACATGGCCATAAACCAGTTTATCAACGCTAACCCTAACATGCAGCTTGAGGTTGAGCAATGAGAATGGTCGTATCGTGTCTATAGACCTAAACGTCTAAACATCGAAGCAGAGAAAAGATAAATTGTCCAATCGAAAAATCCCAGGCCCATATTCAATGAGAAGATTGGGCAACATATACGCTTCTGGGGTTGTCGCCGCTCTGTCTTGCTCGCCCAAATGCATCCTTCTACTGCCCAATCAACCCCACAAAACCGACATGACCCTTGTACTAGTATGCTCACAAATCCGTGGAATGGGTTTCTCCGCTAGATCGCGCGAGGACGGGGTTGTAGATCGCGTTACTGTAACTTGGAAACAGGTTTGATAGGAAAATATCCTTCAATTCAAGCCTCTATCGTACATATTCATACAGGAGCGAAGGAGCGTTGGGGGATGCCGGAGAGAGAAGGAGGGTACAGGACTGAGATACCAAAACCAACCACAAACGAGAAAGTGTTTGAAAATACCAAGAGAGGAAAAATATGCAGATGTCGATGGAGAGCTTTTGTTTTACAAGATTACAAGGAGTTTAGAAGCTTGAGAATCAGATGGTGAATCGTCAGTCGTAGATGAAATAGAGAGGGAAATGTGATGATGGAAAAACCACGGTGATCACTCACTCGTCGTCAGAGGAAGTGTCATAGAGCACAACATACTCCAAATCCCTCGGCGCACCATCCCCATCACCGACAGCGTTCACCCTGCTATCCTCATAGATAATATCATCATCGCCAATGGACGGAGACGAAGGAACGTTGATCAACGAGATCGAAGATTCGAACGAACCGTCATCAGAGGGTGGGTTGGATGGAATGGTAATGGAAGACATCGAGGTCCGCGCGTTGGAAGCGGACGCCACGGCGGTGTTGATTTCTTCGAGGGTACGGGGCATGATGACCGACGAGGACGCGAGTGAATCCTGGTCGGATGTCTGCGATGCGGGGCGGTTCATCTCAGCAACGTTAATGCTGAAGGGGAGAAATGTCTATTAGCAAGGGCGCTATGAATGTGGAGGATCGAATAGAACTCACTCAACCCACACACTGTGGCCGAAATAGCTACTCTGCGGATTGTACAAACGCCAGTAGCCGACATACTTGCCCGGCGCATCAGGTGCCTGACATCGTAAAGGAGGGTGAGCACTATGATCACAAGAGACTCATAAAAAGAAGCGCACCTTCATCTCAGGACCGACAACCTCAACCTCAGCACCCGGAGCGACAGCTCCAACCTTCACGGAAACGACCTGTTCACCAAGCTTATCACCGGCGACGAACGACAGCATCGTGTCCTCAGGCCACGCAAACTCTCCGTCATTCCTCATGCGCCACGACTTGACGAACTCTGCACCGGGAGGGAAGATCTGTCCATCGGGGATGTTGTTATCAGAGAGGTAGGTCGCTGCGAAGGTGGGCTTGGGCTTGGGTGCGATGGACGCAAAGAAATCCTTCATGTCGAACGTACGACGAGGTGCCAGGGTCGCTGTAGATCCTTCGGGACGGGTAAGCAACGCCTCCTTGGCCAACGGCGAATCCTCGACCGCGGTTTGGAACTCCTCACTAGTAGATACGGCCTGCTTCAGTTCCTGAAGATCCTCCTCGACATGAATGGAACCGGGCATGGCGTTTGGAGTTACTACCGTCTCGACAGTGGGAGGCTGCAACAAATGCTTCAACATCGTCGTCAGCTCTGGCCATAACTCCTTCCACTCGTTCTGAACAGGAGCCAGCTTGGGCACCGTAGCCGAAGTCTCCGCCGATTTGTTTGATTCCGGAGCCTCGGAAGGGGTAGTCAGACCACCGAGTGTGGAAGGGACGGGCTCTTCCTCAGCAACTTCAGAAGTAGCAGGCTTTTCCGGTGAGAAAGGGCGTGCAACGGAGACGGGGGAGAGGCGGGACGATGCGATGGCGGAACGGTCGAGGTACTCCTCACTCAGGACAACAGGGGGAATGACGGTCTGCTCGATCACCGAATCCGCGATAGCCGGAGCGGGTGACACGATGCGGGGTTCATATGGAGGAGTATGCTCAGTGGCGAGCATACTGGGGACCATCGTCGGACTCGGAGGCGTGTCGATGTGCCATCTGAGAGGAGACCACGCAGTCGGGATCAGCGGAGGGATGCTTGGGACTGGGAGGACCGGGCTGGGAGACTCGTCAAGATCGGCGAAAGGCTGAACCTCGAAAAAGGTTTTGACGGGTTCTGAGAAGAGAGAGTCGCGTGATGGCGGTTGGGACAGAAGAGTACGGTATTGCTTTCTGATCTCTTGCATCTCGTCGACGACGGCCTTGGATGAACTGGCTACCTCACGCGAGAACGACGTTGCGGGATCTGTTGAAAAGAGGCTGCGGTAGTGCTTGCGCAATTCTCGACGATCGTCAACGGTCATGGGGACCTCAGGCGTGGGTTGGGGGTCTGCAAAAGGGTCCTCGATCTTGACGTCAGGTGGAGTAATACGCCTCATGAACCCATAATCATCGTCGGCCTGCTTGGACAGTCCGTCGCCACCGTTGATAGCATTGACGATGTTCAGTGTACGCGCGTCCTTGATCCCTTCTGCGGCTGTCGGGGTGGGCTTTCCGGATGTGCTGGCGGCCTGACCACCGAAGGGCGGGATGGGGGCGAGCCACGGCGGATTGTACTCGAAGGCCGGAGGAGCCTTGTGTGGATGACTTGCAGTGTTACGGAGGCGGTTCAAGAGAACGTCGAGGTATGCGTCACCCCCGTTCTCGGCGTTCTTGGAAGCGTTCTCGACATGAAGATTGCTGAGTGTCTCTGTCGGAGCAACAGACACCTGAGGAAGGGGGCTGACTTGAGGGTGCTCTGCTCCATCAAGTGTGCGGCTGCGGGAAGTCTCGGGGTGACGCATGAGGTGTGAATCCCAGGATTCCTCTCCGACTGTGAGGTCCTTGAAAGCATCCGTGGAGTCTCCGAAGACGGGTACCGGTTCCTTGGGAGGCACCTGAGGCGGACTTGGTTGAGTACGTTCGGCCACCCTGTGCAAGTGATTTAGGATATGCGAATCAGAGATCACGTCCTCCTCGGAGGTTGAGCTCCCGGTCGTCTGATCCTGGACTGCCATATAGACTCTGCGCAGCTCCCTCACCGTTCCGGACTGTTCTTCCTCAATATCTATAGTCTTAGTTGGCGCAATGGCGGGTGTCTGAGTAGAGACGGCTGCCTGAACGGGAACGGTGCGGACAACTGAAGGAATGAGACAGTGAACATTCTTCAACTTGAGCATGGGATGGGTGTCGGGGTGAACCGGGAAGGGATGAGCCTCGCAGTTCTGGCACAAATCATAGTCCGGGCAGGATGGGTGCATACACTGGGAAACACGTCAGTCAGTCAGAGCTTGCGACCCGCCGTATCTGGACTAAAGGCTTACCTTGTAACGAGTACCTCGAATGTGAGAGTTGCAGTTGTCGCAAGTTGCTGGATGGGAGACATCATGACGAAGAGAGTCACGCAACTATAAGATGTGAGCCAAATCGTCATAGCAATGTCGAAGAAAAAAACGCACCATAAGAACCTCAGGAGTCTCGACCTTCATGAAGCCATGTCCGGGATGATGATCAGTGGTGATCCTGTAATTCGATAAATGAGCAATAGGGAGCATAACAAATACGAAGATGAACGTACTCAAAGCAGGCAGCGCATGTGTCAAAGTCGGGGCAGTTGATGCACTTATATCTGACACCGCGAATCCTTGAGTCACAGAGATTGCAGGTAGCATTATGGGCAGTGCGCTCCGTGTTCGACTCGTTGACGGCAGTAACTTCGACAGTGGGAGCACGAGCCTCCGAACGACCCACCGATGGCACCCTTTCCCCATTGCCACTGAAGACGGTGTGAACGATGGTATCCGGCTTGTTGATCTCAAAGAAGGTATGGAAGGGGCTATGAACCGTCCTACCACCGATGCTGACACAATCCTGACAGAGATCGAAATCGGGACAGTCGAGGCACTTGTATCGCGTACCGATGACACTACCGTCGCAGGCATCGCAGATGATGCTCTCGTGGAGGTAAGGGAAATCGCCAGAGTTATTGTTCTCGGCGGGAGGGTCGGGACGGATGGAGGGGAGCGTGACACGCTCAGCGACAGCACGATTGTATGCGCTCTTATCGCCTGGGACGTCAATAGGGAAGAAAGCGTGAGTGAGGGAGTGCTGTTGGCGGTGATCTGGGCTTGAGATGCACTCAGTGCAAAGATCATAGTCTACAAAACGATGGGATGAGCGAGTGTAGGAAGATGGAATCATTCCGAGCTTACTGGGGCAGTCAAGGCACTTGTGTCTCACACCAACAATTGTGCGATTACACGCGTCACAGCGAACAAAGTCATGGACGTTGGTCTCCAACTTCGCCTGAGCTTGACGGTACAATGTGAGATCGCCTGGGTTGTCAATAGGCCAAAAGTGATGTTGAGGCTGATGAAGCTTCAGAATAGAGGGGTTCGACAGGCATGAGCGACACAGGTCAAAGTCTTTTGAAACAGGAGACATAATTTAGAGAGCGCGAACGATGAGGGCTTTAAATAAGAACATACCATCACATTCTAAACATTTGGCGCGCACACCAACGATGGGTTTCTGCGAACAGGAGTCACAGGTGATACCCGTATGGACCTTAGCAGACTCATTCTTCATTGTAGGTGGCCAAGCGTAACGCCCTGCCTTAGCACGCCCATACTCGGCGAAGTTCTCCGGCTTCAAGATAGGGAAGAATGCGTGAGGAGGATGCTGAGACATGGCAGCAGGCGTTGTCCTGCACTTTTCGCAGACGTCATAGTCTGAAAAGTGAACAGTGAGAATACCATCGACTTGCTGCAGGACAGAAGACGTACCATCGCATTCAAGGCACTTGTAACGGATCCCAGTCATATGGTGTGACTTGCAGATATCGCAGGTGATATGAGGGTGCGTGGGGGCAGGTGCCCGACTAGCCAACAGTGCAGTACGTGCAGTCTCATAAGCGGACTTGTTTCCAGGTAGATCGATGGGCCAGAAGTTATGGGTTGCGTCGTGCTTCTCCCTTATTGTGGGTGAGGCGATACATGAAGTACAGAGGTCATAGTCTGGGGAGCATGCGTGAGACGCGAGCTAAAGAGTGCAATCTTGAAAGACACGTACCTTCGCACTCCAAACATTTGAATCTAACTCCTGTGATGTTTCTGACGTTGCAACCGTCACAGGTGATCCCCAGGTGCTTCTTGGTAGTCTGCGCCAGCCTGTCAAATGATTCCTGCAAACCATTGCTAATAGCAGGCAGAGGCGGCACTGGCGCAGTATACAACGGCTGGTAGATCGGTACCGATGACGATGCTGGCACAGGGCAGGGGACAGCAGGAGGAGGCGCGGGGGGGAGGTGCATGATTGGTGGTGGAGGCGGCACGAAGGAGAAGTTTGAGGGACCAGTTGCCACTGTGCTCGGTGAGGCCGATGAGACGGAAGAAAGTCTCTTGATATCGTCGCGGACGTCGGTGAGCATCTCCTTGATGTCCTTTAGCTGTTCTCCGAGCTGCGCGTCCTTTGACTGCGGCTCTTGCGCAGCATGTGTTGACGACGTCCTTGCGCAGCCAGTTGTCGGGAACGCCATGTTGACGTTGCTCGGCGGTGTGGCTGTTGGAACAGAAGAGAATATGATGGGAGGGGGTGGCACGACGAGTGGTCTAGAGGACATTGTCGGGGTTTGACCACTCTGTGAAGAAGAGTTGGAAACAATGGAACGCGGGCGTGACTCTAGGAAAGCAGGGAGACGTGACCTTGAAGAGTGACCGCCAAGTGATTGAGGTCCTTTCACAAGCTGCGCAGGGTGATCCTTAGCGCCTGCCTCATCACAGTCTTCGGGAACATTGGGAAGAGGTCTGTTGGATTTGGCGCTAATGTCCTTGTCTTCTCGATGCAGGCTGCTGGTTGGAGATCGGCTTGTCGAACGAAGGGAGACACTTGTGGTGAAAGGGGTACGAGAAGCCTCAGAAGCCATGAAGTCAAAGAGATCAGGCCGAGGACGGTTCGCCATCTTCTCCCTCAACCTCTCTACCACAAGCTTCCGCTCAGCGAACCTGTCGAACCTGTCCTTGTCACCTCCCGGAACGATAGTGGCTGAAGATGCTTCGGAGATGATGCTAGCGCCCTCATTGACAGAAGCTGTGGTGTTGGTGGTGCTATCAGCGGTGGAGGTCGCCGTGTCGATAGACAGGGTGGAACTTGGAGCCTTGTGTGGGGTCTCGTCGTGAACGGAGAACTTGAGGATCGCGTTCGGCCACGAACGCCCCTGATAGGGTAGGATATGTTTGTCGTACTCCTCGGAAGAATGGGCCTCCTTGCCGATGAGGATGCGAGCGGGGGCCACGATGGTGTTCGCGGTGAACGTCAGCTTGTATAAATAGTAAGAATTGTGAATTGGGAAGACCCTGTAGAGCTATAGGGGGGAAGTCGCGATAAGCGGTGTGAGAGAACAGTGGCGACCGGGGGTACATACCTGAGTGTACAGCTGCTGGAACGAGGGAAATGTGGAGGACTCGAACGAGAACTTTCGAGTCTCTCCACGATACGTAGCTTTGACGGTGAACATCCTCGACGACGACGACGGTGGTGGAGGAGGTTCAAGAGAGGGAGGGCGACCTCTATTAGGTTACGCCTCGCTTATATTCCCATCCCTCATTAGGGACCACAGCGCTCTAGAGCAGGCCACGTGGCCCCTGACTCCTCTCCTCCTCATCGTCGCCCACGATGAGCTCGCCCTCCTTCCGCCTCCTCACCTCCATCAGATACGACCCCCGCCTCCTCGACGCCGACTGGAACACTCGCGTCAACGATGGCGTCCCGACACCGGTCATGCTGCTGCCCTATCACCGCGATCGTCTCGTGCACGCTGCCCAGCAACACGGCTGGTCTCTAGGCACTTTATCAGCGCAGTCGCTGTCCGCAGCGTGCGAGCAGGCCGTGAAGGACTCCGGCGCCGACCTGACGCGTAATCCCGCTTTCAAGGTACAGTAGTGATACACGTCCAAGTGTAGGTCTCGACACGACCACTTTCAAAGATTCGTGCTCTCCTCGCGCAAGACGGTACGCTGACCGTGACCGCCGACGTGCTACCGACATCCAGTCCGCGAGATCTTCTCGTCCCAAGCGGGGATCCATCCGACATCCGGACACTCCACATCGACCCCGAACCGACCCCTTCGTCTCTCTTCACAGCGACAAAGACGACCCATCGGCCTCACTACAACGCATCTCGCGCTCGCATCGGCCTCTCTCCCATTCCTTCGCCACGCGACTCTCACATAGATGTTCTCCTGCACACCCCGGACGGTCGAATCACCGAAACATCCATCCGCAATGTCGCGTTCCAACGTGGCGGACAATGGATCACACCACATACCTCCTCTGGTTGTCTTCCTGGTGTAATGAGGCGGTATTTGATCGAGCAGGGCACTTGGGTTGAAGCTGGAGATGGCGAGCTTTTAGTGGACGGAATCGGGGATGGGGAATTGGTCATGACTGCGAACGGTGTCGAGGGATGTTGTACAAGTCGTGTAGTCAGCCCGACAGTATAACGGTGTGTAACATCCCTCCCTCTTGAAATTGAAGTTGGTTATCCATCTTTTAGTCCACCGACTCTACGTTTGACATGTGCGGATTCTGAATACCGGCTTGGATTTGGCCTGTCACCATTATTTATGACGAGATGTGGGCGCGGGTGTACATTCCGGGCTCGGACAATATAAGTATCCGCAGAGGTCTCCTACGACGAACTTGAACCAACAGCATTTCCTCTTGTCAGCCACCACTACATCGGCATTCAATGCATACCTAGGAGGCTCAACTGGCCTCCTAGGTATGCATTGAATACAAGTCTCTCATCTCAGCAGTTTGCAATACTTATCAATATGCCACGCATTCCATGAAGTTTCATAATCGAATGCTGACTGCCTTGTGAAAGGTATGATGTACTTTGCATCCTAAGGTCCCCAGTCAGGTCATCAACAAAACTTAAAAGCTTTCCCAGACTCGGATTGAACTCATTCATTATGTCGTCGCGAATGCCACGCCGACCGGCAGTCTGAAGCTGATACAGTACATGTCCTTCTTCGGGGCCACACGACGCACAGCATGCAATGAGACTTCACCTTCCAACGGCGCGCCCATCGCCTTCTCCACTCTCTGCGACCATAGCCTTCAGTGAGTACTCCTCATCAAAACATTTGCGGAGATTGCCTACCTGTCGAATGTCTTCTTCCGCTTTGTCAAACTCCAACTCGCGAGTGAAGCAATAACAGTGCACCATCGGCATTGACGAGGGCTCCTTTCTGTACACACCCGTCGGGTCCCTTCCACCGATACGTTCGGAGCTGAGTATCCCTCTGAAGGCGTCCAAGAATTCTATGGCCGTATCCGGCAGGTTCATCACAAAATGGTCTATTTTATTTCGTGGCGGGAGTGAAGGGACTTGTGGGTTGAGCTGAGATGGTTGTTGATTCCGTGAGCGTCGCTCAGCTTTGAGCTCGCGGATGGATTTGTGTGGCTTGTATGGAGGGAGAGGTTCGTCAAGGAGTCGGCGTGCAGCGACACGGATGAACTCCCTGCCGTCTTCATTGTAAGCTCGCACCAGCTCGGTGACCTTGCCCGTAATTAGCCGATACAGGTCAGCACCAGTTCAAGAACGCAGCATACCTTATTGTGCTTGATGTTTCCAACCATGTACTCGTAGCTTTTAGGGTTCAGGTCGTTTGCGAGCACGGCAACCCCTCGCTTTCCTGCTGGAACGGCAAAAGGACCGACACCAGCAAAAACATCTGCGACGACATCTTCGGGCTTGAACGTATCGACGAGCCGGGCATGTTCGGTATGCAGGCGAGAGTTCCAATACACTTGGCTGAAGTCGAAGCGGAAAGTACAGCTCGACTCGCTCTGGTTACAAGGTCAATGACTGTGATGAGCGTTTCTTGGGGGAAAAATGCACCTGCTCTACCACGAAGTTGTTCTCGCCAGCAAGTACTTCCATCTCAAAAACCCGGAATTTGTTGTCGATGTTGTCAAGTTTGTTCACCACAGTTCTGATTGTGGGTAGTTTCTGGACATTCATGAGTAACAACACAGATACAATAGCTGCACGCTTACATCCAAGATTACTTGACCTATTATATATTTGTAGGGTAGATATTCGTCGTTTAAATTGAGATGGGAGATGTGGCCAACGGTTGCGAACCCGGCGGGTGCCCCTTCTAGTAAATCTTCGGGTAGGACTGCTTGAAAGATGTCCTCTTCCAAGATAATGTCAGAGTCGCCTCGACGTACATTAACGTCCCGACATACCGACAGTCCAGAAGTTGTAATCCAAATCCAGAGTGTGCTCGGATAACTCGATGTTTTCCTGCTCAAAAAGAGTTACTGCCTCAGGGAGTAACGCAGCTAGCTTACAAAAATTTCAACATCAGTACCTCAACGAAATTGCATAGCTTGTGTGAGCGGCGCACCTTTCTCCGTTACTCGCAATAGTACCAATCTGCTACCATCCTCGCAGGGTATGACACGTTTGATTTGAGGCAGATCTAGCAGAGTTCTATCGTCCTAATTAGAATGGGGTTGTATGTGACTTTGGTAATTTGACTTACTTGCGCAGTGCAGGTGCTTGCATCAGGAGCCCTGCCTTGTGCGCTGGGACTTTAGCAGCCAGAACGGTCACTTGTGTTCGAAACCATTCCTTGTCAAAAGTCCCAACGGTTTCTGCAGTAAGACGATGTATCGGACACTTGACTTGCAAAGTTCCGGAAGACGACATGGCGTAAAGAGTGCTGTCGGGACGTTTTGGTGACGCGGATAAGTGCCTCGGTTTTATGGCAAATTCGACGCGGGTGTTGTAGTGACGTTGTCGGGATGTCCTTGTAGTGAGTTTCGAGGTGAAGGCCAGACGAGCTCGTACGGAAAATAGTGATACAGAAGTAAAAATATGTTTGGACGGAAGTGAACGAGGATAAGTTATCGTGGCCAATCTCATCGGATTTTTGCAGAGTCAGGAAAAAGAGGGTGGCGCCTATTGGAGAACGCACCAACAGTCACTGACTCCACCAAACTTGCTCGCTAACCACCACCATTCTCGACTGAAACCAGTTCACATTTGGCCGCATATTCAACACACGGTGGGCTTCAATATTACTTACTGCTTCATCTTTTACCTGACACCGAGTTCTACGAAGTAATTTGGATCGATACCATATACCATGGTGGCGGAAACTCACCTTCCTAGCGTTATGGTTCTCTCGCATGTTGTCGACGTGCATTGTCACCCAACAGATTCTCCGATATCCTCTAAAATGATGGAAGACGTGCATATTCGAGTCTGCGCGATGTCAACCCGTGCATCTGACCAACCACTTGTGCGCGAGCTCACGCAGAGCTACCCGGACAAGGTTATACCATGTTTCGGTCGGTGAGCTATCTCTGCGGGTAGCGAGAATCCTTGCACTACAGCTGGCTCGTAACTAGGCTATCATCCTTGGCTCTCTCACTGGATAGCGACGAAAGCAATCACGAGTAAAGAGGATCACTACCGCTCTCTTCTCGTGGATCAATCTAAACCGGACCATATTGCTGCGTTCGAGAAGCTACTACCCTATCTTCCTGATCCCAGCCCATTGTCCGAGGTTATAGCTTCCCTTCGTGAGGATCTTACTGGATTCCCCCACGCGATGCTCGGGGAAGTGGGTCTTGACCGCTCAGCGAGGATTCCATATTCCCCGCCGTCACCGCCTCCCTATGTCCTGCACGACCCGGAGAAGAAGGACTTGTCACCATTCACAATACCCCTAGAACACCAGGTCGCAGTCCTAGAAGCGCAGTTGGAGCTCGCCGTAGAGCTCTGCCGTAACGCAAGCATCCACAGCGTCAAGGCACAGCAGGCGACAGTTGGATTATTGGATAGAATGCTGAAGAAACACGGTGAAGCATGGACTCGCATAAGTGTCGACATGCACAGTTGTGGGTTGAGTGCTGAAACTTGGAAGGACATCGAGGTATGTCATGTTTGTTACCGAAGCGACGCAAGATTAATCATTGTGCAGCGAAAACATGTCAATGCATTCCTCTCCCTGTCAACCGTGATTAATTCTCGCTCTCCGGCGCATAAATCCCTTATAGCCGCATGCTCTCCTTCGCGAATCCTAGCTGAATCCGACTACAACGATATCCGTCGGTGCACATCTCAAACCTGGGACATGGTCAAAGCTATCGCAGACATCAAGAGATGGACTGTTGAGGAGACATGGGAGGATACACCACCCGAAAACAAAGACGAGTGGGGTGTAGTTCGCAGGCTGGAGGAAAACTGGAATGTCTTTCAGAAGGGTGGGCACACTATGGCGCGGAAACTACCAAAGCAACAGTGATAAGAGAAGGGAGAACCATGCCTCAGTATGGATACGTACTACTGATATTCACCTCTCTTTCTCGGGTACACCATTTACTCGGCCAACTCTATATCGTTTCGACGCCGGAACAGGATTCGCTCCAATCACATTTGCATCATCCGTATGATATACATCGCAAACATTTTCCGACAAACTCAATATGTGAGGTGCGAGTCTAGTTTTGCCCCACACAGACGTTGGAATGCTTGCTGACAAGACGTTCGAACAGGGGTGAATGCAGGATTGTGCAAGTACCGGAATGCTGTGGCTATGCCGCCCTTGTGCCGAACTATGAATGTAGTCACGTTCATCCACTCAATTGGATGCGAGGCGTTTACTCTCTTCATAATGGATGGGAGTTTGTACGCGCACAAAGGAGCTCTCGCCTCGGACACAATAACTCACCATCATCGAAATCAGCCCCAACTTGAACGATTGTAGGCACCATTATTGGCAGACGTGTGAGTCTTTCTTGCCATCCGGGAGTCTTCTCAACACTGATCCCATAAATCATGTTTATTAATCAAGCTATAATCGGTTTGTATCTCCACCTTCTCGTGGACGTTCTTATTCACTACGTGACCACCCTGGTCTACACCCAACCACCAAAACTTACCTTACGCCCATACAATGACTGGCGGCCTTCAAGATATGCAGTTGAGAACTCAACCCGACAAAGTCATCGCTCTGCGTAGTGTGTGTTGCTGGCATGTGCTAACGTCACAGCTGCACCGGATGCATTCGCAAGGTACTGACACTCCATGCTTTCACAGCATACGCACTGACTGACACAATTCCATTCAAGAATTTCTTGTTACATCTGAGGAATGGAAAACCAACACCGTGATCCCGAGTTGATTGAAACCATTGAGCTAAATACCGTGGTGCCAAAGGCGCATCTTTCATTCGTCCACCAACCTCCCGTCTCAACGTTCTCGCACTCATCACTTCATTATGTCTGGCGTTGTTACCGATGACGACTACAAAGCCGTAGGAGCTTGGTTCCTAGGCCCCAAGGGAGAGAACGCAGAGAATCTCGCCGACTTGCTACTCCATGCTCTCATTCACACTATCAATGGACGAATCGACTACTTCCCCGAAGATCCTCCAGTTATCACAGCCGATATGATGGCTAGCGAATCCTACCAGCGTACGTCACTGTAGTATGCTTTGTCTGACCTGGCTTGTGACTGTTCTTTACCCAGACAATATCGAAAAACTGAACATACTTGTCGATACACTTGGTCCGGAGCTGGCAAAGAACTCTGTCCCCTTTTGGAACCCTCGCTACAATGGCCATATGCTAATGGATACTTCTTTGCCTGGTATGGTGGGGTATTTTACTGCAATGCTTTGTGCGTGTTCTTTTCATCTCCGTCGATGCTCCCGACAAACCGCTCTTTACTTGTGACAGCCAATCAGAACAACGTCGCAATTGAGGCATCCCCATTGACTACAATCATTGAGATCCGGGTTGGAAAGCAACTGGCCGAGCTTGCCGGCTATAACATCAACATTAGCTCCAACGAACCCGTGGGATGGGGGCATATCACTTGCGACGGCTCTGTGGCGAATTTAGAGTCCATGTGGGCAGGTGAGTAATGATTCTACACACCCTAGGCTTTTCTCAACGTGCGTGTAGCGCGCAACCTCAAATTCTACCCATTATCTCTGAGGCTGGCTATGCAAAAAGAGTTGAGCTTCATCGCCGATACATTTGTTGTTCCTACCTGCAAACAATCTGCCGGAGACGGCTCTTCCCCTAAACTTCTCAAGGATTTCACCGAATGGGAGCTACTCAACATCATGCCATCTGACGTTCTCAACATCCCAACCCGTCTCACGGACGAATACGGTATCAGCTCGGATTTCCTGCAGAGTGCCTTGAGCCCTTATCTGGCTCAGACGTTGGGAAAGGAAGAGCTCGAGAAGGAATTCCACGTGAAACCCATGGCTTACTTCGCCAGTGCGACCATGCATTATTCTTGGCCCAAAGGCGCAGGTAAGTCAGAGTCATTTCTGTCAGTCCGTTTTGACTGCGATTGAATCTCTGCGGTCACCCAGCTATCACCGGCATTGGAAGCAAGAATGTGATCCCCGTTGCAGTTGATAACTCCGCTCGAATGGACCCACAAGACCTTCGGAGCAAGCTGCGTGCGTGTTTGGATGCAAAAGACGCACAAGGGAATGCGGCGCCGAGAGCCGTATATGCTGTTGTCGCCATCATCGGGTCAACCGAGCATGGTGCATGTGATCCACTGAAAGACATTGTTGATATTAGAGAGGAGGTGCGCTCTTCAATACACCCACATTTTTGCGTGCTAATGGTTGCCATCAGTTCCGCAAGGAAGGGTTGAGTTTCGTCATCCACGCCGACGGTGCATGGGGAACTTACTTCACTTCCACCATCCCCGATACAGAGATGTACATTGATCACTCTGCGACCTCACTCGAAGAAGCGAGCAATAAGTCGGATGAGAGTGATTTCGTCCCAACTGTGACTCTCAAGCCCAAAACGAAGGAAAGTCTTCTTCACCTCCGTCATTGCGATTCGGTCACGGTGGATCCACACAAGAGCGGGTTCATCCAGTACCCTGCTGGCGGACTCCTCTACCGCGATCAACGCATGCGCTACTTAGTTACGTGGACAAGTCCAATTGTTTATCGCAACGATCCGGAGAGCATTGGTGTGTATGGTGTAGAAGGAAGGTGAGTGGTCAATGATAATCAATTCAGCACCAGTTCAAGTCACCTGACGATGACCTCTTGCGCTCAGCAAACCTGGTGCTGCTCCTGTAGCAACTTGGTTCTCGCATACGATCATACGGCGGAGTGGGTATGGCCAGATCCTCGGAGAGGCATTATTCTCTTGCGTCAGGGTATGGTTTCTGCTTATTTACCTTCACCACGACTAACCATTCCGACAGATGTACGCGCACCTCGCAACCATGTCGGACACAACTACACCATTCATTGTTCGACCCCTCAATCTTCTGCCTGCTGAAGAGTCAGGTGGAGACGTAGAAGCACAGAAGACCTTCATCCGGAGGAATATCCTGAACGTTCCCAACATGACACTCAGACACGACTCACAGGCGTGGGGACTTTTGGTTGAAATGGGGTCTGATTTGTCTATCAATGCCTTCGCGGTCAACTTCAAGATAGGAGATCACGTCAACCAGGATGTAGTAGAGGCCAACTACCTCAACAAACGGATATTCGAGGCCCTCTCGATCACCCACGTCGACGACGACAAGCCAAAGCCGAAGCTCTTCCTCACCTCCACGACGCTATCTCAGGAGAACTACGGCAAATGTCTCACCACTTTCAAAGAGCGCCTGGGGCTGGTTGGCGACCAGGATCTCTACACGCTCGTGAACGTTATCATGTCCCCTTGGCCGACAGCTCACGGTATGACGACAACGGTTGCGCAGGCATTACAGGAGACGATAGAGCGGGAGACCGAGATTTCTCTATACCGGAATACAGTCACTCCAGATTTCCACGCTTTCGTCATGCAGGGCATCGGCAAGGTCTTCCTTGTGCATCTTGCGATGTTTAACATGGAGAATCATCGCTCTCAACTCATCATGACGGGCTCGTTGGACCCATTGTTGCTGCGGGCCTACATCCGCGCCAAAAGCAGCAATCCGAATGCAACATTCTTGCTAGTGAATCGAGAGCGTGCTACACTCGACGAGCTCACGAATGCCCCGTTCTTCAACGTTCAGGTGGAGCAGTTCAATCCGAATGGACGCGGGCCGTGAGTGATTTACTCTGCTCTTACTATCACACAGGCAACTTAGTGACCCTTTATGCAGTGTTGTGGCAAAGGGCAGGCTAGGTCGCATTACGGTATTGGCTCAGAGCCCACTGAACAGCGCCAACCTCACGCCGTACCCCAAGCTTACGATGCCTTTCCGTCTTTACGGAGCTGTCGATCAATATCATATTGATCACGTCTACACCGCGTCGCCCAATATCCAGCTTTCTGCCGACCAAGTCAACATCCAGGTTGAAAGCACCGCTCCTGCCGCAGCTAATGCCAAGCCAGTAGACCTGTTTTCTACTTCCTCAACAATATTCATTCAGCTCCAACTCGCAGAGGCATCCATGCACCCGTTCCCACGTAATGCGGACCTTCCCAGTCCATTCTTCTTCCGCCCAGGCGCTGTCTTCAGAAATGTCAGCATCACGGCGGACGTTGAGGGGAAGAATGTCATCACCGCTGCCACCGTCACGTTGGGCAAGTCTGTATTTGTCGATTCGGACATGCTCAACGAAGACCCGATGCCTCCTGTCGTGAAGAGCACGGCGAGCGTCATTCGTAATCTCAAGATGAAGACGAGGACAGGCGCTCTACCGGAAGTTCAGGAAGTCGAAACACAGAAAGGACGGCCTTTCCAGAAGTACAACCAGATTCTCGTGAGTCTTACTGCGCTTCTTCCACTTGAGAAGTGCCTCATGCTCCATATAGGACAAAATTGAGTCGAAGGTGGAGTCGAATGGTCTGCTGTAGTTCTACCTTGATTACTTTGTCAATGGTGCAAGGAGGTTCCTCTCAGGGCTCAGGTGGAATGAATGTTTCATTGGCGATGCCGTCGTCTCGCTGTATGTTGTGTTATTGTTTGAAAACCTCAGCTTGCTTTGGGTTGGTCTACTCACGCTTGTGTAACTTCCAGTAATGCCAATCCAATGGTGGTGGTCATGACACTGATGAGTCGATGGATTGGACAAAAAATACAATGCCGGCAATCAACAGCACACACGACTGCAACACTTGGGCTTCCGGCGTACAGGCGGCTTACAGGCGGCGTTGTGCAGGCCTTCCAAGGTTCTCCTCATCTATTCGTCTTCGCTTTAGATATATCCCCTGTGGCTCACAGGAGATGCTGAAATGAATATCGCCCAGCTTGATCCGTTCTTCGAGGGCGGTGAAGCAGAACCTAGCAGTGAGTCAGTTTTCTCTCATGTATCCCATCCAAGTCCCACCAAATATCGCCTTAGATGTTTCAAGTCACTTCCTATGCCGACATTTCTACTTGGCTTCAGCATGGGAGAGAGAAAGAAACACTCATGTGTCCCAACATAGCCTCCGATAACCTTGTCGATGGTATCAAGCAACCATGGCTGCCACAGCGCTGCCATTGCATATGATGCTGCAATGGATCTCGCTCTATGGAGATCACGGAGTGCACAGTCACTCTTGGCGACGGCCGCCGCACTAGAGTATGGTGAATACAGATAAGACCTGAACTGAGGACTAACAAACCTCCAGGTCTCCTTTCGAATACTCCCCCAACTCACAGAATCATGTCTCGTGCTCGCAAAAGGCTCATGAAACTCTTTTCCGGTAAGGAGAAGAAGGTCAACAAGTTCCCCCAGACCGGGCCAGGTCTTCTGGTCACTGCAGAGCTCGACGACGCCATTGCCAGATGCAAGGCCGAAGTCGAGAGGATCGCACGCGATTGCAGGGCGAAAAACCGCAAGTTCAGGTGGGTATCGCATTTTCTCGCATTTTCTCGTCAGCATTTAATCAGTATGCCTGCTTTAGAGATCTCGAGTTCGACCTCGAAAACGACAAGACGCGGACGCTCAGTGCCATCTCGCCCGACGACGATGAGATCTTCTTCCCCGCCGATGTTCATCGCGTCACTCAGATTTTCAGCAAGCCACAGTTCTTCAGCCATAGCGCCGCCAATGCGAGTGATATCAAGCAGGGCATGTTGGGCGACTGCTGGTTCTTGTCTGCGCTCTCCACTGTCTCTACTGCTCCGGGATTGATTGAGAAGATCTGTGTGGCGGTACGCATTTTTCATTCCATCGTGGCGATTCTGGCTGTATCTGAGTGAATCCTGTTTGCAGAGAGACGAAAAGGTTGGAGTCTACGGGTTCATCTTCTTCAGGGACAATTTCTGGGTCACTGTGATCATTGATGAGTGGGTCCTTACTATTTACCCCCTCCTTATACATATTCACCAATGTCGGTTTCGCGATTCTAGTCTGCTCTTCACTAGTGTTCCCAAGTGGGAAGAGCTCAGATCCGAGGAACAAGAGCTTTACCACAACAGCAAAGACTCTTACAACGCAACGGCAAGAAAGGGCGGTGCCTCCCTCTTTTTCGCAAAGTCCGGTACTGCGGGAGAGACCTGGGTCCCCTTGATTGAGAAGGCGTACGCTAAGCTTCACGGGAATTTTGCGTACTTGTCGGGAGGGCGGACATGTGAAGGCATTGAAGATCTCACTGGGTGAGTTGATATTAAAATCCTATCGCATTCAATCACATATGCTGATACTATATTGCAGGGGTGTCTCAACTATCATTCTCTCCAACGATATCCTCGACGTCGATCGTTTCTGGGAGGAGGAATTGACTCGCGCCAACAAGGATCGTCTCTTCGGATGCTGCTTCATGGGTCTCAGCAGCGTGCGTAGCGGTGTAGAAGGTGCTACAGTCCAGGGTCTCATTGGTAGCCACGCATACTCGGTCTTGCGCGCCGTGGAAGTCAACGGAAAACGCTTCGTCGTGGTCAGAAATCCCTGGGGTCAGTCTGAGTGGACGGGAAGGTGGAGTGATGGATCCAAGGAGTGGACTTCGGAATGGCTGCAGTACCTCGAGGTTCTCGGACATCAATTTGGCGATGATGGCCAGTTTGTGATGGAATGTGAGTCTGTGGTTGGGCTCAATATCTCCATATAACCTCAGCTGACGCGCTGTCCGCAGATTCCGACTGGCTCGAATGCTTCTCCCAAATTGATCGTACCAGACTGTTTGACGATGAATGGGTGATGTCGTCTCAATACCTCGCAGTCAAGTGCCCACCGCTCCCGGCTGCCTGGTCCTTCGGCGACGTTTGCTGTACGTCCCTTCTTACATCTTGGCTTCACCGGTTTCTCAACGTTCATTTCAGTCAAATTATCGATCTCCGACCCAACCACCGCCGTCATTGTCCTCTCCCAACTTGACGAACGCTACTTCCGTGACCTCGCAGGGGCAGTATCGTGGAACATTGACTTCTGCATCGTCAAAGATGGTGAAAATGAACACATCGCCGACTCTGCCCGGTCGGTCTTTTACCAGAGGAGTGTGCACCTCGAGGTAGAGTTGGAAGCTGGGGACTATACGGTATACGTCAGACTCGACCGCAGTCTCGGTGAAAGCGACGTGAGTTTCATGTCCACTTGCTTTCATCCCTGAGAACTAATCACCACTCTGTCACTGACAGGGCGACGACACTGTCTCTCCATCGCAGATGAGGATGCTCTCAAGAATCTTGACGGAACGCGCCAAGAGTCGTTTGATCGCTGAGAGTAAGTTCCCTAGCCCTCCCCCGTAAATGATATGCAACGCTCATGCAAACTTCGTTCATAGACGTCACGTACGAGTAAGTCACGCTAGGACATACCTACAAAAGTTTATTCTGATCCACATCCCTCAGGTCCGAGAAGGCCAACATGCCTTACACCGTGTCAAGACTCATTGAACTCGAGAACGCCGTCTCCGAATGGGCAGACAATGAGGAAGAAGAAGAAGAAGAAGAAAAATCCACAAAGAAGAAGGCCGCCACGGCATCAAAGGATACTGGCAAGAAGGGTAAGGGAGGCAAGTCTAACACAAAGTCATCCAACAGCTCCTCTGCTGCTGTTCTCCGGGATTCTGGCGCAAACAATGGCGCCGACGACGACGACGACGACGATGGCGATGGCGACTATGTGCCGCCTTGGTTGCAGGCTGCCATGGCCAATCCCTCGGGAGGAGACGATGATTCTGGTGAATCCGGGGAACTCAAGATCCCATATGACAGCCCGAACGAGATCGTCATTGGATTGAAGGTGTACACCTCGAAGGAGGTGAGCTGCTCCATCGCGGGGTTGCTCAGCCAGGTCCAGAGCGTCGGCGAGGATGGAGAGGATGACGAGAACGAGGATGACGGTGACGAGGATGAGAATGATGAGGATGAATGAGTGAAGTTGGCAAGGAAGCGCGTGAAAGTTAAACAATGAAATGCGGCACATGTATGAACGATTTTGGGTCTCATAGTGTATGACCGAATGCCAGTAGGGTTTGATGTTGGTCTCAGGACGCACGTCCTCTGAGAGTCAGTTCCTCATCCATCAAAACCCTCCCACTACCGGAAAAGAAAATCACGGCGTCTGGATGGTCTGAACGAGGTACACTTATACTGTCAGATGAGAACAAGGAATAATCAACTTGCAAATTTTCCAAAAAGATCCCTATTCCCCGAACTGTGGCGTCGTGGACTGAATATCCCACACATCATGAACCCCAAGCAACTAGAGGCACGTCGGTCCGCCGCGCATGACAATTCTCGCGACCCAAAAAAGAGGATAGTCGGGGTTATGGTGAGTGAGTGATGACAGGAAGAAAGAGAAACACAGTCGTCAAGGCGCTTCCGAAATCCCAAATTGTGGCGTACCGAAAAACAAGCACCCCTCACGTAAATCTGTCCCTCGCCAACAACACGCGCCGCCTACCATGATTCCCTTGTCCAGGGATCAAGAAGGGGATGTGGTATTTGTTGACGCAATGGACAGGAAGTTGTTTATGCGTGTTGCGCTGAAGCATGTTCCAGGCTGCCAATTGTGGCGAAGAGGACACAGCTGCCAAACCTTGGGATGGTTTGGGGCGGTGCGTACTCGGGAGCGGGTTGTGCATGGGTGTCACGACAACTGCCAGGTGATAGCAGCCTGATGGGTGTACGAATCGGTGAGCGAGTCTTGCAGAGTCTCTGAAGCTATAACTGAGAACATACTAGATATGTCTATCGTCCAAGATAATACAATCGCGACGAGTAATCACCAGGCATCGACTGAAAGAAGACGCCTATCCGAATTCCATCAAGAAGTGTGGTTCTTTCTTACTAGGGTTCTACTACATATTAACATAAAATAAAACTCGGCCTCTGTTGGTAGGCACATGTCCGGCATACCCAGGGCGGCGGTCTTGCATGGATAGAATATAGCGATAAAGGGGAGGAGGGCGACCTTATGTGCCCGTGTTCGCGGATGGGGAGGATGGAATAGTGGTGAGAGGTGGCAGCATGTAAAGAACAAGGTATGTGTGTTGTACTCGTACAAACTCCGGTCCGGACTGAAGGTCGTTTGTGCAGAGTTGGTGGTGGAAGGTTGCATGGGGAGGACGGTGTGTATAAAGACATGTGGCGCTGGGTGTAAGTTGATGACAAGAGGGAAGAGACTCGTTTGGGATTAGGGACTGGCGTTGAGATGAACGAGTGGCGTCGTGGAGTGGCGTGGGCATAACATGGTTGCGAGGTGATTGTCAGCGATATCCGGAAGCATGATGCTCGCTTCGTTTCATCTGACTACGATTTTTCAGACTGCGACCTCCAAAATGTGCTGGGCAGGCGTACCAGAGGACAAGGGTCGCCATTACTGGCGGAACCTGGTGGGTGCCCTCAACTGGGGGGCGGGGGTGGCAAGTGTGACCTTGACAATGGCCTTGGGAGAGGAGGGCCAGAAGAGTACGATCTTGGCTGGGATTGTGCCTGGGTCTGAGACTGGATTTGGATGGCACGCAGTTGATCCTCCATACTTCTCCTTATTCTCAACTCTTCGTCCGCCGCCTTCTCCGCCTCCACTCTCCTCCGCCTCTCATCTTCCAACCTGCTCTCTATCACCATCAATGTCCCCTTCGACCTCGACGCCTCCGCTTGTGCCTCTGCCAACTGATCCGACATCCTCATCGAGGCCTGCATCTGTTCTGTCGACTGACGCTTCAACGCATCGATCTCCCTCTGCATCTTCTCAAGCTTCGCGTCCATTCCTTCTGGAATACCCGTACTACCGGATGGGCCGCCATAGCTCGAACCTGAGAACGCTCCGTGGAGCGTAGGTCGAGGGTAGGGCTGGTAGCGAGATGGGTGGTAGGCTACCGGGTACGGCACTCGCGACGTTGACGATGCCGACGGGGGTTCTGAAGCTTCGGGGTGGGCAGCGTACGACGAATGTGATGAGTGGGCGGACAGTGACGAGTGGCTCCTATGCTCTGGGGGGTCCCGATACCCAGGGTATCGCGGTGGTGAAGGGGGTGGTTGAGGCTGATGGGAGTGCTCACGGTGGTAAGGCGCGTCATCCTCACTCTCAAACTCATCTTCCGTCCCAACCTGCCCATCATCCAACGTCAAGTCATCGTTATCGGTGTCGTACGTCCTGTTCCCCCGCATCGCCGAACTGGAGAAGGAGTGGGCGTCGACGGGTCTGAGCATTCCCGTCGAGGACGCGCCTGGTCCTGCTGTATGGTGTGGGGCCTCTACATCCGAGCGAGCGGATTGCTTAAGCTCTTTAAGTTTGTCTTTCAGTCGCTGTGGATGCTCGGGTTTCTTTGGCGGGGACGGGGCGACTGGTTCACCGTTCTCAGCCTTCTTGCGACCGCCCCGTTTTCTCGGCCGCTTCGTGCCCGGCGGGGCCAATAGGTTGACCGTCCAGTAGGACCCGAAGCCTGGTTCTGTCGCAGGCCGTGGCTGCCGCTCAAACAGCCTGTTCAAGGACAAATGATGTCGTACGGATTGCTACATGGTCAAGGGCATGGGCCGCGACGGGGAGAAATAAGGGGAGAGATATGTTAGGGACCCCACGTGCCTAGATGAATTGATCAAGAGACGCTGGAAACTCACCTTCCACGCAGGACCCGCCGTGGTGTAGTACGAGTACTTCTTCTCCATCGCGGCGTAAATCTCCCGGATCGTCAGTCGCTGCTTTGGACTGCCCAGGATCGCGCATCGCAGGATGACGGGGAGTGTGTGCTGGGGCCTGCCATCGGTGTCAGGCAGGCAGTCGAGCTTGTCGGGGCAATTCTCGTGCTTGGGATGACGACGGGCAAGGATCTCGCTCTGGTAGTACGTGGGCTCGTCCGACGTTGCGCGGTCAGTGGGGTCGTGCTCTGCGTCTGGAGATGGCGAGCCTCCGCTGTGGCTGTCGGATTGCATGGTAGATGGGGGTGGGTCCCTGTCTGGAGTGTCAAGTCTGTGGGTGCATGGGGGTGAGGGGGGACTGATGGGGGCTGTGGTGGCAATTTGGACATACTTATTTGCATTTTCCGGGTTGAGCAGGGTGTTTAGACTGGCCATTGGGACGCAGAGGGGTTGGGAAGTGAGGAGGGAAGGAGGAGAGGTTGATAAGGCAATCATTTGTCGGGGCCGTTGTCCTTGTGGGTCCAGCGAGGTTTTGCTGGCCCCCCTTCTCGCTCTTTGCCGAGCCAGATCTCTCTTACTCGATTCGGGCCTTGACCACCTGTTGATGGCGCGTGTTGTCCTCCCTGTTGTTTTTCCCTCACCTCCCTTTGTTCCACAAAAAATACTTTAGAGCCTTTTTGTTCTCACTTGGACACGCACTTCCACCGCAGCCCCCTTGCGCTCAATTCAACACCCGTCTCGGAGGCTGTACAACAATACCGAACATCCGCCGTCGTCTCCCAGGGAATAAAGTTCGTTCAAACTTCACGCAAATGTGGGTCCTTGTTTCCGCACACCCGCACTTCCAAGCGCCATTTGCGAGGCTCAACAGTCAGGTGCAAATAAATTCGACGACGGGCGCGCATTCCTTGATAAATAAATACATGGACAGTCCATTCGTTCCGAGAATCCGACGGTGAGAACCGTTGCGGTTACTTCAGGGGGCTGTAAGGCAAGGGCTGCAAGATAAGTGAATCCATGAATTTGGAATACTGCGACGTCTGCAGAACACGTTCAGCAATCTGGATTCCGGACGTGGTGAACGTTCCTACCTTCGTCACTGTATCTGACCACCCATCAAGCCGCCAAGCCTGATCGCGTAGCTCCTTCCGCGTCTTGAGATCCCTGCAGACGCCAGTCAGTGGGCGGGGACCAGCCACCACATGGACCGCTATGTACTTACGGGTACTGCCACAGGTGGTACACTTCGTGCAGACGACCGATCTGCGAGAACCAAGCACCAACGGGCTCAACGAACTTCCGCCTAGCCTCAATCCCTCGACGCCTGACAATGAACACGCACATCAGAAGGAACCCACAGAAACCATCGCAGGCGCTCGGACGAACCAGGTGTGCTCCCACTCCAACAGAGTCCCCGGCTTCAGCTGGTATCTCCGAAGCTCGAACACACCTCCCTCGGTGTGCGGAGGTGCGGTCGGGAAGAAGTTGAACTCTTGGCAGAGTGAAGAAGACCGTGAGTTCAGATAGGGTATCATCTTATTGTACGCCTTGATATACTGCAAACAATGTTTAAGCTTCAGAGTACAATTACGTTGTTGTCATGGCTCACCTCCGAGTTGCGAATCTTCGCGACGGTCTTATCGTAACCGTCATAGTTCTCGTATTCCAAGATGTGATCTGCGATCGCAAGGTGAGTTACAGTGGCGAATATGCGGCAACCAAGGCCATGACCGACCACAGTTGTGGTGGCGGTGGGCATATCGAGGATATAGCACTGTGTCCGCTCCTCGATGGGGCGCGCACAATGCATTCACTACGCGCGCGCAAGTGGGTTGTTCCCCCGGGGGATTTTCAAGGGAAAAGGTAAATTACCGAATGGGAAATGTGAAGCTTCTCTCTCCGCTCTCCCTTGGAGAAAAGCTTCACATTTCCCCTCACGGGGATTTCGAAGATTATCTCAGCAAAAAACTGTGGTTACCCCCGGGATCCTACCCTTCACCTAGTGGAGAATGTCACTTCCCCCCCTTAACGCCTTCCCCCCGTGGGGAAAGCATGTTTTCCTGGTGTCGAAAAGCATATTTTCCCCCAAGGTATATTTCGTCTTTTCAGACCCTCTGGGGGACCGACTTGCGCGTTGCGATCGAGGCGACCCACATGCTCGAAGCTAACAATAGACTCACAAAAGGTATCCTGCTCGCCGACGACAGTCTCCCAGCTACCGGTCAATTTCACGTGCAATTCGGGGTCGTCCTTAATGGTTGCGTAGTAACCCTCGCTGCAAACGAGAAGCTCAGCCACGCGACAATGTCCTCGTTCTGGAGCCACTTACGCAGCCTTCTTGTACTCCTCGACGGCCTCTGGCTTCACGCGGTGAACTGTGCAAGGGAACGGTCAGATACCAGAGATTCTGAGTAGGTAAGAGTAGTCGCGGCGCACCTTCGAACCCATGGACGTACTTCCCTCTCGCTACCAACTTCGAATGCTGCTGGATCTGTACGTCGCCTTCAGCCTTTGCCTCTGGGGAGCCATGGAGTATCGACTACAAGCCGTGGTAATCCGCACCGTACAGATTGAATGGACCAGCAGGTAGTGTGACATGACAAAAGGCATGCAGTCGGTCAGATTTCGGTTCGTTTGCGTGCGACGTTTCCGTCGGGAGGCTGATGATGCCACTGGGTGGGTGTCTCTCACTCACCTGCACAGAGATCGCCCGTCTTGCTGGAAGGACCGTGGATGTCGTGGACTGTCTGAGGCTGCGCGCTGCGATTCTAGCGAGCATTGTGGTGGATGTAAAGAAAGGAGGGTGGAGGTAGGGTGGATGTCTGTTGCTGTCGGCTACCCCGCTTTTCTTGGCGCCTCTCATAATCACGGTTATTATTGCTGGCGCTTGTAGGTTCTTCCGCTCACGGTCATGATCTCGAGAAAGTTGGCTTTCGTTCCGATAACCTTTGCTGTTATCTTCAGGGCATGGCTGGAATACTTCTCTACGGACAGGATGTACGCAGAGCTGCGTCGTCTTGACGCGTTTCCGTCCAAAGATGTTGCGTGGAACGATCCCTCGACTGCTGATACCACAGCAGTTGTCCTGAACTGGTCCCGCTTTCCGAATGTTCTGCTCATATCGACCTTGCTATGCGGACCGTGGCTTGACGGGGTTATAAAGGAAGTCATCATATGGAACAACAGCCCGGTCGAGATACATCACAGTGTGTGCATCTTCCCTTCAGCTTTAGTTCGGCTGTTGAGACATTCACTGTGTTTTAGGACTTCAGGAACACTGGTTGTTCACGGCGAAAGTTAAAGATACATAACTCTGCGGAGAACGTGTACTTTCAAGCGCGATTTCTGGCCTGTGCAAAGGCTGCAACTCCGTATTGCTTCATACAAGTGGGCTTAATTTTATACATGCCAAAGCCTTTCGCTGAATATGATGTCCACAATTACAGGACGATGACTATCTCGTCCGCTCAGAGATCATACATACGCTGCATGCAAATCTTTCCCAGAGTACCTGCCCAAATACCATTCACCTCCTTCCACCACATGAACACCTTTCCAGCACTCTCCGAGAGCTCCACATTCCGCCCACAGGCCTCAATGATTCCGGACCCATCCACACTTCCTTCGCATGGCTCGGCCACGGAACGATGCTACATCGCTCGGAAGCCGTCGACTTCCTTGCCTTGATGCACCAGCTAAACGCAACGGAGGATGAAATGAAGATGGCTGATAACTATTACACGATCTTGAGCAATCGCGTGCCCGAGGTGTGGTTTGACCAGGGGATCGAGTTAGGTGGAGGACAACCGTTCACCGTTGGCTTGGAGGGAGATACAAGGAATGCAATGCATATTGTAAGCATACGTTTTGGTACTATCCGGCTCATGAATATTTCTCGTCTGACGCTGCTCTTATTTTTCCAGTTGCGGGCTACGGAATTTTTGCAGTCTCTCCTTCGTAGGACAAATACTGGGAATTCGACAGCACCATATGTCTCGTTGAACACCTCCGAAGTATCAGCACTGCAAGCTGTGAGTCGAGCGCCGTGCAAAGGCGTCCCATGTTTATTGGAGACGAATATTGCGCTGCTCCCTGAAGACATCGTACATACAAGTGATGAAGCGAGTGACATCTTGAAGGTGGAAGCGCACAACCTGAACACACTTGGACTCAATGGTGTTGCGCACTATACAAATCACCCACCTTCATCCGCGGTGGATAGAGATGTCATTTCATTCTTCGAGAGTCTACAAAGTGAGCCCCATTGCCCTATCTGACACCCTGAAAGCAGACTCATATTCTACGAGCAGACGCTACGTCCGGTGACTATATCCTCCTACAGTTTGCTTACGAAGTTCTCGGGAAGGCCGGTCTAGATATTGTATGGATCGTGGACAAAGCTACCGAGGACATTCTCCAGAACACTCAATTCACAACATCATTAGACAATAAAACATGGGTATGTTCACATACTCATTGATCACCATGCTGAACCACAATAACCCACCCTCCCTGCGCCCATTCTCAGCGCCCAGTCGCACACAAAACACCACAATGCCGCGACGCCTCGGATTTCGCACATTCCAAATCGGACACACTGGGACAACAATTGCAACTGCGAGAGTGCATTGTCCAGATCTACCCACCGTTTATCGTCGGCGGTGATAAAAAATATGATACTTCCGCGGATGGGTTTGATGAAATTCGGTTTGTCCGTGCCGAATTTCATGGAGGAGACCGAGGACAGGGCCAGCGATGGAAGGTTCATGAGGTGTTCTTGGATGTTGGTGGGAGCTCTCGAGGGTAGTGTTGCTGTGAAATGTGATACTCCTTGACGACGTTCACACTGAGTGCAATGATGACGCTTTTGTATTTCATATGTTGGTATTGGTTGTGTGTATATTCCATACTGTACATGCGTACTCGGGAACTCATGACGAATTCGTCGTGAGGGCAATGACTGCATCGGCCCCAAACAACTCCGTCTTCACATGTTTCATAGCAGGAATCTGTCCAGCATGCACACATCAGCATCCTCCGCAGGATCAGGAATAACAACACGACATCATACCTGACTACCGAGGAGGTTCTCGCCGTACCCCACGCCCTCCTTGCCAACGAAGACAGGTGCGACAGTGACGATGATAGCATCCACTGTGCGTTGGTGAGATTGGGTGGATGCGAGAAAGGACTTTATAACACTGGCTCCGCCTTCTACCATGAGAGATCGGATGCCGAGCGTACGGAGGGCGGTGAGGAGTGACGAGATTGAGATTCCGCCTGCAAATATGCTGTGTAGATTAAACAGGGCAAGCATTCAATATGTACATACCATCCACTGCTTCGATCTCAATCACCCTCGCTCCAGCAGTCTCAAGATTTGCCTTCCTCTCCGTCCATGCATCGGCCTCATCGCTAGTACGCGCATATGCCGACGTAACCACCAAAGGTCTTCTACCAACGCCTGCTTTGTAGTTATTTAGCAGTTTGCAGTCTGATCGCAGCCGGAGGTGTGTGTCTAGGATGACCGGACGTGGAAGGTTGTACTTGTAAGCCGCATCCTCAGGAAGTGGTGGGAGGTGTCTTGCTTCATACAATCGTAATCAGACGCATATCAAGACAATTTCAAGTAGCCAACCCACTGTTCAGCTGTGGATTGTCGTTCAAAGCGGTGCCAATTCCAACGAGGATAGCATCATGCATAGACCTCATCCTGAACTTCCGCGACCAAAACATCAGCGATACAGCTCAACCCAAATTATACCCTCCGAGCATACCAGTGTGTCATAACCATACTCTCTTTCCCGCTCAGGATCAGCTGCTTCCCGGCCTCTCCAGCGATCCTCGCGTCCAGAGATTGCGCGAAAGTGAGCGTGACCCAAGGTCGGACATGATCGTCAGAAACGGGCGAGATCACTGGTTTGTCGTCATCCGGAGTGTACCTAGAAACATGTTCCAAGTCGATTCCTGGTGGAAAGAGTGTGTCAAGAAGGATAGAGGGCGGGTTCATTGGCGTTCAGGAGAGAGTTGAGCTCGGGCGTCAGAGCCGCCGACCTTCCCATGCCGAGAATAACCTGAGAGTCGCCGAGAGTGACTGCTTTCTCACCGACCCATCACCATGATTGAGCTCGTCAAGCCCAAGATCGAAGAAAAGCCTCCCAAACAGGCTGAGGAATACGCCGAATCCGATGATGAGGCCGTAGAGGATGTTGCAGGAGGGGCAGCCGATGGTCAGTGGGATCGCTTGGCTTCATTGTAGAGTCGGATATACTGACATCTGGACCATACTATCTCTTGAAGGTGAGCAGAAGAAGAAGAAAAAGAAAAAGAAACCCAAGAAGAAGAAGCCCGTACAGTCTGATCCTCCTCGAGTTGGATTGTCCAAGCTCTTCCCGAGTGGAGTGTACCCTGAGGGGGAAATCCAGGAGTACGCCAACGAGTGAGTGAATCGGTCCATAGCTCTCATGGTCGCAATTCCAAGTCTAACGACACACATAGCAACGTTTGGCGCACTACCTCTGAGGAGAAGCGATACGAGGACAAGTTGGCCATGGAAGACCCCGAGACGACCTACGCCAACATCCGCAAGGCCGCTGAGGTTCACCGTCAAGTGCGCCAGCATGCACGCAGGTACATCCGCCCTGGGATGTCTTTGACAAATATTGCCAACGAGATCGAGGACAGTGTGAGAGCCCTCGTTGAGGAGAATGGAATGGATGCTGGAATAGGGTTTCCCACTGGCCTCAATATCAACCACTGTGCCGCTCACTTCTCTCCCAACGCTGGAGATAAGACCAGTGAGTCATCACACTGTAATGTTTTCTCAAATTCGTGACTGATATGTTGCTGTAGTCTTGCAGCAGAGTGACGTGCTGAAGGTCGACATTGGAGTGCAGGTCAAAGGAAGGATCTGCGACTCCGCTTTCACCTTGAACTGGGAGCCTACTTACGACAAGCTCCTCGAGGCGGTGAAAGCTGCTACAGATACTGGTGTTCGGGTAACCTGAATTTCCCTTGTTCTTCTGGAGAGACGACTACTCACCCGCTCGTTTTTTAGGAAGCTGGCATAGATGTTCGTCTCGGAGAGCTCGGAGGATACATCCAAGAAACCATGGAATCCTACGAAGTTGAAGTCGACGGGAAGATCCTTCCAGGTACGTTGCTGTTTGCCTTTACTTAATGCTAACACACAATACACTGCTAGTTAAGCCGATCTCTAACCTCTGCGGCCACACCATTCATCTGTACTCGATCCACGGCAACAAGTCCGTCCCGTTGGTCCGTACAAACGACATGACCAAGATGGAGGAAGGCGAATACTTCGCGATCGAGACCTTCGGCTCTACTGGGCGTGGGCGAACTATCGAATCAGTGAGATACTTCCATTCAAGTTTATTTACTTTATATATATTGATGCGACCAACTCCCAGGGCGACTGTTCACATTATGCCAAAGTTGCAAACGCTCCACAGGTACCCCTGAAGTAGGTTCAGCACGTACCATCACCCTATCGTCGTTTTCATCGTTTTCGTGCAATAACAGGTACACAACGGCTAAACACATTCTCAACACGATCAACAAGAGCTTCGGGACACTTCCGTTCTGTCGTCGCTACTTGGACAGGCTTGGAGAGAGCGGATATCTCCTCGGTGTATGTTGCCGCACATACCATATACTCGCTCATTACTGAAATGACCTCCAGTTAAATCACCTTGTCCAACAAGGCATCGTGCAAGAGTACCCACCGCTGTATGAAGCTCGTGGAGTGATGACGGCTCAGTTTGTGAGTATCATATTTGAATTCGTAGCTATATTTTTCTGACCGAGCTATGGTCGTAGGAACACACCATTCTACTGAGGCCCAATTGCAAGGAAGTCGTCAGTCGTGGTGACGACTATTAATGCGAGAAAGAGCATACCGCGATGGGCTGCGTACACTTGACTAAGTAATCGCCTGATTGATTGTACTTCTACATCTCCCCACAGTTTTATACAACCTCCTCGTAGCTCAATCTTCACTGAGGACCAATCCTCCTTGTATAACTTCAAGCAAACTTGAACTTCTGCGAACACACATTCACACGTGACATGACTCATCAGTGGTATCGTAAGCACGGCCGATGCAAACGGCCTGGGTTGACGATCGACGGAAGCTTTCAGCCAAGGCAAGATCCCCGACGGGCAAGAGACAATATGGACGAAGTGGTCATTATCGATATCCTCCTCCTGCTGTGGTGGTAAATGCTAGGACATGTGAGGTATGTCGGTAGTATTTACCTCGGTGAATGAAGGAAAGATTGACGCGTTTCCTAGACCTGTTTGACAACTCTGGAAGGATGTTTCCTACCCTTGAAGCGGTATGATCATGGATAATGACATGTGAGCAAAAACATCAAGCACGCAGTGCCGGACTCGACAATTTCCGATCGGGATACGAAAGGTACAGTGAGCTGGAATAAGGCGAAATGACGCAAGGGCGAGGAGGTTGGAAGGCACTCCAACAAGCAGCGGCTGATCGACGTCCAAACGAGGTTGCCCACTTGCGCCCGAGGTCGCACATGGTTACATAGCAGCTAATGACAGTGTCCGCTATAGCTCGAGGACGGCGTCGGATCGAATCAACTGGAACATGGGAGAGAGGCTCCAGACCTATATAAGTGCGTCTTGCCACTTCTTTTCAGCCTCACAATCTACTCCTCAGTCTCATATCCAACTCTCCATTTACCCTCCAGCTCAATACCCCATTCCTAATCACTATGTCTACTCCAACGATCCCTCAGACTATGAAGGCCGTGATTACCACTGCCGACTCATCTACTGCCCTCCAGGAAGTCCCCGTCCCAGAGATCGATGCCGACGAAATTCTGGTCAAGACCACCGCCGTTGCATCCAACCCTGCTGACTGGAAGCGTACGAGTTTCTTTACCACCGATCGTGCCAACCCTCAATCTACCTTCTCACTTCTATCTAGTCGTCAAATTTATGACTATCCCTGGCACAATTGTTGGTGTCGACTTCGCAGGGGTCGTCGTGAAGGTTGGCAGTGCCGTGACCACACCTGCCGTTGGCACCAAGGTCGCCGGGTTCGTCATCGGTGGTCAATTCACGGACAGAGGCGCATACGCAGAATACGTGAAGACTGCTGCTGATCTCGTCTGGACGGTCCCAGAGGGCACCGTCTCCGACGCCCAGGCAGCGACCTACGGTTGCGCGTAAGTCTTCTCATTCAAGCTGGTGGAAGTAAAAGGTCTCTGGACTAATCGGTTGTTTCTAAAGTGCTTGGACTGCTGTCCAGAATCTGTTCCTGCCTACTCGCCTCGGTCTCGCCGAGCCTTCTGATGTCAAGGCTGCGTCATCCAAGGAGTGGGTATTCATCTACGGTGGAAGCAGTGCGTAGCTACATCAGTTGATTGAATGGCGAGCTGTTGCTGACCAGTAAATCGCACAGCCTCCGTTGGTCAGTTCGCCATTCAGCTGGCCCATGCCGCCGGATACAAAGTTGTCACTGTGGCCTCTCCCAAGCACCATGAACTTTTGAAGTCGTATGGAGCTGATGCAGTCTTTGATGTGAGTAAACTGCCCTCTGTAGTGTTGAGTGATACCATGCTCATTGATATCACTTCATCAGTACAAGGACTCGGAAGCCATCACCAAAATCAAGGAAACAACAGGAGATTCCATTCACCTGGGACTTGACGCAGTCTCTACAGCGGAAACCGAAGTCTTCTCCGTCAAGGCCTTTGCGACCGGTGCCGGAAAGCTGCACGTTCTCGGAATGGCTCCTGAAGCAGATGCGCAGAGCCTCCGTCCTGATATCTCAATCCAAGGTGCGTAGAATGTTGTCATAGAGCTTCTTAACATATGCTCATAACCCCTCTGCAGCCTCAACTGTCTACACTACCCATGGCCGTGCACTTGGCCCTGTTCCGGCGCAACCACAGGATAAGGCACTCATGGTGCACTTCCTGAAGAAGTTCCCTGAGCTGGTCAAGTCTGGAGCCCTTAAGCCCAACCCTACGAAGCTCATCAATGGTGGATTGGCGGGTATCCCTGAAGGGTTTGAGTACATGCTTTCGGGCAAGGTTAGCGGGGAGAAGGTGGTCTATGAGCTCTGAAGCTAAAGCCTTCGAGAGAGTATTAGGTCTTTGTATTAGATTCGAATAATTCATGTACATTGTGAAATTGAAACGACGGGATACCATTAACTTGAAGATCTTCAGACCCCAAACCGCGCGCCTCTTTACTCCTACAAAACCATTTTCCCTCCACCTCCTTCCATCTCAATCTCATGGTGTGTTTTCGTACGAACGTTCAAGTCAAGAATGTCAATGTGAAAGGTCTCAGCACAAGCACCTGATCTCATTGGATGCTGCTCAACAACTTCGATCCCCTCGGCGCTCCTATGCGTGGTATCCATTCCCTCCCGTCGAGTTCCCGACCATCCATATGTAAGCAGCCAACCATCTACACAATCGTGATGCTCCTACAACAATCTCACTACCACAGTCCTACACTCTTTTCATGCAAGTCACTGCACGATGTCGAGGATTCGTTTCAAGAGGTCTGAAGACCTTTGCCTCGAGCCAAGCCCAACCGATTGAGGTGCCAATACAATTTCCCCATGAACCTCCCAGTCCGAAAGCTTTTGCCAAGGTACGTGGTGCTGCCTTGCACACTGATCGTATATCAAGAGTATTGTCGCCGTAGGCTAGGATCGCACAACTGGATTCTCAACAACCACCTGTCTCGCCGTTCTTGATTGACTCCTTTCGTCGGAGGCATGACTACCTGCGGATCTCATTGACGGAGCGATGCAACTTGCGCTGTAAGTCGTCTTGTTCATACTCATACGATCGCTTTGAAAGTTAATTGGCGTCAGGCTTCTACTGTATGCCGGAGGAGGGAATCGAGCTCTCGCCGAATGGGAAGCTCATGACAGACGACGAAGTCGTCCGCCTGGCGACGTTATTTGTGAAGAACGGAGTGACCAAGATCAGGCTTACGGGAGGAGAACCAACGGTTAGGAAGGGTCTGGTGGATCTTGTTGGTGAGTTCCATTGTATTGGCATCCCTTCGTGGAACTCACGTTTCCACTACGGGTAGGCCGTCTGAACGAGCTGCGCGATCATGGGTTGCAAGCTATAGGAATGACAACAAATGGCATAGCCTTACATCGACGTCTACCAGCATTGGTGCAGAACGGTCTTACACATCTCAATATCAGGTATGTACTCGCATCCCACGCAACTATTTGTATGTATTGCTTACTGTGTGCCTGGTAACATAGTCTGGACACCCTCGACCCATTCAAATTCGAGATCATGACGCGACGAAGAGGGCATGATGCTGTGTTGAAATCTATAGACACAGCACTCGCCTCTTCAGAGCTTCGATCCGTCAAGCTGAACGTCGTGGTCATCAAGGGACTCAATGACGGCGAAGTACTCGACTTCCTGGAGATGACCAAGGACCAGGCACTATCCGTAAGGTTTATAGAGTTCATGCCTTTCACCGGTATGTATTTTGGATGCCTATACTTCTACCGTGAAGTCAAGCATTAATACAGTTGCTTCTCCCGCTAGGCAACAAGTGGGACAAGGCGAAGATGTTGCCGTCTTCTCAACTTCTTGCTCGCATTGAGGAGAAACACCCCTTGGTTATGAAAGTCTCCGACGAGCTGAACGATACTGCTCGTAACTATCTCATTCCAGGCTATCAAGGCAGCTTCGGCTTTATCAGCAGCATGTCAGACCATTTCTGTGGCTCATGTAATCGTCTGCGACTGACTGCAGATGGTCAAATCAAGGTAAGGTTCAGCTCGGTCATGCTTATTCATAGTGTCTAATCATAGTCTGACGTCAACGCAACGTGGTGACTGTAGGTCTGTCTCTTCGATGCGAAAGAAATTTCTCTCCGGGACCAAATGCGTCAAGGCGCCTCGGACGAGGAGTTGACGCAGACCATCGGACGTGCTGTCGGAGCCAAGAAAGAGAAACACGCTGGGATGGAGGATATTGATGTTGTTACGAACCGACCCATGATTCTCATTGGAGGTTAGGTTCGTTCCTTTGTCCGCCATCCCTCCCTTCTGGGGTATTGACTATTTTGTGAATTAAGGCGCATTATATCATGCTCAATCGAATATATTCACCAAGGGATTGAGCCAAATAAACGCTAGGGCTGACGCTGGCTTCACGACGAGGATTCAAGCAAGAAGGGACTCACGGAAGGCAAACCTCCTTGGATTTGGCCTCCCATATTCCCGCTCCCGCCGGAGACACGAAGAAGCATCATCATCCTATACTGGGGCGCGACTTCCCCAGGAACACATTCGTTTCAGCTCCACGTCCTCCAATGCCGCTGGCGCATCTCAAACCCGTCTTACACACATTGATGAAACAGGTCGGCCTACCATGGTTGACGTCTCTCCGAAAACACCCACCAAACGCACTGCAACTGCCTCGGGCAGAATATACGTCCCCAAGATTGCCTACGAGCTCATCACCACCAGCAAATTGTCCGAGGACATAGATAGGACAGTTTCTCCGTCAGACGAGGTGGAAAAGGCCAAAGCGAAGGCTCGGTCGAAAGGCGATGTTCTTACTGTTGCTCAATTGGCCGCTATCATGGGCTGCAAACGCACTGCAGACCTGATCCCGCTCTGCCACCCCCTCGCACTCACAAACGTCTCCGTCCGACTTCTCCCAGAACACCACCCACAGCCTCGGACCGGACCTGCGTCAAACGACGGTCCTCCTTCCCAGTACAGTGTCATGTGCCAAGCCACAGTGTCGTGCGAGGGAAAGACCGGAGTTGAGATGGAGGCTTTGACGGCTGTGTCGGTGGGATTGTTGACGGTGTGGGATATGTTGAAGGCTGTGGCTGGAAGAGAGATGGTGATTGGAGAGATTGTCGTGGATAGGAAAGAAGGCGGGAAGAGTGGGGACTTTGTGAGGTCACATTCTCGACGATGAACCTTTACTGCTACTCACCCCTACATCTTTTGCAATGGAATGAGAGTATCTTCGTTCATCGAAGCTTGTGATCTCCTTCGAATGTTGCGAGTGGTTCACATGACTGAATCGCTGTACATGAGGTCCAGTTACTGCGAACTGGACATTAGCATGGATGAAGGGCCACCCCTGATCCTCATATCCTCAAGCATAAGTGAGTTGTTGCCACCTTTCATCCTTTCTTCAATTACTTACCGCCTTCAACGCTTCGTTGCTTTCATTTATACAAAGAGTTTGAAGGGAGTGGCTCAATGTCTTCTTTAACGACTGCAACGAACCTGAAGAAACCTCGTGGATTCGTAAAACTAGTCCACGAGACGTATCTCCTCTATCCATGTCCTCACGATGTCCCATCCCCATCCACACCTCCAGGCCACCATCGAGTCCATCCTTGCAGAAGGTCACGGCGCGTCGATACGCAAGGTCGACCAAGTGGCGACGGGTCAACGGATCAAACGGATGCAAGACAAGATCAAGGAGATGAACGAGGCAATGTCGCGTGGTGAGCCTCTCCATTCCTCAATATTGCCAGCCAGCCCAGGCCGCAGGCACACCGAAATGCTGTACTGACTCCTGGAACCTCTCTCTCCCGCCGGCCTCTCACTAGAACGTCAGAGTCGTACAGAGATTTCAAACCTCCCTATTATCCCGCTTCCTGAGCTGCATAGATTCGAGCATATGCGTATACTCAAGTGGCTTGGGGACTGTGTCTTGACAACTACACAGCATCTAGCCAAGTACGCTGTCCTGTCGGGGCTGGGTATTCTGCACCCTCACCTTCGTTCTATCGTGTCTTCCGTACGTGTACTTTCTCAAACTGTTTTCAATATCCATAGTAATTGAATAGGAATCGGTGCATTGTATCTTGACGTGATCTTCGCGTATGGGTCTCCTCTTCAATTTCGCAGGTCGTTGAAGCGGAAGGGTTGCGTAGGATGCTCGTTGAAGCTAACGGTTTTGTCCAAGGCCGGAACCCTCGTACGGAGATGCTGGCATTGATCAGTGTCTTCAGGGGTCTTCTGCTCTCAATGCGTAATATTGGAATCGATGTAGATGACATCCCGGAGCCGAGGGTTGTGGGGTACAGTTATGAGGTTCCACGGATAAGATGACGAGGAGGTCCGAGGACAGGAGGAAAGAGGAGACTGGCCTCATTCAACGCGTGAAGAGTTGATCCAAGTAATAATAAGTTTATTGACGAAACGTTTGTAGGTTTTGCGGCAAGTACGTGCTACAAAATCTGTAGTCAGGTATTACAGTATTGACGATTATTGGGTTGGGTTGGGGGGAGCGAGAATTCCGAATCAAGATGGAGAGAGATAAAATAGTACTAGAGCTACATGGCGTTTGTTCAGAGCGAATTGGATGGCGGAGCTGAAGAGAACCAGAAGTATGAAAAGAGAAAACAAATTATTGGGGAGTGTAGAAGTCCGAAGAGTTGGGTATCAGTCGTGAATCCACGACTCCGTTTTACCAGTGACCTCGCTTGGTTCCAACGAAACCAAGCTCGATGGAGTCTTCAACACCGGCGGGCTTGGGCTTGCCACAGAGACCAGCGTACCCGACTCGGTCGTATACTTTTTGAGCGCTGTTCTCGTGTCCGACATAGAGGACCACACAGTCTTTGCCGCAGTCAGACAGCAGTCTAATAGAAGGGTGTATACGGTCAGGGATACATGCAAAGGGCTGCGATCGATGATGAGAGCTTACCTGGCAGTGACCTCTCTGACCAAGAACTCTGCGCAACCCCTTCGTCTCCAGCGGGGCGTGGTGTAGACCTTGGTGATGGCAGAGACTCGATGCGTGTTTCTCGTAACAGCGCAGATAGTTGAGATATCGCCTTCGGCGTCATAGACCCAGATCTGGCGCTTGGTGATAAGCTCGCGCGCTTCAATCAAAGCTCGTTCAATGCTCAACGGAAAGTAGACCTGATGATCAAAGCACGGACCGGGGTCAGTGTCGTTCAGATGGAAGAGTGGCTGGGGGCGGATCCGAGAACATGGAAGGCAAGTAACTCACAGAATCATCGGCAAACTCCTTACAAAGCTGCGCCACCTGGGGGAGGTCAGCCAGGCGCGCTCTACGCAAACGATGTCCCACCGGAAGAGGAGCGTCGGATTCCTTGAAGGTGTCGGCGTTGCAATAGGAGAAGTACGCGGAGTAAAATGGTTCGGCTTCAATAGCGTGACCGGTCATGTCTGACCAATACCGAGAGAAGGCCTTGACGAGGGGCGTCATACCGAACACTGAGAAGACCCGCTCCGAAGGTACGCAGAAGCGGAGATGCTCAGCGATCTTCGCAACCCGAGGAGCAACCCAAGCGGTTGTTTGCGCGCTCTGTGATTGGGGGGACCATAGGAAGATCGGGTACTCGCCGAGCGTCCAGTTGACACATGCAAGCACAAGTTCGAGAGTCGGTACGTGGGACGATGAGGTATTCCACATCGTGAGCCAGAAAGCGTCTGAACTACGATGGGGGGAGAGGGACGACGCGTCCGCGCAGCTCAGCCAGTCCTCGACGTCGTCGTCTGAAGCGAACTGGAAGCCAGCCATGGCAGCTTCGGTTGTGACGCGCTTCAACGCATGTGCGAGCACGATGTTCGCAGAAGCTTCGTGGCGTCGAAGAGTGGGATATGCTAAAGCGAGAAACTCGCTGGCTGAATCGTGCTGGATGATGATGGAGTTGGAGGTGGATGGCTGGCTAGTAGTAAGAGCAGGCATGATTGATAGTGTATCTGAGCAGAGGCGGATTGAAGTACTGAGTCAGGCTGACATCCACGAGAGCTTTTAAGTGCAACTTACTAGGGCTGGCGACAATGTATGGCTGGATCCGGTCTATCTAGAAGATTCGTATGACTCCTGAGTCGTCGTATTGGTGTTGTGATACTTGGAACGAATCATCCTGTTTATATGGATTTCAAGGACGCAGGACGGACAGCCTTTAGTAATAGACGACATGTGCGCCAGGAAGAATGGATCGCTGCCGACTTGAGTGACGAAAAGAGGAGTAGAGCTGTTACTTTCCATCGGGGATCTGAGGTGAGATGGGAGAAACCCTGCACGGATCGCAGATTGAAGCAGATCTCGGTCGGTTGGCGGGCACGTCCGAAGCACGAAATATCCCGACAAAAATTATTAGGCTTGCAATGGGATAGAGACCGGTGTTTGGAACGGGGGCTGGGCTGAAAAGTCTCCGGCGTCTGCACCTGCAAAGCCACCAGGACGAAAGCGCCGTTCTAGCGTCTACAAGGAGGACGAAGACGATCTGGACATCCTGGCCATCATAAAATTGCGAACGAGTTGTTCCCAATCCAGGATGCAGGAGCATCCGGAAGTTGGCACGAATGGCTCGAGGAGATGCTTTCCCGAGAAGCCTTCTCACTGTACCGCATCGGAAGCAAGACCTGGTTGACAACGGCCAACGATATGTCACAAATCCCATTCATCCGTGTACGGTCTCCGTGTCAGCACGCCTCGAGATAGTTGAGCTGTCTGAGAACCAGTGTAAAAAGAGCATCATGGTGCAATTGGACGACTTACCTTTTTGATGAGAGCTATGCGCGTAAAGTCAAATCGCACTGTTGAAACGAGCGAGACGGCTCCGATCACGACCTCGTGTTAGCGTTACGTTGCAAACGGACATGACCGGACGAGCTGTGCAATGAAAACGGACGATTTGGCAATGTCGCTGAAGATAATAATGCGTCTGCCGAACAAATGGTGAGTCCAGTGCTAGGTTGCAAAATTTGAGGGCGTCTAACAATCAAACGCCGATCCAAATTGGGATACCTTCCTCCCACTCTCCCTTGATTCGCCACAACAAGAGTCACGTCCATCAAAATTACCGTGTGCGACATCCAAATATTGAACAAGACCCTATCGATTCGCGTCGGTCGTCGGTACGGGCGAGATCAACACAAAAATACGTGCCGTGGGGAGGATGGAGTCCAAGCGTCGAAACCCAGCCGCCAGAGTTTGAGGACGCCATCGGAGTCATCGCCTTCCACAAACACGACATACCGTTTCTCTTCCGCATTCCTCCTGCAGGTGCCTGCCCATCAACAGACGGAACGCGTAACCGCACTTTGCTATGAGACATCCGAGGACCCCTGGTAGGATCTTGCAACTAAGACAGCGTTGAGATGTGGACAATCTTCACAAATACCGTCACCGCGGCCGTCCGGTCAAAAACATACTGTTAGTATGTCTTCCGTAATCTCCGCTCCATGCTCGTAGCACTGGCTGCGTCTCAGTCGCCGACTTGCCACGCAGATCGCTCAGCAGAACGTGGTGATAAGATGTTCACCACATTGATTTAGCAAGTGTTTCAAGTTGTATGAGTCAGTTCATCGTCCCGAGTACCTAGTATCTCCTGGGGTAATGACTATGAGACCCTCGATGATATGCTCACAATTGTGAACGACACAGCCTATGCCACGCGAGATGGGCCCCACTCTTAGCAAGGGACTCGCTAAGGCCACACAAAATTGAGCATCCAGGCACGATGGCACTAACTGTGGCTGCTTACGGCCAGCAGGGTCACGCTAAAAGCTTGACAAGATGTGACCGGGGCAACTCATTGATTGTACGTTGCAAAATACAGTATTACCCCTCTTCAAGACCTATCAAGCCGAACCTGCAGCATGACAGCGGAGAGCGTCCTCTACCGAGTGCAGCATCCCCAAAACCTTCTCTTCGTTAAGCCTCCTCCCAATCAGTTGCAAACTGATCGGCGCGTTATCATACGTCTCCGGTTTCCACTGCTTTGAGATGAACTCCTCTTCGGAATTACGAGGTTCACCGGTGTGGGCCACATCACTTGAAACATCAGCTGGCTGGTATCCCTGGGCGACGAAACGACCAAGCGGGAAGACTGCAGCCGGGAAGTCCATTAGGTTCCAATACGATGTGTATCCCCACCAACGGGTCGTGTCATGTGGCGGCGCCAACGTTGGCGCGACGGGGCTCAGGACACAGTCCACCGGCCGACCTGTTCCCGTACGACTGCGCGTGGCGTTCCAGTGAGCTGCGATCTTCGCCCTGAAGGCCTCGCGTTCGATGTTGATTTGGAAGATCTCAGCAGGCACGTAGGGTTTCCCGTCATTCGGCACCTGGGTCAGGATCCATTCTGTCTGCGGCACGGGTGGGTCGTTTCTTAAAGTTGTACGGTACTCTTCTCCGCCGTCCAAGAAGTATAGCTTTGTCTGCGGGGATCGTATTGGTGAGCTCTTGGGACATAAATCTTCTAGGGTTGCAGGGGGTGTCAGAGGAAAGGGCTCACAATGATATCCCACGAGTAGCGGTGATCTACGGGCTGCCAGTCGATGACTTCATGTCCAGCCTTCAGGAGAGCGTCCTTGGTTCGCTTCAAGGCGTCCAGAATTGGAGGGTGGGGCTTAACGACTCCATCGTCCCATAAAATTGCGAAACACAACTTCTTCGGCAACTCATCACCCTCGGCCACGTTCTGCTTCCACGGAATCTCAAGGAGGGGCGGTTCAACGAGCCAGGGTTCAAACTGGAGCATCACCTTGCAGAATAAGGCTAGGTCCCTCGCGGATGTGGCGATCGGCCCAAGAGCTCCAATAATGGCGTCCATCCCGTCGTGAGACCCCATGAGTCCTGCGTGAGGCATCCTCGCAACCGAGCCTTTCAATCCGTAAAGTCCAGCGTGGGCAGCAGGGATACGCTACAGAAGACAGAAACATGAAACAACTGTATGTCAATCTCCACGAGGGGTGCCTGATCGGGGGTGAAGAGAACCACATAGATACTCACAATAGAACCACCTATGTCTGTTCCGATTCCCATTGGGCTGCCATGCAACGAAATCAAGGCACTCTCGCCACCACTGCTTCCGCCCGGTGTCAAATCTGTATTCGAAGCATCAGGAATATGCATGGCAATCCTTCTTTGAGAAACGACAATCCACCTCGGTTATACGGGTTCAGCGTCCTTCCGTAGATGTTATTGTTTGTTTCAAGGGACTACAAACATATTGGCATACGGGGTTTTTCAACATCTGATTAGTTTGTCGTCCAAATGCACGCCGATCAGGCTGGACAAGAACTTACAAGTAGGGTCTGCGGATTCGCTGTCTTGACGTACAACACTGCACCTGCCTTCCGCAAGATATCTACCGCCACAGCGTCTTTCTTCGCCACAGTCTGAAAAGCCCAAGAGATGTAACCTGTCGCAGTGTCGTGTCCTTTGACCATGACATGATCCTTGATCGAAAATGGTAACCCATGCAACGGCCCCACGACCTGTCCGGTTTCCTCCAAATGTCGATCCAACTCTTTTGCCCTTTCCAAGCCTTCGTCGAAGAAGATTTCGGTGAGGCAATTCGTGAGATGCTGCGCGATGGACGCGACGTGGCAGAACGCCTTCAGGACTTCCACCGCAGTGTACGTCCTCTCGCGGACCGCATCCACGATGGCTGTAGCGTCAAGAAGAACGATCTCCCGCTCGCGCTCCGTCAACTCCGAGAGAGGGACGTCAGAGACGTCCTTCCTCGAGACCGGCACAGGTTTCTTCAGGAGCCACTCAGGATGGGCGTCCAAGCGTCCTTGCCGCTCTGCTACTTTGCGAGCTGCGACGTCCTGCCACGACGAGGACGGAGCATGGGTGAGTGTTGATTTGAGATTTGTAGCTACAGCTGCGGATCCTGCAAGGATGGACATGATGACAGTGGGGGCTCAGCAAAACTTTGACACGATTGGACACGAAAGGAAAAAGAAAACAAAGTGGGCAGTGCTCACCATCGGGCATGTTGGATGTGCTGGGGGTGCGAACACGACCACGAGTAGGGGGAAAGGGTGGGTTATTGGGATTGGGTGGGGTGGTAGATGGGGCGGTGTCCTTGTTCTTTCCCTGCTTAAGTAGATCATGCCAGCCAGTGCGAGTGGTTAGATTTCAGTGCAAGGGATTCGAAGGCTGATGGAAATTTGGATGGCAGCGGCGTCAAAGTTGCATTAAACAGCCCACGAGGATGCAGACGCCAGGCCAGATTGAAAGGGGGAGATTTGAGCTTTGTGCATGAGGAGGAGAAGATGTCGATGCGTGCCGTGCTGCATTGCAATGGGCGGTGCAAGGTACTTTCCACGACCGTCATTGTCGGCCCAGCTGCCTTCTCCAGCTGCCCAGACATCGTCCGCATCGTCCTCCTCGTGAAGTCGCGATGCTGTGGAACGCTCATGATTCATCTGGGTCAAAACCTGGGCCAAGGTCATAGAGGCTAACCCCACCGAGAGTGCTTATTCGGCGCCTAGATCAGCTGAACTTTGAAGGGCTGATGATGGGTGGGCGTCTTGAGGATGAAAGAAAGATCTGTACTAGTATTGTATGCTGTTCCTTCTACGAAGAAATGAATGAGCTGTGCTTAGTCCATACGGTAATCGACCAAGCCGGAACTATCTCATCGCAGAAGGAGTGAATCATGCCCATCGGTGGAAAACCCGGTCACGTCAGGACATATGGGGAGAGTGCCACTGGAATCGCGGCTGTGTCAAATGCGAATCGATTTCGAGTGTAGTTGTATACGAAGCTCTTCCTCTTTCACGCTATTCCGTGATAAACGTGGAAATGCTGTCTGCTGTGATCTCACTCTCCACCAACTTCGCTCCCTGAGAACCAGAGGCCAAGATTAGTTCCCGCGAAGAGCACATACGTCGCCTTCAGAAGCAACAGATTATACATGCAGAGGACTTACATCATGGACCCGGATAATCGTTGGTATCGCCCGGACTTGGAACGGATCGTGATGAATAGGATTGGTGGGCGCCCTCCACCTAAGCCATGAATGTTAGCATGCATAACGAGCAAGACAACGGAAGTCCGGCGGCGTCCCAGTGGACAGCAAACGCAGAAGGACGTTCCGAGTCATCTATAAAGCAGTCGAAAAAAACCCACGCACACGTCCTTCTGCCCAACCCACACCAAGAGAGCAGACGGGCTGTCACTCCCGCCGAACGTCTGCTCGATCAGCTGCTCTACGTCCCTGCAGTCCTGTAAAGAACAACAAAGAGAGTTCCGTCAATCCGAGAAATGTAAAGGTATTTGAAGATCGTGTTGCGAAAAGGGACACGAACAGGACACCATAGCTTCCCTTCCTCGTTGCGGGACGAGAAGAAGATGAGGAACTTCTCCGAGGCCTCTCGGATGGACTCGTGCTGTGCCGGGTCTTCAGAGTACCGGATCGGCATTAGTTGTCTTGTGTGGGTGGGTGTGTAACGTGAAGAGAAGTGACGAGTTGATAGTGGAGGTGGGTGCTAAGACTTAGCACTGGCAGGAGCTGATCGTGGCGGAAGGTGGGTTGCTCTTGAAAACACTTCTCTGCCCCTCCCTCCGGAGCTATGACTCGGATACGGGAGACAAAGGTTGGCTCCGAGATACCTCAACGGTACCTGTTACTGGTGCATCGATAACAGAGGTTGCACGATTATGGCGCGATCAGCCATTGGGAGGGACCTCGGAGGAAAGAGGTATCACGCACGAGTCCAAAGGACAGATGACGACAATGATGAATACCATTGCCAGTCTGGTGAGTACTCTTTCTATCAAGTAGTACTCGATTATGAGGGGCAAGTCCCTGTCTCCCAATAGATATAAGTTAAAGAAAAGCACTGGCTGACCCGAGGGGATCATGGCGGGAAAAGAAAAAAAAAGACGAAGGAAAAAGAGGAAGAGCTATTCAACTACATCTCCCTAGCAAAAGCACAAGTACGGGAAAACTCGTTAGAAGCATCAAAGGTTTGTACACGGAAGGAACTGGCTTGTTGAAGCTTCCAAAAAAATCTGAGTGAGAAGAGGTCAAAAAGCGCGGGCGCGAAAAAACAAAAGAACGTCCAAGGTATTATAATGCGCTGAAGACCACAAGTCCGGGATCATGAAGGCACACGACCAAAGAACCAATTCAAGAGGGGAAGAAACAGTCATTCCGTCACATCGTCATCAGGTGTTTTTAGCACTTGCCAGCCTCGCAGTGACTTGCTGGGGCAGCGGTGGGCATCGCTGCGGCTGATGACGACGGCGCGCCGTACGCGTGGTAGCCTGCGGCCGAGGTAGCTGCGGACGCGTACGTGTTCCACTTGTTGCTGTTGCCAGCGGTCAGACCCCAGGTATTCTTGCACTGTGTCAGGAGGATTGATCAGTGACATGAACTGTAGCGGAAGATAAGGTGTGAGTAACTCACATTCTGCAGACATTGGGAGATGGCGGTGGCGTCGGCAGCGGCAGCTTCGGTAGTGGTCACTGAGAGTGTCGCGGTTGCGGTTGCGGTGCTCAAAACAGTCTGTGTCTTGACAACGGTGCGATCCTCGACCATCGTAGAAGTGATCGTGTTGTGGATGGTCTTGGTCTGTAGAAAATAATTAGGACTACACAGTAATGACAGGAGCAGGATGAAAGATGCGTACGTTGTCGATGACCTGAGTGCTAACCCAGACGGAAGTGAAAGTGGTGGGCTGAACGACGGTGCTCAACTGAGTGACAGTCGCAGTAACGTGGTCGGTGACGACATTGGTCAACGTGGCAGTGGCAGTCTGCACGACTGTCATCTTGTCCACGACAGTTGAAGTGCGTGTGCGCTCGACAGTCTTGGTCTGTGGTAAAGAGAAACAAGTCGGGATCGACATCAGTATACCGGCGACACATCGTGACAGACAGGTGATCGAAAGGATGATCGGACAGAAAGAAGGCGGGGTAAGGTAGATCGAGAGAAGAACTCACGTTGTCAATGACATCAGTGGTCACCCAAACCTTGGTGTAAGTTGTGGGCTGAACGACGGTGCTGAGTTGGGTCTGAGTAACGACGGCAGTCTGGGTAGCAGTAGCAGTGACGGTGTTGGTCTGAGTGTTGGTCTGCGTCTTGAGGTAGGTGTTGACCTGGGTGAGAGTGGAGGTGGCCGTGAGGGTGTGTTCCCGGATGGAAGTACGGTCGATGACTTCAGTTGATACCCAAACGCGGGTGGTGGGGATGAGCTGGGTAGAAGTCATCACCTCCGTCTTGGTAACAGACATAATATCTGTCATTGTGTGGGTAACAGTCGCGGTGGCGGTGACCGTCGTGGGCACGGTCTTGGTCTACATTTCGCGAAGATCAGGATTCTAGTTCGGGAAGCACACATCTCCATTCAACGTACATCGGTCATGGTCTTTGTCACGGTCATAACATCGGTCATGGTGTGGGTGACCGTCTGGGTTGCAGCAGGTGGGCAGTAACTGGAAAGATCCGGCGTTATTCCCTCGTAAATTTCGAGAACATTAGGGATCAGAAACATACGCTTGTTGTTGGTAGCAGCCCTGAGTAGTATACTGAAATACGCGCCGTAATAAGAGCCTGCACAAAAACGTGGTAGGAATAGCACATACCCATGATTGCGACTTGCAAGAGCCATCAGCTGCCTTGGTGTAGCCGTACCCACAGTCCATACTCGAGTAACCACCATGCGCAAATGATGAGTACGCCATGGTGGTGTACGCCGGGGGAGGGGTGTACTGGGATGGTGGCGCAGGAGCATAGCCCATAGCACTGCTCTGAGCTGGGGGAGCATATGCATTGCTAGACGCTGCTGCAGAGGAGGCAGCTGGCATGTACGCTGGGGGCTGAGGGGCGTAGCCTCCAGCAGGGGGAGCGTAAGCAGTCGGCTGAGGAGCAGCAGCCGGGGCACCACTTGGGTAGGAGACCATGTTGAAGCCATTGACCGCGACTTGGGCGGAGGCGGCGCTGACAAGGGTAAGACCGAAAAGAAGGGCGTTCATCATATTGGAAAATCGACGACCTGCGGAGAAATTTGTTGGAAGCGAAAGACGACCGGGCACAAAGACTGAGTGCTGGAGAGGTTGCTTGTGAGGCTGGAGGAGAGTCGGTTGAATATGAAGACGAAATGAAGCGGTCTACGCTGGCAGGCACTGTCTAGCAGTAGAAAGATTGTGGGGTGCGGAAAGCTTGACAACAAGCACTCTGTCGGACGGTCAGAATATGTTAACAGTGGACATAAAAGCTGAAGACATACCGCGAAAACGAAAGGAACGGTACGGGGACCGAAAGAAAGAAGGGCGAAGATGAAAGGGGGAGAGAGAGAACTGGGTGGGCGCTGGAGGGAATCGTGCTGGGCCCTATTTGAAGGAGGGCGATCAACAGATTCTGTTCCTAACAACGACACCATCCGTCCATCACTCCTTGCCCATTTTTAGATTATTGCACCTCGCCGGTAACCCAGGTGACGGATTCCCCATTGGCCAACAGTGCCGTTGCCATCCTGATTGGCTGATATCTTGCTCACTTGCACTTTCCCAAGCACAAATCCAAAGAATCTGTAAGTATCTACAACTACTACGAACATGAAGAGAGAACACATTATTATGACTAGATGGAAACATAACACTACTCATGCTGTTCGACGTCCAAAGTCCCCATGCACGTCGAGCAAGATTTTCAGTGCGTTGCGTGCCCGAACCTTCGAGATATCCTCCGGTTGCGACGTGAATGCCGTTTCCACCTCCCGCGGCTTTTCCTGGAACGGATACTGCAGTGCCGCCCGTCGTATACACACCGATCGCAACATCCAACCGCACCGACAACACCACCCACAGACCGCATTGAGATCCCACCAGCACCCACAAACAGCGAAACGTCGACCAACCATCCCAGGAGGACGAAGAGCAAGAAAGAAACGTTACGTATGTCAGCAACCAACATCCTTCCATGGAAGACTCGACTTTCACTCACAGGCAAGAACTGTCAAAAATCAGGATCAGTTGAGCGCTCCTTCGAGTGTCTGGATTCACCAACTTACCTTGTGCAGATACTCATACGCGACGAGCGTGAAACCGAACTGCGGACTGCTACGGATGATACGTGCGGGGCCACCCTTGAAGAACGCCTTGAATCCTTCCTCACGGTCTGTTGTGCACATGTGTCCGTGTCGGCGAGTTCGGTGATGTCCAAGAATGTGGTAAGTATCATTGCCAACGAGGTGGCAACATCAAAATGTGATGCGGTGACATGATCAGTCAGTGCGTGTTCGTATGTTTGGGCGGGGGTATGGCGGGCACTCACAGATCTTCGAGAATGCATCAGCCATGCCCTTGTAGTTGGTTTGACCTGTCTTAGCCTCTGTCTGCAGACGAGTTTTGACCACATCTGTCAAAGGAGATCACGGGAGCCTTTAGTTCAGCATCTTCTGCACAGCACAAGCATATCATAAAACGAATCACTTACCAGCAGGTGTAGTCAAATACGCGGCAGGCATGCCTCTACATTATCAGGAAGATTAACAATCATCAGTACAGCACCACAATGACCATAAGCCGCAACATCAAAACATGTGCTTTCGACGTCATCACAGCCTCATTCGGAAGGGAGAACACTCACGCAATTGCCGCAGAAGCCAGTGTTTCAAGGAATGACAGCTGCTTCCCATTATACCCTTCGTTGAACACGTCTTTCTTCAAATGCGAATAGGCAGGGAAATAGATGGCGGAGAAGGGGATATCACGGAGCAAGCACGCGCTCGCGCCCTTGTACAGCCCGAACAGTCCCAACTGTCGAATGATGTGCGCCGCACCCTTCGGCACAGCACCCTCCAACTTCGCCGCCTCACCCTGCATCTGCAAACGAATTTTGCTGCACCATCATGTATCAGTCCGACAGCTGGAGGTTTGGATAGGGCCAAGGGGACGTACACGATCTCGAGCGGGTTCGTAAAGATGACTTGGCAGCCACCAGCGGTTCCACCGGCGACGAGCTCCCAGAAGAGCTTGATCCTGCCCGTTTCTGGGTCCATGGCTCGCGACCGTACAAGGTCGTTGACTGTGAGTTTAATTGCTTTCTCCGGGGCGACACCCTACGAACGATTTCAGTCGCGTGTTATAACGTCATTGAATCATACTTACAATGAGCTGAGGACCAAGACCACGATAAAACCCAATGAAGCCTTCATTCCGGAAGACCTTCTTGACGCAGTCGAAGCTGTTCTTGTACAGAAGCTGGCCGACAACGCTGCTTCGTTGATTTTGCATACGGGTCTAAAGTCATAACTGTGAGTAACATCCAGCCCCAAATGGATGGGCATGGAACCGCACCTTGACTATAACCAAATGGTGAGCGCGTGACTATAAATAAACAAAAAAGAGACTCACCGAGATCTATCGGGTACACGAGCGTCGCTCCGAAAGCACCAGCCAATCCTAACGGAACCCGTTCAGCATAAATTTCCCTTGGTAAAGGGACCAAACGTACCACCAAGTCCAAAGTTGTACACAGAATGCGCGATCTGGTGCAGCACACCGTGACCCGCCGCATGCGCCGCCTTAGCATCCACCACCTCTGCCGGAGCACGCCACCTCGGGTCAAGCAACTGCGCAAAGTCGATCAAAGCAAGTCGCTGTGACGAGGATCCGCGTCCGGCGAAGTGGAAGATAATGGACGCCTCCATGGGTGTGAACAGAGAGTAGCGTGTAGCGGAGACGCAGTGGTTCATGAAGTCGGACTGATCGATACGACCGTCTTTTGACTTGCCAGTGGCTTCGCGGATAATCCTGGATGAAGCCAATGAGCACCAGTTAACGCATGCTGGAGCTGATAGTGACGTACCGCTCTACCATGTCCATCTCTACATACCGGTGCGTGGACGGAATTCGTTACAAATGATAGGAAGAAAGCCTTTGAGGATGCTGCCCACCTCTAATGACATTATGGAACGCAATAACCTCAGAATACGAAATCCTCCCTCCGGGCGTCAGAGTGCAAAGCGTCGGCAAACGATCAATGACGGCCTGCGAGAGCTTATGTCCGGCAAGTTCCTGCAGGAATTCAGTCAACATCGGAAATGGGTTGGCGGAAATAGTGCGATGGACGTGTGCGGACAAAGGAGGGGGGAGGTGCGAAGACGTACAAGGATAATGCGCTTGAACTGGTCGGGGCGAATGAAGCCGTCCTGGTCGGTGTCGAGGAACTTGAAGGCCTGTCGCAGACGTTCGCCTTGAAGCCCCTTCATGAGCTGCGTGAACTCGCTGTCTGCAGTGCACCGTTAATGGTATTCGAGAAACACAAGTTGAATCACTCACAGCCCAAAACATGTGTCCCATCTCTCTTTCCAAGGTATAGTTTAACCCAGTCGCAGTCGAAATCAAAAGGAATGGCATCGGGTCCAATGTTCGCCTGGAACACTTTCTTGAACTCGTCGTACGTGATGGTACCAGAGTTATCTCTGCACCGTTCACGGTCAATCCTTGGGGTCAATGTATGAGGACATGTGGGACGCACACATCGAAGTATTGGAATGCAATCCAGTAATCCGCATCCGGCCGTTTCAAAATAGTCTCGAATACCACAAAGTCGTCCCAAGAAACGAGCCCCCGCTTCGTGGAATCCGCCACGGGGAAGAGCGCGGCGAACTGGGCGCGGCCGATGTTGGTCAAGTCCCCCTTTGGAGCGATCGCGTTGACGAACTGTTCAGCAGTCAGGTATCTATAGGGATGAAAGTTGAGAGGGAGGCGGCGGTAAGTAAATATAGTACACACTTTTCGCCGTCTGCACCCGTCGAGGCATTCGCGTCAAATGTCCTTCTCCACCGCTTGAGCTCATTCTCTGGGACGGACATGGCACTCTTTACGGTCTTGATGGCACTGGCTGCCCTGCTTGCGGTCGGTGCGTCGACATCACAGTGGACGGTGTTGGAAGGGAACTTGGATGGAAACATTATTGGTGGGTATAGGTCGTCGGTTCCTCTATGCTCTAGGAATGGGGGTAGGGTAGTCTATGGCGAGGCAAAGTCTATGGTTGCCAACGCCGGTTGTGGCCACAAGGAGCGTGGTTGTCGAGGGACGTCGGGACGAGGAGATGAAAGTAAGAAGAAAGAATGGTCGGTGTTCAGCCAGCGTGAACATCGCGGATCATTTCAAATTATCCCCGCAACTCTCGACGTTTTGCTCCGGTGCGGTGCTATCCATGCTGACAAATACGGGTCACTTCGCAACTCTCGGTTCATCATAGGTTCAAAGTGCGTTGTCCGAGTCGATGCTGAGCAAGTGCTGAGCAGTGGGGCGGGACGACGACGAGAAAAATGCGCCGAAAAAACATAGCGCGGCAAACGTTGTCAGAAACTGGCACACTCGCCTGCTTCCTAATCGCTCGACACCTAGCTATTTGGTGTTGAAAGTTAATAACTTGAAGAGAATGCTGTTTTAGTGAACGAATCGGGGGGAAGTGACGAAAGAAACCGACGAATGCGAGGATAAGTAAAGAGTTGCGTTTACAAGTAATGACACCTCGTTCCTCGAGTCAAACTGCATTGTCTCTGTTATTATAAACGCAATGTCTTTCATCCTTCCGAGCTCGGACCACTTGGCTTAAGTATACCTACTGTAGCTATGAGGGATGTTTCAGCTGTCGGAGAGTCCGGATAGACATGATCGCGCAAACGGGGCTTTTCGGAGGCCGCATGATACGTAAAACGTGGACCTACATCTATTATTGCAACCACATACGACAACCAAGAGTAAGAGACAGTAGCTCGTCGGGACCACCTGCGTTGTACATGTACAGTGTGAGAGATCATTGATATTGTCGACGGATGCTCCACACAAAATGGGCGTCGTGAAAACGACCTCCCACGGAAATAAATCGGCCAAAGTGGATATGGTACTGGACATGCTTCAGGGTGATTATAACTTCGAGAACATATCAAAAGCAGCACGCACCGACATGCTATCGAGACATTTGCTCGTACCAGCCAAAAATGGCAGGCAGGTCCTCCCAGAGTTTCTGCCTGTAGTCTTTCACCGCCTTCACGTCCCTCGCCCAACATGGCTGGCACACCACGGTCTCCGGTCTGTTGTTTCCACCATACAGCTTCCTGACAACGCTGATAGGATCCGGCCCTTGTAACAGCATCTGCGCCACCTTCTTTCCCATAACTTCCCTCCAAACCACCAAGTTGTCGGAGCATGACCGACATCCAGCTCTGGACACGACGGGGAGTTCGGCGTTTGCGACCTTCTTCAACTCCGCGGAGAGAGCTTCCGCACCCTTCTTCAATGCAGCCAAGTGAGCGTCCGTCAAGAGATGTATTCGGACCGCGGGGAAGTGAATAACGCGCATTGACGCAAGTCGCTCATACTGCATATCGCGGCTGTCACGTTGGAGTGACTTCCACTCTGAGGTACGACCGATGAGCAGCATGGACGCCGCGCGGAGGAGGGTAGGACAGTTGTGATCGAGCGCGAACAGGAGGGTGGATGCTGCCTCAGGGAAGCGCTCATCAATGTACTGGCCAGCATACCTGAACTGCGGCGGGTTATTGAGGTGCAGGTCAATAGCATTTGCGATATCGTGCCGGAAGTCACACCAGAGCTCGGCATCTTGGGGCCAGTCGCCTTCCAGATGCCGGAGAATGAGAGATCGCAGGGATTCAATCTCGTATTTCTTTGCGAGTTTCATGGCTCCCGAGAGTAAGATCGCTGTGTCTGGATCTCGTCTCTTCAAGGGAAGAGTACTAGAAAGGTCCGGTTTGCTCAGGATCGTTCACGAGCACAGTGTGTAATTCGCACCTGACATCGTACATGGCCAACAACAACCTCTCCAACTCTTCTGTGGGATCCGGCATCCGCACCCATGCAACACCATCGTACATTTCTCCCAGAATTTCTGGCATCGGCAGCGAGAACATCTCCCGAAAGATGATGGATTGTCTGCAAAGTAATATCTTGTCAATACGGTAGAAAGTGGTTACGCCATCCGCGGAATCGGAAGATAGGACCACGTCCCCGTCCTCAAAATACAGGGTAGGATGCCGCCGCGACATCTTTAATCGGTATACACACGCTCTGCCAATGGATTGCGGACGTGAGTGGCCCAATGTCGTGGTGGGAAGCTAGTTGTCTTCGCAGCCGCGCAGTGCTCGTTGAGGTTTGATTCGCCATGAAAACTGGGTTCGACCAGGTGCACTATATGGTGTTAAATGTTCCATAATGTTTCTGCTGCGTTCCTTCTGTTTCAGCCGTGATGTTGGGATCGAACACGTTGGTCGTTGAGGAAACTGCGGTGGTGTAGATGGTGGCAAGAAGGAGCGCAGCGGCGCCAACCTTCCTTTCCATCCAACCACCACGTTCAACCTTGGTTCAATTCATTCATGTCGACTTACGACTCCCTACACAGACAATGCCGCACTCTTGAATCCCTCTTCGACAGCAAACTCACCGCGTATTCACGGTTGGCGACGACAATCACCCGGAACCAAGATGATGTTGAGGCGAGCGGCTCGGGTGAGCGGTGGAGAGACTTAGAGGTAGAGGTGGACGAGTTGCTGGTCAAGGTTTGTCCAATGGCACAAGTTGTCTTCAAACCGAAGAAATCTCAACGTCTTGTAAGTTAGGGGAGATCAACGAGCAGCTACAAGTTGTGTCAAATGACCCGGACAGTCCGCCCTCGCAATCCATGCAGCGTGCTATTCAGAGACACAGAGACGTGTATCAAGATTACTCCAGGGAGTTGAGGAGGACGAAGGTGCGTGTCATGATAATGCTGTTCTAGGTTCTGAAGTGCTGAAGGTCAGTTGTAGACTAATGTTCAACATGCACTGGATAAAGCCAACCTCTTGACTGGAGTACGGAACGACATCGAGTATGTGCTGCGCACATCTTTTCTTAAGCCTATCCTCCAATGGCTCATACTCCACTCTCTTTAGTGCGTACAAGTCGTCCGCGGCCGATTCGCTTTTGGCAGAGCGAGGGCATATTGACAATTCCCATCGAATGACGGATGACATGCTCGCGTGAGTCTTTCGTGTACTTTTGGTGCTCATCCAAATACTAAACGTCCTGCTTATTTTGTTCAGCCAAGCATATGAGACTCGTGCAGAGTTTGGACGTCAGCGGGGCACGATTTCAGGCATCAATGCTCGCATGCAGGGTGTGCTGAGTACGTCGCGATCATCAAAACCCCGCTATTCATATTCTTATGGTTGTCCTCATAGGTACCATGCCTGGAATCAACGGAATCATTGGCATGATCAAGTCTCGACGGCGCAGAGACTCGATAATCTTGGGTGTCATCATCGGACTATGTACCATCTTACTACTTACTTACATCTTTTAGTTCTTGTTTATTATGGTATTTGCATATGGATTTCCCCCTTCTGTTCGCCAACGAAACGCAGGATATCTAGAATGCCAGGCCCGCCATGCTGGGTCAACAGCATGTTGACTCGGTGGCTAATTTACGTACTACATCTTTTCAGGAAGCACAAGTGGCACAAACACTCTTGACCTTTGACCACCACCAGTCCCGTCAGGTTGTCGTCAGGATGAAGAAGTTCAACCTCAACCTCAAGAATCAAGTATGTTCCTGCACTTATCCTTTGAGATAGCTGCTCATGCGATATGCGTTGTAACAGAACTACTTCCCAACTTTCAACAATCTCCCAGAAGATGACGACTTGGACCTCAGGTACTATGACGACCCACACAACATGGGTCGTTACGGGCCAACGAAGCACTGGTGTCTCCTCGGTGAAATCGTTCAACCCATTCCTTACTTCCGTCCCATGCTCAGAGTCAGAGACAAAGTGGGCAAAGAATTCCTATTAGCGTTCTACCTCGACAGCGACCAGGGGATTCCGAAGGATATGTTGAGACACATGAAACCTGGGAACACGATCAGCGTCATGTACGCGGATGCGCATAATTTTTCGGATGGGCAACATGGGATAAGGTTGGAAGACTCGGACGTGGAACGCGTTAAGGTGCGTGCATATACATTACTAATAACATGCGATTCCCGTAAGGCGAAGCTCGTGACGTACTTATTTCTTTGGGAATAGGTGTATCCTTGCACTCTGGAGTCCTTCCTCTCCCTAGGAACACGCGTTGACGCGATGCTCTCCGACAAAAACTGCTCCTCTTGTGGCTCTCCTGCACCGCTTCAGTGTTCTGGATGCACTATCCGATACTGCAATCAAGTATGCCACTCGCACCTCTCTCTTTGTTAAAACTCGTACTTATGTTTCCTAGGAATGTCAAAGGAAGCACTGGTCTTCCCAGCATAAGAAGGAATGTCTCGCTGTAAAGCAGATCGCAGACTGGAAGGGGCGTAATTGGGCTCGATTCGGAGTTAAGGATTCGTACTGGATTTGAACTACCATTTAACGCACCTACCATAGTACTTAAACGCGGACCTGGTTCTGGCTCTTTGTATTGTTTGTCTCATGTCGAGAGCTTATCCCCTCCAAGTACCTCCGAGACGTCCACGACTGATTGTCCGTTCACCGGCAGTGGGAACGGTCTGAGCGCAGAGAAGATCACGTGAGATACGCGTTGTGATTGGACAGATCGGATAAGGGCGGCTGCACTTCAATAAAGCGCCGCCACCTTTGGCCAACCGGCTTCGTCTCAACCATCGCGGTTGCGAAGCTCATCCCTCCCCGTTACGCACTACCCAGTCGCACAGCTGACCGTACTCTCGCCTACTGAATCTCTGCGCTCGTTCTTGCTGATATGAGCGAGCTTGGATTGTGGATTGGCCCAATAGCGCCGCAGGAGTTCCTACAGTCCTTTATTCCCCAAAGTGACCTACTGCCGAAGGAGATATCTAATATCGTGGACTTCAGCTCATTTGCGTCTCTGGAAGAGGAGGGTGAGATGTACGGAGCAATGGTAAGTGGATACCTCCGCTCCCCACACTGATAGTATGCTCATGTAGCATATTGCACACTGGCAGATCAACGCAGTCATGGATCATGGACTCATGCCCAAAATCACCGAACTTGCCAACTCTCTTCCAGAAAGGAATGAACAAGACTACCAACGCGACGTGTCGTGGCTATTCGACGCACCTATGCCTGAGAACGTCCGTCGATACATTATGGCGCTGCAAGAAAACATTGTTGTTTGCAAGCCGCAACGCGCATACGATCCATTCAAAGAAGTGGAGGTACAACCTGACAATAACTCTGACTATTTCTCGTTATATCAGGAAATCAGGTATCCAGAGAGCAGGATTATCCCCGACACCGAAAAGGCATTTGGGACACAGATACACTTGCTCAACCATGCCAGCAGTTTGTTCGCTCATCAACATCGATTGTTCTGTTTCAACATTCTGATATGCGGGGACACCGCACGGTTCATTCGATGGGATCGTGGCGGCGCCGTTGTCAGTTCCAGTTTCGACTACGCCAAACACCCCCTCATTCTTGCCGAGTTTTTTTGGCGGTACGACGGGCTGACCGCTGCTCAGCGTGGATACGATCCAACTGCTCGTCCAGCAGAGGAGTCCGAAGCTCTTCGTCTCAGGGAAGCGGTCAAGAAACACGAGAATGGGTCAAAGCGCCGGATCCCAGACATGCGAGAGAAAACTTTAAAGAAGAGCTTCACCCCCTTCGTCATCACTATGAATGGTCAAACCCCCAGCGGAAAGCGCAAGATTGGCAAGTACGTCGTGCAAGCTCCCATGCACACCCCATTCACTCCTGTTGGCCGATCGACGCAAGTGTATTACGCATTGGACTTGAGGACCGACGAACTAGTTTGTCTGAAGGACTACTGGAGGCCGGCGGAAGCGACGCGGCCACCGGAGTCGGTTGTCTACGCGCGTTTGCGCAAGCATCGCATTCCTCATCTCCCAACCATGCTTCTCTCAGGAGACGTCGGCCCCGCTCAACTCACCGAGAAGACTAAGTTTCAACAGACTTACACCGCAATTTGGGTGCGTGCTTATATCCGTAGGCACCCGGCGTGCATCGCCGAATGCGGGAAGAAACTAGTTGAGAAGGACGTGGAGCCAGACAAGGACCCGCTTGAGACACCATCAGTCTTATATCTTTCGACTCGACCGAGTACCTTCAGCCATTACCGCATCGTCCAGAAACTTCTTTACTCCCTATCAACGGCGGAGTCCTCGAAGGTGCTTGTGCGCGCAATACGCAATAGCATCATATGTATGTCATACTTCCCCAAAACTGCTGCTAGCATCTGATGTCTGACCAATCCTTCTCGTAGGTCTCACCACCGCTTATGAAAAAGCGAATGTTCTTCATCGAGATGTCAGTTCTGGAAATGTAATGCTGGATGAAGACGGCCAAGGAGTGTTGAACGATTGGGACCACGCACTGATGTTCGAGAGGACTGATGAAGCGGAGGTGCCTCTCTCTGGGAGGACGGTGCGTGCGCTATTCAAAGCCACCCTCTTTCTTGGTCTCACTATTTGCTTAGGGCACGTGGTACTTCCTCTCTGTCGACCTTGCTCGGCATCCATATAAGAATCACGACATTCTTGACGATCTAGAATCGTGCTTCTGGGTATTGTTATGGCAGGCCATACATCATCTGAAGAGCTCTGCGGACTACACAGACCTGGAGATATTCAAGGAGCAGAATAATTTTGGAAAGACAGTTGCCATGCTCAAAGGTGGATCGTGGAAGTTAGACCACATCATTGACCGATCCGCCTTGCATTCCCTCGAGTTCAAATGTAAGCCACTGAACACATTATATACACAACTCCGGGGCCACTTCAGAACGTACTATCGCGCTCAAGAAAGACAGGATATGGTAGAAGACGGCGAGGCCAAATTCAATGCCATGAGGAGCCGTCTTCTGGCATCTTTTGGCACGGAGATGATTCAACTCATTGACCAGGCGCTCGCGGACGAAGAATGGCCCAGTAACCCTGACGCTTTGCCCGACCGATTTCCCGAGCGGCCAGATTCCAAGTCTCCACGTGAATCGTTCTGGCGTACAGCGCAGTCGGTGCGCACGACCACTGCGAACACTCGCCAGACAGCAGCCGGAGATGTCCGCTCTGAGGTCTCGTTACGAAAACGAGTCAGATGTGCCCGGGCGAATAATGACGGACTTCGAGAGGAAGACGGCGAAGACGAGGAAGCTCACACTCCGAAGCGGCGCAAATTATCATTGGCTTCAAAGGCACCCACCGAGGTCCGCTTTCAGAAACCTCCGAGAACATCCCCATCTCTTCAACCTACCACTAGGCCTCACACTCGCTCTCAAAGTGCCGCCATTGCAACACCTACTCGCAGGAGTCAACGCCTCTTGCAACCGAGGCCTACGGCTGGAATTCGAGCTTCTTCCCGCATAGCGGCGGTTAGAAGTGGGGTCACTGTGACCAACTCTCTGGGAAAGGGACGCGGGACCACAGGGCGGAAGCGTCGTTAGTTGAGTTTTAGACCATTCACTCCCTGTAATGGGCTTGCTGCCATGGGCTTCCTAGTATGAGAATACATCGTATGTAGGCGATGTATCCAGAGATAATTTCGAATTCGTTGTTTGAGCAAAGTTGGATCTTGCATGATATTTTCGATACCTACCGTAGGGCCTAAAGTACCGTTACAACAGAACCCCGATCCGGTCAAATAATCAGAATCGCGGCCGAATCTATAGTCTGATAATTATAACATGTCTAACGCGAACAATGTGTAGTGGTGGATGCGAGTAAAATGTCACCAATAGCGAGTATGATCTGGAGGCAAATCTGGCAAAAGCGCCATTCGTAGCATCGCCATGTTTGAGCTCATGCTGGACCACTGTGCGGGAACGATTAAGTCACAGAATAGAATACCAGGAACAGGCAAAATAATGGGACGTACACCGTTTCCAATTATCACATCCGAGCGTATCCCGATGAGCATGTCAATTGCTTGCTTGATGTAGTGCTGCTCATGGCTGAGTACGAGATCCCTACTGCTCTTGATGGAACGCCAGGCTTTGAGACGTCCAACCTGCCCTTTAACCTCCGCTATGAAGCGCTCGTTTCCATTGGTCATGATGTATACGTCGGTGAGTGACTTTCCTGTCGACGTCTGCAGTATCTCCGAGACTTTGGCGGCAATTTGGACAGGGTTAGGATAACAGTGCCTCATGTGCTCTGCACGTGAGGCTTCAGGAGCATCATCTTTTCCTGAACCAGAGCCACGAACAGCGGTATATCGGTCGGGAAACTGAGGGAATGAGTTGAACCCTTCCCATTGTGAGCCGTAAATCAACAGATGAACGCAGTGCTTATCGAAGTCACCACGGCGGATTTGAAGAGTAAGGAGACCGGGGAGGGTGGTGTATGGGTATGTTCCGCCGGGTGGGCCGGTATAGATCGAGGGGAGATTGGCTGCAAGGCCCGATTCAACGAGAGATGACCAGCGAAAGTTGAGCAACATAGGAGATTTAGCGATGTCGTCCCACGCGTCCAGGACGTAGCTCATGCCAAACGTCCTAATTTTCATTAATAAAAGGGCAAATATTAGATGCATGAACATTGCGCACCACTCTGTGAACGGCGCTGAGGTGCCCTGGGTTATCTCAACACACCGGTTGTCAACGGACTGAAGCTTCTCTAACCACTTCTCAATTAGCACCGTTGTCGACCCAAAGACGTATTGATCCACTATCTCTTTGCCGTTGATCTGAGCGGGCTCCGGACATACTCTTCTGAAGTATTCTTCTCGTACTGAGCGGGGGCTGCTATCACCGTGAGGAAACGCGCCGCCGACAATTGGCCCTATACACAGATGAGTTGAAGCTCTCATGGAGATTGTAAGCCAGACGTACCTGCGATTAGTACCGATAGAGGTATTCTCGATGGTATGAGTTTCCCGCCAAACTCTGAGTATTCCGGACCGTGTCGATTCCATGTGTAATTGTCAAACACAAAGCTGTCGTCGAAGGTTGTTAGTAAGTATCTGACAATTCCGAAAGATGAGAATGTACGAACGCTCTGCCAGCTTTGTGCGCCAAGTACGCGTCAAGCACGAGCTCTTGCATGAAGTTACCCCATCCAACACCTGAGATCAAGGTAGTCACCGTAAGCTTCTTCAAGGGAACTGGGAGAGGAGATGTACTAGTAACATACCGTCTGGATGAGCCGACGAGAACAAATACTTGCCATGCCGACCTTCAGGTAGCGGTAAATCGGGATTATGCTGTGGCAGGGAGAGTTCTCTTTCGTGGTACTTTTCGTAGAGTGGGGGAAGCTTGGGGTGGTTCCATTGAAAATGGAAGAGAAAAAGAGTGGCGAAAGCAAGTGAAATCAACAGCACTGCCTGGTACCGGCGAGATTCAAGGAGAGCTGTGTATATAGCTCTACACTGTCTGGGAGGGGACGTTGAAAACCTCTTGACGGAAGGGGTAAGATAGTAGGGAAGCTCCGGGGAGTGTTCGCTGTCTCTTGTCGGGTCGTCGACTTGGTCCGCTTGGCGAAATAACATGGCCGGCATGGACTTTGAGAGGAAAACGGACAGAGTGGCGACTGGTGACAGGTGGTGAAGATGACCGATGAATGATGATTGAGACTTGAGCAATCAAGTCACAGGCCGGTCGGTCAACAACCAACTGGAGCATTTTCCCCATAAAATTTCAATATCAATAAAGAATTATTGAACACCGGTCAGGGCAGAGTGGAAGCATTGCTCAACCAAGTACAACTGCGCAATAACCCACAAGTCGACTGACGCTGCTTTCCCTGCTGCCCTCGACCGATTTCTTCGCCAAAGTACATTGCCACCGTACTGTATTGAGCATATCACAGGTCACTGAGGGGTTTCGCCGCCTGCGACACATCAGATCCGAATCGAGAACACCCAAATTTTCCGGCCTGCGGCGCGAATGAATGAGTACGTAGAAACAGCTCTGGGTGTTTACTTAGCTCATTTTTAGGTTTACTAGACACAAAAATTAACATTGTCGCCGCCGCCTTGCGCCCAGGATCCTGCCGCCGGCTCGTCATGGTTTGCCACAGGTCGCACCAGTGTCACGCCCTCCGCCGCGGTGATATGCTCACTACAGTGGTTGTTGTTACCCTAAAGACCACTCATGCTGGCTGCTAGTGGGAAATCCCTTCCAGTACTCAGTTTCATACAGGGTGAGCTGAGTGCATGGCCGAGGGTAGTGTTGGAAAGGAGCCGGAGAGGGGACGGCGAGGGGACGGTCGAGGGAACAAAGATAATATTGGCAGATCTTCTGTTCTAGCTTTAGGTAATGGGAGTGTTCGCTGTTTTTTGTCGTACCGTAGTTCTTGCGATCGTGGCCAGAAGTCATGTTGAAAGTTGAACGTGAGCATCCAATGTCAACGTTGGAGTTTGCATTTGTTTGTGGGTCCAGGCGCCCCATTTGGAAAACTCACGCGTTGCTGATGATTCAAGTTCTCATGTTGAATTTCCGAGTCAAGTCTGGTCTGTGTGGTACCTCGAGCTCCCTGGATCACACACAATTGACGACAGATATAACATATTATAAAATACACGGGTGTTGCCTCCTTCGACACATTGGACATTAGAATGATTATATGCGGAACACGATCTTTTCAGCGCTGTTCTTCCCGGCGATCATGTAGTCGAAGCCAGCGTTTATGCCAGAAAGCCCGCCATCGAAGTATTTAAGAGGGTTTGGCAACAGAGCTCCAGACTTCACCAATTCAGGGAGTTTCTTCACGAAATTGACCATGTGCTTGTTATCCTCCGGGAAAGCTGGCATTGTCCCGCCAAATGCAGCGTTGTAGAATTCACGGTTGAGCACAGTGTACAGAAGTGAGTCTACGCGTGAAGAAAATGCTGTCAGCACTTTCCCTTGGAATATGAAGGGAGTTGAGCTTACTCGAGAATTCGACGTCGCTGCGAAGTTGGGTTGCCTCGGGGTAAATGCCGAGTGAGACAACAATTTTTCCCGGGCCTTCTGCAAGAACCTGTACAGAGAATTTCTGCGTTTCTAACTCGGAAATGGTATCAATGCCGTAGTGGATGGAGTCATTCGTGGCTGCTTTAACCTTCGAGATGGCGTCAGGATCCCGATACTATTCCAGTCCCGTTAGTCTCGATCTCACAGTCTCACATCAGCTGAAGTAGGCATACGTCATGAACAACATCGGCACCGTACGTCTTCAACAGAGCGTGATTCTTTGGCGAAGCGACAGTAGCAACCTTATATCCCGCAAGATGAGCCAACTGTATCGCGTACAGCCCGACGGATGCTGTAGTCAAAGAGTGAGGGCGCAGGTAGAATCTGACTATAAAACTACTCACTGCTACCGCCATAGATAAAAACCCATTCTACCCCGGTCACTTTCTCAGGCGGTTCGATCAGGTTGAGATACCGAGGGCTAAACAACATTTGTGCCGCTGTCCACGCTCTGCAAATACACTCAACACCCAGATAATCAACCGTTAATCAACGACGTAGGAGCTCACCCGACATTCACTGCAGCAGCCTGCTCGTCCGATGTTCCCTCTGGAATCTTCCACACAAGGTCACCGGCAGCTTTCACGTATTCTGCGAAGGCACCTCTATCCTTGTATTGACCTCCGTGAACAAAGCCCGCCACCCTGTCGCCGACTGAGACTCCTGAGACTGCGTCCCCGATCTTGACAACAACACCAGCAAAATCAACGCCGACGATGGTACCGGGGTGGGTCATGAGTCTGACATCTTGACGCAGCCAAATGTCAGTACGATTTACTCGGAAGCCTCGGCTGCGACACGTACGTTTCCAATCGGTGGGATTCTGAGCCACTGCGGTGGTGCGGACGAGAATTTCAGTCTCGTCTATACTTGGGACTGGGACATCAACGATAGTCATCGTTTTATCCGCCTGAACGACGGCAGCTTTCATGGTCTCTGGGATAATTGACATCTTGGAACGTAGTAAAGTGAGCGGTAGAATTGTGAGATGCGGGGTCGACGGATAGTGGGCTTAATATGCACCTTTACGACGTCCACTGCTAATACCTCGGTGAGCTTGCGGCGGGTTCATCGCTCATCGATATCTGAATGAAGAGGAACTGGATTACAAAGATGTTTGCAAGATGTGCATGAGCCACCGATATTGAAGATAAAAATGAAGATAAATCAAGGACACGCATGATACTCAGATGTGTGCTTGATGGATTCCTGAAAAGGGTCGCATTGATCACATCCAACGTGGTGGAAGGAATGCCCAGAGACTTGGAAAAGATGGCGGTTTGGACTTGTGGTCCCATTCGCGCTGGTGACGTATGCAAGTGAGCAGGTACTCGTTAAGATGCTTGCGGTAGGACTACTGCATGGAGGCATTGGGGTGGTCGAGGGAGTGTGCCGGGAAGTCTTTCCTAATGAATGCTCCGGCGGTATTGAGGAAACATCGCGCGCTCAGCCGGATGACACAAACAACCATTGAGTTGAAGTGTGAGTCGCGGTGCCGACTTCTGTGATAGGTGGGTATCCCTTGAGGTTGAACATTAAACTATTGAAACAGATCCCACAGTACACCAACGCAGGATAGATTGAAATCACTCCCACCTGATATTCCTGAGGCCTCAGTTCGTCTCGAGTCCCGAGTTTGAGAATTGATTTTAGGAGGAGGGAAGGAAGGATATCGTGTTGATCGAAAACGGAATGGTTGAGGAGGCGATTGAGCAACAAGAACAAACAATTCCACCTTCCCACAGTTCGCGCAAAACACTCCCTTCCCACAATAGCAACAGACCCAAGATACGAACAAACTCGTTCAAAGATGTCCTTCAAAGCACCATGGATATATCGCCTATTCTTCTTGTACATCGAGCCTGTGTCCGCGCTCGTCGGCTCATACTATGCCGCTGCGCTCCCATGGACATACCTCGCTCTGCTCTCCCCCAGATCGAACGGAAATACCCCTCCTCAGACAGCAGACGCTTCGGTTCTCGTATCCCTTTACCAGCTCTCCAATCTTTATCTTTTATTTGCCCTCAACGAGCATTTGGTACTGTCGTCAACTTCCTCCCTGACTACATGGAGACGCCTCTTGTTCTGTCTACTCGTCGCTGATTTCGGGCATCTCGCGACGATGTTCCCACTGGCCGCAGAACGAACATCCAGTGGCGATCTGTTGGAAGGTATTATGCGCGTATATGCGCGATTCTGGGAGTGGAATGCGATGGACTGGGGGAGTGTGGGATTTGTGTACTGTGGTGCACTGATGAGGATATCGTTCCTTCTTGGTTGGGGATTAAGACACTCAAATGGAGAAGAAGAAGAAAGAAGATCTATAAAAACTGAATGATCGTGAAATAAGGACTATTTGAAGGTATGTCGATCTTGAAATCTGAACACTATTCCTATTCACCCCATTGCAGTTATCACATTTGCGTCGTCTCTGCTAGCGTAATGAAGAACGGAACACATTGCCAATGTATTATTGGACCAGAATTAAATATGGCAGAATCTTTCTCTGTTCGAGATCATCCATCGCCCCGGAAGCCTGATGTACAAGCATGTATTATAGCGGCTACAGGCATAGGTGAGCGTATTATCTGCCTATTCCTCCGAACATCCATAATTGAAAACTTGTGATAGGCTCTTCTCTCAAATTGAACCCCGAGGTTAGCGAAGGTCATTTGCAGGAACGACCATCTCTGTGCGCAGAACTCTATGGAGACATGTCTTCACGAGATCACCTGTTGCGGACTCACAGTGTCTTGGGTGGTCAATAAATTGCCTCGCGAGATACATCCGAGGGTGTTGCGGTAGCAGGATCATGTACCCGTGCTCAATTCAACCTGGTCATGCAAAGCGATCATGAACGCCTCAATCTTCCTGCCCACGCTCCCTGATTCCCCATGTGATATCACAGGTGTCGCTTGGTCTAGATGGATCAGAGGTTTACGGATGGTATGTTCAGCTCTCCACCATCATAACATGCGCTAATGTTGTGATTTCCTAGAATTATCCGTCTGCCAAGCCATGCCAAGCAGACACGCCAGTTCCGTATGCTGTGGGTGCAGAACCAGTGACCTTTCTCCTCCAGAACGTCTCCTCCGAGCGGAGGGTCATGCATTGCCGATTATTCACCCTCCTCAGGGATACAGTCGTCAGGCCGTGCTGTCGTTGATATCTCTGGAGAAACTGGTGTTCAGCTTTGCTTACGGGCGACATTGGTGACCCCTAACGCAAAAAGTATAAAAGCACGGAAGGGATTGGATGCAGTCGGGACATAGGGCAATCAAACATCATGAAGCTCACCGCAATTTCTGCTCTTGTCGTCCTCTCGAAAGTGATCTCTATCGCCGCACATGGTGGTGTCACCAGTTGGACCGTTGGAGGGACGACATACCCAGGATGGCAGCCATACATGGCTCGTGAGTATCTCTCCCAACCAGCCTTCCCATGCAATGTGACTGATTATCTCCGTTCATACTCAGCGGCTGGCCAAAAAACCGCCGGTCGTCCATACTCAAGTTACGATCCAATTCTTAATCCCGTCGCCGCTTCACTGCACTGCAACAACGACGGCAACAACGGCCCCATCCCTCAGTCTATTACCATTGCTGCTGGCTCTTCTATCACCGCTCATTGGTGCGATTACTTTTTGTGTCTTCTATTCTCGCACTGATAATTCATTCTGAAGGGCTCAATGGACTCACATGGAAGGGCCAGTCACGGTGTACATGGCGTCTTGCGGCGCTCCAACATGCGATAGCGTGAGGAGCAGGTACGTGTCTCCGGCCGGCTCGAACGCTCTCAGCATCTTGAATCTTCATACAGTGGCCTTCAATGGTTCAAGATCAACGAGGCTGGTCTCTTGAGCGGCACGGTCTACAAAGGTTCTTGGGCTAATGGTCAAGTCCTGAACTCCCTCGAGTGGACCGCCACTATTCCCGCTAGCCTTCGCCCCGGTGCCTACCTTATTCGTTTCGAACTTCTCGCCCTTCACCAGGCCAACACCCCGCAGTTCTACCCCGAGTACGTTCTTAGACTGCCCGACATCCTGACCTTCCGACTAACGAATTCCATGTGCAGATGTGCCAACCTGATTGTCACCGGTTCAGGAAATGCTTTCCCATCTTCTTCCTTCCTCAAGCCCATCCCTGGTGCATGGACCGCAAACGACCCCGGCGTCCTTATTGATATCTACAGCGAGGCTGCGAAATCCATGACTTCATACCCCATTCCCGGACCTCCCGTTTGGAGTGAGTGTCGAACACTGAAACCCCTTTCTGAGCGCTGCTGACAATTAATTCCTTTAGAGGGCGATAACTCTGCACCTCAGCCACCAGATACTCCCACTGCTTCCCCAACCCCGACACCAACCCCAACTCCCACTCCCACTCCGACGCCGACTCCCACCCCAGAACCCACCCCATCAAACCCCAGCGGACCAACGGTTCCGAAGTACGGCCAGGTATGTGTCCCTCTCCATCGTTCGCTCCTCTCGTAGTTTGCTAATGGGGAAAAATCTCATCAGTGCGGTGGTATCAACTATACCGGATCGACTAATTGCGCAGCTGGCTCTACTTGCCAGAAGCTCAACGATGTTAGTGTCCCATATAATTCATCGCCGGAGCCAGGATACTGATATGATGAGACTATCCTCCCCCAGTACTACTCCCAGTGCCTCTAACGGAGATCGTCGACATCGTATTCAGAGATAGCGGGAGCAAATCTTTGTGAACACGTAAACTAGCACATTGTTTGTATTACTTTAGCAGTCAAGAGAAATGTGAAGGAGGTTGCGTATGTTTCAATGTCTTGGTCCTTGCAACCTTCTAAGCTGTGTGTTACGATGAGAATGGGACATCACTTCAGAGTTTCTAAAAAAAAACTCTCAGCATACAACTCGACATGGAGAAAAGCGGCATGCGACCATCATACAGTATTCATGCATAGCAGTTGATTGAGATGAGAAAGCTAGTGATGAGCATATGTTACATGGGATGAACATGATAGTAGTGGTCTCAGTCAACGATAACGATACAACGACTATTCCATACAGATTACACATATAGAAACAATGGTCCTAAGCGTCCTGTAGTTGATCAGCATCAAATCTATGCACGGTATGTACGACGTCCGAATCTTTCCTCGTGAAGACGAGCTAGAAATTGTGTTTGTCAAAATCATGGCGATAGGATAGAGCTCAGCAGCGTACGCACCATATATGGGTTTGCAGTTGAACCGGTTGTGTCGGCGAGTACCTCCTCTTTGGGTACGATGGACACGTCGGAGTCGTTGTATTTGAACCAAGAGTCAGGTTTATCGGGGAGATGGCGGGAGTAGAAGAAATAGTGGCCCCAGGATGGTGATGCGCCTCGATGAATGAAGACGGAAGTGAGTTCGTATGGAGAGGAGACATCGTCCTTCCATACTGCCTCCAACTCTTCTTTCAGCTTACCAGCTTCAGCACGCTCCTGCTCCAAGACTGCGGAGACATGGTCTTTCTCGGCTTTGATGACGGCAATGAAGTCATCGTCGACCTCTTCCAGACGGAGCGCATCTTGTTTTTCTAGGAAGTCGGCAACACCACCGAGGGCAGGAGCAAAGGGTGCGTGCTGATAGCCATGTGAAGGTGAGTGAGATGAAAAATAATGGGTGGCAGTAAAGTACTAACCTTTCCTTGCGTCAGTTTGTATATCCGGTCACGACAAGCGTTCAATCGCGTCTGGATAGCCTTCGCACGCGCTTTCTTCTCAGGAGCTGCAGTGTCCATGAAACGATCCAAGTAGATCGTCTCTCCAAACTTCACATATGCTTGAGATTTGTACGCCTGTTGAGTCTCGCGATCGAATTGGACACGCTGAAGCGGTTAAATCAGCGCAAGGGTGGACACTCATGGAGAATGTATGCCTACCTGGAGTTGAATCTGAAGTAACGGAGGAAGGTCCACTAGGGTCACTTCCATCCGCCTCTTGACGCCTTCAAACTCAACCACGTCGTCGAAGTACCGACTGAGTCCATCGTAGAGGTCATATCCCTCCTCGGAGACATTGACGTGAAGATGTGAGAAGAGATCCTCCTTCTCGTGGACTGAGTATCGCGAGACGGCACCTTCAGAAGCATCCAGTGGAGCTAGTCTCTGCCGCTTCTTGCCATAGAATAACCTATGAAAATAGCATTCAACAGACTGCCATGGAGAGCATACAGGATAACTCACCGTTTTACGACGCTCGTCTTGTCATCTTCCGTTCCAGCCATCTCGTGGAAGTCTAATAGCGCGGTCTCAATTTGGAACATGCAGTTGTCCATGCATTCAGATACGTCGTGCTGGCGGCCTGCAAGGTGTCAAACAGCTTCAGTTAGGAAAACGGGACGCTTACAACTGGAGCAGACGTACCGAACATCATGACAGAGTCATCCACCTCCCTTGGTTTCCTAGGGGGTAGCGCAGGTGGTTGAGGCTTCGAGACATCCTCGACCATCTCCACTTCCGCACTTCCGCTGTGACCGGCTTTGCCTTTAGAGCTGCTCGCCTCGGGTTTCTCCACCACAACATAACTATCCTTGCCTTTATCCACCGCAGAGTCCATGTCCACATCCATCGGTCCGTCTGTGCGCGTCCGCTTTCCCAACACAGAGGAACCATCCGACATAGAGCCGGGGCTCATAACGACGGGCGATGCGCTGTTAGACCGCTCTTGAGTGCGTGAAGGAAGGGGGCCGTCATCGACTAGAGTAGCATCTGTATCGTTGGATGCGTCAGTGGCGGTACCACATTGGTCGTCCTCCTCTTCATCTTGAGAGGTTACGAGGGCCAACTTGGCGAGATCCATTGTTGGGGTGACGGCGGGGATCTCGGAATACTCGAGATTCCAGAATAACTCCGCGAGTTGGTTGACAACTAGGAGAAAGTTGAGAACCTAGTATACCGAATACGGTCGGGTAGTGGTACGCACATTTCTTAGACCTGAGGATTTCCCTGCGTGTGACAAGTCGCCCACCAACTCGATGGCGTTTCAGGTCATCGTCACTCAGTTTCTTTTCCTCAAGGGTTTTGAAATCAGTAGCAGCGAGGGGAGTGACGGCTTCTCGGAGGTCCTTGATAGTATAGAAGTACTGTAATGTCGTTTAGGATGAGTGACAAATTCGTGGTTAAAACGGCATACCTGAAGGAGAGAGTTGAGATAGCAAGTGTTGCCCAGCTGGTTCAATCCGCGAGGCATGTCCATCTTAACCTGCTGAACGACGTCTCCAGCTATGATGACACGATGAAATCCTGTAATCGGATAATAAAATATTCAAACCTACGATCGACGCCAGTCTCAAGGAAGCCGCGGAGCCGTTGGCTATCCCTCGACTCTGCGATGACTGTCAGCGCATTCCTCATCTTCTCTATCTGACTAGGCTGATCTTGGACCTACGATGCGAAATCAGAGGTAAATGAGCTCAACCATTCAGAAGTAGCAAGGACGTGACTCACAGCGAAGGTGTATACTGTGATCAGCATATCATCTTCAACCTCTTTCGACACTTGCAATGCCAGATATGCGGCGTCTGGCGACATGCCACTTCCTTTCTCGTGGGTCCAAGCGTCCAATAAACGCTTACTGGACTTGAGCTCTGAGAGAATTTTCAGTGCATCGTACAGTTGCATCCGTCGTTCGTTTCCGTCTTCCATTGTCCAGCTCCTCTTTAAGCCGTCCTTCCATGCCCGTAGGATGAATTCCTCGTCGACTTCATCGTCCAAGTCGACACCAAGTGCATTATCCAGACCGAACCCGAGAACAGCTGCACCGCGCTTCAAGTCCTCCTTGGACCACCGTCCGCGGGATTTCTCCTGCAAAAGAAGCATCTCAATTTCTTCTCGTGCGGAGGAGGGTACACCCGTCGTCTTCATCACTTCGTGAAGCTTGTGAAGGTGCCCGAAGTACGTCGGCGTGTTGGCAGGATCACAGCGGCACTGTGCTAGGTAGGCAAAGGTAACTAGATCTGTGGCTATCTCAGAAATAATTTATAATCGCCGAAAGTTCTCAACACACCATGCGAGTACGAGCTTGGTGTCATTCCTAAACCTTCCCATACGTCGTTGAGATCGGTGCAACCAAGGAGATTGTCTGGGAGCAGTCCTCGAGGAACTGGAATAATGTCACCCAATTGTCCTGAATCGAATGAAATGATTGCTCACTTTGGTTCACATGTGCTCCTATCCCAGTCTGATACATCTCGCGCGCGCTCTCTACCGTCACTGAAAGTTTTTGAGCGTCGTAATTGCCGAAAGACGTGCTTGATTTGGATTTCTGAAAGATTATCGTGTACGCGCAGACCTCTACCCAAGCTCTTAACAGCTTTCCTCTCATTCGTCGACCTGCCGGTGTCGAAGGATCAATCTCAGGAGGTTGGAGTGTCTGTGGCTGTTCCTCTGACGGGACAAGTGGCCTTAAAGGGAATCCCAGTTGCTCAAATATCTGGCGACTATGAGACACATTAGCATTACACGAAGCATCGCAAAAACCGGTACATACATAACAGGAGTCCAACCAATCTTAGACTGAAACTTGGCACCCGTGACAGGGAGCACACGATTTTCACCTTTGAATATTCTATTCTGAAGGATACTAAAGCTCGCCGTTAGGGTAGAATGACAGTTGGGAGGTGATACAATACATACGTGATGATCGTCTCCCAAGCCGACAAGACACTTGCATGTGCTGTCTTGTCTAACGAGGGATGCGACAGCTTGTCCTTCGTCAAGTCTTCAACATACTTCACAGGGATGACGCCAGGAATAACCTGCGAAGCGAGACAATACACAGAGCACTGACAGCAAACATACAGATCCAGTAGGTCCCCCTCCACTTCGTCTTCGACCTGTGGAACCTTCACTGATGTGTCCATAGTTTCCTCGTGCAATGTCATTTTTCGTCTCCGGCGTTTCAGGAGTTCCTCTTCCTCCCATTCGCTTCTCTTGAACGGTGTATTCAGCATACGAGCATCGACGGCACGCTCATATTTGTGGAAGTGGTGAGTCTTGTTCGCCTGACCAAAGGGTTGCTCGCCTTCCCCGACACAAGACTGGGTACGTTTCCGGCGTGCTTGATCAGGTAGAGGTGAGGATGGGTTGAAAGAACGGGCGAATGGTGGGAGGACGGTGGAGGAGCACCATGAAAGTAGGACCCATCCGTTGTGTTCCTTGCAATAGTAGGCATTGGCGTGGGGTACAGCCTTCCGCACTTCTTCTGCCGAGGGGGGATGGTGTATAGTCGACTGAGATTGTGATGAACCAGAGGACGTGGAAGAAGTACTATTGGAGTGGCTATGTTTGGGAAGGGATGCAGACACGGAATACAGGGTATGTTCTGGGTTGTGCAGGAGTTCAGAGAGTAAAGGCGGTAACACACCGGGACCAGGCCGCTTGCATTCGGCGCGACGCGCAGCATCCCACCAATTCTCCTCTTCCTCGAAATTGCGCCCATCGATTTCAACCTTGTTAGTTGCACTAGAGGCACCCCAGGCGTTGACATCGCCTTTACCAGAGGAAGATTCTCCCCATCCGGGGGTAGTATCCCAGTGCATGGTTCCAAACGCGTCTGGCCAATTATCGTTGATGGTGTATCGAGGTGGATTACGGTCGTCGTGCATGACTATATCTGTAGGTTCTTCGACAAGCTCAAGAGGTGGTAGGGAATCTTCCGAGACTCTTGAAAGCGGTGAAGGAGGGAGGTAAGCAGTACGGGATGACCCTGGATTTGCGTTGTGCCCAGAGGATTTGCCATAGAAGCGATCAGCAGGAACGGTGGAGGGTATCGCTGTCGACATTGACCGTCTGTTCTTGAGCACGTTGTCGCTGTCGGTGACGATGACGGTGGGTGATGTGTTGTGGCGATGTGGGGGTGGAGGCGGCTTGCTGCTGCTCGAAGCGGAAGGAGAAGCGGGATCGGGATCGGACGCCCTCTTCTCGCGAGACGACGGCGGCGATGTTCGTGACGAGGTCATCGTGTGCGATGTCGGGAACGACGATGAGGAGGTGCTAAATGACGACGAGTAGATTGATCTGCAAGTTGTGGACGCGTATTCCTCGTGTGTAATATTACGTAATTCGCTAATATAAGATTCGGTCCTGGACACTTGCCAGATTGGGACAGCACTACTCAACACCATTCCTTCACCTCCGACGCCGACAATGAGCGTAAGCACTGTTCTCCCCGCTGCTCCTTATGCTGCTGACAGCAATTCCAGACCCTCGAAGTTCCCATGGAGGAAGACGTCCTCAGCGACGTTGTACCCAGCAACATTGTGTCGCGTCAGGTGCGTGTTCGGTCGCCACACATACATGCCAGCATCTCACGTTCACTCAGGAGAGCGAGGGCGTTGAGAGCGAGTTTGACGGAGATCAGGTGGAAGAAGAGGATGAGCTGAATAGCGACGGGGAAGGCGAGGTACGTGCCTTCATGTCTCATGTCTGCCTAGACACATCTCACCGACGCGTGGCGACACGTCCCCTTATCACGCGTCTAGGGTCCTAGTGGGACTGGACAATCACCGTCGAAGTTGGCCAAGATGCAGGCAACAGCCGAAAAGCAACAGCAAAAGCAAAAGCGGAAGGCGGCGGAGGGTGAACTGCAAGTCAAGAGGGAGGTTATGGACAAAGCGAAGGTGAGCCCCGCCTCTGGACTGGAGCTCGAACAGCTACTGACTCCACATAGATATCAGATGCGGTCAAACGGTACTCCTATCTTTTGGGGCAAACGGAACTGTTCAAGCACTTCGTTGACCTTAAGGCAAGAGTTTGACCAGTCGGATTCTGAACCATCTCACTCAATACAAAACCACAGAAAGCGCGTGATCCTGAGTATGCTGCAATGCTTGATGCACAACCGAAGCCGAAAGGGAGAGGTAGAAAAAAGGCTGCGTACGTCGACTTTGCATGCGATGTTAGGGCTGTTGTTCACATTCTCTGTAGTGACAATAATGCCCGTCATCGGAAATCGGAGAAGGAAGAGGACGAGGAGATGCTGAAGGACGGTGAATTAGCAGCAGATGGCGACGACCAGCCATTCGTGTTTGAAGAGTCCCCAAGCTGTAAGTACTTTCCGCCGCATTATCTGCTACAGTTTTGACCATAGCGATGATAGACATCAATGGCAAGATGCGAGACTACCAGCTACAAGGTCTGAACTGGATGGTCTCTTTGCATCACAACGGCCTCAACGGTATCCTTGCTGACGAGATGGTGGGTACAACACACCTTGAATGTGCATTCGGACTGCAGGTGCTCATCCTTCCATCGCGCTTGCCAGGGTCTGGGGAAGACATTGCAGACAATATCGTTCCTCTCTTATCTCAAGCATTACCGCGACATCCATGGCCCACACCTTGTGGTCGTTCCGAAGTCAACTCTGCAGAATTGGGCAAGAGAATTCGCTAACTGGACACCAGACGTCAACGTGGCCGTGCTGACGGGCACAAAGGAGGAGCGCGCGGAGATTATTGCCAATAGACTGATCCCCCAGAAGTTTGATGTTCTCGTCACCACCTACGAGCTCTGCCTCCGCGAAAGCTCGTCACTCAAGAAGTTCTCATTCGAATATATCGTCATTGACGAGGCCCATCGCATCAAGAACTCAGACTCCGTTCTCTCCAAGATTGTTCGGTCCTTCATGTCCCGCGGTCGGCTCCTCATCACCGGAACGCCACTCCAAAACAGCATGCAGGAGCTCTTCTCATTATTAAATTTCATCTGCCCCGAGATCTTTTCTGACTACTCGGACCTGGATAGCTTTCTGCACAAGGATGAAGCATCTGCGGAGGGTGATGAGGAGAAGAGCAAGAAGGTTGTTGAGGCGTTGCACAAGATCTTACGCCCGTTCTTGCTCAGACGTGTGAAGAGTGATGTGGAAAAGAGTCTGCTTCCTAGTGAGTTTCTTTCCTTGGCTAAATCAAAGCTGGATTGCTTACTATCCCTATCCACAGAGAAGGAGATTAATATCTACGTTGGTCTTACCGAAATGCAGCGGAAATGGTATCGATCTGTCCTGGAGAAGGACATTGACGCGGTAAATGGTATGACTTGCGAGATTGTCTTTTCTGCTGGGTGCTTATCACGGCTGACGCAGGTCTAACGGGCAAGAAGGAGGGAAAGACACGCTTGATGAACATGGTCATGCAACTCCGCAAGGTCACCTGTCATCCGTACCTGTTCGATGGCGCAGTAAGTACCTTGCAACTACACCGGAGTTTAATGCTTATTTGAGCGGTTGCTTCGCAGGAACCTGGTCCTCCCTATACTACCGACGAACACCTTGTAGAGAACTGCGGGAAAATGGTTATTTTGGACAAACTCCTCAAGAGCATGAAGGCGAAAGGCTCCCGCGTACTCATCTTCAGTCAAATGAGTCGAATGTTGGACATCCTCGAAGATTACTGTCTATTCAGGCAATACAGTGGGTATCCTCAGCAACCCTTCATTCTTCTGTCACTGACATTCCGTTGCAGAATATTGCCGTATCGACGGAGGCACCGCACATGAAGATCGTATCGTCGCGATTGACGAATACAATAAACCCGACTCCGAGAAATTTATTTTCCTATTGACCACTCGTGCCGGAGGATTGGGTATCAACCTTACCACTGCCGATGTCGTTGTCCTCTACGACAGTGATTGGTACGGTTACTTTCCTATAGTTTTTTCATCACTGGGTGGCGTATTCAATCGTCCCATTTCCCTACAGGAATCCTCAAGCTGACTTGCAAGCTATGGACCGTGCTCATCGTATCGGGCAAACGAAGCAGGTGTATGTTTTCAGGTTCATTACGGATGGCAGTGTTGAGGAGCGCATGCTGGAGCGTGCTGCGCAGAAGCTGCGATTGGATCAGTTGGTCATTCAGCAGGGTCGATCGCAGAATACCAAGGGTAAGACCTCCTCTATTTCTAATGCTCCGGAAACTGAACTCGCTATCTTCATAGCGGCCAACAAGGATGAATTGCTTGAGATGATCACTCACGGGGCCGAGAATATCGTGAACTCGAATGACGAGTGAGAGTTTATTTCAACTGACTGAAATTCTGAACCTCACTTCCTATGCGGCAGTCTTATGATTAACGACGATATTGATGAGATCATTCAGCGCGGTGAAGAGCGCACAACAGTGTTGAACAGCAAATATGAAGGTCTCAGCTTCGAGGATCTAAGCACGTTCAAGTCTGAGGCTTCCGTACAACAATGGGAAGGCGAAGATTTCCGTCCAGGAGTAAGCATAAGCCTCCTCATCGTTCATCATCCATCTCCTTCTGACCCTTACCGCGACTATTATTAGCGCAAATCACTTCAATTCAACCCACTCTCTTTGTCAAAGCGTGAACGCAAATTGAACTATTCTGTCGACGCGTATTACAAGGATGCTATGCGGGCTGGTCCGTCCAAAACCGAGAAGGCACCCAAGTTGCCTCGTGCTCCGAAGCAGCTCCAACTGTGAGTTATCCTGTTCAGGTCATCCTCGCTGACTCCTGTGATTGATGTATTGAAGCAGGCAAGACTTCCAGTTCTTCCCTCCAAGACTTGCTGAACTGCAAGAACGAGAGTTGGCTGCGCATAAGAGGCTGAATGAAATTCCTGCGGTGCTCCGCGAGCCCGCTGGGCCGGAGGACACGCCGGAGAAGTTGGAGGAGGAGAGACTGGCTGCGCAGGAACTCATTGATAACGGTGTGTTTACTTGAGTCCGTGCCTTATTGTTGGGACAGAAGGCTCATCAGGGTATGTCTGTCTGCAGCCGAACCGCTGACAGAAGAGGAAGCTATTGAGAAGGAAGAACTGATCGCTCAAGGGTTTGACGATTGGAGCAGACGAGACTTCCAGCAGTTCGTCAGAGCTTTGGAGACGTATGGATGGTACGCACATGACATGTTCGTTGTGAAGAGAAGGCAGCTCATATTATTTGCGCTCATAGGACGGAGGACTTCGATCTGCTCGCTAGTGAGATTCAAGAGAAGACACCGGAGGAAGTGAAGCGGTACTATCTCGTATTCAAGAAGAAGTGGAAGGAACTGGCGGGTAAGATGGTCGCTTTCTGCCGCGGTGAATCCCCGTTAACGCTGAGATTGCACAGAGTATCCTCGCATCAAGACTCGTATTGAAGAGGGTGAAGCCAAACGGAATAAACGCTCAAATCTCGAGGCCCTTCTCGCGAAGAAGATCGAGTCAGTACGGTATCCCATGCAGGAGCTCGAGCTCAACTACCCGACGACTAAGGGCAAGGTCTACTCCGAGGAGGAGGACCGGTACCTACTAGTCCGGCTGCATCACTATGGAATGACTGCGGAGGATGTCTACGAAAGGATCAAGAAGGATATCACTGAATTCCCGGTCTTCCGGTTCGATTGGTTCTTTAAGAGCAGGAGTCCGCAGGAGCTGCAGAGAAGATGTAACACACTGTTAGGTATGATTGAGAAGGAGGCGGAGGCGAGGCAGGCCGAGGAGATGAAGGTCAAGGGGACGAAGGGCAAGGTAGGGCTTCTGTCCGATTGAGATTTCGGACCGAATATACTGATACGTTTTGGCTCTTGTAGAAACGGGGCATCGAGGAGGTCGCCAAGGCTGAGGATAAGGTGTCACGGTCATCGACACCTGCTAGTGCGAGCGCCACAACGAAGAGGCCGTCCAAGAAGAAAAAGACGTAGCTTTGGTCTTCTGGTCTGCCTACCACATATTTTGGTTTTTTGTTCTATTCTTTACCTGACCTTAGAGTATGTATAATGCACTATCACTCCTTCGAACGTGTGACCTCTTCGTAGACCGCCTTTGCGATTGCAAGAAACGATGTTGGGGGTGCTCGAGTACTTGCACTATCGTTTGAATTTTCGTTGACCTTTGTTGTGACACCCTTCGATGAGCGTCACATGTGATGTCACGAAGTGACCCGTAACACCATCTCTTGGCACATGCACATCTTGAAAGAACGCAGTGCTATCTTCTGTATCAAGGGCAACTTAAACGTCTCAAAATCGCAATGGCTAGCCAATTGAGTGTGCATTTTGCCTTGCAATACTCGGGATGCTATATTGACTTTGGAACAGTAGATCCTATTTTACGCCACACCGATCTGTGGTACGAGGACGGCAACGTCGTGATCGTCGCGGATCGCACTGCATTCAAAGTTCACCGTACGATCCTGTCGCAGCACTCGCTTGTATTCGCGGACATGTTCTCTTTCCCTCAACCAGCCACGAATCCAGATGAAAGTTATGACGGATGCCCGATGGTGCAGGTCTCGGACAACGCTACGGATATGGCCATCGTGTTGGATATATTCTACAATGGTGTCACGTAGGTCATGTTACTTCAGCTCACACTTGACGGTTAAAAAGTCACCATATTATAGGTATCTCCTGGCACGGACGCAGCCCACGTGGAAGGTTGTCCGAGCAATGGCCCTTCTGGGACTGAAGTACCAGGCGGACCGAATCCGCAATGAAGCGGTTCATCAACTGTCGCTCGTGTATGGCTCCAGAGACGTGGATGAGATCTGTTCCATGCAACCTGGGGTGGACTGTATGAGTTTAGAAGACGATGACTTCATCTCCATCGTCAACGTGATCCGATCCCTGGACTTATCCCGAAAATGGCTTGTTCTGGCACTGTATGATTGTTGCCAGATGGAGGCAGCTTTGATAGTCAATGGTCTCCCAAGCACGGAACGATTATCCCCAGCGGATGTTGTTCGTTGTGTGGAGGCTCGTAGCGAACTGGTGGACCTTTCACGCGACATAATGGAAGACTGGTTTGCAGAACAGTGCTCTTCATCCGAAGACCGTGACTTGGAAGGACCTTGTAGTGCTTTCTCAACCTGCGAACGGATTCTCGCACAGCTTAGGAGAGTCAGGCTTCCGGCGAGAAGCAAGAGACTCGCCAAACACGACCCTTTGCTTATACATTGCGAGCTGGCGGAAACGTGGTTCTTCGAGAGCTGCGCATCGTTATGCGTGCCCTGTGCGACTTACTACAAAAGAAGGGATAGTGAGGCCCGTCAACACATTCTCGCCAGCCTCGATTCGTACTTCCACTTTCCTGAAGACAATGAAATGACCGACGTGACATCGGATTCTTAGGATGGTAAGTCTTACTCTGAACAGCCGCGGTAGTATTTATGAGGCCATATTAATGGATCCATTGGTAGGAAGCGGCTCATCACCGTCAAGGCACCATCCCTTCCTCTCGTTCGACGTGTATATCCATATATTCTCCTCATTCCTTATCGACTATTTAAAGTCGGAAATCGGTATCGCCAGGCCTCATTTCTCTCTACTACAGTGCAAACTTGAAGCTGGTGTAGTTCTTGTTATCTTTCCCATACTAGATTCGAGGTCTATTGAACTATTCTCCCGAAGCACCTCGCAGACCTTTCGAGGTGGGGCTTACCTTTCCGCAGCCAGTTGTGAATACAGATGGGACATACAAAAATATCCCATCATTCGCGTTTCAGATGGTGCGAGAGACATGGCCATTCTCCTGGATACATTTTACAACGGCTTCATGTACGTCCTATGCGCTTGCTATCCATCTGCTTTTGCATTGTGAGTGATTTTTATCTTTATCAAGTGCTTACGAGCGAGGACAGAGGCATTTGGGAGCAAATTTAAACAGGTGAAGCTCGCGAACGAGGTAAATACAGTCAACGCGGGTGTCCCCTCAAGACGTGGATAAACTGTGCGCTGCCCAACTAGGGATCTACTGTATGGACTACGATAACTTCATCTTGGTCATATAGTGACCATCATCCGCAGTCTGGGTTCGAGCAAGGACCTACTTAGCGGAGCATTTCGTGGATTTCCGTGAGGTACAGATGGCGCTACAAGACATGAATGTGATGATCCGTGAAAGCCGCCACCACCACCTCCGAAATGGCAGTACACACCTCGTCCTTGAAGACGTCCTCAGGACACCCCGGTAAATTCACCAAATCCGAGATCCTCCCCAACGCCCTGAACTCGAACTTCCCTCCGTCCTCGTCTCGCGCAGAATTCGACCAGCTGATCTCCTCAATCTGGCCCACCCGGCAAACAACATCACTGGACTGAACCAGCACAAAGTCAGCAACGTGATACTCCGTGCCGTGGAACGCGAACCCGTCGTCGACCGCTTGCGGGAAGTTCTCAGCGTCGTCTTGCAAAGCGGCTCGACACACTGGGCAGTTGTCCGGAGGGTCTGAGGAGGGCATGCCTGAGTCCTGAGAGAGCGCAGTGAAAGACCCATCCTTGTCAGAGTACGAGAGTCTGCGGAGGTAAAAGATAAGCGTTGTCCGCCCAATCAGCTTGGAACCCCCGAACGAACTCAGGTGCAGAAATAGTCAAACGGGTCCGACTCCGAAGGCAACACCAGAGGGTCCGGCCTCGTATATCTTACTATCACCTTTCCGGCAACCGTCCACATCCGAGCACGTCATCGTGAGGAAAAGCTCCCTCGGGTTGCAGATCTCTTGCAATATCGTCTTGGACGCGTGCTCGAACCACTGGACGTGCATCTGTTTGGTCTGCTGGTTGATGAACACGATCTTTCCGAACCTGCAGGCATCGTCAAGTAGGTAACATGTCCTGGGTGGGGTGAAAAATGGAGCGGAAAATACGGACCAGAAATAATCAGCTACCGGTGCGTCTTCCGGAAGGTCGCGAGCCTCCACCGGCATTATCTAAGTTCGTGGTTTACACGACCAAAAAACAAACACAATGCTACATATCAATATTTCCTATACCCCTTCCCTCCCGCTACGAAACGAGAGATTGAATTCCGGACTTTGGGTTGTGCTCAAACGTCGAACGTTGGAACGTCGAAATATTGAAGGCCGCAGGTTTATATCAAATAGAAACCCATCGACCTCCCAGCCACAACCCCCATACTCACAAAAAAAACCGATCGCGCGAGTTATCCTATCCCCATTCTGCGAAAAGAAAGAAAACGCCTAGAGTTCTCGTCCGCTTGACCCTGTGAGTCTGAAAGAAACACAAACACCCCATAACGGCGCGTCACATTGACCCTTCCGCCTGCCACGACCATCATCATCATCTCTACAAACGCCACGAAGGAACTGCGTGCACACACGTATGAAGTGGGTGGGTGGGGTTACGACGACGAATCAGTTTCGTTTCGCCCCGTACCGCGCTGCGAAGTCCCAATCATCGCAACGACTCTGAACGTGGTGCTGTTATCTGAAGGGAAAGGCCACTCAGGAATGGTCATCTACAGCCAACGAAGTCACAGAAAAAAACTTCAACACGCCCGGATACCATCGCAGAGCAGAGAGCAGAGAGGGGGGGAATTCCATCCGAAGGAATAACTTATATGCATGCACCCCGGAGCCCTACTATACTGTCCGATATCATCCATTTCCACAACCCAACGAAGCACCCCGTTCCTTCAACGCCTCCATCGCCTTCCCAAACTGAGCATTCGCAAGAGCCTGTTTCTCAGCACGGGCCGTCTTCCCCACTCTCTTGTACAACTCTACAAGAAAAAAAAACACGACCGACCGTTCAGTACCGAAAACAACGAGCACAAAAACCCCCCGGAACACAGAGGGGAGGGAGAGGGGAGAACACGCACCCAAAAACCGTTCACCAATCCACAAACCCAACGGCACGTTCCCAAACACAACGACGTCCTCCCCCGCCGCCTCTCCAGTCTTAGTCGACGTTTTCGCAGGAGGCGCACCGAGCCCTGCAGCGAGCTGTTCGCACGTCTGGAGCATCTGCTGCGCGTGGTCCCCAGCGGTGTAGAAATACTGCGACGCGACGAGCGCGAGGACGAGCGCGCGCAGGTGGTTGTCCTTTGATTGTGTCGCGATGGTCAGGGCGGATTTCAGGTGTTGTCTGCAACAACGGGAATCGGGGGGTTGAAGAAAAAAGGTTGGAATCAGCGATAAACCCGACGGAAGAGATGAATGAAAAACGCGTACTTCGTTTTGACTATCTCCGGAGACATGCACGCTTCCACGATATGCCCCACAGCCTCCAACGTCCCACCCATCGCCTTACAACACGTGATCACATCCTCGACCTCCTCCTCATTATCATCACGGTCCTCATCATCATCGTCCCTCCTACTCAACTTCAGCAGTATCCGTCCCGCTCTCGCAGAAAGATTGACGAAACTGCCTTTATCCGCAAGCTTCGCGGCGACGTTGTAACACTGCAACGCGCGCGTTGGTCGGCCCAGTGCGTGCGCGAGGTGTGCGTGGTGCAGCGTGATGCGTGAAGAGAAGTAGGGGAAGATTCCGTAGGTGCGAGTGTGCGCGATCAGTTGAGAGAGGTTCTAAGGAGTAATACGTGAGGCTGGAACGGGAAAAAATGAGAGAGTTGGTTCAACTTACCTTCTCGGCCTCGTCAAACTCACTACGCATAATGGACACCTTGGAACGGCATCAGTCCGGGAGCAAAAACAAAAGTAGACGAGATACACTAACCGCGACAAGTTCACATAGCAGATCGGCCTTCATCCTCGCGAGCCGTTGTTCAATTTCATCAAGGTCCCCAAGCGTAGACCAGATCGGAACTATACAAGATCAACTCGTTAAGCAAAAATGAGCGTAGAGAGAACTCACGGAGCAACTCAGACGACGCCTCATTGTCCCACGAAGTGAGCCCCTCTGTAGCAAACACTTTTCGCTTGGGTCTCCGACCAACAGCATCCCGCTTCGACGTGCTGCTCACGAGGAAAGCCAGCAAGAACAGGATACGAGGGTGGGTCACTTGAACAAGCAGCGGAGGACCAACCGGAAATCCGATCTACAACACCGAATTTAGGTCCCCAGCTACGCGCATATAACGAGGGTATTCGCAACTTACATGGACAGTACCATCGGGGAACTTCGTCAGGACCCCCGAATCGAGTAGAGCATGCAGATGAGATAGACGAGGAGACGCTTCTGCTGCCAATCCGACGTGGGTGTAGTATGCCACAGACATTATGAGCAAATGGACCGCCATGGCTGCTTCAAACGGGTCGTCAAACGTGATGAACGTCGCTTCCCCGTTCGCGTCTTTCTCTTTCCCTTTAGCTCCAGTAGGCGTAGAAACTCCTGGTTGAGGTGTGCTAGCGGGCGCGTAGGAAAGCCCAAGCGCAGTCTCCGCTCGTTGGATCACGTTTGGAGCGTCCTTCCACATCGACGCGGCTACCAGAATCCGAAGATGAAGTATATGCGAGAGCAGAGTAACGTGAGGATGGTTGTGTTTAATAGAGAGTGTCTCTAGCGTTTGCACTGCTGAAAATGCAGCGTGAATATCCTGAGGGCTCTTGTTTTGCCCAGGAGAAGAGGCGGCAGCAGCCGTCGGCGTAGGCGGAAGAGTAAACTTGGAAGTCGGGTTAGGTGTCGGTTGAGGAGTTATGAGTAAAGAGATAGCAGCAAGGTGGGCGGAGTAGAGAATGTACGGCGGGTCGGAAGGCTGGCATGATTGAATAAGATTCCGGATTTGAGTTCGTGCAAATTTGGTCCGAAGCTGCCAGTGAGAAAACTGGGCTTGCAGTAACGTTAAATGGAGCTTGAAGGGTCGGAGCGATGGGTGCTGGATCGTGGATAAGTATGAATACCAAATCGTATAGGAACGGATATCACGAACTTTCTGTGCGATGATGCTCTACGAAAGTGAATATATGCTGTCAGTATCGTTCTACGAGGTATGAAAAGCGTGGAGAGTAGGGAGCCATAAAATAGACAAACGGAATGTACAACTTACTCCCTTACTAAGTGCCTTATCGACCTAACATGCACATATACGCGTCGTGAGTTAACATACTGCCGAATACCTGACGAAGTGCGCACCTCAGCTTCAATCCCGGAAGCCCATGAGAATTCATCCATCTCATGCAGCCCTCCCGCGATGACTCGCATGCCAATCTCTGCAAGTCCCGTCCAAGCACGACATTCCAGCTCCGGCGACAAAGCCGGCATTGACAAACATTTTCGCAACGCGTTCAGCGACAAGTTGAGCGAGAGGACGTAGGACTTGTGGTTCGGTAGATGCGCGAGTAGACCAGGTAAAGAAGCCAGAAGAGCAGGGGGTTGGAGTACCCTCAGCTTGACCTTCGTTGGAGATGACTGAGAAGAGCGCGTCGGAGAGGGGTTATAGGTGAGGCGGCGAACTGGCGTTGACGGCGATGCGGTCAACGTCGACAGCGACGACGGAGGGGGCTCGTTATTGTCGAGGCGCATACGCTTTGACGGCCTCGGGTTATTGTAGTCGTTGTCGGACATGATGAGGAGCTAAGTGCGAACGGTGACGGAGCAAGTCGCGCAATAACCTGTTCAGGATTCAGATGGCTAGCGTGACAAGAGTGACATTGACGCGAACAGTCACATATTCTGTCACGCGTGGCTGTCACAAGAGTTGTCACTCGGAGGAGCCGTGTTAGGATTATGAAACCGTATCTATTAAACCATTGATAAGCCTGAACGTTGAACGAGTGTTGAACGCCGTATGAAGAGGGATTCTTTCGCACCTTAGCACCCAACTTCAAGATCAGATGATAACCTGAACAGACACGATCTGTCAGAAAAGTAGAAACTCGGTTGCAATCAATAAGCGTTGAAATGCTATTTTATGTTATTTAGAGTCGTTATATGCTCTTGTAACTAGCTTACAATCCGTGCTGTAATGGTGATTTCAATCGAAATTACCATTTCGACTGCATTTCAGCTTCATTACAACCAAATTGATCGGTTACAAAAGATTGTAGTCCAATTACGACACATTATGTCCCATTTTTGGACGGTCGCGACGGGTTTCGGGGTTTTCCGACATCCTCTGCTGCCTCATACAGTCTACTATATGTGACCGGTTGATCGTCATACCAGACGATCGTCATCTCCAGCCATTTTTTGGGCGTCAACCCTGGGAATCGTCGAATTTTGGTGGGCTTGACGATCAAATGGTCGCGACGATCTACTGGTCACATATAGTATGAGAATACTTGGTTCAGCGAGGGTCGTCAATTTCTCTGCCCCGATCGCGCATCCGTTATAAGGAGAGGGACAATGAAGCGCGGACACATATCTTCTGTGGCCTCGGGTCATACGTATCTTGCACTGTGACTGGCGAAGAAGATGAGGGCGAAGATAGCGAAGGAGAGGGAGATATGGCTCATTAAACGTCGGCGTACACGGAATAGGATGGCTCTAGGATTGGGGTGGGGGGAGACATAACACATACTGTACTTCATATTATTACCAGGCTTGCGGTCTTACACGAATACACAGCTGTTCCGATCACCTAATCGCCATACTGGCGAGGCATTGTGGGCTGCAGGCAATTTGTCCAATCCGCGATTTGAACGACCAAACCACCCTCCAGTCCATTTGCCCTCATGTGATTCTGAAGGGTATTCGAACCTCCTCTTGCATTCACAGATGCCAATGGTACGCTCTCAAAGCATTTCTCGTGACCATGGATGATGCGATCTATGAAATTATTACAACACTGTTCCTGTTAGCGAAGAGTCGCCGAGGACAGTGAAAAGCTGCCTTCAGTTGTCTCCCTCCACTGATTGACTCCTCCATTCAATATTCACTCTACCAAGACCGGAATATATTCTCTCTCTCTCTCTCTCTCTCGAGTTCTTGAGACTACAGGCGAGTATTCTCTATCATTCTGAGTTCCTTGCTCCCACCGTGTCAGACTGGATGCGAGGAAGAGGCAGGTGTGAGAAATGATGTTTGTTTGTTTCGGCAAATCGGACACTGACGGCGTTGAGATGGCCGATATTATTGGTTCCCTGGCCAACACAAAGACCTGACCAGGAGCAGATTTTAAGGCCAAAGATAGCAAAGTTCACTAGCATACGGCGATATATATACCCCCAGCGCGGCTGTTGGTGCGCTTAACCCCCCTCCACTTTCCCTGATCGCTGTGTTGTAAAATCTGTAATATAAAATGGATAGAATGTGGTCCGTCTACCTCGACGATGGTAGTAAAAAACCTCATCCTATGGTACGTGAATGTTCTCCCTCTTCTCATCCTGTGCGATGTTAACCACGTCACGGCGCGCCCGCCATTCTTGGCAATAAGATGGACAACCGCCCGTGAGCACTCTTTCTTTCAAACCCCCATGTCCCTCGTCGTTGACGACAGCCCCAACAGTCACTCCAGAGCGTCGTCGACCCATTCAACAGCTAACTCTCACGCACCGTCCACACGCTTTCTTTTGCCACCCATGAGCAACACTCCTTTCTCAAGATCGCCCAAGAACGACTTCGCTCTTTTGCCACCAAACTCCCCTGATGACCGCCCACTATCTACCTCTCTCTCCGTCAACTACCTCCCTACAAAGTTCTCTGGAAACCTCGTCAGCAAGCGCAAAGCCAGGGGGAAGGATGCCGCAGATCTCATGGTACCAAAACAGGGTGGAGGAAGAGCGGCCTTCAAGAGCAATGAGGCTCGCATGCCCGGCAACGGCGACGACGATTACGACGGAGTGAGCTCGGGCTGGCTTGGGGGGAAAGAGGGCGGAAGCCATTCGCGCGGTCGGTGGAACAGATTCAAGTGGATTCTCTTCGTCGCCAACACCATCGTGCGTCGTATCAGTTTCACCCTCGGACGACGCTAACCTTCCGCTCGCAGTTCACCGTCTATTCCCTCGCAGGTTTCGTAGGATGCCTCCTGATCTGGTTCAACATCTTTGAGCACGCGGACATCATGCGCGTCGGCAACACACCCGAGCTCATAATTTCCACCATCGCCTGTTGTCTCGGCATCCTCACCTCCCTTATCGGCTGGGCGGGAATCCTCCTCAACAACCGCTCCTTCCTCGCCGTCTACTGCTTCCTCCTCTGGATCGTCTTCGCCCTGCTCGTCACACCTGGTTACATGACCTACAAGAAACGCACGTTCAACCTGGAGGGCAAGATCAACGCCCAGTGGAGTCAAGTCCTTGGCGTCGACGGTCGCCTGAGGATCCAGAACCAGCTCAAGTGCTGCGGCTACTTCAACCCGTTCGTTGAGGCGACTTCCAGCCAGACGTGCTACGCGCGCAGCGTCCTGCCGGGATGCAAGGGGCCGTACATCGAGTTTGAGAAGCCCATCCTCGAGAGGTGGTACACGGTCACGTTCTCCATCGTCCCCGCTCAACTGTTCGTCATGATCGCCGCGTTGCTGTGCTCCAACCACGTCACGTACCGGTTCGGAAAGGGCATGATGCCCAAGGCGTACCGACTCAACATGAACAGCATGGCCGTCATCATGGACAACTACGCCAAGTAAGTGCTCATGACATTGGCTTGTGGTGCCGTCGCGCTGATCACTCTTCCCAACAGTCAACTGGCGGAACAGTATGGCAGCGACGCTGCGTCGGAGGCCATCAACCGTTCGCGTTCCAACCTTCAGCTCGACGCCATGCCCACGATGCCGTACAGCTCGAACGCGAGCACGGCTGGTTCTACGTACGGCGGGAGTCGATACGATCCTGTCGACAGCAAGGGCGCGCATTCGCAGTAGATAGATGACCATCGGACCCTCGCTCTTTTATTCTTGCATCACGCTCTCGCTTTCCTTAATACGTACTCTATACCCCCGTTGTTCATCTTGACGACGCCTCACTTTCTTGCTTTGTACGGACTAGACTCCATACGGACATCCATCTCATTATTTACTCCCGTGATCATGCAGAGCATCAGCATCCGACCTATTATTGTTTTCCTTCAGTTAACTGCCACCGTAGAAATCTAACAGATCCTGCTGATCTCGTGGTATTCCATTGGTCAGTGAAAGGTTAAGTACGGCACAACTGTGAGTGTTTCTTTCCTTATTTTGCAAAAAGAGAATACGGTATTCACCGATAGTTGTTCTTCATCCCCCTCCAGGGTCATACAGGTCCGCTGTTGCGAGTGTCTTCAAGACATCCACAACTAGGTGCCTGTAAGAATCTCGCGAATGTCTCATCTCTGACCGTTTGTTGGACAGTAGCCGTTGTCGAAGCGGTGTTCGTCTCAGCGAGGAAACTCACACCAGTCGTTGCGAGTGTTTCGCTTTCGTTGAACCACGATGCGTACCTGCCTAAGGACCGACCCTCAAGCTACTGATGTACGTCGCAGGTCGTCGTTTGGTCTTATTGGCTCCTAGAGTCGTGTGCTACAAGACGTACAGCGGTGGTGGGGCAATGATTTGACATGAACCCTCGTGAAATTCCATCTCGTGGAGCCTGAAGCGTGCAGGAACTACCGTCCAACTGACATGCTGCGGGAGTCGGACCTTGACTTCACTATTGATTTGTTTCGATCCTGCGCTCTCCACCCCCAGGTCGAAAGATCTGGATCTGGATTGGCACCGCTGTGAGCATCGATTTCCTTAAGCTGCAGGAATGCTGACTCCTTCGATGAATGTAGTGTTCAGGGAACAAGTTCGGTCCACGCAGGTCCGAGTTTACGAGGTTCAGCTCGAGGTTGATCGTCTTGGCAACCCTCGATCTGCCTCTTTGCAATATTGTCCATGCTTCGCGGTGATGCGGACGTGCTGGGACGCGCAAGATCCTCTGCCACGCCAGTCATACGCAACCCGGCACCCTTAGTACACCATGGCCGATTGTCGTCGTGTTTCGGCCTTCCCGACCTTCGCGTCGCATCGAAATAGATTGGTCTTTTTCGGGAGGCCGACGTTCTAAATGCGACCAGGCGGTGCAGTCCGCTGAGCTGGCAAGGGGCCTTTTCGGCAGAAGCGAACACGGCATCGCTGGTGCGCAGATGGTCCTTGTGCGGTGCTCAGGTCACAGAAGGCGCGTCATGGAGAAGCACCCGTTCTGTTATACTAAAATGAAACCCATCTCATGACATTGACAGGCCAACTCCGCCCGTTCACTGGGGTTCAATCCGCCTTCGATTTCCCCGCTGGCGATGATGGTCTCAAGCCGAATCCGAGATCACACCCCCTGTGGCCATTCAATGTTCCAGCCACCGGTGTCTCTCTGCAGGCTGCAAGTGCGTCCGCTGCTCACGTTGGCGTGGTATTTATAGACACAGCGTCCGCCTGGCATGTCCCGCATCACGAGACGGCACTCCCGGCGGGATTTCATCGGCACCCCACACCCCTCGTCCCCATATCTCCAGCAAGCTCGTCGCTCGGTTGCGTTGACGTCCATGTTGGACGTCTTCTCCCTGTCAAGGCTGCTCATCTCGTGAACGGGCTGCGCCTAGCGAAATAGCTCCGCACCCGGATTAATTTTGGATATACGTAGGAAGACCACGACATGCGCGTGCAGATGCTTCAGCTGGACAACGTTCTGACGATGACCGCGACAGGTCGGCGTAAGGAAGCCAGGGTATTCCTGAATCATGGCCAGAATAGCCACGATCAGTATGGCTTTGCAGGTATAAAAGGGTGGCCATTTGTTGCAGCTCGGCACAGTTCAACAGCAACTGCAAAGTCCTCTACCGACACAGGTATTCACTCGAACGTAGGTGGCTCATTTGCAGCTTGAAGTCAACTGCCTTCACGAATGAAATCCTAACTCGTACTTTCGCAGTAACGGTCATGCATCGTGCGGCTCTCATCGCTCTCGCCTCCCTTGCCGTCACCTACGCCCAGCAGGTCGGCACCAACACCGCTGAGGTTCACCCACCCCTCACCTGGCAGACATGCTCAGCTTCCGGTACCTGCACGAACGTTGCTGGTAAGGTCGTCCTCGACGCCAACTGGCGCTGGCTTCACACTACCACGTAAGTATTCTAACAACTCATGTTACGGATAAATTATATCGACTGACTTGCGGACGCTCGGCAGCGGCTACACCAACTGCTACACCGGTAACACCTTCGATACCTCGCTCTGCCCCGATGGCGATACTTGCGCGAAGAACTGCGCTCTCGACGGTGCTGACTACACTGGTACCTATGGTGTCACTGCATCCGGCTCCTCCCTCAAGCTCAACTTCGTCACCAACGGCGCCAACAAGAACGTCGGCTCCCGTCTCTATCTCATGGACACCGACACGAGCTACAAGCTGTTCAAGCTCCTGAACCAGGAGTTCACCTTCGATGTCGACGTTTCTCAGCTCCCTTGTGGCTTGAACGGCGCTCTCTACTTCTCCGAGATGGACGCTGACGGTGGCATGTCCAAGTTCCCCAACAACAAGGCTGGTGCCAAGTACGGAACGGGCTATTGCGACTCTCAGTGCCCGCGCGACTTGAAGTTTATCAACGGCAAGGTGAGCGTTCCGGTTCATAGATCCGTATATCTCAAAACTGACTCTCCTTTCACCCAGGCTAACGTTGAGGGTTGGACCGGCGACTCTAACTCCGCCAACTCTGGCAAGGGTACCGAAGGTGCCTGCTGTAACGAGATGGACATCTGGGAGGCCAACTCGATGGCTGCTGCCTTCACCCCCCACCCCTGCTCCACCGATGGTCTCGGTGTCTGCACTGGTGACTCATGCAGCGGTGGATCCACTGGTCTCTGTGACCCGGCGGGCTGCGACTTCAACTCCTTCCGCATGGGCGATACCTCCTTCTACGGCAAGGGATTGACGGTCGACACCACCAAGCCCTTCACCGTTGTCACTCAATTCTTGACCCACGACAACACGACCACCGGTGACCTCACCGAGATCCGTCGTCTCTATGTTCAGAATGGCAAGGTCATCCAAAACAGCAAGGTCAACATCCCCGGAATGGACGCTTTCGACTCTATCACCGACGAGTTCTGCTCTCAGCAGAAGACCGTCTTCGAGGACACCAACCTCTTCGCCAACCAGGGTGGCTTGAAGCAGATGGGCAAGTCCTTCGCCAAGGGTGTCGTCCTCGTCCTCTCCATCTGGGACGACTACGCCGCAAACATGCTCTGGCTCGACTCTGAGTACCCCACGGACAAGCCCGGCTCCAACCCCGGTGTTACTCGCGGAACCTGCGCGACCTCTTCCGGTGCTCCCCCCGACGTCGAGGCCGCCGGCAACAACGTCGCTGTCACCTTCTCCAACATCAAGTTCGGCCCCATCGGTTCCACCTTCAAGAACACCGGCTCTAGCACTGGTCCCGCCCAGCCTCCCGCCTCCACTCCTCCCGCTCCCGTCTCTACTCCCCCCGCCCCCGTCTCCACCCCTCCGGCCTCCCCCACCTCTCCTCCCGCCGCTACTCAGACCCACTTCGGTCAATGGTAAGTCCATTTTGTCTCCATACCTAACTCTACAGACTGACTTACATTCCGTTTTAGTGGCGGTATTGGCTTCAGTGGCCCAACTGCCTGTGCTTCTCCCTTCACATGCCAGAAGCAGAATGACTACTACAGCCAGTGCTTGTAAGCCTGCGAATAGACTCCCCACCATGGGTCGAGCAATCTCTTTCCTTTGGTTCTGTTTTCTCTTCATTCAAATGTATTCGGGGGCAAGTTGTGTATCATTAGGATTGTCTTCAAGTGTTCTTTTCTCTCTAGGAGCTTCCCGATGTCGTCCTTCGTAGAGTTTCCGGGCAGGCAATCAAAATCCTCTTCTTTCACACCTTTCTGAAGCCTTTCTCGTGCGATCGACGGATTCTCAAGAGCCGGTATACGATCCTTCATATTGAAGCGACACCACATGAGAACTTTGTGATTACGCTTGGGCACAGCGCGTCACTTGTTACCATTTCTGAGCCTGCTGTATGAGCAGCAAAAACATTAATACCTCTAGCTAGTCTAGATGGAGCTTCTGAAAATACCCTGCACCATCCACCCTGTGCGCGGCCGTTTGCCACGAACCCCATCTGATCCCGTTTCAAGTTTCAATCCGGCCCTACTGAACGCCATCAATGAGGTTCAAACTTTAGGTGGATGGTTGCCGAGGTCAAGGCAAGAAGCCCTTATTACCGTGGTTACGACCCCACCGTAACCTCACCAGCCCGAGCTGGCAGCAATGAGTACAGTAATCACGAACTCACGTTGTGAGAAGGGGGTGTTGGTGTTTGCCCTTCAACTAATACCCATTTTGCTGTATCATATAAACCAGGTTGTAAGTCTCCGCATGGTGTCGATGTCTATATTGAGTGCACCACCATGTTTCGTCCATTGTTAATAAGACTCCGACGCACCTCTGGAAACTGATCACTCAACGATCAGATGGAACTTTCCCAAACCCTTGCTCCCACATATGGGTGCCGAAGATGGTGGGAGGTTTATTCCGTCACCATGGCGCGCCCGGGGCCTTCCCAGTCCCTCTTGCAATTTTGGATAATGGCGATTCAAACGGAAGTGTCTGAGACGCGGACGATTGAACCTAAGAACACTGACAAATTCCTAACGGAACCGGTGCATTGACATGATCTGGATAATCTCAGTGTACGGCAATGGCTCACCAATGCCTTTTAGGTTGGTATACCCTGGCGATGTGCTGTCGATCATGCATACGATGGCCGCACCCTGTTAAAAGCCTCATATACGCCTGAGCCGGTTTGAGGTGCGCTGGTTCATAACTCGAATACTCTGGCGTTTAGAAGCGTTTATAGCAACTGATCCTGGAGTGATCCGGCCTTGAACCTCCTCGGTGTGTAAAATTGCTGGATTGATGACCGCCAGTGTTGCCACTTCTCGTCACTCAGCACATTGCTGACTGGGATTCTCTGCAGGGTCGTTCTTTGCGAAGTCTTTATCTCCACACTGCAATGTCTAACTGAGATGCTTTCACAGCGAACGTCAAGGACGAGGTCGTCAACACACAACCATCGCAGGGCCGTCTCAATACGACTCCTGACTACTCTTTACCAGGGCGGTTCCGCTGAGCCTTGTCCGTTCAATCCCCAGTTCAACCCCAGACGGAGGGCGACCGGATGATAACCGATTCAACAAAGCTACAGATCGCCGATCGTGCCGATCCGTTGTTGCCCCAAGCCTTGCCAGTGAAGCACAATTGTAGACGAACACGTTCTGCTGGAAACTCTTCGCCCGCTATGGACTGGTCTCTCCGGTCAAACGCGCGTTTGCAGGATCTGAATAAAAGCGAGAGGGGTTTGCAACGGCGTGCTTCTCTCGAACGCTCTCAACGGAGTCCTCCACCCCATTCATTGTCGCTGACATCGACATCTTCCCTGAGCTGGAGGACCTTTCGCTTCGTATTTGTCGTTTGACACAGACATCCCGACACTCCTTCTGAACAATCGTATAGCTATCACCCTCGGATCATCATCCCCTTGCATTGCCCATCATGGTTAATTGGATGTCACCAGAAGAGATCCAGAAAGATGCTGGTAAGCTTAGTTTATTTTGCTGATCGTCTGACATCGTTACTAACGTGGACAATGTAGGCGTATTCTTGAAGATGCAACACGCTCTCGCTGGTGTATACTTGTTAGTGCTGATTACTGGTCCTCACGACGAGTGGCTGATCTGCCCTATAGTTGGGAGTTCGTCATTTCGCTGGATTTTGAGTGGAGCTACATTACGGGAAAGAAGAAGTTGAACTGGCCCATGGTAAGCCGTCGATACACCAATATATATGCTCTAAGTGGTTAATTCCATCCCACCACAGATCCCTTATTTCGGAGGCAGATACATGACGTTCTTCACCTTTGTTGGACTGTAAGTGATTCCCCCCATGCTTAGTCTACTATACTTACAACTGATGATACACAGTCTAATCTCCCTGGATATCACAACGTAGGTCCAAACCCTCCATTCACTCCATGGATTACATTTCGTCCTGATCCACTGCGTTCAGTGAGGTGAACTGTCAGGCGTTGTATACGTTCCTCGCCTTCGGAGGTCAAACGATGATTGCGTTTGCTAGCTTGAACCTTGCTATCCGCGCGTACGTCGTCTCGTTATTGTCTTCGATATTTGGTCCTTAACGTCGGCCTATAGAATGGCCATTTGGGGCCAATCCAAATACGTTGTCTGGCCTTTGGCACTGATCAGTGCCGGACATTGGGCAATCGTTCTACAAGGCGTTGTCCTCGAGGCGAGCTGGGTCCCGGGGCAAGGTTGCGTTGCTACTGCGACCAAATCGTCGGTGCTCTCCATGACGTTCGTCTACACTATCTGCTTTGATTCTATCGTCTTCCTCCTCTCCGCCTGGAAACTGGCCATGCCGAAACATCATCGCAGCCAGCTCGTAGATCTGATGTTCAGGGATGGTCTGGGATACTTCCTGCTCGCGTGCGTCAGAACCCTTCCTGAATGGATCAATCATGTTCACCGTTATGTTCAGGTCGATTGTCAACATTCCCGCAGCCGTGTTCATTTCGCTGAAACTGAACCCTGTCATGGACATCATATTCAACCTCCCCGCGGCGATGTTGTCTACTGTGCGCCTTCTTATCTCTCGCTTCTGCAGCGGGACGGACCTTGTATAACATTTGATTGTCAGATCCTCGCCTCTCGTGCTGTACGCCGCCTGTCCAACTTCTCCCCCACTAGTCCATCCATCTAGTGAGTCTCTCCCTTGTTTCCGGCCCTTGTCATAAACCTCTGAAAACGCATAATCAGCATGACGACCACGCAGAAGGCGCCTTTGGCTTCGAACGAGATTGCAAGCACCGGAAACATCGCTTTCGCGTCATCGAGGAGCCGCCAACCGGGTGTACATGTTCAAGTGAGTTCTGTGTTTCATTGATCCTGCGAACACAACTCGCCTCCGAGGTCATGGGATCTTGAAGAAAGGGTCAATGCGTCCCGCTCTGGCGTTCAATCGAAATGACGGCGCATATCATATGGGAACGACGCTTGCTGATTCACGCTCGCTTGCAGATGGATACCTTCACTGTCGCTGAGGATAGTACAGACTTCAGCAGGAGCAAGGTTGACCCTGAAAGTTTGGAAAATAAAAGTTCCCATGCGTACTAGGAACTTGGAAGGCTCGACTTTGGCTTTCCGTATGTCATATTTCACTGCTGACTTGATGCACTCCCTTTCAATCTCATTCTACCGTTAGACCTTTAGCAACTTGACACCCATTGGATGAGCTGGGTTCATCATGATCAGCTCGAGGCCTGGCGTGCGCGCTGAGTAGAACTTTCTTTCTTGGTGGCGAATACAGCCGCAAAGTCGTATTCCCCGTGTAGATAGCAAACCGTCGCATAGCTTGCTGAATGATGATTCGACATTCTTTCGTTTTATACCGTTCATCCGAGTCAACCCCCGTGACAAACGCGTGACGAAATGTGTGACTGTTCGCGTCAAGGGACGCGATGTCACTCACCCTTGTCACGCTGGCCATCTGAATCCTGAACAGGACATTGCGCGACTTGCTCCGTCATTGTTCGCACTTAGCTCCTCATCATGTCCGACAACGACTACAACAATCCGAGGCCGTCAAAGCGTATGCGTCTCGACAATAACGAACCCCCTCCGTCGTCGCTGTCGACGCTGACCGCATCGCCATCAACGCCAGTTCGCCGCCTCACCTTATAACCCCTCTCCGACGCGCTCTTCTCAGTCATCTCCAACGAAGGTTAAGCTGAGGGTACTCCAACCCCCCGCTCTTCTGGCCTCTTTACCTGGTCTACTACTCGCGCATCCACCGAACCACAAGTCCTACGTCCTCTCGCTCAACTTGTCGCTGAACGCGTTGCGAAAATGTTTGTCAATGCCGGCTTTGGTCGCCGGAGTTGGAATGTCGCAGGCTTGGATGGGGCTTGCGGAGATTGGCATGCGAGTTCATCGCGGGAGGGTTGCATGAGATGGATGAAATTCTCATGGGCTGCCCGGGATTGAAGCTGAGGTACGCACTTCGTCAGGTATTCGGCAGTATGTCAACTCACGACGCGTGTTAGGTCGATAAAGCACTTAGTAAGGGATTAAGTCGTATAATCTGTTTTTCTATTTTATGTTTTCCTACTCTTCACGCTTTTCATATCTCGTAGAACAATACTGACAGCATATATTCACTTTCGTAGAGCATCATCGCACAGAAAGTTCGTGATATCCATTCCTATACGTTTTGGTATTCACCCATCGCTCCGACCGTTCAAGCTCCATTCAACATTACTGCAAGCCCAGTTTTTCTCACTGGCAGCCTTCGCACCAAATGTTGCACGAACTCAAAATCCGGAATCTTATCCAGTCATTGCCAGCCTTCCGACCCCGCCGTACATTCTCTACTCCGCCCCCCACCCACCTTGCTGCTATCTTCTTTACTCATAACTCCCTTCAACCGACACCTAAACCCCGACTTCCAAGTTGTACTCTTCCGTTTACGCCGACGACGACGACTGCTGCTGTCGCCTTCTTCTCCTGGGAAAAATAAGAGCCCTCAGGCAGATGCGAACAACTCGCTGCAGGGGCTCGGTGCGCCTCCTGCGAAAACGTCGTCTAAAGACTGGAGAGGCGGCGGCGGCGGAGGAGGACGTCGTCGTGTTTGGGAACGTCCCGTTAGGTTTGTGGATCGGGGAACGGCTTTTTTTTAGGTGCGTGCCTCTTCTCCCCTCTTCCTCCCTCTCCCCTCTCCCCTTCTGTTCCGGAATTGTTTGTTTTTTGTGCTCGTTGCTCGTTATTTTTTTTGGTACTAATATCCCGTGGTCGGTAGAGTTATACAAGAGAGCGGGGAAGACGACGAGACACCCGTGCTCGCCGCTCTCTTGCGAATGCTCCAGTTTGGGGAAGGCGATGGAGGCGTTGAAAGGAACGGGGTGTTTCGTTGGATTGTGTGAATGGATGATATCGGACAGTATAGTAGGGCCCCGGGGTGCATGCATAAGTATAAGTTATTCCTTCGGATGGAATTCCCCCCCTTCTCTCTGCGATGGTATTCGGTCGTTGTTGAAGCTTCTTTCTGTGACTTAACTCGTTCCTGAGTGGCCTTTCCTTCAAGTTTCAGATCGCAGGGTTTTGTTCCAGGACACGTCTGACTCCGAGTCGTGACGGTGGACTTTTACTTATAGATGGACGAAACTGATCGTCGTACCTACACATGCACACACACACACGCACAAATTTTCTCTTCTTCTTCGTAGCGACGTAGAACCTGTTCCTAAGTTTGACTCCTCAGTTTGCACATGGGCGGCCAGAGGGAGCGAGGACGCGTGACGAGAGGTTTCCGATAAATTCTAAACGCCCCATTGTCTGACTGTGGCGAGTACTTGTGGCCTGAATCTTGAGTGTTTCTAGGTGATGGGGGACGCGAAAATGCCGCTCGTTTCCGTTTTTTTTTTTTTCGTGAAGAAGTACTTTAGTTGCTGGAAACCTGCGGCTTTCATTCAACATTTCGACCGTTCCAACGTTCCAATCCAACGCTTGAGCACAACCCAAAAGTCCCGGACTTCAATCTCTCGTTTCGTGTGTGTGTGGGGGATAGGAAATGTTATGATGTAGCATTGTGTGTTTGTTTTTTCTGTCGTGTAAACCACGAACTTAGATAATACTCCCCAAAGGCCGTTTCCATCCCCATCAGAACTTGAAGACCTGCAATTCATTTTTTTTATTAAAAAAAAACGGAATTCGCTATGAGCGGGGGGGATGTCGTTGCAAAGGAGAGGGGGGAGAGGGGGAGACACGTACCTGGTCCTCGGTGTACCCGAGTTCCTTGAGGATACCGCCGATCGGACCTTGGTTGTACCCGTCTTTCTTTCCTGCGATGGCGTTCACTTGACCGGGGGGGCCTGGGGGATTGGTTTCAGCTCGTACTTCACGCACGAGAACCAAAAAGAAAGCAAAGAGAAAAGAAAGAACACATACCGCAAATAAACACCTTCACTTTCTCCCCCAACCCCGCCGGAGCGACATGCTTCCGTATCAACTCCGCATTAACGTACCCCGTGGGACCGTCCCACTCCTTGACCTTGTCGTCCACGGTGTACACGACGTTGAAAGTGTCCGGGTGTTTGGATTTGAGGCTGTCGAGTTCGGAACGGAGGAGGATGTCGGAAGGGGTGAGGTTTGCGAAGATGAGGGTGAATTTGGTGCGGTTTGTGGGGTCGGAGAGGGCGTGGGTGAGGATTTGGTACATGGGTGTGCTGTGTGGGGGGCGTGTGTTTGTGTTTTAGTGTTAAGGTGAGTTGTGGGTGAGGAGGAAGGGGGACGTACATGCCACTTCCGCCTGCGATCATGCCGACCTCGTCAAACTGGTTGGCTAACAGCAGCGCACGTCGCCATTAGTCAAGTCACACCTCACAACGCAGAAACAACATGCGCGACCCACTCTTGTACTCGAACTTCATGATCGGACCCTTGATGGACAACTTCTCACCCTCCTTCAAGGAGTGGATATGCTGACTCATCTTTCCTTGTTCGTACCTCTTGATGAGGAACGTGAGCTCGCCTTCTTGGTCGGGAGGAGAGATGGGGGTGTACGGCCGGATGACGGGTTTGCCTTTGTCGGTGAGGGAGGGGTTGGCGGCGTCGGGGGCGGACTTGACGACGACGCAGGACGCGACAGGGAGGAGAGACGCGTCGTTGTTGGGGATTTCAAAGACGTATCTGGATGGTGGAGATGAGATGAGACGAGACGAGGCGAGGAGGGGGAAGGTTACTTGGCGGTGTTGTGGTTGTAGGGCTCGATCCTCTTGAGCTTGAAGTCTACGAATTCTTTGGGATCGAAGGGACTCTTCTCCTGGACCTTTTTGGGTTTTACGGGTTCCTTGGTGACGGAGTCGAGGTAGAGGTAGCCTGCCAACCCGACGACGCCTGCGGCGCCGAGGTAGAGCGGGAGGTTGGAGGACTTTTTGGACTCTGGGGCGGTGGAATAGCGGCGGGCGTTGGCCAGCTGTGAGAGGGTTAGTGGTGCGTTGTGAATGCGACGGACGGTGCTCACGGCAGAACGGGCCCTGAGGGATGTGCGGAGGAGAGACATGGCGGGGACGAGGGAGGTGGTGGAGGGAGAGAAAGAGTAGTCAGGCACATCACACGCGACACGCGTTGGCGCCGGCGCTATGTCGAGCCTCTCCCGCCGCGCAGCCTCGAGAGATCGTTTGTCAGGATATGCTGTGGCGATGCCAGGACGGATTTGGACGCAGTCTGGAGGGTGTTAATGAGGAAATGAGGAGGTCGTCAGCGGGGCGGGGTTAGGGTTGTGCTTACATAACGGATGAGGTCATGGAGGCCTAGGTACATGGTGCTCCTCAAACACTGCTCTCTTCCTCTCTCTCTCTCTCCCTCTCCCCGCCACTCCACTAACCCCGCCCTTGCCCATAACGAGTCTCCCTCTCCACCCCCATGTCCTTCGTCAAGCTCAGCATATTTGGCACCTCCTTCGAGGTACATCCGACCCCTCCTCCCTCCTGCCCCCCGCTCTCACACTCCCTTTCTCCAGGTCACAACCAGATATGTCGACCTCCAGCCCGTCGGAATGGGCAAGTCCCCCCTCCTCGATCTCCCCCGATCCCCCGCTAACCCGCTCTCGCTCTCACAGGTGCCTTTGGCCTCGTATGGTGCGACACTCCCGTCCCCCCGCTCTCCCCGTCCTCTCTAACCCCGTCTAGTTCTGCAAAGGATCAGCTCACCGGCTCGTCTGTCGCGATCAAGAAGATCATGAAGCCGTTCAGCACCCCCGTGCTCAGCAAACGCACTTACAGAGAACTCAAGCTTCTCAAACACATACAACACGAGAATGTGCGCCACTTGGTTTTTTACTCCACTGGATCCCCGCCCTGACAGGTCACTCTAGATCATCAGCCTCAGCGACGTCTTTATCTCTCCTCTCGAGGACATGTGCGTTCATTGTCTGTCTGTCTTTCGAGCCTCCTGTGACACTGCCTCTGCAGCTACTTCGTCACAGAATTGCTCGGAACAGATCTCCACAGACTACTAACCTCACGGCCGCTAGAAAAGCAGTTCATCCAATACTTCCTGTACCAGATACTCGTGCGTCACAACTTGTTCGCCTGAGCGATCACCATCTCATATCCCATTAGCGCGGTCTCAAATATGTCCATTCTGCCGGTGTCGTACATCGAGACTTGGTTCGTCGTCCGACACGCTTCCCAATCCATCTCACTGAATCTCCCTCAGAAACCAAGCAACATTCTCATCAACGAGAACTGTGACCTCAAGATTTGCGACTTTGGTCTCGCGCGTATCCAGGACCCTCAAATGACAGGCTACGTCTCGACCCGGTATTACCGCGCACCAGAAATCATGCTCACATGGCAGAAATACGACGTCGCTGTGGATATTTGGAGCGCAGGGTGCATCTTCGCAGAGATGTTGGAGGGCAAGCCGTTGTTCCCTGGAAAGGACCGTACGTGCCGGTCGCCTCTCCGTCGTCGCATCACTCACCCATCCGTCCCCGTCCCAGACGTACATCAGTTTTCGATCATCACAGAGTTGCTCGGCACACCCCCGGAAGACGTCATCCAAACCATCGCGAGCGAAAACGTGCGTATCTGACTTGTTAATCTGCCCGCGCTAATCTTATGTTTTCGGATGACGTCGTGTAGACCTTGCGCTTCGTCCAGAGCCTGCCGAAGAGAGAACGCATCCCGTTCAGCGAGAAGTTGACCTCTGGTGACGCAGGAGGTGCGTTCCGACCTGGACCGTCTGTCTCAAAGTCTTGTCAAACTCACCCTTGATTGGATGCCCCTTTTTTAGCCATCGACCTTCTTGAGAAGATGCTCGTGTTCGACCCGCGGAAGCGGATCACCGCGACGGCGTCCCTGGAGCACGAGTACGTGTCGCCGTACCACGACCCGACGGACGAGCCCGAGGCCGGGGAGAAGTTCGATTGGAGCTTCAACGACGCGGACTTGCCCGTCGACACGTGGAAGGTGATGATGTACAGTGAGATTCTCGGTGAGTTCGCGTTTGCCTCTCCCCCTCTGGTGCTCTTTTTTTTTAATGGCTCATGTCGTCCCTTTTTTGTGTGTGTTAGACTTCCACCAAGTCGGGGATTCGAGGTTCAACGGCGACGTCCCCACCGCCGGCGCGTTGGCGGGTCCCGCAGACCCCACGGCGATCCCGCACGGAGCGTCGGTGACCGCAGGAGGTGCTTGAACAGGTCGCTGGCTGTTTTTGGAGTCGTGCGCGGTTGTTGTGATGATTTTTGGGAACGCGATGAAGATGAAGGATGAAGACGGGAAGAAGGGAAGAAGGGAAAAGATACTTGTATTGATTAGAAATGCCCCCTTTCCTCGCTCCCTCTTCCATCGCCTCGGCGTGGTGTTTCATTATTCTCTCTACTCTCTACTCTCTCCACTCTCAACTCTCAACTCTCTCTACTCTTTACGCTTCTACGCTCGACGCTTCTACGCTTACCCCCCAATGATGACCCTGAACCCCCCCCCCCCCCCCCCCCAATCCCAATCGACTCCCCCCCTCCCCCGGACATTCTCATTTGTTATACGAAATTGTACCGTTTATCGATCGTTAATACTGAGTTTTCTGTCCCTTTTTCTTTTATCTTTTTTTCTCTTTTCTCTTTTATCTCTTTCTCGTCCCCGTCCCACTCCCAATCCAGTCCACAATCCAAGTCCACCACAATCCAGTCCACCACAATCCCAAGTCCCCCCCTGCCCCCGTGCTTCAAGTTCGTGCTTTTTCTCCGTTATCTCGTTACCCAAGTCTGTCTCCCCGCCCCGCTTCGACGATTGAAATGATACAGATACAGTAGTCTTTGATGTTTCTGTTTCTGTTTCTCTTACATACATATACGATTATACGATATACGGCGTACGATGTACGCATTGCATGACTTTTTGTTCGGGTTGGTCGTGACGATGGAGGGGGTTGGTCGTGACGATGGGAGGGGGTTGGTGTGATGGTGATGGCGGGGGTTCGTGGTTCGTTGAGGGTTCTCTGAGCAGGGGATCCGGAATCCGGATGTGGGTGGGTATGGTGCGTTCGAGGGTGGGTATGGTGCGTTCGAGGGTAGGGCGTTGGGTGTCTTCATTCCGAGAGAGGCAAACTGGTACTGTGGGTTCGTTCCTGATTCCCTGATTCCTTGATTCCTTGAGGGTGTCCTCGAATATAGATATCTTACAGCCTGAGAACTACTATATTCTGTATCGAGGTCAGCCGCGGAGTGGGTATCGGATATCGGATATCGGTGCTTCAGTTGGGGGGAGGGGCGTCGGGGCGTCGGGGCGAGGCGTGAGTGATAGTGAGCGTCGTCGTGGATAGGATAGGATGGGATGTTTATTGTTTTCAGGTGTGTGTCCATAGTGGCAGTGGCAGGCCGTCCCTGAGTCTCTTCAAGTTCCACATTCAAGTGTACATGATTTCTCAGTCAGGGAGTGTTGTCATTGGTATGCTACACGTATGAGTGAGAACATTTCCACTTAAGTTCTGTGGACTATCTTATGCAGTATCTATCCATAGCCTGAGGTGAACAGAGGGATGCACGTGCACGTGCGCGGTGTTAGGCTTTGGGTGGGTGTTGCGGGGAGTTGTTCAAACTTCAGAAGGGGTGATCGTAAATTATTTATCGTGGATTTGAAGCTACTAATTGATCAACTACAGTACTACTGGTGCAATCCAAAGAATCCTCATAAGGTTTTTTAGGTTCTTGCGGTTCAGGGAGTAAATCACTTTTGTGAACCCATGGAAAAGGTGAAGAAATGGGATTGCAGGTCTAGATCGCCACGCCAGATGTTGTTCAGCCGCAGTGAAGATGATGGTCGTGGTGGACTGGCTGGTGTGGGAAAGGGGTTAGGGTTATCTCTCTGGTCGACTTTGATTATCACGCCACAACGTTTCACTTCTCGAACCTCGAACACTGGCATAAACTTGATAAAGCATCCTCAACCCGTCATCGTCATCACGTCCACAAAGTACTGTCATCCCCTGACGCATCCGTTCCGACTGTGGTCTCGTTTTTGAGAGGAGAGCGAAATTGAACCAAACCCGGGAGAGGCGGGGTTTATTTACTTAATCGGTTTCGCAGCCTCAGGCCTCAGGCCTCACCCGCGCGGAACGAGGGGTTTCCAAATGTCGCGCAGGAATCGTCCGTCGGCGTTCGACGTTAGCTTTCCGGACGACGCGCGACCGGGGACGGGGGCGGGGTCGAGTTCGACGTCGCTTGTGGAGAGGGAGAGGGCGTTGTTTCGACGTCCGCCGAGTCTTCCTGCTTCTCAGGCTAGTACTCGTGCGCAGCCGTCGTCGTCTGTGCGTTTGGGTTCTGGGATTCAAGAGGTTGAGAGGGCGAGGTCGGATGCGCCTGTTAGGAGTGTTAGGCGCGAGGAGGAGACGAGGGGGAAGAGGAAGGACTTGGAGGGGGGTGGGGGCGATCATAATGATCGGGCGCAGGTGCGTGTGGTGAGGGTTGTAGGAAGGGTTATGTGATTCATTGGGCGTGGTGATGTTTCAACAGGCAGACAAACGAATGAAGGTCAATCGTACGTCCCATTCATCTCAACCACATATAGCATTTTGTTCTTTTCTCTAACAAGATTATGTATGCCCTAATACCCCCCCCCCCCAGGACCTCGCTACAAACCACAAGACAGAGACCTACGGGAGACAGCCACGATGGCGATCATCGGCGAAGACCCAGACGAGTTGGAGTACAAAGTGACCAACCAGTCAGGCCAAGGTCCGAAGAAACCACTTCGGTACCTCTCTGATTTCGCGTTCTTCGACGCGAGGAAGGAGTTGGAGATGGTGTCGTTGGATGTTCTGGACGGTGCGGATGGCACGGAGAGGTATGAGGCTGCGGGGTACGTCGCGCCTGTGTTTTTGAATGAGGAGGATGCGGGGCAGGAGGATGAGGAGGAGGAAGGGGCGATGCAGCGGTTGAGGACGAGTCGGGCGGTTTTGTATTCATTGAATTATGCGTCGGAAGACGAGTAAGTTGGGCCGCGTTTTTTTTTTTTTTGGATTGGAGTTGAAAGACGGGGGTTCTTTTTTTTCAGACCGGTGTATTTGGAAACGCAGTTCGCGTGGTACATCCTTCGTAACCCCTCCTCGGCTTACCGCGCGATATACCAGGATTTCTACCAGCCCAGGCGCATCACGCAGATGGTCGTGACCGCGGCGTTGCGGAATCCGGACTGGAGGTATAAAGACTTTCAGGATAACCACTTGGAAGCGTTTGATGATTTGTTAGGCAGACGGCTAGGACTGGCGATGATTAACTCTGCGGTGCGTTCGTTCTCCCTGGTATTTCTCCGGTTCTTTCACCTCAACGGACCATGCAGATCCCGACGATGAAACACATCGTTCCGAGGCTGCCCGACATCGCGAAACTGCGCACCGTTCCTCTCATTAGGGAACTGGTGGGCAACGAGATTCGGCCCGTCGCGAACGGGGGCATCTTCCCCGTCGTCTCGCGCACCGTGAACCTCGCGCTCGCCGCCACCACCACCACCACGAACCTCGACCTGGCCGTGCTCCTTCCCAAGAACCAGAACCCAACCCAAGTCACGCCTCTCGTTGACAAACTCGGCTTTGGGCTGTTTCGCGGGCGGATCCAGGTCGTGGGGCCGTCGTCGAGGAAGGCGGACAAGGTCACGATGGGGAGGTTTCGGAGACAGGAGAGGTTGAAGTTGGTAAGGTATGTTCAGGCGGATCGGTCGTTGGAGAAGAAGGTTGTGTTCCCGGGGAGTGAGCGGTTGAGAGGGGTTTATTGGAAGGCGGTACAGGTGGATGATGTGGAGTATCGGGTAAACGATGGGTTTGTCTTACTGCGAAGGATTTGTTTTCACTTGTTGCTTTTTTCACAGATTGGAGACTGTGTTGTGGCGAGGGCCGGGGCGTATGAGGGTCGTGCAGAACCAAGAATTCCAGTGGAGGCTCGCGACCTTCCGGAAGACGCACCGGTAGCTGACTATTTCTGGTCCGTATTTGCTGCTCCATTCTTCACCCTGCTCGGGATGTGTTACCTACTTGATGATACCTGCAGGTTCGGGAAGATCGTGTTCATCAACCAGCAGACCAAACAGATGCACGTCCAGTGGTTCGAGCACGCGTCCAAGACGATATTGCAAGAGATCTGCAACCCGAGGGAGCTTTTCCTCACGATGACGTGCTCGGATGTGGACGTTTCCTTGGTTGCCGGAAAGGTGATAGTAAGGTATACGAGGCCGGACCCTCTGGTGTTGCCTTCGGAGTTGGACCCGTTTGACTATTTCTGCACGTGAGTTCGTTCGGGGGTCTCAAGCTGATTGGTCGGACTACGCTGATCCTTTACCTCCGCAGACTCTCGTACTCTGACAAGGATGGGTCGTTCACTGCGCTCCCTCAGAACTCAGGCATGCCCTCCTCAGACCCTCCGGACAACTGCCCAGTGTGTCGAGCCGCTCTGCAAGACGACGCTGAGAACTTCCCGCAAGCGGTCGACGACGGGTTTACGTTCCACGGCACGGAGTATCACGTTGCTGACTTTGTGCTGGTTCTGTCCAGTGATGTTGTTTGCCGGGTGGGCCAGATTGAGGAGATCAGCTGGTCGAATTCTGCGCGAGACGAGGACGGAGGGAAGTTCAAGTTCAGGGCGTTGGGGAGGATCTCGGATTTGGTGAATTTACCGGGGTGTCCTGAGGACGTCATCAAGGACGAGGTGTGTACTACAATTTCATGGGTGGTGGCGGCTTTCACGGCTCATCACATTCATGTCTTGTAGCGCCATCTGTACCTCACGGATGAAGTCTACGAAACACCCATGCGCCAAATAGCCGGAAAGTGCACAGTTGTGCACGCGGATTCCTTCGCGGACGCCGCAGACTTTGAACGGTACCTGTCGGCATCCCCATACCATTTCTACGCTCGGTTCAAGTTCACTGAGGCAGTAGACGAGGACGGCCCGGCGTGGCGGCATTCGGTGCCGATCGATCCTGAAGAGTTTATTCTGTGCAATTCGTGTGCTGCGGACCTTCTGGAACGTCTGCGTCAGCTGAAGGAGTTCAGGGCGTTGCGCGCGAGGAAGCCGTTGAGGACGTTCGACCCGTTTGGAGGTGTTGGCGCGTTCAGTGCTGGGATGGAGGAGGCGGGGTGCATCAAGCTGACGCACGCGGTGGAGATTTCGCCCTCTGCTGCTGAGACCCTGAAGTGCGTTTCCATAGATTTTCTGATCGGATTTGAGGCTCATACTGATATGCCGGTTGGGTACGCTCAGGAAGAATTCGCCGGATGTTGTCGTGTACAACCAGTGCTCCAACATCATGCTCCGTTATGCTATAAAGAAGCACAAGGGGCATGACGTTGAAGTTCCGATGAATTTGGCGGACAAGAGTCTCGTTGCAGACCCTCCCCAGCCGGGGAGCGTAGACTGTATTGTTGCAGGGTTCCCATGGCAAGTACGCTTCAATATCCCCTTATCCTCTTTGCATAACTCCCTTTGACAGTCAGCCGCACTCCCGCCTGAACATGTTCCAACGCGCCAACGACAACAAGAGTCACCTGATGCTGACCCTTTGTTCCTGGGTGGATTTCCTCAGGCCGAAGTATTGCTTCTTCGAAAATGTGCGTGGGTTCTTGCAGTACAAGCTCAACGCGACCCAAGCGGGTAGGTTCCGGGTAGAAGGTGGCATTGAGATGGGAGGACTGAAGTGGTTCATTAATTCTCTTCTTGAGATGAAGTGCGTTCGTTTGTATCGTTTGTTCGCGCCTGGTTGATATTCTGATTTGACGTCAAGCTATCAAGTTCGATACGGACTGCTGCAAGCAGCCCATTATGGAACGCCCCAAGCTCGCGTTCGGTTTTTCCTGATCGCGGCTCAACCAGCACACCCCCTCCCCGCATTTCCTGTTCCAGTCTATGACTTCCCAGAGAAGGATGCCCTGGAAATCAGGTCGGCGAACCTCCCAAAGCCGATCGCACCCCTTAATGCGGCCACAAAGCCAATCCACCATTTTGTCACTGTAGACGATGCTATTGGGGATCTGCCACGGTTCGATTGGTACGTGGGCCGGCGTCGTCGTATCTTTCTCACCAATTGACACTGCACGCTTGCCACTAGGGCCTCACCGCGCCGACCCAGCCAACCGCCTCGCAGGATCCCTCATCCAGAGGACCCAACCACGGAGAGTATCGTCCCGTCCCTCCCATGTGACAAGACTCGGGCGTTTTGCGGGTACCATGGACCGAACGCGATGTATCACCACGAGAAACCACGGACGGCGTTCCAGAAGCGGTGTAGGGAGAAACCGGTGACGGATTTGCAGCATTACACGAAAGTCTCGAAGGCGCAGGTTGTTGAGAGGGTGGTGAATATTCCGTTGCGAGCAAAGGCGGACTACAGGAGTGAGTATCTGTCTCTACTACTTCGGGGACGGAGTCCTTGTTGACTGTCTTTTTCTTCCCCCCCCCCCCCTTGGCGTGCACAGCGTTGAAGCAAAGTGATTGGGAATGGCAATTCTCCAATCCGTCATCTGCCGTGGCGAGAGATGGGTTCAGGCCAGGTATGTTCTTCGTCCGGAACCGGACCATGTTGTTGCGGATCTGAGGATGGAATATGACAGGTCTTTATGGCCGTTTGGACAAGGACGGGTATTTCCGTACCACCGTGACCAACGTGGAACCAACGGCGAAACAGAGCTGGGTTCTGAACCCCTTCGTACGTATCTCGCCTTTGCGTTGGTTTGCGCGGGGCTGACAACTCTGCTCAGTGCAAACGAGTCGTCACCGTCAGAGAACTCGCTCGATCCCAGGGGTTTCCTGATCATTTCGTGTTTTACTCGAAGAACAATGACGTCAAAACCGTACGTTTTGTCATTCTTATATGTCGGAAATTGTGTGCTGAACCCGGGAGATTTGTAGATGCAAAGGCAAATTGGTAATGCGGTACCGTGGCCGGTGTCTGTTGCGTTAGGGCGAGAGCTGAGCGATGCGATGATGAAAAAGTGGATTGACGATAAGGCGAATGCGATCACAATTGTATGAGGTATTGGCGAAGAGATCGCGGAAAACGGTTGACGTGTCTGTAAGGAATACATAATAATTCTGGAATTCTATCTGGCGTACGACGAGTATGACATCCCCCGAAGCACAGATATGGATGGCATTGGATGATCTGGTTATTTGTTCTTTGGGAGTGAGAAAGGCACTGAAATTGATTGGTCCAATCGGGTTATTTGTACTTGCTTGGCAAGAGCTTTGACCAACATCCCTTTATGGTCGTCCCCGCTTCACACCACCCTTCAGGCTTCATAAAACATGTCCAGACGCAACTCACAAGATGGGACATTCTCCGTTCTATGACATCATACTGCGTTGATGCTGAAAATCACCACTGTCAGGACTTGAGAGCGAGTGCGGTTGCTTGGGGGATCTCTGGTTTGAGAACGGAAATATCATATTGATCACGCGCGACACGATACCGTGGCCTTCTTGCGAGAGCATCTCCTATCTTCCGTGACACTGGCTGCAGGCTGTTAGAATTTGCTGGTGCGCACTTCACCGCGTCCTGGCCAGTGACACACGCGCTGCTTCGCCTCAGAGACAAGTACAGTGCCGGCGCGTTGTACAATGAGCGGACTAGAAGGTGGTCAGACATGATCGGAATGGCCAACATTGCCCGCGAGCTGAAGCTCCCTGACGTCCACCTGCGTGCCCTATACCGGTGCGCCCAGCTGGACAGTGATGTCCCTAGTATCCGGATGCCTCGCTGCGGATGGCACCTGGAAATACCTGTGTCCAGCGGATTTAGTAACCTGCATGGATGGCCGCCACCGATTGCATGGCGCGATGGTCAAGCTGCGAAATGGTCGCTGGCTTGACTATGAATACTATGAAGGGAATGACGAGGAGTGTCATTGCGAGTATGACCTAATGCATGGTCTTCAGTTCCAACTTCGCTATAACGACGATTGGGAGCGGATGGACTACGACCCGCTCGACAAACCAAAGTGGGCCGAAGTGAGACTTTGCAAGAGAACATGTCGTAGATGCATGTTTGGCCTCGAAGTATTCCAGGAAGTGCGTTTATTCATTCTGCAAGGTCTCCGCAGATACCTTGACGTGAAAGAGACCGATTCCGGTAAGGAGGCGATAATGGTTCTGTAGGCACGTCAATGCGCTGACAGCTGCCTTGCAGTTTAGCCCAATCATATGGCAGATAGGGAAATCTGGAATCATCCCATAGCAGGTGGCACGGAATTGTAAAAGCAACGTCCTTTTCATTCAGCACATGCCCACGTACTCCATGTTTATGTGCAGTGCTCGGCTGGTATTCTCGGTGGCGAATGCCATCGGACCTTAGACGATTGGACAACGGGTTACATGTCGCCAAGTGCGAGTATCTAACCTGAGTCACGGGCGATGGGATATGACTGGAAAGTTGAGGCGTAGGTTGTGTAAGCTCAACTGGTACAATGGTCTCAATAGCTAATGGGGAGGAGAGAGAAGTGTCAGTCCAATTTACAATGCACTTGGAAGGCCATGCATTCCTGTCTGAAGATCTGAAGTCAGCACTTTACATGGCCTCCGATGAGAGGTTTAAGGGCGGAGGATACTGGAGGAACATATCCGTGCCTTTTCATTACAACTCGGGGAAGTGATCATTTCCATCTTCAGCGAGAAGCTCATATCCTACCCAAACGACCTCCGAGCAACTACTACACCCGACAATATGCTGTCCTTGCTCCATGTCTTGTTCGGTGATGTAGTATCTCCCACCACATCTGCACCCATACGTCCATGCTTCCTCCCCGTCCCGTCCCACCTCCTCAAACTCTTCCAGCGATATGGCTTGCGCGGGCCTCGGGCCCGATAGCGACGGTCGTTTAGCGAGTGTGGCGTCGTATTCTGCGCGCGATGCGGAGGCAGAGAGGGTGATGAACGCCTGTTTGATCAGACCGATGTCGACGGCGTCGCTGGTGGCGGATTGCTGCCGTTGTTTGTCGGGGTGAAAGAGGAGGAGAGCGCGGTGGTATGCGAGCTTTATGTCGGTGAAAGATGCGGTAGGGGACACTGCGAGGACTTCATAGTAATTGGGAACGTCCAGGGTTGCTCGTGGATGGTGGTTTTAAGCAAGATCATTTTTGAGTCCCGATAAGATAACGAATATTTGTAGCGCCCAATATAAGTTGTTCCTTGTCGGCTATCCGAGCCTTGGCCTCGCCTTCTCGAGATGTTGTATTTCTGATTTCAACTCTCCAAGAGATGTGACCGTGTCTTCGAATAATGATGAAGAAGAAATGATATATAGATACGAAGATGTAGCAGCTTGAGAGAGCGGAGGTTTTAGAAGTGAAAGGAGTGATGTTTTAGCCCAATCAAGGATGGTTGCAAGCGAAGTCCACCCTTTTTCTCTTGGTCTCTCTCCAACGCCCATCACTCTCCGTCTTTCACGCCAGACGACGACCAGACGGCCGCGGACGACCCTCGTTCACCAGCAGCAATGTCGACCCCGTCTTCGCCCCCGGCAATGTCCCCGCTACATCAACCACCTCAGTACAGAGCGTATGTCTCCACGTCGCGATACCCGTTGCCCACGTTCATCCTAACATCGCGCAACGTAGCATTGGAGTCGTGCTTGCTATAGGTTCTGGGCTTCTCATTGGCTCATCCTTCGTATTTAAGAAGAAGGGTCTCCTCAAATCTCAGGAGGGCCAGGTTGCGGGCGAGGGCGTTGCTTATCTTAAGTCGGTGAGTGTCAGTCACTATAGCGCCAAGGCTGCATTGCTCATTGTTGGCCTTCCCTCCAGCCCATGTGGTGGTTTGGCATGATATTGATGAGCGTGGGCGAGATTTGCAACTTTGCTGCCTATGCGTTCGTTGAAGCTATCGTAGTTGTACGTCACAACCTCTCCATTATCTCACTTCACGACCTGAACAACTTGACATCTAGACACCCATGGGCGCCCTTTCCGTCGTGGTATCTGGGGTACTATCGCACTTCCTCCTCAAAGAGAAGCTATCCCTCTTCGGTTGGATTTCGTCTTTCCAATGTCTTATCGGTGCAGCCATTCTTGCCCTCAACGGACCAGAGGAGCAAAGCGTGAATACCATCATCGAGTTCCGAAAGTTATTCGTTACTCCGTGGTTCCTGTCATATGGTGGTGTGGTCATTGTCGTCTCTGTCGTCCTTGCAGTCTGGGTAGCCCCGAGATGGGGCCAGAAGAGCATGCTGCCTTGTGGGTGTCCAGCCATCGACCCTTTACGACGTGGTCATTGATGTAGCTTTTATGCAGACATTGGTGTTTGCAGCTTGGTCGGTGGCCTTTGTGTCAGCTGCATTCAGGGCTTAGGTGCTTGCATCCTGACATCGATTCGTGGAGAGAATCAGGCAGGTATTTCCCTACACCGTGATGCAATGCAAAGATTGCTGATGTCGGGTCTGCGAATAGTTCAAAAACTGGTTCATCTACTTCCTCTTGGTATTTGTTGTTGTTACGATTGGTTGGTTCCACCGTTATCCGTCCACAGCCAATTGACTGACCCTGCTGTAGTCGTGGAAATTTACTACCTCAACATTGCATTAGCAATGTTTAATACTGGTACGTTTTATAAAGATGAAAATTCTACAACATCGCCATTAACACACTGTTTTAGCTATGGGTGCGCTCAAATATCGCATTTTCCTTAAGGTAGAATGATCACTGACATCCGTTCACTCTCAGTCACCCCCACATATTACGTCACATGTAAGTTTGCATTGTTCTATGCTAGGAGTCCAAATGCTGACGTCTTTTAGTTACATTCTGCACCCTTGTCACATCGGTGGTAAGTGTCTCGTGTACTCTCTTGGAGGTGACGTCTAAACTCTGGATAGATCCTGTACAAAGGCCTTAAAGCCTCTGCGGTACAAATAATGACGATTGTGCTCGCGTTCGCAGTAATCTGCACTGGCATTTTCATATTGCAGATGTCCAAGGTCGATCCTCGCAAGCTGAACTTCGTACGTCCCCAAGTAGTGCCCTTGTCCTAGTACTAAAGATTGCCCAGGTCGACGAGCACACTACTCTGCTCTTGGAAGCGGCCAAGCAAGAGGCTGACCCCACTGCAGCACGATCTGCCGATATTCAGCGTTCCAACACACTTCGTTCGCGACACTCCCGCCGTTCCCACCTATCTCAAGCTCGACGCAGCACTATTTCCCCCATTTCTGCGACTCATTCACCTATATCCGTGCCAGCAGATAGAGTCCCGGAATTTCAAACCAGACCCCCTTTAGCATTGGATATCGCATCACAACATACCCTGGAGCTGGAGGAACTGGACATTCATGAGGAAGATGAGCTATCCGAGAAGCAGGCGATCGTGGAGAAGACGGAGGAGCCAGGACTCGATTCCGTGCGCGGCGTCGCTGGTGCGCTCGGTACTATCATTCGCGCACGGAGAAGAGCTCGTGCATTGTCTGCAGCTAGCGCAGCGCGCAGTCGGTCGGATGCCGAGAGCATAGAGAGACCAAGCATGCAGTCAAGGGAGAGCCATCCTACAACTGGGGGAAATGGTCCTGGGAGCGCGAGGCATAGCGGGTGGTTGAGAGGGGTCTGGGCGAGTCCAAAGTCGAGTCGGTTCCGCTCAAGTCTGGAGAAGAACATCGGGGGTGCGGATGTCGACTTGGAGAAGGGAACTGCGGAGGTGGTGGAGACGATCGGGTCCCCCGTGGAATCGGTGCTCTCGTCTCGACGGCCTGCGACTGCAGATGCCTCGGTGCCCATACCCCAAGTCGCCGTAATCCCGCCGCAGCATGGTCCAGAGGCGTCGGCATCTCTGAACCGCGCCAAGTCGGATCAAGGGATGAGGGCGAGGTCTGCTTCGGTGCATTTTGAGGGAAGGAAGTCGCTGTCGACGCCCGTAGCCCCGCAGATCCAGACGCAGACTAGGGTGGAGACGCCGCCTCCGGTTCCCAGGCTTCCTGACCACGCATTAGAGAGAACGCAGTCGCATCCGCCACCACCCTCACCTCCTTCCGGCCCAGAGTAACTTTCAGATCTTATGGACATGCCTGGACGGTTTGATACGATCTATGGAGATGAATTTCGTTGTTATTGTATCCCGGTTTTGTGGGATAAAGGGATATCTGTGGGACAGATTTACGACCTGTAATGATGAGTTACATATCTCATGAATGTACCGTTCCGTATGCTGAACGTTGAGGCCGGACTTTGTTTGGGATGATCATGGTGTTCTTGAAAACTACGCGGTTGTTTGTACTTGTTTTTTCTACGGCAAGGGCTTTCAACCGTTTCAAGTTCGACTTCGAGTTCGCCTCCCTCATCATTTCAAACACCATCATGATGCGGTACGTGTTGTATCTGCATCGACCTTCCGCCAATGCTACGTATGACAGGACTGTATATATATACTTCGTCTTCTGGCTTCCGGCGGGAGCTCTACTGACATCGATGTCAGATAATCACAGCCTCGAGGTATAATTGTGCATTGCCTTGAGATGCCAGACGCCAAAACCAGCGAGGATGGCAAAGGAAGTACTGGTATGTGACTTTCGCTCCCATCCGTCTAAAAGGCTACCCCTCACATCCTAGCATGTCTAAAGCAAAGCTGAGCAAGACCCCCTGGAAAATCTACGAGGAGGAACTACACAACAAAGGGTTCGGGTTACCTTTGTGGTACCCTGAGCCATCGCCAAAAGGATGGGATCTTCAGATCGGCGATGTGGGATTCATTGAGGACGGGGGGTTCATACCCATGTTCAACGCGTGCTCGGGTCAGTGCAATGGCGGGTGGGGCCTGCCGGAGAATTTCGAGCCGTTCGACATAAGAACACATTTGGTGTCGGCGAGGGAGAGGGCCATCCCTGTGGGGAAGTCGATTTTTAGTGCGGGTGTTCGCGTTAATCACGCTACAGCGGAGGCGAGGGCGTACGTTCCGGTTTCGCTTTTGTGTCATTGGCGATACTGATTTCATTTGCGTTCTAGTGCTGACTTTGCTGAGGCATCATTCAACTTTCACACTTCGAAAGAGAGAGGCGCGTTCCTGTTCGTCAGGGGAGGAGCAGGGAAGACGGAGGTGATGAATAACAAGAAGATGCCACTCTATATGTTGAAGAACATAGACTATTGGCTTGCCCAGGCGGAGCAGGAGCTTGGAGAAGGTAGCAAGAAACCTGAAGATTTCATCTTCGTACGCGGGCATGTCAAGACGACTTCCTGGGGCGTTGCTGCGTTCGCGGGTTCCCAATCCCGTCATGGTGTCACGATCGCAGCGGGATACGGTCCCGTCACAGGGAACATCGAGATCGAGCATAGTGACGCGAATACAGCGAACATTGACTCGAGGTGGGGACCGGAGGATTCGGATCACGATGTTGCGGATCAGTGCATCTTCGTCAACTACTTCAAGTTCAGGAGGAGATTATGGATGAAAGCCATACAAGCTGCGGCAGGACCTCATATATTGCCGAAGAGTGGGGATAGTGATGACGAATTTGAGGTGGTCACTCGGGATACAGAATCAGAAACAGTGAGTTTGCTACTACCACCTCCCTATGGGTTTATGCTGAATGTAAATAGGATGAGGATCCGGTGAATCACTTATTGAACTATATACTAACGGTGCGCTGTCTTGATTGTAACTTTCCTTTTTTACTGAGATTATCTTGTAGCATTCCGATGCAGAAGGTGCAGTTGCTTCTGACGGAGATCTTACGGAACTGCTAGGTGTAAGCATGGAAGCAACGATATCCGTTGAACCTGTCAATTCTTACGTCTGCGATCTTCTACTCCCACAGCGCCATGAGTGGCCATCTGCGGAACAGATTATCCAACATCTCGAACAACTGAAACCGGAGATTGAAGTAGTAAACGGAGGTACGTGCAGCAGACTTCTGCCTAGACTCTCTCGCTGATGTCTCGTCAGTGGGGATGATATCTCAAGAGTATGCAGTTCGACGTCTGCACAATGGGCCAGGGTTTGCAGGTTTCCAATTTGGCTTCACGGAGGAGCCTGAGGCTGGACCATCCAGGACACGCCAAGACGTGGGAATGGGAGGGACTCACGAGGGTTCTGCACAGCAGCACGCTCAATCTTCACACCAATCTATTGGAGGGGCAGGCCTCAATGACGCAGAGACCGCAGATGTCGCCTCCGCCGTTGAGGCCGCCGATATGGCGGAGGCAATCCGCATTGCCGAAGCTGCCGAAGCTGCTGAGGTGGCTGCTTCATTCGATGAAGGCTTCCCGAATATTCCAGATGATAAGCTGACTCCTGCTGGAAGTACAACTGCTCAAGGCAAAATCACTCTTGGAGACCGAACGGTCGACTGGCCGCATCTTCAGCTAGTCGATCCCGACGAAAACGACGACAATGCTTGCGTCGGGTCCTTCCATATCTCGCCCAACGCGGAGCTCATCGCTGTTGGGTACGAGGACGGCATGGTTCGAGTCTGGAACTCGAGGAAGTGGTCGCTTGTGCTGCGTATTTCGAACCACCACCAACAGACGGTCAGCTCACTCAAGTTTTCCCCCGACTCAAAACTCCTTGCCTCTGCGGCACGTCAAGTATTCGTGTTGGACGTGCAAGAGGCGCGAGAGGGAAGATACCGCGAGCTGTGTGAGCTTCGTGGGTTAGGGGAGGACGTCAATAATATGATCTGGGATCTGAGCTTCTCTCCTGACAGTAATACCATCGCAGTGGCGTCTTTGGATGGCAAAGTCAGGATATACAGAGCGAACGATGGTACCCCCATCCGCATCTTGGACGGGCTACAAGGACTCGTCAGTCATGTGAAGTTCTCACCAGACGGACTGCACATGGTCGCGACCTCGGACTCGTCTGGCTATATCTGGAACGCATACTCTGGAGAGCTTCTTGGAATGTTGGATGGGCACACCGGAAACATCTGGAGCATAGACTTCTCCCCAGACTCCAAACGTGTCGTTACCGGTGGCGACGACCATACTTGTCGTATCTGGAACGTGGAGAACGGCGAGGAGTTAGTGATCATCCGCGAGCATACGGCACCGGTCTGGACGGTTGGGTTCTCCGCAGACGGGAACAACGTCATGGCGGGGTCTTATGACAGGACAGTGACTATATGCGACTCGTATGTCGGGACGCGTCGTCATCTGCTCCAGTTTCAGCGGTTCACTATCACTGCGGGGGCATTCTCGCCACGAGGGCACTTCATTGCGATGGGCTTGTCTGATGGATCTGTTAAACTTTTCGATGCAGCGGCTGGCGTTGAGATCTGCGACTTGTTTGGTCATGAGGATCATATCAAGGACGTGCAGTTCTCCCCTCGAGACGACATGTTGCTCACATCAGCTGATGACGGATGCATCCGGGTTTGGAGCCTGGTAGATATTCTACGCGTCCATTGCTAAGCGGTGGATCATTTTCTTTCCTTGTTTGTTGTGTTCCCACCGTACAGGATACGCTCATCAATGTAAAATACCGCGATATCCTCAATCGAATGCGGAATTCTGTTATCTCCCTATTTGGTAGGTCTCACGAGGTTGTTGCACAACAAGAACAAACCCATTTCGTCATGTCAACGGAAGCAAATTCACCCGGATCACCGGGGGTCTCACACTTTGTAATCTTCCACCATGTCTTCACTGGACGCAACAACACTCGAACAAGCTGCAAAACTAAATGTGCTCGACTCTGTTGGTCAGCAGGTTCCTTTCGGGAGTCTGATCGAAGGTGGTAATGGCACAATCGTGGTGTTCATTCGTGCGTGATCTACATGGCATGGCTTTCTGGCATGTAATTGACATCAAGATCAGGTCATTTCTTCTGTGGTGTAAGCACATAAGCCCATTTTGCGTACGATAGTGCTGACGACGTTCGTCGTATCTACATAGAGCTGTCAGGTGCGTCGTAATCAAGCTTGCTATTCTTCCTGCAACCTGACTGTCACTTCTCCACAGGCATACGTCGCTCAACTAGCATCTGTGAAAGCAGAGGCGCTTGAGAAAGCGGGCAAGAAGATCGTTATAATTGGTTGCGGCGATTACCAGCCAATCAAGAATTACGGCGGTGAGTTGAATACTCTTGCTGACCCGGAGCGTTGCTAACAACAGCTTCAGAAACAACCGGCTATAAGGGCCCCATATATGCCGATCCATCTCGCGCATTGTTCAACGTATTCGGACTCATTCAGAACCTTGAGACGACACCGAAAGGCGAGCAGAAGAAGAGCTATCTTACCAAGTCGTATCTCGGAAATGTCCTGAGTAGCATCTGGGTACGTACGCCGCGGCGCCCGTGTATGACTGTTCAATATCGCCACTAAAGCTCAGTCCGCTTTGTTCGTTAGCAAGGGCCGCTGAAGAGCCCTCATCATCTTGGAAAGCAAGGCAATATATCACAGCTCGGCGGAGACTTCGTCTTTAATCAAGGTTGGCTGGGTCGATGTTTTTGTTTCCTGTTTGCCTGTGCTCACAGCCGTTTTTCAGATGGTCAATGCACGTTTGCATCTCGTATGAAGCACACGGAAGATCGTACGTCGCAGCCGCAATGACATGGACTTTATTGACCGTCCGCATATTATAGACGTTGAGGTCGCTGATCTGATGCGCGAGGCAGGAGTTGAGTACCCTTGATTTGTTTTTGGACTTCTTGTACACTTGTAAGCTGTATCGAATGTGGCTGTTGAGGCGGAATCGATCTATGAACATCAATATGCTAAGTAGTGAATATTCTCCGAGAAGATCGCGTCACCGGCCACCTATGACTCACCTAACCCGTACTTTGATCCTCTTCAATGTCAAAGCACATACGATCCCACAGATTATGGTCCACAGAGGACACTCAGTGCAACCAAAGATCATTGTCCGGGGACTCGGAGTAACCAAGGCCAATCTTGTTCTCTGCATTTCCTGTTCAATTTCATATTCTCTTGGCATTTCCCAATCCGTTGGCGGCTTGGAGTTTTCGCGTCTTCAGCCTCTTCCTCATCGTTCACCACGTCCTCGAGCATCCCAATGTGCCCTCTCGTCGTCGTCGCCCTCGATGACGAGCGGGGATGATCGTCGTCGGGTCCAGCCCTCGGCTCATCTCAGGACCTTATGATGTCAGAGCCTAGCGCCGTCCACATTCACTGTCCGCCTCGCAGCGCCTTCCTCAACACGACGACGACGACGACGGCGTCACCATCATTGTCCTCGCACACCGACTATCGCATACCACCGCCGTCGGCCAAGCTGACTGCGCTCTTCTCTTATCCTCGCCGCCATGGCGAACACACTTCCAGATGAACGCATTCTCGTTCCACAGTGGTCATCAGGAGTAAGCTCACCCAACCTCATTCCATTCCGTGATCTCAAATCATTTCTTCGATAGCTCATAGTGTTATCGTATGGCATATCATGGCTCGGCGCATACACCAGCACACAAATCGTCATCCATGCGAAGTACACCCGACCCGGGCCCACAAGATGGCTCTGGATTTTCCTCGCCAGTGTTGCCTTCGGATTCAGCGCCATCTGGTCCATGCATTTCGTTGGAATGCTTGCCTGCGGTCTCGACGTCAAGATTTACTTCAACCACTACCTCACCATTTTCTCCGCCTTCGTCGCTATTATCTTCACCTTCGCTGCACTATCAAGCGCGTATGCATCCGAGGCGATAGAAAATTCGAAGCCGGTGTTGGAAGTTGCGAAAAGGGGAAGGCAGGCATGGGGGTGGGCAACTGGGTGGTTCAAGCGTTCGCACGAAATAGATGTGGAAGCGGGTGGTTACATGCCAGTGAGCACATCATCGGATGCAGGGGATGAGCAACACCAGTATGAACCAGACGGTCATGATCATGGGCAGGAGGACGACAATGACGTGCCTCAGCCGAACCCGCCGAAATCAACGACTCAAATGCGGCCAACATCGCTCAACCTGCAGGCAGACCAGGTTATGTTCTCCGAGGCGTTTTCCTTCTCACCATTGGACCAGTCTCCAGACGAACACCCCGCAATCCCTGTGATTGACCCAGAACAACGTCCCACGCGAAGTCTAAATCGTCGCGGCCCCACTCGGCACCTTGAAAATCGTCCTCCTCCATCTGCTGCCGGGGAGTCATCGGCATCTCTTAGCACGGACGAGTCTGATTCTATTCACACTCTTGGGCGACATTCACGCTCGAATTCCCAAGGATCGCACTCGAACTCTCTCTCGAGCACGGTCACTACCTCTAGTACATGGAACGACACGCTGCATGCAGGTCTGAGCCGGGAAACCAGAATGAGGATCAAGGCTCAGGCTACAGATCGACCGGTGCCAAACTTTGGGTGGAAGTATTGGATCAGACAGCACCGAAAGGCCATTACAACTTTGATGATGGCTCGAGCAGCGATCTGGGCTCTCGCTATCGTCTTCATGCACTACTCAGGCACGTTGCAATGCATACCCATTCACACGATTCGATGCTGACCTGAAAGGCAGGAATGTGGGCTATGGAGATTCCTCTGGGCCGAATTGTCTGGGATACACAGATTGTTATACTCTCGTATGTGGTAGCGTTCGTTGTGTGCTTTGTTGCCTGCCTTGCCATGGTTCACATGGAAGTTCACTTCGGACGACAGGTCGCTTTCAGCACTATTGCCGCCACCGGGATATCCTCCATGCACTATACTGGTACGCTCACCTTCCTTCATTGTAAACTGTCAACTTATTCTGCTAAGGTATGGCCGCTGCTACGTTCTATACGCGCGCACCTCCCGACCCTAGGAGCGGGTACCCCACATATCTCCCCTTCGTCATTGTCGGCGTGGCCGTTTTCGTTTGCGTTATTTCCAACGCTGTTTTGGCGCATGCTGTTATCAACTCGCGCAACCGGATGGCGGAGATGATCCTCACAAAGCGTCGCCTTTGGCGTATCATGGCGGAGAAAGAGGCTGCAGAGCAGGCTAATGAGCTGAAGCAGCAGTTCATCTCCGTCGCGAGTCATGAGATCAGGACACCTTTGCATGCTGTCAACGGATACTGCGATCTTCTCGCTTTGACGAGCTTGACGGAAGAACAGGCTCTGTATGTGAAGAGCATTCAGCAAGCTTGCCATGCGATCAACGTTATTGCTGGCAATGTTTTGGGTAAGTTTTAACATGTCATTAAAGGATTCTACGCTTAACATGAACCCCTTCAGACTTTAGCAAGGTATACCGCCACGTCTGTTCTTGGTGGAGGGCGGATACTGACCATGAAATCACGAAGCTTGACAGAAACAACGTGGAACTCTCCGCTCGGCCTGTGTTGGTGGATTTGCGGAAGATGGTGGAGAACCTAGCCAGGATTATGGAGAACAATGGAGTTCAACCTGGGCAACCTTGCGCGGATGTGATCGTCTCGGTGGCGGACAACGTTCCGCCCGCTGTGTATTTGGACGAAACATATACTTTCCGAGTGAGCTTTTAGTCTACCTTCTGAGAACTATCACTTACGCAGACACTCAGATCCTTATGAATGTTCGTATGGTCTCTTCACCTTCTCGTGGCTGGTTCTGACAATGTTATCAAGCTCCTTTCGAACGCTCAAAAGTTCTGCGATTCAGGATATATCTGTGTCTCCGTGACGCAGGGGACTCATGATCAGATCGTGATGAAAGTGAGCGACACGGGGTGTGGCATACCCAAGTCGTTCCGAGCAGCATTGTTTCAGCCATTTCGTCAAGCGGATAGCTCTCTCACGCGTCCACGACAAGGGACTGGTCTAGGTCTCAGCATCGTGAAGCACCTTCTGCAGCGAATGAACGGCACTGTTGAGGTGGAATCCACGGAAGGTTTTGGCAGCACGTTCACCATTACGCTTCCGATAACGACTCCCTCGCGCTCCCCTACTGTGACGACGAAGTCTCTTCCGCTCCAGAAGACCGTCAATATCGTATACCGACACGAACGGACGAGCAAACTCTTCATTGAGCTCTTCGCGCAGTTCGGATGCGTTGCGACCGCTAGCTCTGGAGATGTTTCGCTGCAGGAACTTGTCCACAATGCCGACATCATCTGGTCCGACGTGGAAACTGTCATCGCATCACCAGCTCTTCGTGAGCTACTCAATGCTCGGAACCACAAGATGCACCCACCGCTCGTAATCGTCCACTCTGATACCAGTGAACTGACACCGTTGGAACCCGAGCTGTCCTCTGCGCGTGGTGTGATCCTCGTCAAGCGGCCTGTCATCATGCACAACCTCATCTCGGTTTTGGAGAACCCACAAGCTCATACGGGTGTGCATGTTGTTGAGCACCCGATGGGGAAGGTTAGATTTGCCTTGCCAGATGATGTGGTCACGCCGTCGGAGGAGAAGGAGAAGGAGAAAGGCGGTTATATCGGGTCACCGGTTCCTCGCGTCGCAATTGCTGCTTCTCCGCCCAGACCACCCACTCCACCACCGAGGAGTTCTCCGGTTCAGGTTGCGGAGGATAAGCCAGCTGTATTACTAGTGGAAGACAATATGGTGTGGAGGATTCTCATATTGGTTTTGTCATTCTGTTTGCTGACATTTATGGCACAGATCAATCAACACCTTGGCAAGCGGTTACTTGAGAAACTGGGCTATGCGGTCGTCACCGCAAGCGATGGACAGCAGGCAGTCGAGAGGGCTATGGCCCAATCCTTCATTTGCTGTCTCATGGATTGCCAAGTACGTCGCGGCCTCGCAATCATCATCTGACAAGCATGACTCACCTTGCTACAGATGCCAGTTCTCGACGGGTTTGCAGCCACAGCAAAAATACGGGAACTTGAGAGCAACGGGACGATACATGGACGGTTACCTATCATTGCGCTCACTGCGAACGTGAGCCCTGATAGTGAGGAAAGGTGTAGAGCTGCTGGTATGGATCATTTCCTGCCGAAACCTCTACGATTGGGAGGTAAGTGCGGGTTTTTGCGTTCTTCTCTCGTCGATTTGATACAAAGCTATTGTTTTCAGAGCTCGGAACGACCTTGTCTCAGTATGGTCACGATCCACATTAATCTCCTTCCCTCCTTCCTCGTTTTCGCGTCGTTATTCAATTCGCTGTGTTGTCCCTTTCGCATACCTACCTATCCATCTCTATATTCTCTATATCTTAATTCGCTGCTCACATATGTTTATATCTCGTCCAACTGCTCTCATCTTTCGTCTCAATCTGCTGATACTTCTTCCTGATTTGCACCTGAACTGTTGGACCATTGTATCACTAGAGTATCGTACCGTCGAGATTTACGAACATACTATCCACAATCACTAGTAGTCATGGAACACACTTTTACGCAGGAACTTGCTGTGCGTGTTTGGTGACTCATCACCAAATCTTCAAATCGAACATTGCAAGGCTCAGGCTCAACGAGAGGTGCAATATTCACGGAAGACGGGGAGAATCGTCTCGAAACTGAGGGTAAGTGTCGATGATAGTACTATCCGGGGTTCCAAGCTATCATATTTTGGAAAATGCTTTGAGCTCGTTTGAAAAGAATCAAACAATATAGCATCTGGCATAACCTTAGACGTGTTCGGTATGGCTATCTACCTAATCTTCGCGTCCATTGTAGTGCGGATATAATTGCTTCACTGTCGGAAGGGACGTAGCAACCATCGTAGACGATGAGGATGCTTACAGCATCTGCTGCAACGTTCGATGTCCCGAGCCGGATTTCGGGCGTGCCATTTTTACACAAATTTGATGTGGTCGAGAAGAATCTAGCTGCGTCCAGCTGCATCCAGACGTTGTTGATTGTGTAAGTACGTCAATTGACACCCACAAACACCCACAACTGGCGGACCAAGTTGGAAGTACACGGCAGGACCTCGGCTCGCCACAGTTCCAATAATTCCGCAAACCCCGCTTATGTTTTACTTTTTCAAATGTTGGAAAATACCGCCGGAACATCGTTGAATCGGCGTTCCTGACTTTCGTCATTGGCCTGGACTTCGGCTCCATGGACGGATGGCCCAATAAGGACGGAGCACGTGAGGGAGAGTTAGTTGCCGCCGCCGTTTCTTCCCTGTTCCTCACGACGACGACGAGCACGACCTTTTGCTCGCACCTTCATGGACCATCATCCCGCCGAACGTCGGCTACATCCGACATGGGCCCCTGAGGTGCGCGAGCTCTCTAACCTAATTCTTGGCATTTGTGTGGGGGCTCACCGACGGCCATTAAAAGCTGGTCGTCTTGTCATACAGTCTTTCATGGTTAGGAGCGTACACTTGCACTCAAGTCGCCATTCATGCTAAATACGCCGCAACGACGAGCGCAAAGTGGTGGTGGACCTTTCTTGGGAGTGTTGTGTTCGGGTTTAGCGCGATATGGTGCATGCATTTCGGTGAGTTTCAATTGTTAACCATAAGGCAACTCATCGTGATTTTTGGTCGCCCCGGTCGTACAACAATCCTCTATCGAAAATTGATTTATCGACCGGACCTTGTTAGTTGGAATGCTAGCATGTCGATTAGACGTCGACGTACGGTTCAACATTCCCCTCACCATTCTTTCTGCACTGGTGTCCGTTGGGTTCACATTCCTCGTTCTCGCCAGCGGCTACGTCACCGAGGCTCTCGAAAACTCGAAACTGGTCCGCGTCATAGGATCCTGCACGGATGCTATCAACAACATGTTACTGTCATGTTTCGGCAGGAGCAAGCGTTCGGAGACTGGTTACCTACCGTTGAACACATCTGACGCAGAACTCAGTCAGAGCAGTTCCGCACGCAGGTCAGGGGAAGAGGAAGAGGGATCAAATAGTCAGGATCGCTACTCTGATGCTACTCCGGAAGAGCGTGCAGACATTGTGGATGGCCCCGGAAGTGGAGGCTCAAGCTCCGGCTCTAACTCGACAACGAGATATCCTGTCTCTTCAGGAGAAACACTGGTCTCCTCCGTTTCATGGAGTGACTCTCTCAACGCCAGTCTCAGCCAGGAGACTCGCATGCGAGTAAAACTTCAATCCGACAAAACTGTCAATTGGGGCCCTTGGCTGAAAGCCCACTACGATAGTATTTCCTTTGCTGTGGCCGTGAAAGCCGCCATATGGGGAGCCGCCGTAGGCTTCATGCACTATTGCGGTTTGTACAGCTTCCCGCTGCTCGAAATGGACCCCCAGAACTTACGAACTCTCTTCCAGGCATGTGGGCCATAGAAATCCCGGGCGGGCGTATCGAATGGAACGGTGCCATCGTGGCGCTGTCCTTCGTTGTCGCTTTTATAGTCTGCTTTATTGGATGCATCGCCATGGTACATATGGAGGTTCACTTCGTCAGACAGGTCGTGTTCAGTACCCTCGTTGCTGCAGGTTCCGGTTCCATGCATTACATCGGTGCGTTGCGGTTTACAGCACCACGTTTTCACACTAACTCCCCCGGCTCTTTCCGTAGGCATGGCTGCTGCGACTATATATACCACCGCTCCGCCGTCGCCGACCGCAGGATATCCTGCATACCTCCCGTTCGTCATCGTTGGTGTGGCAGTCTTTGTTTGCGTGGTTTCCATCGCTGTGTTGGCCCACAGCGCCATCATTTCGCGATACCGCCTGGAGGAAATGATCGTTACAAAGAGACGGCTGTGGAGAATCATGGCGGAGAAGGAGGCCGCAGAACAGGCGAATGAATTGAAACAACAGTTCATCAGCGTGGCAAGTCACGAGGTAAGCGACCGATTCTTTTAGTGCACGTTGAAACATGATGAGTGACGTGGCACCACCTTGTTGCAGATTCGCACTCCACTGCATGCTGTCAATGGATACTGCGAGCTTCTAGCCTTGACGAACCTCACAGAAGAACAGAAGTTATATTTATCAAGCATACAGCAGGCCTGTCACGCTATCAACGTCATCGCAGGGAATGTTCTGGGTGCGTTCTGGCCTTCAGTATTTCATCCCAGTATTAACCGTCTGCGTTACCAGATTTTAGCAAGGTGAGACCATTGACAATGATGCAGAGAATCGATACTGATCTCCCTCTAGCTGAATAGGAATAATGTTGAACTTTCCGCCCGACCTGTTCTCATCGATCTTCGCAAAATGCTGGAAGACCAAGCACGGATTACGGAGACCAAGGGCACACAGACGGGGCACTCAGGAGTGGATGTCGTAGTGGCGATAGACCCTGACGTCCCCCAGACTGTATACTTGGACGAGACTTACACGTTCAGGGTACGTTTGATTTAAGTCTCACTCGGACATAATTATTGATGCGTTCACCTCAGATTCTCATGAATGTACGAGAGGTATCTCTTTCTGCGCATTATCGTGCTAACACGTGCCACAGCTCCTCTCCAACGCACAAAAGTTCTGCGAAGATGGCTACATATGTGTCAAGCTGTCAATGCAGACACCGACCAGTTTGGTTATTCAAGTTAGCGATACCGGCTGCGGTATCCCAACTGCTTTCCGCCCATCGCTATTCCAGCCGTTCCGTCAGGCACACACAACATCCAGCAACCGCCATGGCACTGGGCTTGGTTTGAGCATTGTCAAACACTTGGTACAGCGAATGAACGGCACGATCGACTACGAGAGTGTAGAAGGCGAGGGTACAACGTTCACTGTCACCCTCCCTGTGACCGTTGGGACTGCCAACGGAGGACAAGCCGGTAACGATGGACCTGCGTCTGCGCCCCTGGCGAGAGTAGGTGGCAAGGGGAAGGAAGGCGTGCTGAAGATGAGAGTGGTGTATTCGAACGACAGGTCGAATGGGCTCTGGACGACGGTATGGCCGAGGTATGGATGCGAGGTTGTGGAGTCCAACGCCGACGCTTCATACGAGGAACTCGTGGAGGGCGTGGACGCGATATGGACAGACGTGGAGAGCGTCAAGGCCTCTTCCGCGTTGCACCATCTGATCCAGTGTTCCTCCAACGACGGGCAGTCAAGCCCACCGCCGTCTCTTCCCGTTCTGTACATCATCCATTCGAATTTCTTGGAGCTCACTTCATTGGGCATGGACCTTACCTCCACGCGCAACGTCATCTTGATCAAACGACCTGTGGTCATCCACACGATCTTGTCTATCCTCGCGGATCCGAAGGGGCACCTGGCCAGCCCGACTCAACCGCCACATATAGGCAAGGTGAGGTTTGTAGATGGCGATGGCGACGTCAACTCGCACAGGCGAAGCTCGGAGGCAGGCGGGAGGGGGAGTGGGGACTCGATATCAAGACCGCTCCCCGTTGTCGACCCTACCGAGTCCCCACCCCTACTTGCTCCTGGGGGATCTTCGCCATTCATTCCGCAACCGCCACCGCTACCACCGAGGTCCCTGTCCACAATGAGCGTCGACCGGAAGAAAAGGGATAGGAAGACACGGATATTGCTCGTGGAGGACAATATGGTGCGTTGAGTGGTGTCCACGCACAAGGACCACCTTTCTAACGACTTTTAGGTCAACCAACATCTCGGGAAGCGGCTACTTGAGAAGCTGGGGTATGAGGTTGTAACGGCCAGCGACGGCCAGCAGGCGGTAGACGCAGTCAAGAAAACAAAGTTCGCGTGCTGTCTTATGGACTGCCAGGTACGTATTTCCGGCTCATAGTTGTCAGTGAACTCACCATCACCACCACCATCACCAGATGCCAGTCCTGGACGGGTTTGCCGCCACCGTAAAAATTCGGGAGATGGAAAAGTCTGGAACGTTGAGATCTAGGCTCCCCATTGTTGCGCTGACGGCGAACGTGACTGGCGAGAGTGAAGACCGATGTCGGGCAGCGGGGATGGATCACTTCCTTCCAAAGCCGTTGAGACTCGCAGGTACGTCGTCATGTCTTTCTCTTGGTCTGCATGGGCTGACAGAAGGGTAGATCTCGATGCAACAATACGAGACGCGATATCGCCACCAGAGTCATAACATCGGCACTCTGCCAGATTTATTTATATTGACGCATCATTGTATCTGACGCCACACACGGTTTCTGCTCCCGCATCGTATTCAGCTTCCAGCTTGCTTTCGCCCTTATACACGGACTTTAGTTACGTCGCACAGGTGCTGTTGTTGCCTGTTTTCTTACCTCATTTCATGACATCTTCTTTATAATTGTACGCTTTTCATGGACTCAAGTTGCATGCCCTACAGTACGATTCTTAGTATATAGATACCCTGGTAGATTACATGTATTTGTAAGCATATTGTGTATATCTTAGCCTTTGTTCATTGGACTTCCTTGCATGAGGGTTTGCCGCTCGATAGACGGATCACCCCTCGTCTTCATCAGTCTCCTCCTCGCTTTCATCCATTTCTTCTACAATCTGCTCCTCGCGGGGATCACCATCAGGAAACATATCATTCCAGAGGTCATCCAGGAAATCCTGCCGAAGCTTCCTGTCCTTCTTCATGAACTCCCTCGTGCAATCAGCACAAAAATCGTATTCTTCACATTGAATCCGGATGAATCCTGCGTGGGCGAGCGGGTCGGAGGTTTTGGGGCCGGCTTCAAGCGTGTGCATGGACTCTCTGTGCTCCACTGCGTCATATTTGTCACAACATCGGTCGCATTGAAAGCTGGATTGCCGTTGGGGGAATACACACGTCGTCTTCAGCCAGTGGTTCCGCGCGCGGAGCCCTGGACGAGCGTCGATGCAGCAAGCAAGGTCGTCGTTGTGCAGGTATTCCCGACTACCATCTGCCCCGCGGCAGCCATCGAGGAGAAGACGTGTTTTGAGCTGCGCGCAGAGGTAGAGGGCACGGGCGATGACGCCTTTGTTCCTCCTTAGTCGGCCGATGTTGACCATGCCTATCACGTCTTCCACGTATTTTCCGGTTTGGAAGCTGGGGCGTCCGAAGTGCTCGTAGAGAGCGTTCCAGTCCTCTATCTTGTGAGGAAGCCGGGCCATGAGTCGAGCTTCTCCTCGAGCGAGCACTGCTTCAGCGTCGTACTTGTCCCCGAGACGGATCATGGCCCGTGTCACTGGCCAGTACTGTGGACTCCATATCTCTTCAGCGATACTACAGGAAATACATTTAGCGTGTCGTTCATTGTATTTCCTTGCATAACATGCGTCATCCTCAGCCTTAGATGTAACAGATACTCACGAGATACCACGATACAGAACTTTGAGAAAATTTACCATGTCCTCCACGGGATCATCCAAATATACCACGGGACATCCGTACATCATCTCGACGTTATCGCGAGGTTGTGGAAGGGCGAACATGTCTTGAAAAACTGATGACGTGTCGCAGAGAATGCCGCGGTATATCCTGAAGAGTGTACCGCGGACAGCGAGAATCAGATTGCCATCGTTAAACCAGAGGACCGGGTGCTGAAACCAGTTCCATGCGCGACAAGTGATATTTCTCGGTTGTAACTGGCCGACAAGCAATCTGGGCGGCGTGACTGCGACTGCATTCGCAAAGCATCAGCAACGCCGAGAAGTTGCACGGATGAGAAATTCTGACGATGAGCGCTGAGCTTGCAGCTTGAACGATTTTCGAGACACACCTATCTCGGATGGGAGACCGTAGCCAAAGTCTACACCATCCATTTCTCGCCTCCTTGCCAAGGATCTGTGGAAAAAGTAACCTTCATCGCTCCGAGTCGACGTCCCTGGCTCTATCATTTCATTTTGCCAAACAATACCCAAATAACGTCACCGAAGGGATATGCAAATATGTTTATGATCAGATATTGGATGCCTTCCCGCAGCGTTTGATGCACTAGATAGACATACAGAACGGACTTTAAAAAATTCTACAATGTAATCTGGAGATGTGCACAAACCGTAGGAAGCACGATAAAATCTAAAATAATAGATTATTGCTCGAGTGGAGTTTTAATAGTATTTACCCGTTCCGCCAGGAGTAGTGTTGAGGAAGGTTAGCACAACGCACACACACCCACACACGTACGACGAAACATTCCAGCTCCATCAGCTACAATCCGAAGAGTGACGACACTCGTGAACAAGAGGCCCAGCGTGCCACAGCTGCCAAAAGAGCTCCGCACCACAGGACTGAGTTCATTTGGCCGTTCAAGATTGAGTCTACTAGCAGGCTCAAATGGTTTGTGGTGTTTGCCGTAAAAGACAGGCAAGGGGCTGGGGGAAAAGCGCAAGTCTGTTGGCACGAATTGACGAGAGCTGCGACATTCAAGTTCAACAAGGGGGGGCGCCGAACGATCCGGATCTGGATTCGAGGCGGAGACTGAAATTCACTCTGAAAACGTAGATTTTCGTCTGGAAGGGGGGGGTCACCCCCCCTTCCAGATGGGTGATCTGAAAGCCCATGAAATTATTCCGACACAACGGTAAGTGAGATCGCCGCCATGCCGAACAGAGATTTTATACGAAATCTATTCTGAAAGCCTCTTCAGACCGCTGCGGGAAGGCATCCATTCGTCGCCATCCCCAGGTACTTCCAAATCTACATACGACTGTCAAGCCTGACTCGGACGCGCTGGGGTTTCGTGATGGCCCAATGAGCCTATGTGCACATAGAACTAGTAATTACGACAGTAATGGCTACAAACGCGATGTTGGCGACAGTATGAACAGATTAATTGCTCTGCTCGATGTCAAAGAAATTTTCCAAGCTCCCCAAAATGCGTCGCCGATAATACTCATACAGATGGAGGCCGGCTGTCGTACAACATTGGCAAAAGTCAAAATTCTCCTTCAGCATATTTTTCGCCCAGAATTTGTCTTCAAGAGGGTCAAAGTCCATCGAGTCCCATTTCATGTCGTTGAGATACCGGCGAAGGTCATGGACATCGGCATCATCGCACGTGCATTCGCCTTCGACTGCAAACCCGTCCCAGTACGCCCATTCGTCCGACCTGAGTTTGATCACAGCCTCGTGCAGTCGATGCCGACCGTCAATGCAAGCGGTTAAATCGACTGTCGACAAGTGCTCATAGGTGCCATCTGCTCCTGGACATCCACCGACGAGTATTTTTGTTTCCAGTTGAGCGCAGCGGTAGAGTGCACGCAGATGCAGGCCTTTCATGTTGAATTCGCGGGCGGCGTTTGCCATTCCTATGAAGTAAGAGCACTTCGAGTTACGGCCTGTCTCGCCTTCGTAGAGTGCGTCCCACGCCTCGATGGAATTGGGCAGTGTTTTCTCCAGCCTGGCCTTTCCCTCGTTGAAGAGCGTGTCGGCCCCATACTTATCTCCGAGGCGCAACAGCGCGCGAGTTACGGGCCAGGAAGAGTCGGTGTGAGAGCTAGATCCTAGTACTCTGTAGGTACGTGCATCAGCATGCAGGAAAAAGGTGATCTGATGGTGGTACGGATCACGCACTGGACACCGTCTACGATGGCCGTCAAAAAGTGTGACATATCCTCCACTGCATCGTCTAAGCGAACCACCGGGCACCCCTCTATCTCCTCTGCCAGCTCTGGCTGTCTTATGGATAGCATATCGCGGAATACAGGGGAGGCGCTTGCTAGAAGACCGCGATAGACTTTGAACATGGTGTTCTGCGTGATCAACACTATGTTCCCGTCTTCAAACCAAACGTGCTCCGAGCGCTTTAGAGACTTCTCGGACCCGTCATCTGAGGGGAAAATGCGCGTTAGCATGGAGGAGCTTGAGGGAAATAATAAGTTTGAGTTGCAAGAGAGACTTGCCGACGTCGGGGCTGCTGCCCCTGGCTCTTTTTGGCATCCTGTACTAGTGTCAGAGTACCGAGATGAGAAGATATTTGAATTTTGCGAGATTTGTTGCAGCGATTGAATGGGGGTGAGACGTTCAACGGTGGTGGGATTATGGGTGCGGATGTGGCCACAAACGGAAGCCCCCTTGAGCCTGCTGCAAAATAAGTGCAAATAGCTCAAAGCGACTGTTTCGAGGAGGTTGTATTCTTACTTTACCCACACACTCTCGAAGTGGTGATAGTTTTGCGTCAGTGAATTCGTCCGCAATCAGCGATTTTGTTTTCACGAGTACCTTTACAGCGTTTCTTGGTCAGAATATATGTACACCATCCTCTTCACTTTGAACCATTGTATGAGCATACTATTGAGCACAGATTCATGTGGGCCTGCTGAGTGAATCGTATACACAGTGATGAAATAACTACCCTAGCAGTGATGTCACTGAGAGAAGGCGATGGGTCGCAAAGAAAGCCTTGCCGTACGATTCAAACGCTTAGGACACGCAGACAAGAGGGGTGGGCGGCGAGGAAAATGGATCAAAATTAGGACAGCACAAGAAAAACAGAGTATGAATAGGAGACAGCGCAGCGGAGGCAGGTCAGGGCCGACTATCACCCGACGCAGGAGATGAACTCGTATCATAGCTACCAGGGTAGCTCCCACCTTCCAAGACGACAATACCTGGTCTCGTAGAGCTTCTCCTGGGGAGGGGTCTGATAGGCCTGGGCAAGGCACTCGTGAAAGCAGAGATGATATCGATAGAGGATGCATCGGAGTCGGAATCAGAGTCGCTATCACTACCGGTAGACATCTCGGTGTCGTCTGAGCTGGAAGAGTCGTTGGAGCCTGATCCGGAACCGGAAGAAGATGAAGCTTGCGTGTGAGGCATGTCGACGTCTCGACCGTATTTCGTGGCACGGGACTCAAATACTCCGAGTCCAAGTTTCTTTTGCGAGGGTCTGGTCAGCGTTCTGAGCAGTAACAATCAGGAAGTGCTACGCACCATCTGAATATAAGCCTCTCCGTCATTGACATTTTCAATATCGACACTCTTTGGATTCTCCTGTGCTTGGAGTTCCAACTGGGCGTTTGAAGCCGCTAGCTCGGGAAGAAATGCTTGCACTCTGGACAGCACTATTGAAGTATTAGATACTTTAGCTGATGGCCAAGCTCAACGACCTACTCACATGCGGAGGGCGGTTCAATGGCGAAGGTGCTCCTGTCTCCAAAGTCAAAGGAACGAGGCCCTTGCTGAAGAGGTCCCTGCGCCGGCTGCTTGCTGTCCAACTGCATGAGCACGCTTTCTGTGAGAGATATAAGCGGAGACCCAAAAGAAGCAGAGTGTGTACTCACGGAGTCTGTTGAGCCTGTCGTCGGCATCCTCGATTTCTAGTCGCTGGTTCGTGTGCGACGTATCATTGGATGGATTAGTGTTGTTCATTCATGCAATTTCTGTGTTTCGGAGGTCATCGACGTTGAGAGCAGGAACAGGCGCTCAATCCCATCGGCGCCTCTCCTCCCATTCAGAGTTTATCCGGAGCCACTTCCGTTTCTTCCCGCTACCACGAGTAAATCGCAGTGACGACGCAGTCCTTCGTCTCGAATAACTACAGGAGTGCATAATATACTGAGTATTTACTATTTTCCGTGTCTCCTTCATGCCGGCCGGGATCATCCTCTACAGCATTCCAATCTCCGACACTGAGACCATGAGAGCAAGATCTGAACCTCCTTCATTTGTATGTGGTTCTCCTGCTTCACGACATTGCACCAACTCATTTTGTTTGTTTAACAGTATAATGTCGAAAAATGCAGCGTCATTGTCATGAGTGTATCAACACTACCTATTGTGCTAGCCGACCACTCTTCACCACAGGAAACGCTTCAGCTCAACGTAGACGGCTGGCAGGAATGACAAGACGATACTGTCGTGTTGCAGTCTTGTATGCAAGCTCTCAGCACTCCAGCTCTCTATATTAGTGCTGACTAACAAATTTGCAGTTCTAACGACTTGGTGTAAGGAACTTCACATACCTTTCATCAAGCTCGGCGTGTCTAGACAAGTACGTGGTAACACATCGTCTCTACCCCCACAGCTTATCGGCACTCTTATTGCTATGGAAGACATCAGTTTGAGCCATCATTTGCTTTACCTTTGCGCTGAAGATCGGGTATCGTTTTCCCTGGCCGTGTCACTGTCGGAGTCCCGATACCACTATGGCGCTGGGAGGAAATGCCAGCAGAAGGTACCGGTGCTTTCACGTATAAAAGGGATGTCCTTTGGATGCGCTAGGGTAACTCAGAATAGCTCTGATAGCACGCCATGGTCGCTGAACTCGAAGACATCGCTGGTATTACCTTCGACTACATTGTCATTGGAGCAGGCGTATGTGCCTCCTATATCTTCTGTCATGACTTACTGATAGATTTGTACCTCTAGACTGCAGGACTCACTGTCGCTGCACGCCTTGCCGAGGACCCTTCCGTCTCCGTTGTCGTTTTAGAGGCGGGTGCCGCAAATTTAAATGATCCCAAGATCCTACTGGGAGGTAGCTTCGGGGCGACATGGTCTGACCCTCAGGTAAAATATCCCGTCTCAGAGATTATGTTTTGAGTGAGTAACTAAAACTTCGTTATCATGCACCATAGTACGACTGGAACTTCTCCACGGTATCTCAGAAGCACAGCAACAATCGCCCGTGGCCATGGAACCGTGGCAAAGGACTAGGTAAGGGATCATCTTCGGTGCAGCTGTAGAGACAGACTATGGCTAACTATAGATAGGTGGGAGTTCTGCCATGAACTTCTATGCCTGGTTGAAACCTCCGGCGGCGGACGTGAACGCCTTTGAAGAGCTCGGTAACCCGGGTTGGACCTGGGATGATTACAGCAAATACACAACACGGACAGAAAAGTGAGTCCGGAGAAGTACTCAAAAACCCGTACCCAGCGGATTGAGCATGTCTTAGATTTACGAAACCCGCGGATGAGCAACTTTCCGAGCTCCCTCATGGATGCGACACATATACTCTTGGAGGCCAAGGCCCTTTGCCTGTTGCAATTCCCCGTACCTCTCACGTACTCGACAAGCTGTTCTTCAGCGCGCTCGAGCAGAAAGGAATTAATATGCTTGACGATCCGTACGGTGGCAATGTAAGATATGTTCAGCTATACCCACGATCATTGCTTCTGCGATACCCGTGTGATAATGAACTGACATCAAGTATGCAGAACAACGGGAGTTTCGTAGCCTCGGCCACCATTGACCGAGCCCAAAGGTGGACACGCTCCGACTCCACGACTGCTTTCTACCTGCCCAACAAAGACAAGCCGAATTTCAAGGTGAGGATAGCCCGCCCGACTTTGTTAAGATTGTGATGTTAACATGATGTCGATAACAGGTTTTGATTGACGCAAACGTCTCCCAAATCATTTTCAACGAAGTCAAAGAAGGCGGCGATCTCGTTGCCTCCGGCGTTCAATTCATCCATGGGGGCCAGACATACATAGTCAACGCCACGAAGGACGTTGTTGTTTCTGCCGGGTACGTCTCTCCGTTGACGCTCAGAGAAACACTCTCATGCCACCCGACATCTTGATAGTACAATCAATTCGCCCAAGATTCTGGAGCTGTCTGGTATTGGCCGGCCGGAGATTCTTCAGAAGATCGGCGTTCATGTCAAGGTTGATTTGCCCGGAGTAGGAGAAAACGTACAGGACCACATTTTTGTAGGTGTGTATCATCAGGGGTCACGACGTCTTTCGGTGTGAGCTCACTCTAGATTGATTATTCTCCGATTTCCTAGGGGTATCTATGCAGCTCGATCCTTCAGTCGCACATGAGACGTTCGACAGTTTCAGAGATCCCGAATTTGCAAAGTTGCAACTCCGTCTCCAGTACGTTCTCTCCTCATACTCACAGCTTGTCACCGTCCGACCGAGAAACTCATTCTCATCATTTTGCATGATTCAGCGAGCTCGGGCAGAAGAATCGTCATCAGTTTGGGATCTCTTCGTTTGCATACTTCCCATTCACCACCGCTGATCCTGAGGCGGCCAAATCGTTCCATCAACGTGTGGAGGACTTCATCGTTGAGGCGAAGCAAAGTGGTACTCTCCCGCCGGGGTTAGCTGAACAGTACGACATCCAGCTTAGGATTCTCAAGGATGATAGTGTACCTGACATGGAGATCGTCGGGTTTCCTGGTTTCCTATCGTTCCTATGTGAGTTGATTCACATACTCCTGGAGCTTCTTCCTAGGTCTGACATGTCTTAGCCACTCCTCAACCCGAGGCAAATCATGTATGTATTTTTGGCTCTGTACATACTCGCCGCCGATCACTGACGTTTCATTTCACGGTCAGTTGACGGTGGGATCTGTTTTGCAACACCCCTTCTCCCGGTGAGTGTCTTGCCGCCTGGTTGCACCACCATAGTGCTGATACCATTGCAATTGTCAGTGGAACAATCGTACGTATATCGGACACATTGACCAAATTTCTACCTATTCACCTGGTATTCTCCTAGCACGCAAGGAGCAAAGACCCTCTGGAACAACCGGACATTGATCCACACTACTTCGAGAGTCCATTCGGTAGGCTAAATCGTCGGCTGTCCGTGGCGTGAGTACTGCTGACGTCCGTGCCTTTTTCACACAGATCTCGAGCTTCTCGTGGAGCATATCAAGTTTATCAGGAAACTCGCGCAAACAGAACCCTTGAAATCTGGCCTCGTGTGTGAAATTGACCCAGGTCCGAATGCAACGAGCGACGAGGACATAGGAAGTATGTCCTCAAGCACCTGTCTCCCGTCTGCTTTTTTCTGACGACGAGACTAATTACTTGATGTCGTCCAGACTACATCAAGGATACATGCATCACTTGTTTCCACGCTGTCGGGAGTCTCAGTATGCTGCCACGCGATAAGAACGGTGTGGTTGACCCGCAGCTGAAGGTGAGTTATTTCAGAACGTTTAGAGCAGTTTCTGACATCCAGGTATTCCACGTAGGTGTATGGTACGAAGAATGTGCGTGTCGCGGATCTGTCTATCGTGCCTCTCCATGTCGCGGCCCATACGGTTGCGACAGCGTATGCGATCGGAGAGAAAAGTACGTGGCTTGGATTGCACACGGTGTTGTTTGCAGAGTCTGATTCACTCCCGTATAGTGGCGGATATCCTGAAGGGCGTTTGATCTCATTTATGTCGGCCTGTGTAATAGCGAAGCGTTCGGTGTAAGCTATAGGTTTGGCCATGAGTTTTTGCCTCATGTTCCCGAAGTCTGGTGTTCTAGGAATATACTACTGCGATGTCTAGTTGATGACGTTGTCGGCTTATTCCCATGATCTTGTTATTTCACGGTCGACTGAGACGGCGCGCGCATTGGTGATTTTGGATTGTAAACCTCATCCATTACAAGCAACTCCGAGATGAAAATACAAATCTACATGCTGTTGAAGATGTTGATAGATGACCTCGTTGCACCATGAGAGTCTACTAAGAGGTTGGGATCTGGAGTTAAAACGAAGAAAATGAACAAAAAAGGAACTAAGACATACCGCGCAACTGGATCCCAAATTCGCGCTTCCGACCCAACCAGGTTCCCAGTAAACTAGCAGTTATGAGCGAGTTAGTACGTTCGAGACTGAGAGCAAGATATGTCGACGCACAGATCCCTTGACCGAGGCCGTTGGGCAAACCTCGCAGCACATTAGCAATATCTGAGATCCATGTTTGCTGCCCAGCAGCGGACACAGGGATACTCGGCTCCGTCAACTTCGTTCCGGAACAGGTGACGGGCCAATCCGTCTCAGCGACGACGATCGGTTTACCGAGCAAGTTTGCGAGGTTCGTCAAAGAGGACTTCAACGCGTTGAGTGTTGCGCCGGCGTCGTAGAAAGGGTAGAACGAGACTCCGATGATGTCGACTTGGTCTTTGGAGAGCGCGCCTTGGATGAAGACGTTGGTGAACCACCATTGAAGATCTGACCAGTCCCACCCGTTGGCAAGATGGAGAAGGATCTTGGGAGATCCGGCGGATTTGGCACCGTTGATTGCAGAGTGGAGGAGCTGAGAGACTGGGTTGATACCGTTGACGGAGATCTGGCCGACTGGCCAAAGCAGACCGTTGTTGATCTCGTTTCCGACCTAAGAAGAAAAGAATCGATAAAACGGCAAGAGTACTGATCCAACAGTGGATTTACTTGGAGAATATCAATCGGCGTTCCTTGATTGGCAAATTGACGGACCAAGTCTTGTGTATATCTGAGATAATATCAATTGTTCAATAGGAAAGCACATCTATGCGATTATACGCACGTATAGACCTGTGTATTCAATCCATTAAGATCCTTCGGCCAAGCGGATGGGATGGCCTGTTTTCCTGGATCCGCCCCTGCAGTGATGAAATGAGTACAGCCCGGATGGAATGAGCGCGATCCTCACTTACACGTGTCACTGAAGTGCAGGTCAACGATGAGTGTCATGCCAGCCGCTTTAACACGCTTCGCGAGCTGAAGAGCGTAGCTCAATGAGTAGTCGCCGGCGGTCCAAACACGAATCCTGGCAGCGTTGCTCCCGTGGTTCTTGAGGATTGTTTCAAACGGAGTGACTTTCCCGTTGTCAGAGAAGGAGACACCATTTCTTTCGACGACGGCGAGCGAAGATAAATCTGTGCCTCGGTACGTTAGGCCGAGGGTGTGAGTGAATAAGAGAGTCAGGCTCAGGAGGAGGGCTGCCAGGTGCATGGTGCGATTCAGAAGTGAGTGGATGAGTAGAGTGGATGAATGAGTTTTTATAGAGGACTTACATCTACTTCATGCTCCTCCATAGATCATAGGACCGTTCCTAGAATACATCGGTATGGCATACTGCGAGCATACCGCGAAAAGAACGTCCGAGTATCGCCCACTTGGGAGAAACTCGGCACCGGGACGATCATGAGGTAGGCTGGCGGCAATGGAGAACTGTGGACAGTAGCAAATGACCAGTAGAGCTGATCATATTCTGGTAGTAACGTGGCTCGAGCCGCGATCCTACATTCAAATTGATCGTTAACAGGGACATCAGAGGGATTCGCTGCCAATTTCGCTGGGATCGCGCTGGCAGTTGCATAAATATAGGGAGGCATATAGATTTGCGGAATACCCTGCATAATTCGAACGGTTTCGGGTGGGCTCTTCGCTTCAATTGTGTATTGGCGTTGGCTTTGGCTGGTTTTGTGCAGGGCATGGTGATGGTGGTAGTTGAAGAGATTAGATCTTGGTTTTGCCGCTCTGAGACAAGATTAGATTAACTGATTGATCTAACCCCACTGGCGACTTGCTCCAAAAATCCCGGAAAACGAACTGATTTCTCTACCCCCGTCCTTTTATCCGACCTCCAACTTATATCCTTCATTTACGAACAAAACCATGGTTCAAGTCAAGGAAAAAGTATGCTTGATGTGAGTAGCTTGCTTTGTGAACCCCGAGAAATTACTCAGACGCATCCCGTTGAAGTGTCCACGATGGTTGGGGTATCGCAGAGCAGGAAGGAATTAAAGGCAACGCTATTGAGGCAGGAACAACCACGAACATGGATACCCTTGCGAAGGACAACAGCTACCGTACTCTGTCCGCACACGGTCTTGCGGTCGGGCTGAGTGATGGGCTGATGGGAAACTCAGAAGTCGGGTACGTCACTTCGAAAGATCTGCATGTTTTTGCCTCGCTAACTAGGTGCTTTAGACACCTGAACATCGGTGCTGGTCGTATTGTGTGGCAGGATATTGTTAAGATTGACGTGTCTATCAAGAAGCGTCAATTCCACAAAAACGACAAGATCGTGGAGAGCTGCAAGCATGCGAAGGATGGCAATGGTCGTCTTCATCTCTTAGGCCTGGTGAGCCTATGTTGGGCATTGCCTATGAATTACGGTGTACTAATAGCTATGTGAGGTCTCGGATGGTGGGGTACATTCACACATCACCCATCTCTACGCTCTCCTCGAAACCGCCAAGGAAGTCGGTGTGCCACACGTCTACATCCACTTCTTCGGCGATGGTCGTGACACTGCACCGCGGTCTGCTGCCGGATACGCGCAAGATCTTCTGGACTTTATTGCGAAGGAGAAGTACGGAGAGATCGCAACAGTCGTCGGCCGCTACTACGCGATGGACAGAGACAAGCGATGGGAGAGGGTCAAGATCGCTGTGGATGGTCTGGTAAAGGGTGAAGGGGAGAAGGCGGATGATCTTGTCGCAGCAATCAAGGCCAAGTATGAAAAGGATGAGACCGACGAGTTCCTGAAGCCGATTATTCTTGGTAACTCTGAAGAGTCCAGAATCAAAGGTGTGTCTTGTTCACGACGGATGATGTCACATATCCACATGGTTTCTGTTCCTATAGATGATGATACACTGTTTTTCTTCAACTACCGCTCCGATCGCATGCGGGAGATCGCGTCCGTCTTTGGACTCCCAGACAAGCCGATGGAAGTGGATGTCCCCAAAAACCTTGTGAGTTTTGGTCTTCTCCCGTCGCTCACAGTGTTAACCTTCTGGACAGCACATCACAACCATGTCTCGTTATAACGCCGAATTCCCCTTCAACGTCGCATACCCACCACAAGCCATGACCAACGTCCTTGCCGAGTGGCTCGCCAAGCAAGGCGTGAAGCAAGCACATATTGCTGAGACGGAGAAGTACGCCCATGTTACGTTCTTCTTCAACGGCGGCGTGGAGAAGCAGTTCGATGAGGAGGAGAGGCACCTAATTCCTAGTCCCAAAGTCGCCACGTACGATCAGGACCCCGCGATGAGCGTGAAAGCTGTAGCAGAGAAGGTCGCTGAAGTAGTGAAGTCGAACAAGCACGAGTTCGTGATGTGCAACTTCGCCCCTCCGGACATGGTACGCATCAATGGTCTGAAAGTAACGAGATAAGACGACTCACGGATATTTCAGGTCGGCCACACTGGTGTTTATGAAGCTGCCGTCAAGGCGATTACCGCGACAGACGAAGCAGTTGGTATCATCGCGAAGGCATGCGAAGAAGCAGGGTACATCCTTGCTATCACCGCCGACCACGGTAACGCTGAGCAGATGCTCAACCCAACAACTGGCGCACCACATACTGCACATACTACAAACAAGGTTCCTTTCATCCTCACTGGCGGCGGAAAGTTCAAGTTCAAGGAGGATACGCCCAAGGGCACAGCGGAGGTTAATGCTGGAAGCGCTGAGGAGAAGAAGGCAGTGGAGCAGGAAGAGGAGGAGGGTGCTCTCTGTGATGTTGCCCCTACGATCCTGGATATTCTCGTGCGTTCTACCTTCTGTTGTGCCAAGCTGACACGTAAGCTGACAACGCATTTCTGATTTTAGGGCCTGCCACAACCTGAGGGTAAGTAAAGCTCCCTTCATTAACAGCCTGGTCACTCACTTTCGCGTTAGAAATGACTGGACGTTCTCTCTTGGAGAAGACTGCGTAGCTTAGATGCGTACGCTCCCCATTCCGTTGTATGGATACCAGAAGAACATCTGCTGTACGGTACGTTAGAAGTGAACTGAAGAATATAGACTTTGTACAAACCACGACGTATGATGTCTGACACTGGTGATGTTGATATCGACAAGAACAGGTCGGTGGGGGTTGAGAGTGGGTTGAGAAGGGTTCTGGTTGAGGAGTTGAAGGTACTGTTAACCCCATGGCCGTGGAGGTACTCATCTCGCGTACCATCGCAGTGGTTTCTGGCCAAGGATGTCTTTTGCCCCGGGTTTTGTCGCTGTGGGCGACGACTCCCAAAGTCGTTCCGGTTCGGTTCGGCAAGGAATGGGCGAACCGCGCCGATCCTCCGAGTGCGGTTCGGCTGGCCGGTGAAGAACTGACAAGTTCGCAGCGGTTCAATTTTTGCAATTCCTCGTATCCAACGGAACCATGTAAACGGGCATGATTTGTTACAATATCATGCAATCCCAAATGCAAATCACTTAGTGAGCTCTACCCGACTTTTTTTCATGTAATTGAACTCACCCTGAGGCAGAGAAACGTTATATTCGTCTACTGAGCAAAGATGATACACATCGCGTCGCCACTCGGCGCAGCTGCGTATTGCTATGGTTGCGATAATTGTCCACTCCTTACTCGCATCCGACATTCCGCATGCCATGTCCTCGACTCGGAACGCCACGAAATAACCCCCCCCCCCCCCGCCCAGGTATGTGGGCGTTCCGGCCAGTCTTCGTGCCTCACCATGTACAACGGACGGGATAAGAAGCTAAGTCCTGCCGTCGGTTCTATTGGAATCGTCTATCCAATTCATGCAAGGATGGTTTCACATTCAAGCCGACTACGGTAGCTTGTTTCATCCTTTGCCCAGCTAAGGATCCGCCGTACTATGATGCACCTTAGCCGGTTGGGTAGGAGGATATTTGCTTTCAGCATTTACTCGGAACGCCGCGTACTTCGATCGACACATGACGACACAAATATGCTGGCAAGATATGATTACTTCCCCAAATACAGCAGCCTTCGCAACCGTGTATTCACTCTAAAGGGCGGTGTTTCCGGTATGTTATACTCATTCATCCTCACAAACGTATTATTCAACTAATGTTATAATCATCTTCCACCCTTCTCTCCCAACCAGCAGCTTTTCTTCAGTCGGTCCGTGCTCTTGCCTCTACCCTAACATGATCGGTTTACCCCCAGATCAACGCCATGCTGTGCGTATTGGGCGTCGCTTGCATAGAAGACTCCACACCTTTCCTTCACTTCCCGCCCCTTCCACCCGATATTATTTACCTTTCACATCGGCTGGTGTATGTGGTATGCAGTAGCCTCGAATTGTGGTCACTAGGAATGGAGACACGGTGGCGGGTGGTTATCGCTGGAAAATGTGAACCTGTGGGGGAGGTAAGTTTTGTCCCTATAGCTGTTTCTTTCGTGGTGTTGTATTCGAGGTATGTTTCCCTGAGGTATAAAAACGAAGGGATCTGGTCGATGCTGGGCCATCATCCTCTTCACTCAAGCCTTCTCTACTTCGGCAGAAGTCCCAGAAAGCTTCATCCACTGCTCATCGTAACTCGAACTCTCTCGGTCGCACCCAATTCTTCAAACATCACATTAAACACAATGGCAAACAACGGAAACCAGGCCGCATCCAGAGTCTCCTCTCGTACGCGCTCCTTTCGACTCGTATTCTGCGAAAATTTGCCTCACCATTCGACGGGAAATCTACAGGATACAGGTTGAGGTTGAACAACCTCCTCCAACGCTCCTACGGCTCCAACGCACTTGCCTGGGAGCTTGCTCAAGAGCGCAACGGCGCTTGGCACGCCATCGTCTACAGTCAGTACTTTCTTCATCCCCGCGTCAGCTAGACCTGAACCAGGTTTTCTGCCATTGTAGTCTCGGACGTGCCCTACGGCGAGGGACGCTCTTACGACAGGGACGAAGCTCTAGAGATCGCCGCCAATGTTGCCTCTCGCGAGTTGTACCAGGAGTTGTGCGAGAGGTTTGGTGTCACTCAGTTTGATGGGTGCTAATCACGCCATGAAGATTCAGGATTGTGTGCAGGAGGTACTTATCTCACATCCTTTCAGCTAGGACAAATACTGATTCAGATTCTCTAGAATTACATACATGGGTCTTCTGAAGTGCGTATTCGCACAACTGGTCTAGTAATTGGTCCTCTGTTTTATATGTGTTTTATTTTCCGGAGGCCGTAAAAATGGACCTTTCAAGTACTGTAGTTAGTCGATATTCTCATGTTCTTTGTGCTCTCGTCGCTGTTCCACTGTTTTCAAATGTTCTGTTGTTATCGCTTGTATCGTAGTCTGTGTAATTGCAAGGACAATATTTTGCTGTACGTGTCAAGCAAGCAAGAGCTGAGCGCAACCCCGAAAAGGGAATGTGATGGGAGTCTTTGCACAATAGGGCCAAACAATCAGAAGGCGCCACTTGAAAATTTTGACCATGAAGTGCATGTAACTTTGTAAGGCACATTCATCCATCATGCATCATCCTCGACTGCCCACGCATGTATATACTGACAATGCTCATGCGTCGAAAAGTGCCGACCATTGCACCGCAACAGATTTTTCGTTTTTCACGCTGCCTACTACAGGAAATTCCTCCTCTTCCATCACGCATGAATTCGCACATACGGGATTGCACTTGCCCTTCCGCCCGAAATTCCTGTGGCCGGCGTGTCACCACGCCCGTAGGTCCCGGTCAAAGGACGGGATCAGCGACCGTCAACGCGCGCCACAGGGCCTATGAGTGGTATGACTCATCTTCAATGACAACACCACGCTTCGAAGCAATTGGGGTTGTAATATACCAAGATAACGCTCGCAAACTGGTCGCAAATAGTACCCGGTAAGAAATTCAGATGAGCGGTATCACGATGAACTGAAAGTGCCACTGCGATGACAGCGTGCTGCTTGCAATGTAGATGCCAGCCAAATGCCAGCGATAACCTTTTGAGTCGAAGTACAAATTTTCAGCTGTTTTACTGATTCGATTGCTATTGAAAGGCGGCAAAGTTCACCACAGCAATTAGTGCACCTCGCGAGGATAAAAGTTCGAAAAGATGTGGATTTCCAGTCAAATACGCCACAATCGAAACTACCATCGTTTCTTTTCCTCATTGATAGGTGTCGTTTCCAGGAGAGAATCGGATGCGACCAATATAAATGGGTCACCAATCGGTGAGCGTCCAGACCGCGCAAATCGTAATCTGTGCCACGTGGCCATTGTTCCAGTCATCAAACGCCGGCTGTTCGTCTTTGATTCGACCAGCGGAGTCCTTCAGCGAAAAGTACGTCTTGCCTTTCTGCATTACTTCCTCTATTCACTTCGATTTCAAAAGATCACACATCGTGTGTGCGCCAGAGACCGCTGCGGTGACAGAGACGATATGATTCCTTCCACGTAAGATCTGGTCTCCGCCCCGTTCTTCTCCTACGTCGGGAGACATTTCTCCCTAAGTAGCCTCTTACAAAATTCAGTACACATTAGCCTTCAATTGAAGAACGGCTACGGAATACACTCATGAACCCAGTCCCGCCCGATGGAATCTCGATGCGATATGCTGTCGCCCATCCACGGCAGTCTCGTTTATCGTTGCAATCCGCGGCCCATTGGACGCCACAGAAATGGAGGCGCCATTATAACTAGGTACAGGATGACGATGGGTAGCAGATTTCCTTCCCCCTTGTCTTTCCTTGGTTCCTCTCACCATCGCTCTCCAAAACCCATCTATTCATTGTTTTTTGGGTCCATTTTCTATGTTCGGCATGGAGGTATTTTCGGCGGATGTTGTGGGACTGAGAGCGTCCTTGGGGGCGGTGATGCTCGGTACCATTGCTGGAGCATTGTGAGTCAGGATACGTAGAGCCTATTTTGCCATCGGATCGCTCACAATGGTTTAAATAGCCTATCCGGAGTTGTTTCCATGCAAGCGGTTCTGTACTACAGGATCTACCCAAAAGATCTATTTAGGTACAAGTTCATCGTAAGTTCTCTCCCTCTCCGCCTCGATATCCGACACTGATCACCTCACACGGTCAGGTTGGGTTTATCTGGTATATTGCTTCGGCCAAGAATAATGCGACAACTTTACTAAGGTGGCTGCCGCTCTAGGGTACTTGATCTGCTACATACGACCATGGCCTCTGCGGCTAATTGGACGTATCTCATCGATAATTTTGGTAACGACGAGATCTCAGATCATATCACATGGTGCGCCTGAAGCTGGGGCACTTCCAAGTTCATGCTTCTTCCGCTCACGAAGCTTCACGTTCATACAGGTCCATCGCAGTCACAGTCGCGTTGACGGTGAGTTTCGATACCCCCCGTCAGGCTAGAGTATGTATTGACATACACCCAGGCATTCATCACGTTCTTTGTACACTTGTGAGTATCACCGACTCATCGGAACATTTATGACTGAGCTCTCACCGTCTTCATGTTAGGTTCTTCACGCATCGAATTTTTACATGTGAGCGTTGTTCGGTTGTCACCTCAATGACGTTTCTGAGTGTTGGTAGTGAGCAGGAGAAACTACTATATTACGCTCCCTATTGTAAGTCGATATTCATGCTGGCTGAAAGTGATGTGGACTGAATTGGTCTTCCAGGTATTTCTTGCGTTCGCTCGTTTGGGTGAGGCCATCCCTTTGGTACTGTGTGCTCCGAGATCACTGACGGCAGAGTTCCTCCGTAACAGCGTTAGCGTTAGGTATACACATCCGTTTGATTATTCCATAAACGTCGTTTCTGACAGATAATCTTCCCCCATTAGTATCTACGACGAAGATGTAAGTGCTTGATTTGGAACCGGGTTAACGTCTTTGTCATGTTGATCTTCTCCGCAGGATCCAGCTCCAGAGTTACAAGGAATTTGTCCGGTTGTGGAGCGTATGTCCTGTTTCACACCATATCCCGCCTCCGTTTTATGTCTCATTCCCTCCTTCCACAGTTCATCTTCACAGCGGGTCTCTCCTCAGCGACTGCCGTCGACATTCTCATTGCCGTCGCCCTCATAGCTTACCTTAATCGTAACCGAACCGGGTTTTCAAGGTATGAATGGCACGCCTTCTCAATTTCGTCGAGAGCTTACAATGTGACTCCGTGCACTTCCAGCATGGACACCATCATTGATTCCATCACCCTGTACACCATCGAGAACGGTCTTCTCACGTCGTGAGTAGCGTCTTTCGTTTGTCACCGCACGCTTGGCTTGAACAGTTCTCCGCTTCAATAAACAGCCTGACGACGCTGGTGTCGCTGATCTGCGTACGTTATCTGACATTGCGTGCTCGCTTTCACGTTTAACATCGGACTCCGTATCAGTGGGTGTCCATGCCACGAAACCTGATCTTCCTCGGATTGCATTTTGGCATCAGCAAGCGTGCGTTGATCATTCTCACTCACTCGCCACAGCGGTTTCACTGATGCACCGCTTTTCTCTCATCTCTGGACAGTGTACGCAAATGCATTCCTCGCAACGTACGTCCTCCCAGGCGGCCATTGCACCTATCATTGCACGCGCTGAGAACGATCTAGGTTGAACGCGCGAAAGATCCTCCGTGGGAAGTCCCAGCACTCGTCTGATCGTAGTGAACACCCTATGCCCGTCTTATTCCCCGAAAACTTTAATCGGTTCAGTCGTGCAGGTCGCTATGTTGTGAGCAAAACCGTATCATCTCGGTGCAGACTTATGAGCTGACTTTTTGTCATTTATTTAGTCCCCAAATGACGTGGAACCCATAACAACCAAGGCATGTTGACGTTCTGGATATGAAGTACTCGTAATTGAACACATCATGTGTCTCCGCGTTGCATTTCTGTACAGGTTCAGATCAATGTCGAAAAGACCATCGAGCATGAAGGAGAAGAGATGGATGGCGAGCCTTCCTCGGACGCTTCTTACGCCAGCGCAGCGTCGAGAGAGCACACTGGGGTCAAGGGAAAGACATCCGTTTAGAACACAGTGTTTGAAGGTGTAAAGTTTCGACAACCGTCCGGCGTCCAATCCTTCCGACATAATGGAATAAGCAGATTGTTAGTACTGTAGTAGATGACCATCATATTGGCGTAGTATATACCTGTATCACTTTGTACCACATCGTGCTGAATGGAACGATGGGCCTTTGGAGTTCGTTTGCGGCTCAGAGGCCACGTGGAGGATGGTCTGTCAGCGCCCATCGCTCAGTGGTGAAACTGGTTGGTCTTGCACTTCCACCAGCACCTCGTTGGTCCATGTGGTGCCCACCTCCCCGCTGTTCCGTCCTGCTCGCAATATATGCGGTACATAGTGAGTACAGTGATATAACCCGAAAAGCACTAGATTCGAGGGACGAAAATGAAAAAGCTTGCCTGAGCCTCGAGCTTCGGGCAGTCGGATCTATCATCGACATCGCGGAGAGATCGATGTTTGCATTTAACCAAAATGCATCACACGGTCTCACGCACGCGGTTTAGCTTTGAATCCCGTCCCGATATACCAAGTTTTTTGGATCCAATGTTTGCTGCAAGACGAGGAAGAGCACGACGGCTGGGAGGGCACATTTGTAAAAATGAATGAACGATCGAGGCATGTTGGTAGGGTCGACTGCTTGGAAGTCAATTTAAGCTTTTTTGGGTGCATGATAATTGAGATTGATGGAGTATTACCGGACAGATGGGTGCGACAAACGGACATGGGACACTGGCAGGGTGGAGAGTGCTGCTGTAACTTAGCGTCTGTATACAAGACGTCGCCACCATCATACCCATGGGGGGCAGTCCTCTCCAATCTCTCCCTTCTCTCTTCCTTCCCATCTTACATTCCGACCCTCTCTCTCTCTCGCCAACACCATCCGCGATGAGCAATGGGAGACGTGGGGGATGTCCGTGACACCCTTGGAGCCACCTTAATTGGTGCCTTTCTCTCCGCTGGGTTTGTTTCTCATCTCTTCAAGCTTTGCGCGCACTGCTGAAGCTTCTCATGGATAGTCTTTCTGGGATTCTATCGCTTCAAGTCATCTTTTACTTTCGCATCTACTCTCTTGACTTCTCCCGGAATCGAATTATGGTGCGTCTCACAATTCGAATCAGGATCCTCGCAGCTTGATCAAATATGTCTTCTCTTCTAGGTCGGGGTTCTCTGGTAATCCTCATTACGCATATTCACTTTCACAAGATGGAGACTCATGGCCTTTGCTGAAGGGTTCTGGACCTGCTTCATATTGCGATGACATGTTCTGCGACATGGACCTACCTCATCGCGAATCGGACGAATGATGCTATATCTGACTACATTCCTTGGTGAGTCAACCAATTGCACCTACTAAGGTTGCACTCGTTTATGACACTCCTCAGGACTATTGCTGTGAGTTTATTCGTCCACGGTCAAGGGGAATGTGGGGACTGATCTTGGCGCAGGTTACGGTAGCTCTTACGGTGCGTGAAGAGAGTTCACTGTCAACTTCCAAATGGCTCATCACCGCAATTCTCTTAGGCTATAATCACATTTATCGTGCATTGGTATGTCGCGAGCTCCCCGTTTTCACGCTGTCACTCATCGTTTTCCCGCTGTAGTTTCTTCGCTCAACGAGTTTACAATCGTATGTCCCTCCCCAAAGTTACCGGACGCGTTTAATGATATATGTCCTAGTGGGGGGAAGAAATTTATGGCTGACCTCTCCGATTGTGAGTTCCCGAAATCTGTCAGCACATACACTCTCCTGATTGATTGGCTGCAGGTAATTCTGGCGTTTGGACGGCTTTGTACGTTCAATTAACCTCACATGCTCACACTGATGGCTCACATGGCTTGCAGTTGCCGCTCTTGTGTCAACATCCGAGATGTGAGCGCAACACATGAGATCGTTTGAGTTCATTTATGACTGACTGGGGTGGACAGGATTCGTTTGCGGAGCTATGCAGCGTTCGTTGATCAGTTCGGCGTGCGTCATGACATCCCCTGATGTACACTATCTCTAACTAACCCATCGATCCAGTGGGTGTTCACAGTTGGATTATCTCTCTCCGTCGCTGTCGACGTTCTAATTACGGTGTCGCTCCTGGCTATCCTGCGGAGAAGTCGAACAGGCTATGGCACAACGTGAGTGTTCCAGCACGTGCTTCCGGTTGGCGGTGTGACATTGACAATACTTACCTTCCGACAGTACGGACCATATAATTGACACGATTGCGCTTTATACCGTTGAAACAGGTATGATAACCTCGTGAGTCAAATTTATCTATGTCGCTGCCTGTTATCGCTGACGGTGCGCGGGAAGTGTGACGACCGTTGTATCATTAGTATGTGTGAGTGTCTCATGCATCGCCACCCTTGGCATCCTTGCCTGATCTCTCCCTTCAGTGGGTCTGCATGCCTCATAATCTCATATTCCTCGCCCTGCACTTCACAATCAGCAAACGTGCGTTCATAGTTCAGTCCTCCTACCCTCAGCTCTGACCTGAAACCTCATAGTCTACGCTAACTCCGCGCTCGCAACGTTCGTGGAGGTTTATATCTATCGTCAGTGCGATCAGCGCTCATTCCGTTCCTTCTAGCTTGAATACCCGCAACGCACTCCGAAAACGTACCCGACAACCTGGCGAGCTACCCACAATCCATTCCCGCAACATCAACACCTACCGATCGAATCCAATGCACATGCATATGAAGACCGTCCTGGTTCGTCTATATCTGTCCTTTGGTGCCATGCTATTCTAACCGCATGTCATCTGCTTAGAATCCTTCTGGAAGGTACATTGGGACGGATATCATACCATCTGAGGTATACCCATCTGAAACCCCTTTTCTGCCCTCCCTGTCCTCATCAGTCTCTGTCCAGGAGGACGCCATTGGGCAGTTGAAAGCTGTGCATCCGCCATGCCATTACTCCGTACCCTACAATCGACATTCTATCGCGTGAAAATGCATTGCTCCTTGCTTGCGTTCCCCTTCATTCTATGATTTCCTTACAATGATCTCAGAGGCTCGAATTCATCTGGGAAGTTCTCCGTGACAAACGCACAGTGCTTGAGACTGATCTCAGTCGATGTGACGTTCTCATCGTGGAAGTCAGACTTCAACAATCTCACATCTCGCGGTCTGACACTTCTGGTGTCAGAAGGCACTTGGGGGACACAAAGGAACACACCACGGATTGACTGGGCCGTTTTTTTGAAGTTCAGCCTGAAGTACGTCGCGTTACTCTAAACTATGTGTGGAAAGAAAAACGGCCGTTTCGCTTTGGTCACTCAGACTCGGGCCAGGAATTTGGCGTCAAATAGATCACGTGCCTGTCGGAAGGCGGACCCTCACCCTAGCGGATTGCCGACTCCAGGATCAGTTTGTTCAACAACCTCCACCATGGCCGATACTCGTAAGTGCTTCATCTCCTCCCTTTTTATATCACTCAGACCGTCCTCAGTACCGATACTTGACATCAGTCCAGAGTTTTTGGAGAAATGCATCGCTCTATCCGCCACAAAGCACGACCCGGACGACATTTCACCCGTCTGTTCCGCTTCCACCCTCACCGACGTGCCTATGCCCAAGATCGACGTATCCGCCAAGAAATCACGCTATACCGACAACTATGCGAAGGCGTTTTCCGATACTTACGGAGCATTTGACGCGCCGTTCATCTACAAGACGGGTCCCGCCTGGCCTCAGCGGACAGGTGGTCCCAACGCGCAGCCCTATCTTCGGGAGCAGCGTGACGTCTCACACACACATCCGATTAAGGTAATCTGGCCTGATATCGTCAAGAAGATCGCCGCGCACTTCCAAGAGGTTGAGATGCAACTCAACATCGTCGCTGGACTTGCCTTCGCCAATCAGGGAGATGATCAGGCCTTCTGTGAACTCGCTGTCGTCATCGGTATCCCCAGGGACAATTATCTGTTTGCTAGTGTCAAGACTGCGGCAGACCACGTACAGATACATGTTCTCGCCAAAGCTGGTTTCTCCGAAATCCCCGTTGCCATCCGCGAGTGGGAGGTGTTCTCGCAGGGACTCGGCCCCAAGCTCCCATCCCTTGACCCGCTCTTCGACGCTGAGATCGCTCAATACCGCCATCTCTTTACCTCAAATCCAGGTCTGGCCGTCGCTCTTTACAAGTCACCGTGGCTTGAGGGTACAATTGGCGCGTACTTCAAGCTCCATAAAGAAAGTGACATCATTTGTGGCCTCACGTGCTGCCACGTTGCTTGCCCTAGCCGTGCCGTCTCAGGTCTTACAGTCGCGGCAGTGACTGCCCACCATGAGAGGATTATCGCAATTGGTATCGACGCGTACAACAAAGGCATCACTGACATCATGCGACGTATAGGCACCCTTCAAAAAACCATCGAGTCGGAGGAGGATAAGATCGAGCGTCGGGAGCAGCGGTTGGTCGACGGCACTGGTGATCCTGATACCGCTGCCCGGCTGACGAGAAAGTCCAACCGTATAATTGAAGAAGCAAGGGAGACTATGAAGTTGCTCAATAGGCTGCACGACGATATTACCAAACAGCTTGCCAACTCCAATCACCGACGGATCGGCCGCGTCTACTACGCCGACCCTATCGGTGCTCCCTCAGATGATCCTGCCTTTGCGCACACTGTCGACTGGGCCTTTATCCAGCTCGAGAAGGACGCCTTCAAGAGTCCCTTCACAGGCAATCTAGTCTATATCGGTGATTCCCTCCTATTGTCTTTCTATTCTCACGCACTCATTTCTACAGGCGGCGAGATTTCGGAGGAAGAATATGGTGACCTCATGTTTCCGTGGGGTGCCGATAAAGCCCACTACAAGTACCCAAAAGACGGACTCCTTCAGATCTCCGGTCATGTTCCCGAGGACGAGATGCTCAACCCAATGCAGCGCGACACTACTGGTATATTTCGGATGCCCGTCATCAAAAATGGCATGAAGACGGGTACCACTGTCGGATGGCTCAACGGCCTCGAATCATTAGTGCGTCACTATCAAATTACTGGAGTCAGAGACATCAGCTTTATGTCCATGGAGACTACCATCGTGCCCTATGGCGGCCGTGGCGCCTTTTCCGCTGGTGGTGACTCCGGCTCCTCGATCCTCGATAGACGCGGCCGTCTCGTTGCCCTTCTGACCGGAGGCGCAGGACTGACGGACAAGTCAGATATCACCTTCGCTACCCCTGCGTACAAGCTTTTGGCAGACATCGAGAAAGCTGTCCCTGGCGCGTTTCTCTTCCCTGCGGTCTAAATAGGTATATTTCACAGCCGTTGATGCCTTTTGTCGGGTAATCATCTGGTAAAGAGAGGTTGCACACCGGGCTCCCAGCTTCCATCGCACACACATGATGATTCATCTTCTCCTTTCTGTTGTGATGTTTTACCTCTCTTCGCTCCAGCATCGTTTCGACATCTGCTCAGTGTTGGTCTTGTGTACCGTGACGGGTGACAGACTGACAACCTTGTCGCTGACTGTGCTGCTCGAGAAGGGATGTGATGGTTTTTATTACCTTTGATGTCGTGTTTTCTTTTGAGCGGACTCAGGCCCTTGCATTTTGATAGAATAATGGGAGCAATTGCGAGGTTTCGAATGAAAAATAGGGTGTACCAAGGCGCGCCACATCACGAATCGAGTCTCGTCCCGGCATACCTATATACAACCCGTGTCGTACCCAGATTTGACACGCACCGTCTGGGTACGAGACGACTTGCTATTTCTTTGGGTGTCCATCGAGCGGTACGGATTATGGGTGAGGTGTTATCTCTGTATGCATTGAACTTCACGTTTGATCTGCTTCAGAATTTTCCCCGTTCAGATCATTACTAAAAACACGATAGCTTTCATTTGACCACAGTTACATCGTACATACAAGGCCTCATACAAGATTTCAAGCACGCCGATTCGAAGGTCCATCCACCCCAATAAAGGCTGTCTTCAAGACAGATGTCATACAAAAAAGTAAAACTCCCATGCGCTGTGCTCAGCCCAAGGCCATTTCACCGTTCAATCGGGCTTTCGTAGTGAGAGGAGCCCGAAAGATGTTGGATATCCACAACGGAATCTCTGTCACTGGACTTCTCCACGGTAACATGGACCTAGCAAATTACATTGCATAAATGACGCAGAACCGATACCCCGGGGCATCAGAACTTACCTTCGTCAATGGTTCCATCTTGTGACGGGACTAACGTGTTATCGTACTCAGTTGATAACACGACGGAGTACAGTGTGGGTGAAAGGCATTGAACTTACTACGGGGCGGATTGCTGGCTGGTAGTTCTCCGGGAAGAGGACGGGCATGGGGTATTCACCCCCTCGGTCGTTGTATCCCTGTGATTTTCCTCGTAGAACCGTCCGTGCGTTCAGCCTATGGTGTTGAAAACAAAGAGTCCTTTAGGCTTCATATGTGGGAGAATATTTTCTGAAGGAAACCGCACGTAGCCATAAGAGCATTGGCGTATACTGTAGAAGGACATGAGATATTGTTAGTGAGATGAATGAGGGGGACTGGCAGATGAGAAACTACGTTTGCTGATGACAAAGTGAAGCCCTAGGAAGATTAGATTGCTCGGCATGGTGATCCACTGCGCTCGCAGAGTCACGTCAGATGTCTTCGCACGTTGAACGTGTGTCGATGCAGCACTTACGCAAATCAAAGACACAACGGTTGTGATTCTGCATGGAGTTCACGGACACCTTAGCAGACAGAAGGTCAGATTGTAAGAGGTACTTACGAGGTGAGTAGTCCGTTCTCGATGGTATACACCTTGATAGAATCCAGGATCGTGTCCATACTGTATGCCCCACACGTATGAGTTGAGATTAACGATCGATGATGACTGGATACGTACTCGGAGAAGCCAGTCCGACTGCGGTTAAGGTACCATATGAGTCCGGCAGCAATCATGCCATCAACTACCGCAGCGAGAGAAAGGCCGGAGGTGAAGATGAACTAGGGGAAATTGTAAGTGACTTGATCAAAATAGCCTTGGGAGTAACCGTACGCCGAATGAATGTACAAAATCATGATAACTTCCCAGTGCGATCCTGCAATGGGGTATTAGCCATGTTCCCGGTTATGGTAATTACAAGCACTTGCATCTTTACGGTGGAAACTTGCAACGGATTAGGATGGTGAGGAAGACGTTGGGGCAGCTGAGCTCACCGATAGCAAGCACTGCGAAGATGTTCAGATGAAGGAAAATGACTCGAGAGACGGATAACGCACCGACGCGAGCAAACGCGACGACCACCTGGGTCATGGATCGATGTGAGTACTGACTCCCGGCGTGCCGCAAGAAGTGGAAATATACTAACGATCAGTGTCGTGAAGTAGTAATTCTTCCTGCTCACTTGACAGCAGCAGGAGGGTGATTAGCGGCGCTCGGATAGTGTATGTGAGGAACTAGTAAGACCCACGAGTGAAGATCCTGTATGCAAAGAAACTCAAAGACATATTTTAGAGCGGATTGCCTATCGTCAAGAGCGAGATATCACTTACCAATGAACTGAGAAGGTAATGATCGCCTGTAAGGAAAAAGAGAAGAGGTAATTATCTCTGAACTTGGTGTTGTGTTTATTCGGCAATACATACCGTCAAGGCGACCGTAACTGCAATGGTCCTGTAGATTTTGTCGTGTCTTCATGAGAGCGCACCATCCAAGGTGGATTTAACCCACCAGATGATGTTATCCGAGATGTCGTTCCCGAAGTTCTCAATGAGATAGACCCAATCGGAGGCGCAGACCATGCCCGTGTGCAGCAGGTCAAGCAGCCTGGATGAAATACGTAAGTATCAGTTTCTGGGGTTTCTGACCACGGGAGGAGGGTTACCAGATTGTTGTGACCTTGGTGCGAAAGGCGTTAGACGACGTGGGGTGTGTGGAAGCTACTGGAGGGACTCGGAATGGACATACTCCTAACTTGAATCGCCTTCCGTCTTCAGGGTATGTTCGATAGTACAGGTATACTTGCATAGATACGACACCAGAAAGGCTGCACGGTCGTCAATATATCAGCGCTCTTATTAAGGTAGGATACGGTGAGGAGGAAAAGCATACAAAGCACTAATCACACTCCCGACTAGCACCGCTCCCAAGGACGGGCGCAAGGAGCTCTGCGACATACCAGGACCGCGTGAGAGGGGTCCGAACGCGATATCGATGAGTTGGAACATTATAGACCATGCAAAGAAAGAAGGGGAGAGGACATCCAAGCTACGGTTGAATGAGTACCTCCTCTCAGTAGTTGTGTGCACTACCCATTTAAATAAACCGAATACCCAATTGTCCGCCGCACGAAGTGTCGCATCGTGTGATGTCGGCATGCTTGTTGTTGGTGTTGAGTAGGAAGTGTAGGAGAATAGGAGAATTTCGGGAGAGGGTGTGATAGTTTTTTGTCGGATAGAGTTGCATGGAGGAAGCGGCCGCTTTGTGGTGAGGCGTGGGATTGGATGTGGGGAAAGGAGAGTGCGTGAGTGAATTGTTGGAAGATCAGCCATCGGAGAACCTGTGAAAGGTTATCTCATGTGAACGCCACTGTACAAAGTCCGGTCTTGAAAAAAAAATGGTTCATGCTGTGCTTCCGCCCCGTGGAGAAGTTTGTAGGTTTCTGTGAGTGGAACACATTAGTAGGTTAAACCAGCGCAGGTAATCAAGAATACGCGACCATATAATCATTCTCTCCACCTTTCCACGCGCCACCCATCTCGGCGCCTTGTGAAGTAAAGCCCACACACACACGATCCCAGCATTATTTTTAGCAAGTCGTTGCCAACGAGCATACGTCCTGGTAAGGCTTGGCACGTCGTTCGTTGGGTGGTTCTCGGTGAAAGGGCGGCCGCTGTCCTGGGGGGACACGAGGTTATATGTGGAAGCACGCCGGCGGGAACAAATGTAGCGTGTGTCTGGATGTGAGGTTAGACGTCGGTAGGGTGTATTCGGGAGGGTTGAGAGGTCCGTGGCTTGTCGAGACGAGGAGGGGTTCTGAATGGCCGCTATAAATGAAAAGATGAATCGAGTGGGGATACCGATGACTCAAAATAAACGGGGAACAATATGGCCATTGATCAATGGACAGTGCGGAGAGTCAGTGAAAGCCAACAACGATATCTTGTTGAAAGCTAAGAAACTGCATATATGAGCCATAGATATGTCTCACTGACAGTACAGCGGATCATCTCGGTATACCAGTGATCCAAATCCTCTCATGCCTGTGCACTGTCACCGTTTGCCAACAGGACCTGCATGGCGTGAGACGGTGTACGGAATGAGTCGGGAAATCCAATGTTTTGTGCTCAAGAAGTTCGGGGTCGAGAGGACAAGGGGCATGCTCTGGCTGGTAATGATAGCTCGATTGACTAGACGGAGACTAGACGTAGAGCATGAACCGCGACGGGGCCACGCTGCAGCTGGCGTACATTGACAGGTCACAAGTTATCGACCTGTAGAACAGCGGCTGAGTGCGTGTATTGGCATTCGGTCTAGATGTAGTTCGACTTACCGTCATTTCAGTATTCTGGTTCGTTTTGGAACTTTGGAGATACGCCAGCTGGTAAATTACCGCGTTGATACAGCACCGTCGGTCAAGTCGTCGGTATTCAAGTAATTTGAACGCCAAGAATAGTGTGTAGATAGTGTCATCAAGCTTACGATCACGATTTATCCTCTGAGGCGCTTATTTACCAGCACTTTCAATGTTCCTCCACCAAACCCGAACGCAATGCTGAATCAGCGAAATCACTCGACAACCTCGCGAAACAGCACCAAGAAGTTAGGGAACGAATGATTTGGCGGGCTCATCATATTACTAATCCACCTGCCTCATCTGCATCTCGTCAGCGCGAGGGTTTTTTACTATGGCGATCCGTCATCCAACGTTGTTGTCGCAATCGCCATGGAATTTTGTTCGCACTATAAAAACGGGAGGGGGAGTGATGGAAAAAAAGAGCACACATTGATCATACCCCACCGACCCCCGTTCCTTCCCCCAGTACACTCTCGGAAAGATGAGTTTCTTCAAGAAGATCCAAAAGAGGTTTTCCCACAGCGGCGAGGAGAAGTCCAAGAAGAGCGCGTCGAGCTCGAAGGCGTCGTCTTCGGCTTCTTCGCAGGTAGAGGCTAAGCCGGAGAAAACGACTACTGCACCTGCACCCGCGCTAGAGGCGGCACCGGTCGTAGGTGCGGCTGCTTCCGGAAGCACAACCTCTCCCAAGATTGCGATTGTCCTCTACTCGTTGTATGGCCATGTCGCGCAGTGTGAGTGATTGTCACTTGGAGGTATAGTATGACTTAGCTTTGTGGTTCGTCTTCGTGTAGTGGCCGAGTCAGTGAAGGCTGGTGTCGTTGAGGCTGGTGGACAAGCAACCATTTACCAGTAAGTGACCTCGCTAATCTTCTTACGTACTCAGCAACTGACTTCTTACAGGATCGCAGAGACTCTCCCGCAAGAAGTGCTCACCAAGATGGGTGCTCCTCCCAAGCCAGCATACCCAGTCCTCAGCCCCGAAGAGTTGCCACAGTTTGACGCGTTCTTGTTCGGTATCCCTACGCGTTACGGCAACTTCCCCGCACAATGGAAGGTACGAGGCAACCGCACTTCTGTTTCGTTTCTAGTTATTCATGATGGGATATTCAGGCGTTCTGGGATGCGACTGGTGGACTGTGGGCGAAGGGTGCGCTTGCTGGCAAGTACGCCGGGGTGTTTGTATCGACCGGTACCCAAGGCGGTGGACAAGGTGCGTTGGGAGCTACGGTTTCGTCATTTCAATTCTAACCTGCAACTGCAGAGGCCACCATCCTCAACAGCATCTCGACATTGACTCATCATGGGATCATCTACGTGCCACTCGGGTACAGCACCAGCTTTGACCTCATCAGCAACCTGGAGGAACCGCATGGTGGTAAGTACGCTAGACTGGATTTGAGTATGGAACGGACGCTCAGAGTGCTTTAGGATCGCCTTGGGGATCTGGCACCTTCGCTGCGGGGGACGGCTCAAGGCAACCGTCCAAGCTCGAGCACGAGCTCGCGACTCGCCATGGAAAGCAGTTCTACGGTGTGGTGAGCAAGAGGACGTGGTAGAGTGGGATGACGGAGGTGGAGGTGCTGATAGATCTTATCTTATCTCGGGGGATGTGTCATGAATGTTTATGGGCGCCACGTGGCTAGGAACGGACAGGCACGCTCATCCTCGGGCTCTTTCTCTCTGCTTAATGTTGTCGTGTATGTTTAGAGAAATAGAAACAGAAAGGGCTGGAAGATGTGAGCATGCAGTGATGGCGCAGAGTGTGAAAATGAAAGATATGATGTGGCGTGGATGTGCCCTGGGCTGAGGAAAGTGACGCGGGATTGGCGGCGCGGGTCTGTTCGTCAGTTGATGGCCTCTCCCGACTTTCCTCCTCCTCCCATCCCGCCTCTCCCACCCCGCTCGTCGTCGCGCACGTCCTCGTCGTCACGATGATGAAGCGATGGGGTCTCCCATTCGGCACGACCGGCGCACAGACACATCCCACTCCACAGCTCGACCTCCCTCCTATAATAACCCCAGCAGATGCGAAGCAGTTTGGTTTTGAGAACGTACGCACTCTCGAACTCGTTTTTATGACTGTTCACCCATTCATTCGCCCCCTCTTTCCCCTCAGTTTGGAAACACCTGGTACGCGCTTTCTCCCTTCCATTCACCCCCGACGATTCGGTCACTTCATTTCGCATCTTCCTCGTCTTTCTTTCCATTCCATCTCGGTTTCAATCTACGCATCTCCGTCTCCTTCTTCTCTCGCTGGTGGGGATTTGTGCTTCCCATGCGCTTCTGGTCGACACAAGGACGTCATATCGTTGCTCTGCGCCTCTTGCGGCGTCTTCGACAGAAGGCAACACACCAATCGTCACAGCGCTGTCCCCCTCGCGTAGCTCGTCAGGAACTCGGCTGGCCTGGTGTCTGCGAGACCATGGAGGCGAATAGAGCTGTTGCTGGTAGGCGGTCGGGTGGAGAGCAGGGACTACCGGGTCCTTTCCGAGTGGAACAGTGTGATAGGTGCGTCGTTTTTCAGTCATTGCCCCCCCCCTCCGCCAGTCTTACCTTTCTGTAGGTGTTTCATGTCCGTATGACCTGGACGTGCATGAAATGCTGCGTCTTGGCAGTCACCCCGTGTATGCCTCTCGTCTCCTATGGATCCGATGATCCACCGCACCACAGGACAGTCGTGTCCTACTTACTTGCCATCTCCGTCCTTTCGCTCTCCTTTCGCTCTGCTGGATCTCACTTTGGAAGGTCACGACAAATCAGTATTGCCTTAGATTCACAGCTGGGGATGTGTTGTCGCGGGTGCTACCCTGTACGTACCATACTCTCTATGAAATCTGATATTCCCTAACGCAACCTATATCTCCTCGTAGCAACCTCAGAAGCACAAAAATAGATCAATCCGAGATACTTGGAGGTCTCATCATGCATGTCGCGGGGTTGACCATTATTTTTCAACCCGGGCCTACCTCTGCGGCATTTGCGCTGCGAGCCATCACGTCTGGCCTCAGACCTGAGCGACCACTCGTTAGACCTTGCACTTGACCACCTGCTGAGACTCGTTCGCCAGCCGTGTCCCGTCAGAGGCCTTCCTGTCTCACTTCCTCTTGTCGCCGAACGGGAACCCCATCCACTGCTTCACGCTTCACTTTCGCTTTCCTTCACCGCATTTTGTTGAACACCATTTCCCTTTGGCTCCTCAATAACGCTGACAACGATTCTTTCATAGCTATGCCAACTCCGTTCTGCAAGCCTTGTACTTCTGTGGTCCATTTCGGGAGCTCGTCATCCAATATCCCGACCCCTCCGTGCCAGAACTCTCTTCCCTCCCTCTCCCTCCCCCTCAGACCCCACAAGTGACATCCCCTCGACCTAAACCTTCACGCAAGATGTCCGTCTCCGATTCATCCGCACCGGCTCAAAGACCACCAGCAGCGCCACCATCTACCGTCCCGGGATCCATCCCCATCCCACCTACTCCTCCTACCCTGTTATCAGCCCTTCGCAGTCTCTACATTCACATCAGCAAGAACCCAGCGGACAGGGGAACGGTCTCCCCAAAAGCGTTCGTGGACAAATTGAAGATGATGAATGAACTCTGGCGAGGTTCGCAGCATCAAGACGCGCACGAGTTCCTGAACTTTCTTTTGAATACGATAGTGGAAGAGATGGAGACGGACCGTCGGAACGGTGCTGGTGAAGACTGTGAGTAAATCATGGATGGGCAGTTGGAGGATTCAGTTCGCTGACTTCGCCGTGCTTATCGGTTTCCGGACACAGTGTCCCAGTCAGTCGCCACGTTGTCAACCAACGGTACACCTGCGAACGGGTCAGCTGCCCCTCAGCTTGTTGGCACGCTGGTGCACCGGCTCTTTGAAGGAGTCCTCACGAGTGAAACTCGGTGTCTGACGTGTGAGACCGTCTCGGCGAGGGATGAGTCCTTCTTGGACTTGTCGATTGATATTGAGCAGAACTCGAGCGTGACGGCGTGCTTGCGGCAGTTCAGCGCGAGTGAGATGTTGTGCCAGAAGAACAAGTTCTTTTGCGATTCGTGTTGTGACTTGCAGGAGGCTGAGAAGAGGTGAGTGTTGTCGTGTATATTTCTGGCGTTCGGCCTTGATTTCCCCCGGACGTTGTGACCTGACACGAGTTTTTGACAGGATGAAAATTAAGAAACTCCCAAACATCCTTGCATTGCACCTTAAGCGCTTCAAGTACCAGGAGGACACGGGCCGGTACATCAAGCTCACTTATCGGGTCGCATTCCCATATCACCTCCGACTGTTTAATACTGTCGACGACGCGGAAGATCCTGACAGGCTGTACGAGCTGTTTGCTATCGTTGTGCACATCGGCGCGTGCGTTGCTCTGCTTTCTGTCTCTGTCGCGAGTGGCTGTTGACCGGTCTTGTTCACAGCGGACCACACCACGGTCACTATGTCAGCATCATCAAAACCCGAGATAACTGGCTGCTGTTCGACGACGACAACGTCGATGTTATCAAGGAGGCTGACATCCCCAAGTACTTCGGTGACTCTGGTACCAACAACGGCTCGGCCTACGTACTGTACTACCAGGCCGTTGACCTAAACGTAGCAGCGCTAGGAGTGAAGATCGTCCAGCCAGAATTAACACCCAACGGAAGTCATCTAGCCTCAAGATCTAGCGTATCTACGAAGGTGGAACAAGTCCCCTCCCCGCTTGATTACAAAACCTCCCTGCACGCGTCGGATGGGGGTGACCATGCGACACCCACTCTCCCACCAGGACTCGATAACCCGTCCCCCTATAATACCCCTTCTGCTACATTTACAACCTTGTCCTATACTGGCACCCCATCCACCGCCTCAACGCCTGGAGCGTCGACGACGGGCTTGACGCAGTTGACCATACCGAGCGGAAACCATAGCAGTAGCAGCAGCTCAGGGTCCGGGAGTGGCGTGAACTTGGGCACGAACGACCTTCCGCCGGAGTACCCACCCACGATGCCGACGTTGACGAGCCCCAGCCCCGGTGCTGCAGCGAGTACTTCTACGAGCTTCGGAAACCTCGTGAAGACCACGTTGAAGTCGAGACCGTCGTCGTTGAGGGTGAAGAACGGCGCGGGAAGAAGGACGAGAGTTTGACGGTGCCGCCTGTTCCGTCCATGCCTGCGTCACCCGTGGCGTCGACGTCGAGTTCTGCAGGTCAGAGTAAGTCGTCGGGGAAGTCAAGACCTGGGACGGCTCGTGCGCCATCTCCGTCAATGGAGACAGTGGAGTCAAGTACGCAATCTCATGTTAACGGAAAGGAGAAGGAGAAAGAGAAAGAGAAGTCGAAATGGTTCCCGCGGAGGAAGAGCTCTCGTCCTTCAACTTCGGCTGGTCATCCCAGCGCAACATCTCCCCCTCTCCCCACCATCTCTTCATCACCACAACCACCACCTTCATCAACAGAGTTTACCTCGTTCCCTCTGTCAGACGAGCCGCAACAGCTACCAGAGACGGAAACAAACGCCGCTGCCGCAAATCATCACCACCCTCATCATCCTCAGAGTAATGGTCGTAGTGGCGGTACGTGGTTCAACAAAACGCTCGGGCGACGTGCTTCTGAAGCTGCGTTCCAAGATCCACCTTTACCATCGTCGCCCTTTTCCCCCGTAGCACATAACACACCACAACCACAAGCGCTGTCGACGCAGAAAGAGTCCAAACCGGATGAGTCTCTTTCAAGAGCGAAGTCTGGCAAGTTACCAGCCCGACCTGCGACCGCCGGCGCGACTTTGGGAGCGAGACCCCTGTCTGCGATGTCGCCTCCGCTTCCGCCTCTTCCTGGATCTCCGTCGTCCCCCGCGCATCCACCACGACTCGCCAACGGAACTTCCGTCCCTTCATCGCCCACCACAGTCACGAACGGCCACGCCTATCCAGTCCCAGCCCCTCCGACTCGGTCAGAGACGCTGCCACCCCCGAGACCGGCACGAGCGAACACGAGACCGCACAGTGCCGCGGGAACACCGCCTTTGGTTGTGAGTCCTGGTGGGTTCGGAGGGCAAATGGCGGGAGGAGGGATTGGAGAGACGCCGGGGCCACCGCCGGTTTCGGGCGCTGGGGTGAAGAAGAGGGCGTCGAGGAAGTTGAGCTTCACGGCGCCGATGCTTGGCTTTGGGAGGAGTAAGGATAAGGATAAGGATAAGGATCGGTGATGATGGTGTGTGATTAAGGTGATTAGGGTGGGTGGGTGGGTGAGGATAAAGAGGGGGTGGTATGTGGTGGGTGGCGTTATAGGTTCTTTATTGAACTGTGCCTCGCGTTTCTTTTGGTTTTCAGTGTATTGCTTATGACTTTGTATGGACTTTTTTCTAGGCCCACTCATGCTCGTTACCATCACCCCATCACATCCCTACATTCGTCTGCTTTGTGCTTTTTCGATGAAACATCCTTTTTTTCTCTCTTTGTTTATTCGCCTTAATGTTCCACCACACCTTCCCCGCAGATGTCATTGTCAACTCACCACAACCAACATGTTTCTTTTGCATACAGTACGTCGCTCTCATCAATTTTCTTTTGTTGCAATCAGTAATCTGTGCCATCTCGTCGTCCTTTTGGGTTTGAGTGTGTGTCTGTGGCCTGGGGATCCCGATGGGTTTTTGAGGAGCCTCATCTCCCTGGAACACGACTTCAACTCATACCGCTATCATCCCTGACATTCCTCACACTGATCTTGACTGTACTCTAGTATATTGATAGATACCCTCAACGATGGAGTCCTTTTTTTCTGAGGGCGAAGATTCCTTCGAGACTTGCCTAGGGTCACCAGGTGAGCGTTCCAAGTCTCATCGCCATTCTAGCGACGCTAACCGTATACGTCCCTCCGTTTTTTTAATCGACAGTTCTGAGACAACACGAGAAACTCTGGCTCAAGGACGGGAACGTCGTGCTCATGGTCAACAAAGATATGCTGTTCAAAGTCCACCGCTCCATCCTTTCTGTGCATTCCGCAGTCTTCAAAGACATGTTCGCTATGCCTCAACCTGCGTATCCGGACGAGGAGGACATGTATGATGGGTGTCCGTTGGTCCGTTTGTCGGACGCCCCTGAGGATATGGGGATCTTTCTCGACATATTCTACAATGGGATCCCGTGAGTGGAACACGACTATTCCCCTCAAGGACTGTGATGAGTTGGCTGATCGAATGTTCAGGTACTTGCAAAGTAGGACCGAGGCCACTTGGACGATCGTGCGCGTCCTGCTGCTCCTCGGGAGCAAATACGCAGCGGACAGGCTCTATGACGAAGGCGTGCGCCAGCTCGAGCGCAGGTACCCTCCCACCATCCGTGCTCTCCACGCCGTCCAGCCAGGAAAGGAGTGCATGGACTTCAAATTCGAAGACTGCATCTCCATCGCGAACGTGACGCGCACCCTGCGCCTCGACCGGTTCTACTACAACGCGCTGTATGACTGCTGTCAGCTGGACACGAAGGACCTGCTGAGCGGCGTGGAGCGGTCTCCTGGCGTGTATGAGATGCTTGACGAGGAAGACTTGATCCGGTGCGTGGATGGACGTGGGAGACTCCAGCGGGTGTATTTCGCGATGATGGGCGACGCGTTCAAGGCTACGCCGGATAACAGGGACGAGTCGAGGCTCTGTGGACGGCTTATTGACCTGTTCCGCTCGGAGAAGATCGAGACGAGTGTTCCGAACGACTATACTGGGAAGTATGACCCGCTGCGGGTGCATGTGTCGAACAAGTGGTTTCAGACGGGGTGCAAGAGGCTGTGCGGTCGGTGTGCGGCGTTTTATGTGCAGCGTGATGAGGCGAGGATGCAGGAAGTGTTGGATAATTTGAAGGAGTATTTTGATCTTGAAGAGCCGAACACTGATTACGCTGTGCGACGACTCTTTGGGGTAGAATCCCCATTCATGCTGGTGCCTCGTTCAGGCTTAGTTTAGATAGGTAGTGTCGTGATTATTGTTCCCTTTTCCGATCTTGACCTTGAACAACTCGAACTGGTCTCAGGTGCACCATACTGGTGATGTAATCATGATCAGTCATCAATTTTGGTTTCCCGCACTTTCCAGCTGCTGGACTTTCATCTTGCTTTCATCTACACTATCCAACATGACCGCCTACCACTCGAGTACGCTAGACCCAGAGCCATGTTTGCTGTACAGGTGAATAGTGTAATACATGAGCCAATATTCCCTGAAGCTGAAGCCCCTCTTTCAGCTCTTTGAGATAGTTCTGGACTATCCCAAGGTCATGACGCGTAATGGCACCTCGTGGACATTGTAGGATCTTTGGTCCCTTGTTCTGGAGAACCGTTCAACTCATCTTCTGTGGACGCCATGAGGTGCAATGATCAATCAGCTTCCATCTCAAAGGAGGCGCTGACGTTATTGAGCACATTCTGCTCACATCACGTATTCCTTCCAGTCCTCATCACACCCACCATCTTCACTCCGTGGATTCCGTCCAGAAATTGTAATTGGACAACCCGAACTATGTTGGTATATCAAGGGTTGAACAGCATTGCAAGGATAGGATTATGTCGCACCTTCGTCACGGTCCACAGCTCCTCAATTAACCTTCGACGAGGTTTAATCGGAATACCTTTCTCGAGTTGGGGTAAACTACACGTTCTTCATTTTAAATCTATTTACTTATTTTTACAAGACAGTTCCATTGTACAAAACCCCTTCAACAGTGGCACCAAGGATCGCCGAACGTTTTGCCCTTCGCTCTGGAGCTTCGGGATCGGGAACTACCAGGGAAGGCTCGGTTTACTGTTGGATAGCCGTTGTGGAGCATCGGGTTCTTCGTATGATCTTGATCCAGTCGCATTGATTGGGGCAGTGGGATCACAGAGATGGCATGTCCATTCTGAGCAATCCCTACTGGCGCGATACGATTGAAGCACCGATACGCATGGCAGCATAGCTCACCTGCTCACCTGTTCCCGTCTGATATTGCAAGGCATGTGCGCCACTATTCAGTGCATCCACTGGCTTCACCGCCCCAATCGCCCAAAGAGTTCAAGAAACCCTACATCTAGTCCTCGGTTCGGTCCCAAGCCTCTCACGAACTGACTGGAAGTGGAGATCCCTAGGAAATACCGACAAAAATGTACGTCTATCAGGGTGCCTTCATGATGTGCTCCAACTCTCATTGAACGCACTCCGTATCTTCATATGAAACTGAACTGATATTCTAGGGTTATTTGCGGCTCTTCTTTGCACAGCAGTCCAAGATAGTTATAAAAGAGATGATTGTTTTCGGGTTGGGACCTACTCTCTCTCCACCGCATTCGAAACAACGACTGCAATACGCAGAGGTGCAACGCCGTGAAATGGACCCCGATAACTTGTCAATGCCTCCCAGCTCTATTAGGACATCGTCTGGAGCTGTACTGGTGGGCAGCATTGTTGGAGCTTTGCACGTATTTTACCTACGCTTCACCCTCGCTCTCAACTGATCTCTATTTTTCTCTCGTAGCCTATCCGGTGTTGTATCCATGCAAGTCTACATGTATTTGCGAACCTATCGAAAGGACGGATGGGGTTTCAAGATTGGCGTCAGTCTTCTCAGCTGTCATATCCTTTATGGTGAATATGTTTTGACGCGGATATGACAGGTTATCACGATATGGTACTTAGCAACTATGGACTGCGGCTCTTCTCTTTACCTTCGTTGCTCACCGTCTTTGCTCCAGGCTCCTCGACTTACTCCATACTGGGATGGTGTCTGCCTCAAATTGGGTGTACCTAATTGAGAACTTTGGAAACGATATTTCGGACAACATAGTCTGGTCAGTACGCCGACTTGGGCGAGACGGTACTCTTGATTAAGATTTTCAAAGGACCATCGCGGTAACTATCGCCCTGACGGTACGTTCCTGCACTATATTGAGAGAGCCAGCTCTAACGCGGTGCTCTATAAGGCCTTGATCATATTCTCTGTTCACTGGTCGGCTCATCCCATCGTTTTATCACAAAATTCATCGAAGCTCAACGCGCCACCCCTACTATAGCTTCTTCGCGTTCCGGATCTATACTTGTGAGGAAGTCTCAGCTACTTTAAATATATTGCAACCTCTCTGACCATATCTCCAGTGAGCAGAGGAAACCATTACTATACGGGACTCATTGTTCGTACTCCCTGTTGTATTTTAACACGTAGTCATATTTGACGTGTCGCTCTCGTAGGCAACCCTTGCGGTCACTCGTGTCGGTAGGTTCCCCACTTTCTTAACAATCTCAATCTCGCTGATCAATTCGTTTATATTTCAAGGGCTATCCCTTGGTTAGATATATACTATATTGATATCTCGCTCCTTATACGGTACTGAGCATCTTTTTGGCACAGTCTGCACCGTGAAGATGTAAGTTCCCACAGTTGACCACTCATCAAAAGTTCGAGCGGCTCACTCTATACGGTTCACCAAGGATTAAGCTCGGAAGCTACTTGAAATTTGCTCATCAATGGGGTGTACGTCTCGTCTTGTCTCCGTTCACCTTATCGTCGCTCATTTCATTCACAGTACGTCTTTACGACCAGCCTCTCATTCGCCGTGACTGTTGACATATTGATCGCTGGCGGGTTGCTGTGGTATCTCAACAGAAGTCGGACAGGCTTTTCAGAGTACGTCGTTTCGCAAACTCCTCATTTTTTTCAACACTCACGACCAATATTATAGCATGGACACAATCCTCGACTCAATCAAGATGTATGCTATTGAGAATGGGCTGTTCACTTCGTACGTGCACCAGATGAATGCCGATATAGCCCCACCCTCACCCTTCAATCCTATAGCGCCACTACCATCGTATCGTTGATTTGCGTACGTCCGCCGAAAAAAGTTTCTACCTCCTTCTTAACTCACAGCGCTAATGTGCATACCAAGTGGCTGACCATGCCAACCAACCTCATCTTTTTAGGACTTCACTTCGCCATCAGCAAACGTATGTTCGCTCCTCCACGCATTGATACCATCATACTTAACCACCACTGAATGTCATTTGATACCCTCCAGTATACGCCAATGCACTGATGGCAACCCTGAACGCACGCATTTCTCTCCAACTTGAAAGAAGCAAAGCGCAAGCGTATAGCGGTGGGAATGTCGAGTATCCCATGCCTGTGGTCTTCCCGACAGCAGAAGGTCGTCAGAAAGTCGGTCAGCATTGCACGGTGTGTTTGGCGTTGTATCTTACACGGCGCGACGAGGATACTGAATACTGAGGTGCAGACGTCTCGAAAGACGGATCAGGTGGCTACCATGGTCAGTCTTCTGGCCCGTCCCCATCGTACCATTGCGTCATGGTTCTGAATTTGTTGCTCTTGCTAGGTGCATGTCACTGTAGAGAAGACCACGGAGCATGATTCTGTGTTTGACATACACGGATCGGAGATACGGGAGGATAAGTTGACGTAGCTCTCTTTCTTTTCATAGGAGCAGGGTTGAAGGAACTAGGAAGGTGTGCTCGCATTCGACTTGTGTATTTCTTTTCTCTGTACGGGCTGCTATTCTTGACGATAGACTGTAACGAAACTTCTTGAAATTGACATGTATAACTAGTAAAACAAATGGCAACAGATTGTGTGATGGTACATGGTGAAAAGCGAACCTGTCGGTTGAAGAAAGCTAATCAGAGGGGTAGACAAGGGTACACGAAATAGCGCAGAAAGAAATCGAGTATTGGGGATTACAAGCACTGGCTGTAGTAGTCGTTCAATTTCTGGCAAGTGAATCCGCTTGCACACACAGTGGGACCATTGTAGCCATTACCACCACTAACGCAATCAAGTCAGCCAGCGAGAGAAGAAAGAACTTCAGATTCAACTCACCATTGCCCGTAATGCGTCTGCGTGGCCTGAGGTGCTCCCGGCGTTTTGGTAGGTGTACCAGTAGGCGTCGGACCAGTCGGACCCCCAGGGTTTCCGGAGCCAGGGTTACTCTGTCCAGCCTTGAACGTCGATCCGATAGGCCCCACCTTGATATTCGAATACACCACATACGCATCCGCAGCGTTCGCCTCCACGTCCTTCGGCACGCCCGACGTCGTCGCGCACTCCCCCCTGTGCACACCTGGCTGGGACGAAGGTCGGTCCGTCGGGTAGTCCGAGTCGAGCCAGAGCATGTTCGCGGCGTAGTCGTCCCAGATGGACAGCACGAGGACCATCCCGTTCGCGAACGCCTTGCCCATCTGCGCGAGCCCGCCGTGCGCGCCGAACGTGTCCACGTCGTCGAACGCGGTCTTCTGCTGCGTGCAGAACTTGTCCGTGATAGAGTCGAGCGCGTCCATCCCGGGCACGTTCACTTTGCTGTTCTGGATCACCTTCCCGTCTTGCACGTACAGACGTCGGATCTCGGAGAGTGTGCCGGAGGTGCTGTTCGTGTTGGTGAGGAATTGGGTGACGATGGTGAAGGGACGGCTGGAGTCGACGGTGCGCCCGGCGCCGTAGAAGGTCTGGTCACCCATGCGGAAGGAGTTGAAGTCGCATCCGGCGGGGTCGCAGATCCCGGTAGTCCCACCTTGGCAGTCTGCGCCGGTGCAGGGCGCGAGGCCGGTGCTCTTGCAGGGGTGGGGCGTGTATGCGGTCGCCATGGAGTTGGCCTCCCAGATGTCCATCTCGCTGCAGCACGCGCCGGTATTGCCTTTGCCGGAGTTGGCAGAGTTGGAGTCGGGTGTCCATCCTTCGACGTTGGCCTAGAAAGTCATTCAGTACGGTGAGTGAGTGAGTGAGTGGATGTGTATGTGTGTGACGCACCTTGCCGTTGATGAACTTCAGGTCACGCGGGCACTGGGAGTCGCAGTACCCAGTCCCGTACTTCGCGCCCGCCTTGTTGTTGGGGAACTTCGCCATCCCGCCGTCCGCCTCCATCTCGGAAAAGTACACCGCGCCGTTGAGCCCACAAGGGAGCTTCGACACGTCGACGTCGAACGTAAACTCCTGGTTCAGGAGGTTGAACATCTCGTAGCGCGTGTCGGTATCCATGAGGTACACACGCGAGCCGACGTTCTTGTTCTCGCCGCTCGTGACGAAGTTCAGGCGGAGGGAGTTCCCTGTCGTGGTGATACCGTAGGTTTCCTGGTACTTGGCTCCATCCAACGCGCAGTTCTTGGCGCAAGTGTCGCCGTCGGGGCAGAGGGTGGTGTCGAATGTATTGCCGGTGTAACAGTTCGTATATCCACTGACATCGTGATTAGCAGAAGCTTGAGAAATATCAGAGACAGGCTTACGAGGTGGTGTGGAGCCAACGCCAGTTAGCGTCCAACACGATCCTGGCGTTCTTCGTGGTACAAGTGCCGCCAGCCGTGCATGTCGACCACTGGAGAGACGGGTGGGTCTCCGTTTGCTGGGTACCGACCTGCTGGGCGTATGCGACAGCGAGGGTGGAGAGAGCGATCAATGCCGCACGGTGCATGGGTATCACTGAAGAATTATGTTAGCGTGTACTAACGGGCGAAGAAAGTCTGTCTGCGTACGATGTAGCGAGTATTTCTGATCAAGAATGGAGCTGAGAGGCCTGGGTTGAAAGGTGGGGTGGACACCTCGCTTTATACTTGTGTTGCGTCTCAAACTCGGGAAAAACATGGACGTGGGCGTTGAGGCGGAATGAAGGAATGGATGTCAGGAGCTGTTGAGATGATCTCGAGGACAGCAAAAATGAGGGGAATGACCACCGCATGCTGTCTTGAAGTTCCAAGATAACCCCGAGGGTGGTACATACTCGCTGAGCGGGGTGGCCCAGTGATGTGTATTCACTGCGAACGGGTAACGGTCAAGGTGCGGACATCTTGTCGTGGAAGACTGGACATACCATTTATGGAAAGCGGGCAGCGTGACCCAAGTGCTCTGATGCGCAAAACCGAGAAGAGTCCGCAAGAAGCATCGCAGAGACGCGCGGCCTTCTGAGGCTCTAATAGTCTGTTTTCTACTTCTTTTACGACCCAGTTTCGCGTCGAGGAAGGGCTGGTCACTCAAGAAACTCGCAATCTTTGAGTTCCCATCTTAGCTGTGTTGTTTCGTCAGACTACGACGCCAGTCTTGGTGGGCCAGATACCGGAGCGCGGTGGGTCAAAGAATCACCGCGCCCAACATACGGATCATGCTCGGTGTCCCCGCCAAGCCTAAAACTCTGCGTCAATGTTGAAGTTTAGCGCGGGAACTTCAGCGCAAGGGTAGCGGTACTCGAAAGTACACGCGCGGCTATCAGTCGCGTCAGCGCAGCCTCAGAGTAGTATAAGTCTCTATATTTACCTATCAGTCGCGTCAGCGCACTGGATGACTTTCCATAAGGGATTTAGAACCTTCTATCCTAGATTTGTCGTTCTAATCGGACTTTCAAATCGATTAGAACTTATGGTTCTAAACCAGAAGGACGTTTTAGAACTGAGTTCTAAATGTTCTCGCTTTGTGAGCTGGCGCTCACTCACTATGTCATCAATATTGTGGCTCCGCCCTCTTCATCTTCAATCATGCACGAACACCCCGACGATATTCAGGACGACGAGGACGACGACAACGACCAGGAATTGCAGCTAGCTGTTGCATTCCTGGTTTTGGTTCTGTGTAGTGCCGAGGAGGGCAGCCCACATTCGAAACTCACGACGCCGCCGGCTGTACTTGCGTCGTGCGGAACTTTTACCAAACCCTCGCGCAGAAACACCATGGCAGGTTCTACGGGGAATACGAAGCGATCGTGCGTATATCACTACCATGGGTGTTGATGTTGCTACATTTGACTACCTTCTCGAGTCTGGCTTTGCCAATGCATGGAGCCACCAAACAATTCCTCTGACAGACGCAAATCCTCACGGACAACCTCGCGTCGGTGGTCGATCTTTGGACGCCATTGGGGCTTTGGGGCTCTACCTTCATCATCTCAATTCCTGCATGACAGATACGAGTCTGCAGGAGATATTCGCGCTTATCCCCTCCATGGTCAGCCGATACCTCAAGTTCTCTCGCAACGCGCTGCTATCAGTTTTGCGTTCCATCCTGGAGGCTGCTATTAGGTTCCCACGGGAGAATCACAAGGGAATACACGAGTTCCAGGAGAACAACGAGTTGATTGTGGTGCGTCATCTCTGCTCAAACACGCGATGCCAATTCCCGCGTTGCTGCCTTGCAAGATCGTCTTGCCGACGAGACCCGACGCGCCGACCGTGCAGAGAATGAGCTTCGTCTCTTCCAACTTCTCCACGGACACAGCATCGGCCCTTCAAACAGTCCTACCGCACTTCACACCCGCGTAAACCCTCCATTCACTCAAGCTTCATCACTCTCTTTGGCTGCCTATCCTCAGGCAAGCGGTGTAGCCACCCATCCACTTAGTCCTCGTCCCAACACTATCGCAGCCTTCTCAGGTCCATCTTGCACTGATGCCGGCGGTCTGGATGACCACGACGACCCTCCTTTCGGTGTTGCGCATCACAACGACCACACATCATTCACATTTACGAGCACCGTTTCCACCCCTCGCCGCCAGCGCATCCACACTGACTTTACCTTCATTGAGCCGCCGGCTGATGCTGAAAAGGACTATGAGCCAGATTTTGTCCAAGGATCAAGCAAGGGTAACTAGGGCATCTCTCTCGCTCTCTCGCTCTCTCGCTCTCTCTCTGTATCACATCTTAACTCGAGACCCCCCTCCACTGCGCACAACTTCTGTTAATGTATATAGCCTGGGACTCTGGTATTCAACATGCCGGGTCCCGAATTATGCTCTCTTTCACATACGAGCTGCACTCGTAGTTGTTATCGTATACTGTAGACATCTCTTTAACGAACATGTAATCTAATTCACCTTTCACCTGTAACTCTTGGTGCCTTGGCCCTCGTCTGTGGATCGGGCTTAGAATCTGACATCTAGGACATACATCTAGAGAGGGGGACCCCCCCCCTCTACAGATTGTTCATTCTAAAGTACTTGGAGCGGCTGGTTGCTATGGCCGCTGCAACGAACATCCGGTGGTCCCTGGAGACGCAACTTGGACCCGAGCTGCCGGTTGCTCCGGATGACAGCATTGTGAGCTGAGATTGAAATATAGGGTTTACAGCGCAGGTTTTCTACTTCAAAACTCGCCCGTTTTACTGATTAGAACCGGAAACGGTTCTAAATCCCTTATGGAAAGTCATCCACTGATAGTACAATGTTCGTTAGTACATGTAATATACGAGAGAAAAGAATAGACGTACGCCTCAGAGTAGTATAAGTCTCTGAGGCTACAAGTGTCCGAGAGGGTTATTTATATATGTACAAGGGTTGGCGCAGAAGTGGAAACGGTGTGCGCATGAGTGGAAACGATTGCGCGCACGGTGGAAAACATAAGAGAAAGTCGGAGAATATACATATGGGTGCGGAAACATATGGAAACTATCTACGGGCATGTGGAAATGTCCGAATCATGAAAATAGATGAAATATCAGTACCTGCGCCACCTGCGCAATGTGGGCGCAATGCATGGAGCATTGCGCTGATGTAAGCGCTCACGTGGGCGCGAATACCCGATAAGGTATGCGCTTGCGCCACTAACATCAACAGTCAATGCATCTGTTCTATAGTAGAAGGCGAGAAGACGTACCACATTCTAGTCCGCTTGAGGTACGTTCTCTTGGCCATAAGTCAGTTGCGCACATCGCCAGTACCCTAGGGAGGACACGTGGATGGGTCGGTTCCGATGTTGAGCGTGTTCTGCTGACTGACAATACGTTGATGCGAGGAGAAAATCCATCCAGATCGACGGACCAGAGTATGTCTTGCCGAAAGCCTGTTCATTGCGACGAAGAGATGCCGAGAAATAGTCGTGACGTGGCACCCAGAATGGCAGTTCGCAAAGAGGCTGCAGCCAAGCACGGACAAACAGATGATGACGTCAGGCCCAATATGGAAAGTGTTAACTTACTCTTCAACCTCCCATGAAGTCTCCAAACAAACGAGCCCGGTCTCCCTCTCCCGCTGACCACCCTGCAATTTGGCCAGCTTCAGATCACCATCTTCAAGCCGCACGAGCATTTCTCAAGCAATCGTCGGTTATCCTCCACTGCTTCCACCTCCTATATATTAACCCGTCCTTCCAGCGCCACAGCCAACCAACCCGTCCTCCTCCTCCCCGACAAAGACGCAGACGGTCTCTGTGCATCTCTCATCATCTACCGCACCCTCCTTCTCCTCGGCCTCTCCCCGTCACTCATCTCCGTCCACTTCGTCGCCAAGGGTTCGAACGTCCATGCCCTGGCGGAAAGAAGACGGATGGAGGCGTATGAGCCGAAGTGGGTCATCGTCGTGGACCAGGGAAGTCGCGAAGGCGGGCCGTTGGTAAATGGAAAGGATGTGAAGACGTTGGTGGTGGATCACCACTGGAGCGATGCGTTTCCATCCGGTGCATTGGTGAATACGCTGAACCCTTCAGGCTCTTTTCCGTGACGAACTTACCTCTGTCTCAGGCACTATCTGCGGCACGCTATCCTCCAGTCGCAACATCCAGTACCCTCGCGTACATCCTTTGTCGTCCACTCCATGAAGACGTACGCCTCCAGACGGATTATTTATGCGCCATCGGGACGATGGGAGACTTAGGGAGCGCTTTCAAGTGGGAAGACCCGTGGCCGGTCGAGGATATGAAAGCTTGTTTCAAGAAATACACCAAGAAGTGCTTGTCGGATGCTGTACGCCTAGTCAACGCCCGTTTGTCTTTCATCTCACTCTCCTCCTCCAATATCGCTGACAGACCTTGTAGCTCGTAGAACCGCAACATACGACGTCTCGTCTGCATGGGAGGCTCTTCTCCGCACTGACACACCTCGAGCCATCACGGACACTCCGACGTCGTCGACACCCGCGTGCATCCGCCGTCTGTACGCAGCCCAAGCGGAAGTCAAGGCCGAGACGGACAAGTGGTCGCACGCACCTCCAAAGTTCTCTGGAGACGGGCGCGTCGCGTTAATCCGAATCACGAGCGGAGCCCAGATACACCCTGTACGTTCTCCTTCCTTTTCGCATCCACTTACAAGAAGAAGAAGAAGAGGAAGAGAAACTGAGTGCCATATCATTGCAGCTCATCGCCACGCGTTGGGCTCAAACGCTCAAGTCCTCCAAACTCGAGATTGTCATGTGCGCGAACGACGGGTATGTCCCTTCGTCCCCTTCCACGACGACGAACTTCTCGTGCCGAGTTGCCCGGTGCGCGGCATCGCGATCGACGATGTCCGTGCCCGTGGATATCATATCAACCCTTAAAGAATATGCGTCGCGTGTCCCGGGGCTGAGAGAGGCAATGGGTGAGGACTTCGCGAGAGGTCATAAGGAGGCGAGTGGAGGGATTGTGAGGACGGAGGAGTTTGAGAGGTTGTGGGGGGTTATGCTTGAGAGCGAGGGCGAGGGCGATGGTGGGGGCGGGAGAGGGAGTCCTAAGAAGAAGCAGAAACGGGATGTGTCGGCGCAGAAGAATACGCTGGAGGGATGGGTGGTGAGGGATCCGACGTGAGGCCTGATTGTTTAGATCTAGAATTTGTAGAATGTTGGAAGTTGATGGAGTGTTTGAACTTGGCACAAGTTTTGTTTCAGAATTGCTTGTGCGGTGTTCAAACGATCGTCAGGCCCGGGTGGGGAGAAGGATTTGGAGAGCAACAACCTCCCGCCGATGGTCCATGACGTCGCCGGAAGGGTGAACATGGACAAAGTCGTGCAGAAGACATGGAGCTTTCACTCTCCACTGAAACCAAATATGTACAACACATAAGTATATCGTTTCATAGTCCGAGAGTACACAAGACAACGTCCACGAGTGAAGCGAGCTACATGGGGTACATATAATAGGCATAACACAGCGGAGGTCCGGTAGTAGATAGCTACAGAGGGTTTAGAAAGCAAGATACAGCGAGGAACGTATAGATACAATAGCGGGGAATGGAGGGGGAGGGGGGGCGACTATGATACAACGAGAAAAGCCGAGAAAGAAAGTCCAAAGCAAACAATCAAAAAACAAGGGTACAGAGATCTAAGACATGACGAAAGTGTCCGCGATCAGAAAAGAAAATCACAGAGCGGGGAACTGTCCTATAAAGTCCATGTCCTTTGTAAGGCGCGTGAATGAGAAGAGGAAGGGTGAAGATGAGACGAGACGAGACGAGACGAGGAGGGTGTGCGGGTGGTGTGGTCGTCGTGTTTCAAAGCCCGGGAGGAGGAACACCGTACATCTGCATGTGCAGTTGGTAGTAAGCGACTTGGGCGGCTTCTTCCTTTGCGAGAGCGACGGTGCGTCCGCGACCGCGGCCGTATTCGACGCCTTTGACTGCACAAAAAAGGCGAAAACAAGAGACGTCCCGAGAGAGAGGGAGGGAGAGAGAGAGCCGTTAGGAAGCGAGCGAGGGGAAGAAGAAGAGACGCAACTGAAGACGCGGATGGTCCAGTAGCAGTTGTTGTCGGGTCCGTCCTGGATGGGTTGATCCCATTCGACTTCTTGGGAACGGATGCGTCCCGAGCGTTGGACGAGGTTATTGAGCATCAAGCGCCATCCTGTGCGCAATGGACGTGTAAGAGCGGAGAGTGGAGGGGTAGGGTGAGTGTTATGGGCTATGGGAGGAACGTGGACGTACGGGATCCACGATCGGACATGGCTTGGTTGGATGGGGTGGTGGTGGTGTGGTATTGGGAGCTTGAATGAGACGAGTTGCAATAGGAAGCTTGACTTGGACGGAGTTGGGGATGAGGCAAAACCACGCCTCGTACGCAGCTGCTTTTGTAGCGTTCCCCTCTCTTACCACCGCCCCTCCGAAAAAAGAGACGCAAAGAAAAAAGGACACCCGCACCACGTATCCATGTTCGGGACGAAAGAGAACGAGAAAAAAAACACAAAGTCAAGAATCCGGGAGGAGTGTGATCAAGTGGGGCAGAGGATAACAGGGTAACATCCTTGCATCCCGATTACATCTCGTTTGCTTGGGTTCCAAATTCGATAGGGTATCGTCCATCCCGGGAGGAAACTCGACAGGAGGGGAGACCAGGCAGCATCAATAATACGGGCGCGCAAGCTTTTGGGCGTCTTGTGAAGAGAACCACGATCGACAGGGATGTCTAAGCGCGGCCAAAGAAGGTGGAAGAAGAGAGCAAGAGAGGTCCTGTGGGAAGGAGAGTAGCCAACGCAAAGGAGAGACTCAGTGTTTTGGTTTGGCGGTGAATGCGCGGGGCCGTCAGAAAGCGTCCCAGTCTTCAGAGTATGCCCGTAGTTGTAAATATAAACCTTTGTCGCGATGACTCGAGGTGAAGGGAGGAGGGTGACGTTCGTAGGAAGAGCCCGGCAGTAGCGAGTATCATCGGAAGGCGATATCTCCCGGACGGATCGAGAAGTCGCAGAGGTCCCGGTGCCCGTATGTGGTCGAGGATGGAAATAGAGATTGATTGTCGTGGTTGGAGACGCACACAGCCGGCGATATATGGGATATGACGTCGGGCAAAATTTGTTTGACGAAGAATAGGGAGACCAGGAAAGACTTCCTGGGAGGAGAAAGTACGGACACTGTGTCGGGATGGGCCGCACATGCGCGAGCGCATAGTTGGCAGAGGGACGCGGCCAGATCGAGATAGGTTGTCGGGGTGCAGGAACGGAGTGCCGCTTTGAGGCGGGTATTCACCCCAAACAACCGTCTCCTTGGTCACCCCGCTCTTCCTTGTACCTTAAACATGATTTCGGTACTAGCGCGAGGTAAGGCGGTGCGTCCAGTTGTGGGAACGGAATGGCAGGTTGTCCTATTGAAAAACAAAGACACCGGCAGTACCGGTACTTCGGTGAATATTTGAAGGGGATGACTGCGGGCACATACCATATACCTTCGTAGTTGACATAGCTTTTAGAGTAAGACGTGCGTGATCGATCATGTTGTGAGTAAAAATGAAAGAAGGCATGAGGACAGCCCCGCTCAATTTTGAAGCGCCGACAGAAGTGCCGGTGCTCGGCACAAGCTTGTGGATCAACGGTGGTCAACTTTTGTTGCGTTTCTCTTTCGTCCGACGTTGCTGCTTGAGTGGACGCATCTGCATCTGTCTTGCTACAACGCTTTGCAGGCGATAAAGCATTTGGCATATCTTGACACAGACACCGATCGGACATGGTGAGTCTTTTCATTCCGTCACTTCAGCACAGGCCGACGCTCATCCTGTAGGTTTCCGTGTAGAGCTCTCGGGTCGAGATCCTCAACGATGGAGGATACCGGTCAGACGGTCGGAGGCAGTATGAGCTGCGTGACATCACCATTGACCTTTCGCCCCGCGGAACGGCAGACGGGTCCGCGATGATCACTCATGGCCTAACAGAAGTTATGGTGGATGTATTCGGCCCGAGGGAGGCGAAGCTGAGAGGACAGACTCTGCATGATAGGGCACTGCTAACTGTCGAGGTGGGGATCGTGCCGTTTAGCACTGGCGAGAGAAGGAAGCGGAATCGGGGGGATAAGTGAGCACACCAACGGTGTCTATTTTTCTCTCCGGTCCTGTGATTGACTAACAGAACGGGAACAGGCGTATCCTAGAACTCGCGGCTACGATCAAGCAGACGTTCGAACCTATTGTCCAGACCAACCTCTATCCGCGATCCGAAATCTCTATTTTCGTGTCCGTTCTGCAACAAGATGGCGGACTTCTTCCTGCGAGCATCAACGCGACGACCCTCGCGCTCCTCACCGCCGGCATCCCAATGACAGACTACGTGACAGCGATCACCTGCGGCGTGCACTCCACCGCACCGCTCCTGGACCTCACCACGCTGGAAGAGAACGACCTCCCGCATCTGACCGTTGCCAGTCTCCCGCGGACATTCAAAGTGACGTTGGTGGCGATGGAGACACGGTTGCATGTGGAGCGTGTGAGCGAGTGCATGAAGATTGCAGGAGAAGCGGGGAAGGTGCTGCATCAGGAGATGAAGAGGGCGGTGGAGGCGCGGACGAAAAGGTTGGTCCAGGCGATGGACATGGCCCCGAGGATTGGCGGGGTGGGCGGCGGTGTTGATCGGGACGTAGATATGGATGAAGATAATCAGACTTGACGTGCATTACGCGTGAGCATCGTCCTTTTCTTTTTGGATGCGTTGAGTGTCCTGCTGAGAAGCCATGGGGTACGTACAGCATAGCGAATTTACTTTGGACAGGATACTCCAGCTTGGTACAGCAAGGCACAGGTCATCCACCACGCATTCCTGTGGTTTATTCGACAGGACCAACGTGGACATTGCGCTGGAACTACAGTGCTCCTTATTGCGATACAAGCGCGTTCTACGCCTCGAGGCATGTGTGTATCGTACATCTCCACCGGGAGGGATGACTCCTGTGCTGTTCAGGATAGCATTGACTCCCTCCAGACTGATTTGTACGAATTGTAATCCAAAAATTTATGTCTGAAATGTATGTTTCGGAATGAGTCCGGATGAGAATGACATCACCGAATGAGTGAACCCCAGCGAACTGAGAACTGCGCCCGACGCGTTTTTCTCCCGACCACCATGTCCTCGCCACTCCCAGGATCCCTCGACTCACCCCCGCCGGCTCCCTCGCCATCCATACTCGACCAACGACCAGTTCCGTCGAACCTCGAGCGGGCCGCCGCCCGACTGCGGTTCCCGCCGTCGTATGTTGTCGTCGGCGTGTACCGGCTGTTCACCGACGAGCACTTCTACAAGCCGGTGTGGGACAAGTGTAGGCATGGTGTGAGGAGGGGTATGACGGTCGGTGTCGTTTGGGTGCGTTTTCTTTGGTTGTACATTGACGCACTCGAGAGTTGAAGTGGGGAGCTAGGTTGCGCTGACTTTCCACATTCAACGGAAATTCGTAGAGTTGTTCATGATGAAGTGTGTTGCTATTATCTCTGCTTTGAATGCCACAAAACACTGAGACAGCGTGCAGGTCTCCACGGATATCAGGACTCTCTGACTCCTCCATCTTTGGAATTCCCGTGCCCTTCAACCTCCCGACCTGTAAGTCTGTCAACGCACCCCCGTCCTTCACACAAGCTCATTCTTCTCCTCAGATGCAGCCCTCGTCCTTTTCTCCTCCCAGCTCACTTTCATCCTCACCTTCTTCCTGTCCCGGAACCTCCGCATCGCAAAGGACCGCACCTGGGACTACACCCTCCGGTCGCGAGGCAAAGGCCCCGAGTTCTGGAAACCTTACGTCGAGGAATGGGACGCGCCGCCCAGGGTGACCGGAGATGAGTGGAGTGTCGCGTGGTTCATGACTTCGTTGCCTGGGAGGTGGGCCATCAAATGTGAGCTACAACGTTTGTGCGGAGGGTTGGGTTTGACATGCTAATGGGACGCAGTGGTACTCAGTCCGCTGCATCTCGTGCCTGTATTCGGAATCATGATCTCCGCGTATCTGAAAGCCATGGCGATGGCTCGTTTCCTGCACATCCCTGTCAGTTCCATCTATCTTGTCGGCGTTGCTACATTGACTTGACCTCGCCCTTCACTTGCAGTATTTCAAGGCGAAGGGAATGTCCAGACAGCAGGTCGCCGTATTCGTTGAAGAGCGTAAATGGTCGTACAGAACGTTTGGTTTCGTGGCTGCTGTGTTGGAGGGACTTCCACTGGTCGGGTTGGTCTTCTCCGTGTCAAACCGCATCGGCGCGTGCATGTGGGCATACGGTGAGTGAAACGTTGTCTCGCTTGGTACGTTGAAAGCTGAACGGCACGTTCCTGCTCGCCACAGACCTCGAAAAGAGACAACATTTCGCCAGCGCGGTCAGGGCGGGCGACATTGTGGAGAGGAAATGACCCGTTCGCCTCGTATGTTTGTATGCTTAGCAGGTCTATAGAGATATAGATAGCTTTTTCTGTGATTGTTTTTGATACGAACTGTGCTGTTAGTATTATTCCATTTTACATTTCAGACGCCCCTAAGCCCTTTTCCAACGACCACCATGCCTCGCCACGAAGTCGAGGTCTACGAACGCGACTCGTCGCACATCTTCCACATCGACCACGACGGTAAAGTGGGCAACTTTAAGCTCATGATTGATGCCACTGTCCACCCCGATAAGGTCCCGCAGGCGTCCCGCGTCTCCCTCTTCTCAGGTCCGCACCTCTCACAACCACTGATCCTTCCCCGATGATCGCTCACATTTCACCTCAGACGACGTTACACCCTCAGAGTTCTCGGACGATTCGACAGATCTGGACTCCATCTGTTCTCCGGGCACCAAGCTGGTCGCCCTCATTGATTCGATGGAGACCCCCGACGACAAGGCGAAGAAAATGCAGCTCATGGGACAGCTCGTCCAGCGACACAAGAAGGCGTTGGAAAATCAGGCGTCCTTGTTCGAGGGGAAGGCGAGCGATCAGATGCAACGATTTACGGACAAGCTGATGTTGATCGAGGAGCAAAAGAAGCAGATTGCGAAGAAGGACAGAGAGTTGGTGGAGTTGAAGGACGAGAAGCTGGCGTCTTCCCGTGCCCTCGAGGCAATGATGTCCGATTTCTGCAAGAGGTTGGACAACATTGAAGCGGATCTGAAGGTGACGAAGAGCAAGTTGGCTGCTACGGAGGACAAGCTGGAGACCATGATGGCCAAGTTGGCTGCTACGGATGACAAGCTGGAGACGATGGATAGGGATTTCAGGCTTTTCCAACAGAAGCACGAGAGGTGCGATAGGGCTTATGGAGGATTTCAAGCGACGGACGGAGGTGATATTCTCACATCGCCGGTCTGCGCTCGACAGTGATCCGCCTAGCATGGAACTACTCCGCAACTTCCTCTGGCGCAGCAGTGCAGATCTATGAGGAGATGAATTTGATTCTGGGTGGGTGCTTTCGACCAAGAGTGCGAAGGCAGACAGTGGGCGTGAGGACATCACACCGACGACGTCCACGATGGGTTTTGTTTTGTCGCCTCGCACCGCATCTGTCGAACCTCTTGGCGAACCGCCGGACTCAAGTACTGCTGGAATGGTTATTGCTTCTAGACTGGCCCCGACCTACATGGATATGCGTAGTGGCAAGCTAAACAAAAACCCGACTCCAAGTCTGTCATCTTCATTGTTTCCTCCTCAACGCAGACAGGTATCGATCGTGTAATTCGTATTGTAACTTACTTAGTACCTTGACTTTATTCATGCGCTAGAGCACGGTTCACAGCGACGAGTGACAAACCAGCGGGCGCAGGCAACAACGGAGGCGGGGACAGGACCACGCGATCAAGACACTGCACAGTAGAATCCCCTCAGCAGGTCATGATTCGTTCCTGTTGTTGAAGTGGTGGTAGTTTCCCCGTCATCGCCTGGTTTTTGTTCACGCGAGGAAGCGGACGAGTACTGGGGCGAGAATGGGATTTTCATTGCTTGACCGGAAACATTACAGCGACGACTTCGGTACAAGACAACAGCAGACAATAATATACAACACTGCACCGAAGCCAGATGAGATGATTGAGATTGAAAGAGGAAATGTTGAAAGCGGAGTGGATACTCAGATGCACTGGCTGTAGTAGTCGTTCTGCTTCGAGCAGGTGAACGGCGCAGCGCAGGTAGTGGGGCCCGTGAAGCCAATACCGCCGCTGTGAGAGAACTGCGTCAGCGGATGATCAGGAAACACCAGCAAACGAACAACTCACCATTGACCAAAGTGCGTCTGGGTCGCAGCGGGGGGAGAAGTCGGCGTGGCGGGAGGAGTGGAGACGGGCGCGGCGGGAGAAGACACGGGAGGCGGTGGTGGCTGGGCGGGTCCAGTGGTCGAGCCGGTGCTCTTGAACGTCGAGCCGATGGGGCCGAGCTTGATGTTCGAGAACGTGACCGCGGCGTTCGACGCAGACGCCTCAACGTCGGCAGGGGCACCAGAGCCAGTCGCGCACGCTCCACGCGTCACACCGGGGTTCGCGGCCGCCTTGTTGGTCGGGTACTGCGAGTCCAGCCAGAGCATGTTCGCCGCGTAGTCGTCCCAGATAGAGAGCACCAGCACGACTCCCTTGGCGAACGACGCGCCCATCTGCTTCAGTCCACCCTGGTTCGCGAACAGGTTCGTGTCCTCGAACGCCGTCTTCTGCTGCGAGCAGAACTCGTCCGTGATCGAGTCGAACGCGTCCATTCCGGGGATGTTCACCTTGCTGTTCTGGATCACCTTGCCGTTCTGCACGTACAGCCGGCGGATCTCCGACAGCGTCCCCGTCGTCGTGTTGTCGTGCGTCAGGAACTGCGTCACGACCGTGAACGGCTTGGAGGAGTCCACGGTCTTGCCGATCCCGAAGAAGGACTGGTCGCCCATCCGGAACGAGTTGAAGTCGCAGCCGGCGGGGTCGCAGAGACCGGCGGTGCCGCCGTTGCAGCCGTCGCCCGTGCACACCGCGAGGCCTGAGGACGCGCAGGGGTGGGGAGTGAACGCGGTCGCCATCGAGTTCGCCTCCCAGATGTCCATCTCGTTGCAGCATGCACCCTGCGTGCCCTTGCCGGAGTTGGCAGAGTTCGAGTCGCCGGTCCACCCATCGACGTTGGCCTGGCGGATGGCGGTCAGCGTCGGGGCCAGGCGTATCAAACCAAACAGACAGGCTCACCTTGCCGTTGATGAACTTCAGGTCACGCGGGCACTGCGAGTCGCAGTAGCCAGTGCCGTACTTCGCGCCGGCCTTGTTCGTCGGGAACTTGGACATCCCGCCGTCCGCGTCCATCTCGGAGAAGTACAGAGCACCGTTCAGGCCGCAGGGCAGGTTCGACACGTCCACGTCAAACGTGAACTCCTGGTTCAGCAGCTTGAACAGCTTGTAGCTCGTGTCCGTCTCCATCAGGTACAGGCGGGACCCGACGTTCTTGTTGGCGCCGCTCGTGACGAAGTTGAGCTTGAGCGAGGACCCGGACGCCGTGACGCCGTAGGTGCCCGTGTAGTCGGCGCCGTCGAGGGCGCAGTTGGCAGCGCAGGTCGTGCCGTCAGGGCAGAGCGTCTTGTCGAACGTGTTGCCGGTGTAGCAGTTGGTGTAGCCGCTGTGTACCGACGTCAGCAACGGCCAGTCGTGCTCAGAAAACACGCAGACACTCACGTGGTGGTGTGGAGCCAGCGCCAGTTGGCGTCGAGGACGACCTTTCCGGCGACGTTGGTGCACGTGCCGGAGGCAGCGCAGGTCTGCCATGTGAGCGGAGGGTGAACCTCGGCGGTGTTGGTGCCGACCTGCTGAGCGTAGGTCACGGCGAGGGACGCGAGAGCGAGGAGAGCCGAGCGATGCATGACCCGTTACTAGAAGCGCGTTCAGAAAACCTGCACCAAGTAGCGTTGCTGTCGAGACGACTTACAGTAGATACCTGAGTCGGTGGGGAGTTGGCAGTGGTTGCTGAACTGTCCTGAACAAATGTTGTTGGCGTTGTCTTTATAGCAGTACTCTGTAATTTTCTGAGCATCTGAGAGTGTTGACTTCAGCTGCCAGCGTCCACCCCCTTCTCTGATTCACGACCCATGATGAGCCCAACGTCGTTTGCCAACGTATAGCCAATAATAACCCGGATTCGGAACAAACTCGCTGGCGGAAACGATGCACGGGTTGGCATTATTGACGGAGAGACCCGGACAGCGAACAGCAACCGCTGCCAGCATCGCTGAAGTTCACGGCCAGCTGGAGGAAGCCATGGGCGGTGAAGCCGACAAAGGTCCGTATGCGTGCTTCCTCGAAGGCAGCTCCTCGGAACATGTGACATAGCTGGCTGAGATCTGCTCCGTATTGCGTTAATCTCTCGTGTCAGTTTAATCAATAATGGTACCTACCTGCTTCTTCGACCAGATATCGAAGGCGGGGTTCGTCTTGGCAAACGTGGAGTGTTTGTTCCATGTCTGGACAATTCCCCGTCGCGAGCGTTTACAAGTGAGAAGCGGATATCAGCTGCACTGTCGTTTGATGTATCACCCGGTGCAGGACTGTCTTTGTACCCAGTAGATAATGATACCGCATCGACCACGACTCGTGTAAACCGAAACCCCGTATCGTATCCGGCGCAGGAAATAGGTGAAGGGTCCCTAGAGAGTCAAGTCGAGGGGAGTGCTCATGCTGCCTCCAGAGAGTCGAGATATCCGGAAAGAAAGCTACGAATAGCGTTTGTTCGATTGCGCGGTGCGGGGAAGGGGTCCTCAGTCCTATGTTCGCCCCCACAATTTGTTTCTTCATCCAGGACATACCAGTCACAGACCAAGAATCAGAACGTGTGATTCATTGTCAAGTCAGGTTCTACTCACTGGATTAATTAATATTGTACTGCTCAAGTTATGCTTTGAATCAGTTCGAGGGACTGACAGAGGAAACATCGGAGGAGAATACACTTGAGATTCGAGAGCTCATTCAGAAAATTCAGCACTCACCGCCACGTGGAACGCCACGTTAAGGCGCTTGTATATTGGAGTCCAAGGCCGAAGCCCGGGACCCTCTCATTTCCTTGATTTCGTTCGCTCGTCGTGGAACCGCAGACGAAAACCTCCAAGCAGACCATAGAGAGGGGTGCTGAGCGGGCTAGCATTGTTGGCATGTCTTTCGATAAGTAGTGTATGCGTTGCAACGCTGGGACACCTCTGATTTTTTTCTTCTTAGGAGAACGAGCGGCGTTGGCCTATGACCACAGCTGCCTCACTGCTTCCTATCGTGTTTCTCTGGCGCACGTCTACGATTGACACGGTCTGACTCGCTCTCAGTCTGATGTGTGACGAGCAAACGAGGTGATACACACTGCGTTGCTGCCCTGCACTGTCGTCAACAAGACTCAGAGGTTGCCAGGTCCGCTGATATCCTCCATTGGTGTTCTGACCGCTTTTCATTGCACACTCTTCTTAGTTGTAACCTCGCGTGCTATGCTGTATATTGCCATTTTTGGCGATCCCTTTCACAGGCAGCTGTTCTGTATGCCGATGTAGTCGTGAGTACATTAGTTTCATGATTATTGGCATCCAAATCCAGCGGTTTCCGATATTTTCCCTATTGATTGGCTGTTGCTATCCGTCACAGGGACCACACTTCCTGATTTGACCAGCCTCTGTCCCACTGCTCGTCTCGACCGATGGAGGTAAAAGACAAGCAAATGCGACATCCCCGCCTGTTCAATTGCTGTTCGGCCTTGATGGGGTTTCTTCAAGATGCTGCCTCGCAGGTCTGCATAAATATTTCCCCCCGCGGTTTATGCGTGTATCATTGGCTGCCAATCAGTAGGGCCTCAGAAGCCGTGGCACGGTGCACTCTCTGGTCGCTCGGATGGTTCTCTGTGCTGTGCGGAAGGTGTTCTTAGACCCGTTCGATGTAGGTAGCCTCGTCGTGTCACTGTCAGTGTTTCTGTCGTTCTGGGTATGAGGCCCACGGGTGTGCGGCTCAGATGGATACACTCCGTCTTTTTTCCAGGTTCATGTTCTATTGAGCTATCAATCTAAACCACTACGACGACGACTGATCAAGCAATCCAGGGCTCGTATTAGTCGTAAGTGAGGATCATTCTCTTCAGTTTTGTTTTTGGTCCTCTCTCTTCGGAGTCTTACTGTGCAATAGTGTACCTCGCAACCGTTTCATGGGCGGGATGGGGTTAAGGTAAAATGTATATGCTTTTGATTTTGTTTTTCGTGGGCACAGATCGTAATCTCACAAGATATTTCAGAAGGCGCCCAGTGCGGGGATTTCCGAGGGCGGCCAACCTCAACCAAAAGCAACGAAACTGTTCTCTCTCGCAACCCATCCAGGTGCGTTGCGCATCGAGAAGCGGTAGGGTTCGCCTTGATCAATATTTCCACGGTGCGTAGTGACAATATTCTCAGAAAACTGTAGCGCCGACCATGGTGAAAAAAGCCGTGACCGAGAGCATGGCTGTGGCGTTCCTCTTGGCTAGTAAACTTCTCCCATCTTTTTGCTCTCTTTTTGTTACATTCAGCTGCTGCTGCGTCCGCCTGAAAAGGATGCGATCCGAGTGTGGCACGCTATGGAACGCTGAGGGCAGATGACGCATGACAGCCGCGCAGTGCAATTTAGTGCGGGAATCCTGGTATTGAAGCTCGTAATTTACGTGTGTAATCACTGCCGACTAATATATTTTCACCAGACTTGAACTGCTTTCCGAGACAGTACGCGGTGACGGCAGAACCCAGGTCGCCAGGCCATATATTGCGCGGACCCATCTCCGTCCCGCGATTCCTTTTGCTTCCCTTTCACTCGCTCTCTTTTGGTCGACGTACTCCCCTCTGCCCTCTACCACGGTGGATGTGAGCATAGGAAACCCACTCTCGTTTCTTCACGTGCATATTCACGCCTCACGACAATGAGCTCGTCATCCGCCACTGAACAGAACGTTCATGCAACGTTGGGGTCGGTCTTGCTTGGGAATGTAGTTAGTGTATTGTGAGTACCTGCAACATGACTTCTATCGTTGCGATCACTCACCCTTCATTGAAGTTTGTCCGGTATAGTGACCATGCAGGTCCTCATCTACTACCGCCTCTATCCGAAAGATCTTACAAGAATCAAACTAATCGTACGTCGTCGGAGCCGTTCTGATTCGTTTCACTAACACCACGATGTTTAGGTTGGGACAATATGGTACTTCATGTCCCTTTCAATGTGGAAATGACGATCTAATCCTTGTGTTGCTCACCAGGCTCATTGACACAACCCACGCCGTCATGGTCACCATGTCCAATTGGTCGTACCTCATTGAGAACTTCGGCAATACAGCTATCTCGGATAAGATCTTCTGGTGCGCCTCTCGTCTCCGTCACTCGATTGCTTTCCTACTGACACACGATGTATTCAGGTCTCTCGCCGTCACAATAGCACTCACAGTACGTTGGCAAGATCACTGCATCGGTGCATTGATATCACTTAGTATCGTCCTAATTCTAGGCTACACTAACCTTCTTCGTTCATTGGTATGTTCTCATGGTTCATGGTGCTGGATCTATCCTGATGATTTGATTCAGCTTTTTTTGTCATCGTATATTGACACGTGAGTTCAGACGGCTGCCATTTCTTGCGATGCAATTAACAGCCTCCGGCGCAGTGAGTCGATACAACTACTACATAACGGCACCAATCGTGAGTAAAGATGGAAGTATGCAGCGAAGTTACGCGCTCACGCAATTATAATTCATCAGTTCATCCTCGCGTTAGCTCGTCTCGGTGAGTTTGACCTTGCAATTTTATACGCCGGCTTAGTGACATGGTTTTCGTTTCACCTAGCGTTTGCTTGCGGTAAGCTCCATCCATTCCCTACATGAACGCCAAGTTAATCACATACGTTCCAGTGACCACCAGTCGAATGTAAGTGTCAGATGCCCACAATCACCCACTGACGCGATTGACTGTGTGTCCTCGCAGGATTATGCTAGGGAGTTTCAAGGAATTCACGCGCGTTTCCTCCGTACGTCTCGCGACCTCTCAGCCTGAATGTTCACCATACTGACATGATCCCGCTGCTTTCGCAGTTCATTTTCACTTCGGGTCTCTCGTTAGCGACAGCGGTTGATTTCCTTATTGCTGCGGCGTTAATATGGTACTTGAACAAGAACCGCACTGGATTCTCCGCGTGAGTCCTCTGTTGACAGACAGTCAAGGGTCCTTCGGCCTCTGCTCACCGTCATGGCATGCAGAATGGACACGGTCATTGACTCAATAACGCTATACACAGTTGAAAGCGGACTTCTCACCTCGTATGTGCCTCTCCGTCGCCTTCTGTTCTGAAACCTAATTCTGTGTTGCATAGTATCGTAACGGTAATCTCATTAATCTTCGTGCGTCTCTCCCTTCATCTAGCCTGCTGTCTGTGGCGCTGATTCGCTTCCGCCACTTCCGCAGTGGTTATGCATGTCGCACAACTTGGTGTTCCTGGCACTGCATTTCGCGATCAGCAAACGTACGTGAATCCTCCCGCTCTATTCGCATTTCTGGACTCATAGAAGATGTCCACTAGTGTACGCGAACGCCTTCCTTGCAACGTGAGTGCAATCTTAATCATCGAGTGGCGTTCTTCGGGGACCGACGCCGTTTCACAGCCTCAACGCACGCAGATCCCTCCGCGGTCGTTCCCAGGGCTCTTCAAGAGCTCCCGACGACCATGCTATGCCAGTGCTCTTTCCAGCGAGCTTCAATCGCCTGAGCCGCCTTGGTCCACACACGGTGAGTTCAGAGGATGCTAGCGGGGACGGCCCATTCAAAAGACATCTCCTGACGCACTATGTATTCTCTCCAGGCGAATCACGATGGAGTCATCACGACAAAGGTGCGCACATTCTCCAGCTCAAGTTGGAGAGTGAGACTTATCGCTTCGCAGGTTCAAATCAACGTTGAGAAGACGATCGACATCGATGGTTCAACAGATGAACCATATTCTCCAACACGGAGTCGAGGCGGCGTAACCAAAACTAACCCTTCCGTCTAATTCAATCGTCATCTCGGAGTTTCGCCTCTCTTCTCTGTTTATGGTTTGCTTCCTTGTACTATTGTGTTACTGGCACCCTGCACGTCAGTCCGTACGTGCATGAAGTCTCCCCTGCTTTGGTCGCAGTGCAAGGCCGTTGTAAGTAGATAGTGATCGGTTGTATCTAATACCTCTCTTGGTCTAGTTCCAGTCGGGTTCCGTGACAGTTAGTTGGTGCGTTAAAGCAAGTATGATGGGACTATGTTATTCACGAAATACTACATTGGAGTTCTCTCCTTGCTTTTTCAACTGGCTTCGTCTCGGCGCTTTTCCCCTTCCAGTGTTTCAGTGCGGGTCATTTCGTGGTCTCTTCCCAATCAAAGGGTCGCTTCGTTCTCTTAAGCCTCATGCTGTCATCGGTGTGTCTGCTTTATCGCCTTTGGCATTCATCTCTCACACCATACCCAGCTGCTCCAAAGCTCACCGCAAGCTTCACGCAGTACCTCCTCCAACCACGGGACTCGTGTCATCTATTTCAGACGCTGCAATGACAGCTTTTCTGATCATATCGATAAACAGTCACAGCTGGCCTCTTCAGGCCTCATGTTCTCCTGTTTGAACTTTATGGCACCGTTTCACATCAGTTGATGCTTTGACTCGTAATGGTTAGGGCTGTGCACTGCCAGCGTATGGACCTGGAAATGCTTCTCCATATACCTCTCAACCTTCTCCGCACCCCTGTTGTCCAAACCGATCCTAGTCCCCTCCAAATCGTTACAATTCGGCGTACTCTTTGTCGTAGAGAGTGGGAAAAGTGTCTCAGAGGTGTGTAACAGTCAATTTGAGTGTGTATGGACGTCGGAGCTGACTTATTCCAGGGGTATCAGGCTTGAACATCCGCAACGATGCCTGAATTGGAGACGGAGGATGACCCATGGAGTTTGGATGGTGACGCCTCAGATGACACCCATGCCTGCCACGATGCGGTTCTGCCTGTGGAAATCTTGGAACGCATTGTCGATTATCTCAGCCTGAATGGCAGTGTCGCCGATCTCCGCTCATGCGCTCTCACCCATCGAGTCCTTCTCCCCCGCGCCCGTCTTTATGTCTTCACCACCCTCACTCTCCGGTCGCAGGACGCCTTCGCCAATTATCTAACGACCCTACGCTCTGGTAAGCTCACGGGTTCCAGCATCGCGAGCTACGTCCAACGGCTGAGAGTTCGGAATGTCGGACGAGATGCGCAGAAGTGGTGGTCATGGCCGGTACATATTCCGATGCTCCTAGGACCTTGGCTGGTCAATCTGGCGGAACTGTGCATGTCATGTCCTATCATGGATCCCCATCCGACATTCTTCGTCTCCGTTGCCAGCTACTTCACCAAGGTGCACACGTTGGAGCTCGCAGGTCCCGTTCACCTTTCCGTCTACAATCTGATACGCATGATCAGCGCGTTTCCGTCTTTGGAGGCGTTGACCGTGAACTTGGACGGTGTTCGTTGGCCGAACCTCACGCCAGAGGATCTTCTAGCAATGCAACCAGATCCGGGGATGTTTCTGAGGCTTCCGCAGAAACTTCGGCAGAAGCTCCACCTGAGATCACTCTCTGTCGCTTCTGTGGACCCACAAATATCATACCTTATTGACTGGATCATTGATGGGCCATCGGTTACCACCTTGCGTACACTTTGGTTCGAGTTTTGGGATGAACAGGTGCTGGGACCTGTAGGCCAACTGGTCTCTGCATGCGGCGCGTCTCTTGAGGACCTTACTTTGGACTCTTGCTGTGGCCCGGTCTCCGCGTCTGCTCTAGGTCAGTTTCCCCGCTTAACTTCGGCCCCCACTGTCATCTCACTCGGCAGCCTTTAGGCAATATTGACCTGAAGCACAACACGAATCTACGCCGACTTTACCTCCCACATATCGACACATCACACGTTCCGACACTCATTACGCTTCTCTCAAGCGTCACATCTAAGCAGCTCGCATCAGTGTCCCTAAGACTGTACGCCACTACTCGTGTTGGTCTGAAGGACAACCCGGACGATCACTGGATCCGCCTCGACGCCTTACTAGCTGAAGCTTCAAGCTTCTCCTCGTGTCTGAAAGAGGTGGAGATTTATCTGGAAATGAAGGATAAGGTGTTCGACCCACATGCGCCAACGACGTTCCAACGTCGGTTGGAGAAACGACTTCTCAAGCTACGGAAGCGGGGTGTGCTGAAATTGGACGGAAGACGGCCTTTTCGCTGGTGAGCAGAAGTACTGATTGCTTCCGACCTTGTGGTTACTGACGATCGAGCTTCAAGCATGATCAAGTGGTGAACTTGAACCGCAGTACCTTCACTAGGTGGTGGGTATTTCAATACAACAAAGCCGCAGTATTGTACATTACCACTCATACTAGTTGATACATGAAGCTTGCACTGTCACATGAAGAAGGGCGTGAAAATGATGCACAAAGCACATATCAGGAAGGCGATCCAGGGTTTGACCCAATAGGCGGCGGGCCGAGACCAAGAAAGAGAGCTGAAGTGAATGCTGGGATTGCCTGAACCTCCTTCGTGGGTGCGACCTCGGAAGCGGCCAGCTTCTCAATAGGGCCGAATGGGTGCTTTGAACATCGTCAGAGACCTGTCCGGTCAAGGACTGTAAGAGGACAATGCAACACACCATCTATTTCGTCATAAACCGACGCTTGTACAACAGAGCGAGGAAGAAGAAGCGTGACTCGTATGCAGTCTTCTTCCACGCCTCCGTTCCCTTCTTCTTGCCCTCTTCCTTCTCCGCATCTGACTGTTTGCCGCGCATATGAACCCGAGCGTACACAGGTAGCATTTGGGCCAGCAGGTCGTACTCGCCGGGACTCAGAGCTCCGGGCAAGCAGAGGTATTTCGGAGCCCACATCGGGTCTGGACCTTGGACGCCGGAGAGCAATGTCTCTAGATATTGAATGCTTTCCTCGGAGATGCTCGCGGACGGGGTGGTAATGTGGATGAGGAAGAGACGGGTGATGAGGGCTAGGGAAAGACGGAAGGGGTATGTCTTGTGATCTTTCGGGACACGAGTGTACGTGGCGGAGGAGTACGGAGCAGCTAGATTCTGGTTGATGTCTACATAACATAGGAGATGAGAACGAACGTAGTAAGTACTCGGACGCGTCGCGTCGCGTACCTTTGATCAATTGATCCTCGGGGAGAGAGACTTTGCTGAGCGCGACGGCGGAGTTTTGTGAGCCTTCTGTGTACTCTTCACAAGCTTGCTCCCATGCATAAAGCAGCTCCGACACGCGTTGCACCTCAGCGTCGAGCTGTGCTTGGGCGTCGTCGGATAGGGCGGTCCTGTACTCAAGCGTCCCAATTGGCAGCAAGGAGCAGTCAAATTTGCGACTCTTCCAGTCCTTGAGTTGGCACCTTTCAGACTATAGGTAAAACGCGTGAAAAGACGCGAATTTGTTGAAATACAAGCTTGGTACAATGAGTGAGGTGTGACGCACGCAGTAGAATTTAGTTTTGCATGTCGAGCATCTTCGCAATGTGATCCCCTCATCCTCCATCCTGTGACACGACTCGCATTCGTCATGGGCTGGAGGTAGACGATTGAGATCTTGATTCATGATTGAGGATGTTCTTCAGCCCCTGAAGCCGCTGTTGGTCGCGTCTCGTAGCAGAATTATCGTGGGAATAAGCGCTGAGTGTGTTACATATATTGCATTTGAATACAGGAGCAACATATCGTACTGTAATCTGGTCTACTTGGTGATGAACGACGTTCTGAAAATAGTAGCAAAATTCACAAATCGTCTCTTGAACAAATGTGTTTCCTCGCTTCTCGTAACTTATCCCTCCTCGCCGATCCCAACCGCGGGGAGCATGGCGATGAGCGCGTCGTATTCTCCAGGGCTAAGCTCTTCCTGTCGACGCGTCATCTCGTGCAACCAGAACTTGGCTATGTGCGCGCCAGAAAGGGGTCGTATTATGCAGAGCCACTGCTCAAAAGATCGCACCCGGTCGACGGAGTCGCTCGGAAAAGGTGTCACCAAATGAAGGGCGGCAGATAGGGTCGTTGGGAGATCCATAGGTGAAATGACCTGCGAGGACGCGAGTCGATTTCTGACATCGCAAACAGTGTGAGTGGGGTGAATAAGGGGCCGGTCAAGGTACTCCTCCAGCATAACCGAATCGTATCTCTGCTCAGCTTGTCTTCCAGCAAATCACCCTTCTTCCAGACAACATCAGTCCTCCGATCGTTGATATACGGTTTGTACGCTTGAATCTATAGGTCCAGGATGTCGGAGAAGCGTGAACTTTAGACAGAAGCTTGGTGTTGGCCTTCTCACAAGAGCCTTTGGGTAGACCAAAAAAAACCAGTGAGGGAACGGTTTTCGTGCTTAGGCGACTCCTTCTTTCGGTATTTCTGCGAATAAAAAAGGAATGAAGACTTGAGATTCCGACCCATCCCTCGACTGGAATGCTGAAAACTTACACAGTATAGCATAATCTGTAAGCACCGTCTCATCTGCATCCTCTTCTCCCTCGTCGCTGACGGATTGCTCATAGTCAAGGTCGACTGGAGGGATTCTGTGTTAATCCTTGCCGTGCATTGGATCGCTGTCGAGGAGAGCTCCTCGTCGTCCTCTAGGTCGTCGTCGTCGTGCCCCGGCAATGTCCGGAAAGGTGCTGACTAAGCGCCTGCCAACAAACAGTGACGGAGAAGTTCAACCACAACCTCATCCTAATCATCGTAGGCGGTGTCTCGCTGTTGAGAACGCCGTAATCTTACTTCTATCCCAAGACAAATCCTGGTGCTTCAACTGACAAGAACAGTCGAGGTGACTCCGATATTTTAGCCATATCGTGCGTGAAGACTCCTTCCTGATTCCTGAAGTCATCGTCTTATCGACGAACCATTGACCTCTTCCCATATCCGGCTATGAAAGGTGTGGAAGATACGAAACCGTAGTCTGTATTGAAGAAGCTGTTTGTTCTCCTTTTCGCGTTGCCAAGAAATTCGAACGAGTCGGGATTCTCGGGAACAGAGCTTCCTCGAGAATCGTGGAGTTGAAGCGACTCGGTCACTCGGACGTCAAAGAACCACCGACGAAAGGTTACCTCTATAGCCAACGAGCCACAGCTGATGCTCCTTCCTCAGCTTGTACACCATATCGGAGAAACGGCCAAGACGACCAAGCTGTCACAGATCCAATGGACGACGTTTTTGCCATATCGGTGCGCATGAACTCACACCATCAGCAGAATTGCTATTTATAGTGCCCGTCTTGGATAGTATACTTCATCCAGATATCATGAGACGTTCCACCGCTGGCAGCGTCACGGACTTTCGTCGGCGTCCCATACCCCGCCCCCAACATGATCACCATCGACACTGCTGGCACTCATTGTCGGTGCCTTCTATCTCCAACCCTACCCTCCTTCCTGTCAAGGAAATCGGCTCATGCCCTCCTATAGCCTGCGACTAAGGTCCGGTGTCGGGTTATTATTGGATATACATTGGCATCCCTCAGCTATTGGCCACATCCTATAGTTCCCGCAAGGCGTAGATGAAGTTTTCCGAGGACCTTGGCAGAGGAGGATTGAAGGTGCCAATGGGGGGAAGCTCACTATAAAGACAACGCCAGCAAGATTTGTTCAGGACAGTTCAGCAACCACTGCCAACTCTCCACCGACTCAGGTATCCATTGTGAGTAGTCTCGAACGCAACGCTACTTCGTGTAGTTTTTCTGAACGCACTTCCAGTAACCGGTCATGCATCGCTCGGCTCTCCTCGCTCTCGCGTCTCTCGCCGTGACCTATGCTCAGCAGGTCGGCACCAACACCGCCGAGGTTCACCCTCCGCTCACATGGCAGACCTGCGCTGCCTCCGGCACCTGCACCAACGTCGCCGGAAAGGTCGTCCTCGACGCCAACTGGCGCTGGCTTCACACCACCACGTGAGTGTCTGCGTGTTTTCTGAGCACGACTGGCCGTTTCTGACGTCGGTCAACAGTGGCTACACCAACTGCTACACCGGCAACACGTTCGACAAGACGCTCTGCCCTGACGGCGCGACCTGCGCTGCCAACTGCGCCCTCGACGGCGCCGACTACACGGGCACCTACGGCGTCACCGCGTCCGGGTCCTCGCTCAAGCTCAACTTCGTCACGAGCGGCGCCAACAAGAATGTCGGCTCCCGCCTGTACCTGATGGAGACGGACACGAGCTACAAGCTGTTCAAGCTGCTGAACCAGGAGTTCACGTTCGACGTGGACGTGTCGAGCCTGCCCTGCGGCCTGAACGGTGCGCTGTACTTCTCCGAGATGGACGCGGACGGCGGGATGTCCAAGTTCCCGACGAACAAGGCCGGCGCGAAGTACGGCACTGGCTACTGCGACTCGCAGTGCCCGCGTGACCTGAAGTTCATCAACGGCAAGGTGAGCCTGTCTGTTTGGTTTGATACGCCTGGCCCCGACGCTGACCGTCATCATGTCGCCAGGCCAACGTCGATGGGTGGACCGGCGACTCTAACTCTGCCAACTCCGGCAAGGGCACGCAGGGTGCGTGCTGCAACGAGATGGACATTTGGGAGGCGAACTCGATGGCGACCGCGTTCACCCCGCACCCCTGCGCGTCCTCAGGCCTCGCCGTGTGCACCGGCGACGGCTGCAACGGCGGCACCGCGGGTCTCTGCGACCCCGCCGGCTGCGACTTCAACTCGTTCCGGATGGGCGACCAGTCCTTCTTCGGGATCGGCAAGACCGTGGACTCCTCCAAGCCGTTCACGGTCGTGACGCAGTTCCTGACGCACGACAACACGACGACGGGGACGCTGTCGGAGATCCGCCGGCTGTACGTGCAGAACGGCAAGGTGATCCAGAACAGCAAGGTGAACATCCCCGGAATGGACGCGTTCGACTCGATCACGGACGAGTTCTGCTCGCAGCAGAAGACGGCGTTCGAGGACACGAACCTGTTCGCGAACCAGGGTGGACTGAAGCAGATGGGCGCGTCGTTCGCCAAGGGAGTCGTGCTGGTGCTCTCTATCTGGGACGACTACGCGGCGAACATGCTCTGGCTGGACTCGCAGTACCCGACCAACAAGGCGGCCGCGAACCCCGGTGTGACGCGTGGAGCGTGCGCGACTGGCTCTGGTGCCCCCGCCGACGTTGAGGCGTCCGCGTCGAACGCCGCGGTCACGTTCTCGAACATCAAGCTCGGCCCCATCGGCTCGACGTTCAAGAGCACCGGGTCGACCACTGGACCCGCCCAGCCACCACCGCCTCCCGTGTCCTCTCCCGCCGCTCCCGTCTCCACTCCTCCCGCCACGCCGACTTCTCCCCCCGCTGCGACCCAGACGCACTTCGGTCAATGGTGAGTTGTTAGTTTGCTGGTGTTTCCTGATCATCCGCTGACGCAGTTCTCTCACAGCGGCGGTATTGGCTTCACCGGCCCCACTACCTGCGCTGCGCCGTTCACCTGCTCGAAGCAGAACGACTACTACAGTCAGTGCATCTGAGTATCCACTCCCCTTTCTGGGTTGAGCAACATTTTCTCCTCCAATCTCAATCATCTCATTTGGTTTCGGTGCAATGTTGTATATTATTGTCTGCTGTTGTCTTGCACCGATGTCGTCGCTGTAATGTTTCCGGTCAAGCAATCAAAATCGCTTCCCCCGTCTTTCACATTCATCTGGCGATCGACCTGTCTCAATCCACCGTATGATCGCCCAAGCCTGTCTGAGAGGACGTTTGATCATTGAAGAAACATGACAAGTCGTTAAAGACCCTTTCCCAACGGTTCTTCTTCTTCCTCCTGAGTCCTGAAATATCTCTCGCACCCCGAGCGCATGCACATGACGTAAGAGTTATCCAAAAGCTAGGGAGTATCCTCGAGAGCGCTCGATAAAATCTTAACAAGGGAGGGTCGTCGAAGCACGGAGGAAGTGGCTTTGTTGCGAACGACTTGCTGGCGATAAATCGCTTGATGTCTGCCAGCTGGCCCCGTCCCTCCACAAAGAGCACCAAATCTTCCAGGTCAGACATCCAAAGTCGCCAGCGGAGCTTAGCGGACCACCGATGAGAGCACTTTTACCGTGACGACTCTCCAGGTTGGCTCTCTAAGAGCCTGGAGATAACTAGGAGTCTATCTCAACGAAAGGTAAAAGACATTTGCGACAGATTGGACTCACGAAAACCCTCGATAAAATACCTCCAGCATCCATCCTCAGCAATCAGTCGGACCATCGGCAGCTGTCAAATGTTTTGGACTCGTCTAAGCCTCTGAGGTTTGTGGAAACAAAAGCATGTTCCTGAAGACCAGCGAGTGATTTGATAGATACAATTGCCTCAATCACGAGGACAACATTACCTTCGGCGAACCACAGCCGCCAGCGCGACATGAAATTTGATCCGCCTTGTGGCCCTCAATGCCCTGCTGATTCCAGATTGTTGCTTGTCACTGCTACTATTCAGGACCGCCCTTTTCTGCGTGCTGTACGCCGCGGTTTTGCCCTCACGACGTGCATTGGCGACTTTCTCTTGCAGAAGAAGTCGTAGTGGATTTCACCTTTTCCTTTCACCTTGGCTCAAGCCACTCCCCCATTAGTCGAGAACCCGAGTTCATTGAAAAGGTGAAAAACTTACAGGCTTTTACACCACTTTCACTGACGACGATATCCGTGCTTGCACGTCGTGCCTCAGGCTGGCGACCAGTGCCAAGGGCTCGGCGGGTACTGTATTGTTTTGACAAGCTCGCGCGATCGACATCGTCTTTGCGGCGATCAAACCCGTGATATGTGTGAAACTACTCTCTTTGTGGACTCTTCCGGTTCACATATTGAGTACGCAGTGAGCGACTATTGTATCACCCTTTCCTGCCGTCCAACAACAACCAGAGTTGCACGCTCATCCTTTTGCAACGCTCGTGCGTCCACGGAAGCCTGACCTGGTTGACGCATATCCTCCACTTCAAGGACGCCCGTCATGCCAGAGTGGACGTCAGTGGAGGAACTCGACAGGGAGTCAGGTAAGGACACTTGGTTTACCCGTGAGCATTTTGACGCAAGTACCTTCTAGACATATTCAAGAAGATGCAGCACGCCCTGGCTGGCCTTTTTTTGTCAGTTCTCTCCAATTAGACTCCGTCATGGTACCCACCTCAACTAACAAGAAACACACAGATGGGAATTCGTCATTTCGCTAGACTTTGAATGGAGTTTTATCATGCGCAAGCGAAGGTTTAACTATCCTATGGTGCGTGTTAAACCGATCCGGTGAACTGAACTTATAGTCGACTTAGCTTGCATATTTTGGGGGTCGATATATTACCCTCTCCATGTTTATTATTCTGTGAGTGATCCACTCGCGCACGCAGTTGTTCCTCACCCTTACCGTCCCTTTACGTTAATGTAGACTTATCTCTATCGACCATACCGGGTGAGTGTGAACCCTTCAATTTACGCTTCCCCAGTTCATTTTGCTCTGCAGGGAGGTCAACTGCCAGGCGTTGTATCAGTGCTTGGGTATCTTCGCTCAAATGATGATTGCATTTTCCAGCATGAACCTCGCTATCCGAACGTTAGTTTTCTCAGTCGATCCATCTGCATCGTGCTCACAACCTCAGCTCAGCGTAATCATATGGTCGTCGAAGTATGTTGCCATCCTTCTGTTCGTTCTCTCTGCGGGACACTGGGGCGTGGCTATGTCTGGTACGTTGGCCGTCTTAGAAGCCCGTCGATATTGACCTGTTCGCTCTGACAGCCACCACTGTTCACGCCCAACAGATACCAGGCCAAGGCTGCGTCGCCGTTGATACAAATAGGGTTCTGCTTATGATAAGTTTCATATATTCCCTCGTTTTTGACACAATTATTTTCTCCCTCACTGCCTGGAAGCTGTCCGGTGCAAAAGACTATCGCAGCCGCCTCGTCAGAATGATGTTCAATGATGGTCTTGTATTTTTTTTGCTCGTGTGAGTGTTTCTGCTAATGTCTTCAAATCGTCCTGTGCTGAAGTATTGGCTACAGTACAATCATGAATATTCCCGTCGTAATTTTCAGTTCCCTCAACTTGAACCCAATCATGAACATCATATTCAATTTTCCCGCAGCGACACTCTCCAATGTGCGCGCTATCACGTTCCTTCTCACAGCCCCGCTACTTTGACCGACATCCGTATTGCCTTTCCAGATTCTCGCCTGTCGTGCAGTCCGGCGTGTTGCATATTTCTCCGATGCTCCCACCATCTAGTAGGTTTACACTCACACTCCTCCTGATCCCTAAACCTGACCGAGTGTTGGCAACAGCATAGTAAGCGGTCCGCAGCTCAGTCCCGCGGTCGACAACGACATCATCACGAATGGAATCTCGTTCGCGACCGATAGAGCCCGCTCAACAGAAATTCATGTGCAGGTACGTGTTGGATGGGTTCCTCCATTACCCGCTTGCAGATAGGGATACCTTACCAAGCTCTTATGGTTTTTTCCACAGATGGACGCTTTCGCCATTGGAGATCGGCCTGAAGATGACGGTCGGCCAAAAAGGAAGGTAAAGCCAGGCAGTCTCGGCAATCCGAGTTACCCAGTCGTCTGAAGACTGGAACACACCCGGTCGTTTCCCAACGAGCATTAGAATCTCGCTTAATCTTTATACTTGTATCTTTTGCAATCATTTCGTTGTTTGTACGTTCAGCCTGTAACATGAATTTGGTCGGGATCTGTGATGATGAAGTCTCGCTTCATTTTCTTGATCACAGTTGTCACTGGTAAAATATGAGATTTCAGCACGATACCAGTCCGGTATTGCTCACTGGCGAACGTCCATTGTCCTGCCAGACCAAGTCTCGTTCACCATAATGCAATCTTTGATGGAAAAGGTAGTTCGTAGCCCACGGTCATAGACCAATGTATAGAACATAAGGAGTCTCACAGTGAATCTATGCCTCACACAAAAAACAACTCTTCAGCACGATACAAAAATATCAACCAGATTCTACCAACAAAATGGCCTAATACGAAGCCGTTAGAGACCAGCTTTTGCCTTGGCAGTAGCCTCCAACTCGGCGTATTGCCCACTCTTCAAGCACATATTGCGGAATATACCGTCCTCCTTCTGAAGCAAATTCCATGGGGTGTCAAACTCGGCCAGTACACCCTTGTCGAGCACCAACAGGCGGTCGTAATCAATCACGGTGCGGAGACGATGAGCAACTGTTCAACGACGAGTTCAGAATACAGCAAAGCGAAGGAGCAGAGTCATGAAAAACCCACCAGTAAGCAACAAGGACTCGCCGAACTCCTCCCGGATAGTGGCCTGGATCTTGGCGTCCGTAGCGAAGTCAATGCTGCTCGTTGCTTCGTCAAGAACAATGATGGAGCTGCGACGAAGTAAAGCGCGGGCCATAGCGATGAGTTGCCTTTGACCCTGGGAGAAGTTCGTCCCACCGGGAGAAACCTGCGTCTCGAGCGTGATAATCGTCCTATCCGTGTCTGTGGCTGTGGGAGACGAAGTGGAAACAGAACCCGCGACGCTCTCCTCACGCTCAACACCCTTGATAGATGCTGCGCGAGATGCTGCGCGAGATGCTTCACGGGACGTGCGTTGAGACGTCAACTGGCCTTCGGTGATCAGCTGAACACGATACAACACATCGAGACACTCGCTGTCTTCGTGCTCGCCTATTTGCAAGACGTCAGCTGCGGCCATGTGCGTATGAGAGCAAACCTTACCAAAAGGATCTAAGTTCTCCCTTAGGGTCCCCGAGAATAAAGCCGCGTCTTGTGGAATGAACGTCTGCATATGTGACTTAGACCCTAGCCACGAATGCTGCGGAGGAGAAATGCTTACAATACGAGACCTGAGGTCATGCAAGCCAATCTTGGAAATATCAATACCGTCAATCATAATCCTGCCACTGGCGGGATCAACCTTTTGAAGATTGTTAGTGTTGTCCATGTACGGTGGAATGGTGACATCATCACTCACAAAACGCAAGATGCTCATAGCAAGAGTAGATTTGCCGCTTCCAGTACGGCCAAGAAGACCGATACGCTCCTTCGCCTTCAAGGTAAACGAGATGCTGTGAAGAACCGAAGGTAATTCCGGTGAATATTTGATGACAAGGTCTTCCACTGAGATCATAGAATCTGCGTTAGGTCCAGACGAGGAAGGCCAGTAGGCAGGAGGACGGCTGGATTCAATGATCGTGGGTGGCTCGGAGGGAAGATCAAGATACTCTACGACACGTTCAACAGAACTATGTGGGAAGTGACATCATGAATAACAAGCGACATGTTTTCAATCAAATAATGAACTTACTTGAGATCCAACTCCAGACCAGTCCAGAACCGACAGGCCCAGTAGACGCTAGTGGTGAACGACATAGCGGAGGTGATACATACACCAGCAAGACCAGCATCGACGAAACCGGAAAGCGCAAAGAGGGTGGTGATGAGGACACCAGTAGCACCGAGGGCGTCGAAGTGAAGGAGGAGCCAACGATTCGTCATCCAGAAGCTATACCACATCTGCAAAGAAACGATCAACACAAGACACCGGTGCATGGTTATGACATTACGAACCTTGGTTGTAGCATCCACCTTTGCGTGGAGATCGTCCAGGAACTGTCTTTCGGCAGAGAACGCGCGGACGGTGACGATACCTTCCAAGACCTCTCCGAAGTTGGCGAAGATGGGGCTGCGGCTGTTGGACTCCATGCGGCGCAAGTCTCGTCCGGTGTTCAAGTACCCAAGAGCAAGGTGACGGTAGATAAATCCGATGACGATGGCCGGAAAAATGAACAAGGGGAATATCACGCTAAAGAAACGATTGTGGTCAAAACATGATTGCGTGGATGAGCACAAGGGAGGGGGTACGTACACAATAGTAAACGCCGAAGCTGCAAACGATGCCAGAGAGGAGTTAACTGCTTGCAAGGTGCTTGCAAGCGATGTGTCGATGGTCTCAACGTCCTTAAGCGCACGCGGATGAGCCAACGACAGGTATCTGAAGTGACGATGCTCGTACCTTACTGAACCTATTCAACATCCGTCCCTGAGGGGTCACATCGTGCCATCTCATAGTAGCCCGAACAACTGCAGTCAGTAGTTTTTCAAATAAGACCCTCGAGGCTCTCAACGCTCCAGTGTACTGAGTGATGACACTTCCGATGTTGACGAACCCGGCACCAAGAGTGATCGCAGTGTAGACTCCGATATAGAAGAAGGGATGGTCCTGAGCGCGAGGCCATTCGTACTTAAACTTATGGGAGAAGGTAGGTCCAGAGGAGGAATGGTAATAAGGGTGGTGAGCCTGGAAAGTAGAGATCTCGCCGTTGAGGCTAATCTCATGCGCGGGATTAGCGAAGGAGCTGATATACGCGCTACCGGTACCGTTCTGCTCGCCGTAAGCTTGACCCCAGAACTGTGACATTGAACTGTGAGTGTTTCTTTCAAGAATGTGACCGGGTACAAGGCGGTTCACCTTAATCCAGAACTTCTCTCCAACACCGAGGAACTGGTTGGAGACGATCAGAACAATCAGAATAGACCATGTCCAGTAAGAGCTGGATAGTGGACAAGATTAAAACCAGCAACAACGCGACAGAGGGGAGGAAGTACGCACGAAGCCTTGAGGTATGTACGGTAGATGTTCCATTTCACGCTCCCCTCTTCCCTATGTTCGTCCTCAATCAGTTTCCTCGGTTTCTTCGCCTTCGCCGGCACACCAACGCCCTCCTGTCCGCTCTCGCCTTCGACAGGAGTAGCGGTCTCAGTTTCTTCAGGAGTGGCCTCAGCAGCGACTTGTTCTTCTTCCTTGCGGACTTCCACGGATTCGTCAGAGGTGATGGTTTCCAAGACACCGCGGGCGCGAAGGTCTTTGACAAAACCTTGGGTGTCAATGCGGCCGTCGAGCATACGGACGAGGTAGTGTGTCCCTGGAAGGACGAGTTCGACGTGATGGGTGACCAGTACCTGTCGGAAAACGTCAAGGTGACACTATAGTACGCGTGTTGCGTCACTTACAACCGTGCGGTTCTTGAGGAGAGGGCCCTGGAATAATCGCTCGAACAGGAATCGCGAAGTGTGACTGTCCTGCAAGCGCGAAAGAAGCATGAGCGTTATGATGAGTAGAAAAGATGAAAAAAATTACATACAACAGCACTGAGGGGATCATCCAAAAGAACATATTTAGTGGGCTGAACGTATCCGTGTGAGTTTGTTGGCGTCCTGCATTTTCGTCACAAGAACGTACCGCATAGATGGCGCGAGCCAAGGCAACACGGGCTTTCTGTCCACCAGATAAACTGACACCCCTAGCACCGATCTCAGTAGCGTCTCCGTCCTCGAGTATTTTCAAGTCTGGCAACAAGGCGCAACACTCCACGACGTCCTTGTACCGTTTCTCGTCGTACGGGTACCCGAAGAGAATGTTGTCTCTGATGGACTGGTGTCTGAGCCAAGGCGACTGAGCCGCGTACGAGACGGCGTGCTTGAGACCGGTGAGTGGATCGAGTGCCTGGGGGCGTTTGGAGAGAATGATGCGTCCTTGGAGACGGGTGAGTTCACCAAGGAGGGCCATCTGCGGGGAACGGTATGTCAGTGAAATCCTCACGAAGAAATGCGCTCGACGTACAAGAAGCGCGGTCTTGCCGCTGGCGGTGGGTCCGGTCACGACAGTCAGCTCGCCCTCAGGGAACAAGACATTGATGTCCCGAAGTTCAAACCTGTGGTCCTGCGCTTCGGCGACCGACGCGGATGAGCTTCCCACGATGGTGTCAGTTTCCTCTGCAGTGGTTCCGTTTGCAGGCTTCCCGTTCTCTTCCTTCTTCTCCTCAACCTCGTTCCACTTGAAGGTCCCGTCGAGAATGCCGAGTCCGGAAGTAACGCCTTCGTACGTAGCGCTGTCAATGTCAGCTGAGGACGCTGACTGAGTGTCGGACCGCTTGAGGGTGGACACCTGCTCGTCGACTTCATCCTCGTCGAGGTAGGTCGCGATACGGTTCAATGCGACACCAGTCTAACGGAACGATTGAGCCATCAACACGACCACAGCGTCAAACGACTGACCTGAAGAACCTGGACAATGTAGGCCGGCAGGATGTTCAAAGGAGCCCTGGAGAACATCAGTCAATGCCTTACGGAGCGCGAACGAGACACGTACCTGATCATACTGAACAACGCGATGGACGTGAAGGCCGTACCGACAGTGAGCTCGTTGCCTTGCATGATGTACACGAAAAACGCAGTGACGGAGATGAAAACCGGCGCGAGCGTCCACATCATCGTGAACAAAACCGAGTTGATTCGAGCTGCATGCCTTGTCAGTATCTTCCAGCAGGTCATCCGCTGCAAGCCCTAACGGTACCTTTGATGAACCACTGGATTTCCGTCTCGCGGGCGTCCAACACACGCTTGATCCACCGCTCCTCCCAGGCGAAGAACTTGATGAACTTGACCGCACCAATGAGTTCGTTGAGGACGCCCATGCGCTTGTCTCTCGCAGCACTGACACCCTTCTGGATGCGGATGGAGCGCCGCGAGATGAAGTTGTTGAGGGGCCATCCGATGATGAGGAAGACGAACCCGGCGAATGCGGATATTCCGAGGAGTCTGTGAATGTGCGTGAGTGAGAATCAGTGGTGCTGTCGACGGTGGTGCGTACTGGTATAGGAATAGACTTGCAACGATGATTTCGAAGGGAGCTAAAGGGTATCAGCGTGAGCCTTCAAACGGAGCCAGACAGCAATAAAACGAACCGCTGTAGATCATGAATATCGCACAGACAGTCTGGCTGATCTGGAGACGTCTAGATGTGAGTTGATGGAGGCGTCCAGGACGCAGATTCACTTACACGATTGGCATCACCCGCCATCAAGTTGACGATCTTTCCGACGTCCGCCCCTGCCTTGGGATCGTCACCTTTACTCGCCGCACCTGGAAAAAAAATGAGCGCGGCACAATTACTAGACTCCGTCTGAGCGACTTACTGACGACCTTCGGGTCCTTCTTCTGAGCGGCGTCCTTGTCGATGATTCCCGAGAAGTCTTTCCGCTTCAAGGATTTGTCGTAGATGGCGGCCATGAGCTCGGAGCGAATACGGGTCGCCGCACGTCTCCCGTACCAGAGGTGCTGCAAGTCTGCTTGTGCCTGTGGGTGACGATGTTAGCGCCGACACATGACCCAACACAAACCGAGCGGCGATACCTTGCAAATTTGGCTGGCAAACGCGAGGAAGGCGTAGACGTACGCAACCTCGTAGCCCTTTTCCCCCTGCTTGACGTTGGGGTCGAGAGAGTCGAGGATGCGCTTGAGGAAGAACGGGCCGAGGTAGTTGAAGATGACGCTGACGTAGGTGAGGATGAAGTCGATGAGGAGGTCGTGCGCGTTGAGGGCCCACAGCTTGCGAAGGAGGGTCGCTCGCTGGGACTCGGGAAGAGACCACTTGAGAAAGAGCGGACGCGACTGGAATCTCGGAGAGAGGTTCCAGACGTTGTTTTCGTTGAGGGTCGTGGATGTTCCCTAGGCAAAAACTACTCAGTTTTTATTTCGAAAGTATATCAGGACATAACGTACGCGTGTGACGAGGGGTTGTACCCAGCGGAAAGTAGTCCATCCCCAGAGGGAGGTGTAGTCTTCTGGACTTGTAGCCAAGCCCTGTGACGAAGAATATATTGAGAAAGTTTGCTTGGCGGTGGTTTGCACAGATACATACAATCTCTTCTATCTTTACCCGTTTGCTCGGGACTCCGACAGGCATATTCAATATAATGACGACAAGCAGTAGGACTACAACGAGGTTCGCAGCATGTGCAACGAGGAACAATGCAGGAGGGTACGGAACGTCAAGAACACGGTGATCGTAGACTAATCCCCCCAACATGAAACCACCGAGAACGAAGTGAAGCAGGAAAAGTAGGAATAGATCGTAAGGAGGGGTAGCGGTGGGTTTCGTGATGGGACGACTGGCAGCGTAGAACCACGCGAACGCGACCACGAACGGTCTAACGTTCGTCCAGATGTCTGCAGGCTCGGCTACGACGACGTACGACCCATAACCCAACCACACCAAGGTCTCTACCAGTGCGAACCCCGACAAGAACACGCTTCGCCAGAGCGGTACGGGTGTCCTCTCGCTCAAAGCTACAGGGTCTTCCCCGGCGTCGAGGGACTCCGCCTCCGGTAAGGTGAGGAAGTCGGTGCAGTAGAGCTTGATTATGTTTACTTGGTTTTGGATGAATGCTGGGAGAAACTTAGGAGCTGGTACTGCGAGGAGGGTAAGGAAGATGGCGAGAGCGGACGGGATGATAGCGCCCCAGAAATCGCGAACACAGCGGTCAGCGAAGTCGGATAAAGGAGCACGCTCACATATGGGCAACGCCATAGTGAGAAGTGCTGTGGTGAGCGCGTCGGGATAGTCGTTTGAAGCTGAAATGGTGGTGGAAGGCGGGAAAGAAGGGAGGGCGGGAAAACTCGGGCGGCGTCCCCTCTTATAATAATCAATTTTCACACCGTTCGGCTTTTTCGTGACTCATACCGCTATCTCTGCGAAGATGATAACAAAACCTTGCAAGATTTGAGAGGAAAGCTGTGCACTCAGCAATATTCTTAAATGATTAGCATGCAATTCCCGTTTTCACTGAAATCAATTTGCTGTCGCACCCAATGGCATCTCTTAGTAAACATTGCTACTACTTGAACCCGTGAAAGTGCACTGAAGGAGAATCAGGAAGTTCGCAATTAGTAATCTACGTTTTGTGGCGTGGAAGCAGCGCAGTGTGCACTTTGTTATCCCAATCCCCCCACCGTGACCAGTGAATAATCTGACAGAAATCCTGCTCTTGAAAATGGATGCATACATTGAAAAAGAGCATAATGATACAACATTAAAAGCGAAGAAGACACAAATTCGAGGGATCAAAAGAGGGCAGGTATAATACTAATAGAGACGAAATCACGATCACAAGACTTAAACTCCGTGCGCGTTTTTGACATCGCGGCTGCCTGGTTTTACATCAGTCTCCAAGTATCCCCTATTGGCGTCGGGGTGGCCGTCTACGATGAACGTGTCCATCTGCAGTAAGGCGAGTGATCAGGATGCGGTAAGACTTGTAGTGACCCCTATGGCATGAACCAGTGTTTGACGTACATGCACACGGACCTCTGTTGAATGTGTTTTTCGGGTCGCAAACGAAATCTCGTTGTCGGTGACCATAGGACTGATATGTAGGCCGCTTGCCGTACTGCCAGGGGGTCAACACGGACGTCCAGTTGTGGGTGTGAGAAATCTGAACGAGGGCTCACTAGATGGTTGGGTCTTCGGCGAAGCACGCAAGACGACGAGTTGCACGACAGGCGAGAATCTGACGTGGTTGGCCAATGACAGTAAATCAGTAACAGGAACAATCAGCGTGCGGTATGAGCTTACACTGGAGAGGGTCGCCGCAGGGATGTTGAAGATGATATTCATGATCGGATTCAAGTTCAGAGAGCTGAAAACAACAACAGGGATATTCATGATAGTACTGCGCTCGTGAAGACGTCAGCTCTGACAAACCTGGGTTGGGTTCGATGGAGACACTCACACGAGCAAGAAATACACCAGACCGTCCCGGAACAGCATCCTGACCAGCCGACTGTGGTAGTCTCGGCCGCCAGATAGCTTCCATGCAGTCAAGAGGAAGATGGTTGCGTCGAACGCGAGGGTGTATATGAAAACGAGCATGAGCAGGACTCTCTTCGTCTCGACGGCGACACAGCCTTGACCAGGGACCTGCTCGGTGCGTACAGTAGTCGCTACATGAGAACGGAAAAGTCAATAAGCCTACGCATGCGACTTAGGATGAATGATGTATCGTACCGGACATGACTACTCCCCAGTGTCCCACGCAGAGAATGGATAGCACGATGGTGACGTACTTCGCAGACCATATCACCATGCTAAGTTGTATTTGCACGAACATGAGCCAAACGCGGGCATAAGGGTGGGTAGGGATGGGCCTACGTTCGAATAGCGAGGTTCATGCTGGCGAAGGCCATCATCATTTGAACGGAGATGCTCAAGCACTGATAAACTGCATGACAATTAATCTCTCTATAGGAGAAACTGACTTGAGAAAGACACTAAGAACTGATGGCGTTTTGTCCTCACGTTGTGGAGTGCAGCGAGGTGAGCCTAAGATAAATGCATGACAGAAGTAAGCACAAGGGAGAGAGGAGATACAAGGCAAAAGGCGTACAAGACGATAAACATGACGATTGTGATGTACCGTCCTCCAAAGTATGGAATCTGCTTTCACTTGTGAGATCACTTTTCGGAGGCTACTGACAGGCACGTACCATAGAGTAATTGAACCTCCGCCTTCTGGTGATAAAACTCCACTCAAAATCCAACGAAGTGACGAACTCCCAGCTGTGTGTGTCTCGTCAGCCCAGGCTACCAAAAAGTCATTCATTTGTGAAGTAGACAGAAACTCACAAGAAAACGCCGGCGAGGGCATGCTGCACCCCAGAGAATATGGCTGAAGGAGAAGGGTATGGGTATTGGGACGTGAAGTACAGAAGGACGCGTATTTACCCGACTCCCGATGAAGCTCCTCCGCGGACGTCCACTCTGGCATGACTGGCAACGCGCCGAGACCAGCGGGCGTTGGCTCCTACGGAAGGATCGGATATGGACAGAGACACGGGGAGAAGATGCCGACCACGGTAGTGGGAAAGAGTGCGAGAGAAGGTGGAGGAGGCATATCATTATCCACAACCCGCATAAATAGTACTGACCAAGGTGCTTGTGCATAGCAAGGAAGCGTCCACAAAGAGAGTAGAACGCCATCCCGCTGGTGGCGAGAACGATTAATGACGATGGTGTGTGGCGATAGGCCCTGTTCCTGAGTAAATACTTTCAATTTGGAATCAGGTCGAATGTTTTGAAAATGAACCATTTCATCGTGCCTCGACTATCAGTGTTACATACGTGACAAGTTCTGGTGTTCGTTATTCTGGAAGTCCACTGCAGCGTGTTTAAGATCAGTCAGTGTCGTCAGCTTTTGGTATGGTACTTAGATGTCGTTCGTGAGTGAGATATCTAGACGTTCTGCGGTGTGTGACGACGAGAAAAGGGCATCACACTTCGGCGTGACGTGTCTATGTGTTCCTGAGGGGCGCCGTGTGACGAACTGTGACAAGGAGGCGCGCAATATCAATAAGCCCAGCAACCATTCCCACACCACATCAGCTAGCAGATCAACAACAATGTCAATGTCATCCACCCGGACTTGGAACGCATAAGTATACAGAATATCTGCTCACTTAGAAATCCAACAACAGCAACGAATGTATCAGCACGTATGCACCTTACATTGAAGTTACATGTCAGGAACGGGACTCAATCTCGGAAGCCATGTGACCGCTTCGCATCCTTCGTCTCTGAGTAATCAGTACCATCCGGATCGTTCACAGTGAACGTGTCCATCTACAAGCAAATGCCTTGTGAGATATCGCATTCCGCGAGCGAGAGGACGGGGAGAAGACACACCTGCACATGAACATCCGTAGAACGTACTCCGCCAGGAGTCGCAAACGAGATTCCGTTGGTAACGACGCCGTTGTCAGAGGGCATGGGTCCGATGCGCGTGCCAGTGGACATACTGTGAGGTACACAAGTAGTGTTAGGTCCGAGGATGAGGGTGGAGTTGTGGATGCTTACTAGATGGCGGGCCCGTCGCTGAAGTTTGCGAGACGACGGACGGCACGGCAAGCGAGAACCTATGAGTGGAGGTATGGTCAATCTGGTCTGATGTTTTGCGTGGACGGGTTGACGTACATTGGACATGGTGGCTGCGGGACCATTAAACATGATGTTCATGACCGGGTTCAAGTCCAAAGAGGTGAAGACGACCACAGGAATGTTCAAGACAGTGCTGAAGATCAACAAGTCAGCTGAGGCGGAATTGGTAAAGCGAAAACAACGAGGTAGGCACGTACACGAGGAGGAAATACCAAAGACCATCCTTAAACATCAGCCTCACTAACCGACTGCGACGGTGATGACCGGAAGATAGCTTCCACGCCGTGAGGAGGAAGATGGTAGCGTCGAACACGAGGGAGTATATGTACGTCAGCATGAGAAGGACCCTGCGTGTCTGAGTAGCCACACAGCCGTCTCCCGGTGACCATTGCGCTTTGACCTCCGTTGCTGACAGGGAGAATCAGATTTTAGATGCGCGTCAGCGGAGAGGTGGAATGGGGCATACCGGACAAGACCACTCCCCAATGTCCGGCGATCAAAACGGATAGCAGAATGACGATTCGCCTGTTCATCGACCAGATCACCATGCTATGTGAACGATGACGCTGGTGTGAGCAACCCACGATGCAATATAGCAATGTGACAGACTTACGTTCGGATGGCGAGGTTCATACTGGCCAATGCGACCATCATTTGAGCGGAGATGCTCAAGCATTGGTAAAGGACCTGGCAATTCACCTCCCTAAAGGTGACATGGACATAAGAGACGTCTGTAGCCGGAGTCTGAACTTATACATACCCTGTAAAGTCTAAGGTAATAAGCCTAGCAAGGTGGTTAATCGGTAATGACCACAGTGAGAGAGCAAGGTATAAGGCGGATACGTACAGAACAATGAACGTGAACAATGTGATATATCGACCAAAGAAATATGGTATCTATGATGTATCATCAGCTACAGATAATGTCTAATTTGAGACATGAGACGAACCATCGGATAGTTGAACTTCCTCTTGCCTCTAAGAAAGCTCCACTCAAAATCCAGCGAGGCAACAAACTCCCAGCTGCACACAATTTGTCAGTCAACGTCAACAGTGTGAGTAGGCGGAAGAACTGACAAGAAAATCCCGGCCAGGACATGCTGCATTCTCATGAATGCGACTGAAGAGGTAGGGTTAGTTGCTTCTTCCAAGCCAGACTGGAGGCGTGAAGCCCTGAAGAATGGAACTCTCACCTGCATCCGTCCCTATTTCCTGCGGTGACTTCCAATCCGGCATGATGGCGATGAGAGGGTATCCAAGGATTGAAGTTGTGAATGAGCGGGAGAAGAGGGAATGGGGGGATGGGCTTTAAATGCCTGCGTCACTTGCGTGTACGCGGACGGGGCCAGCGGAGAGAGCGGTATGTGGCGTTGGGCTGTCGTCAAGTAGAACGAGAGAAGAGGAGGAGAAAAGAGGTGACCCACGATCCCGCCCCTTGGTTTGTCAATTTGACCATCGGAGACGACCACATGAGGGAATACAGATCTCCATCTGAAGCTTCTGAAGGAGATATCTTTTTTAAAAAAAACAAAAAAGTGCGGGGATGACGATTGGTACAATCAGCCGCGAATAAAGTAGTGTTCGCTAGGAAGATGTTTAGACGTACCCCCAAAGTGGCAATACGTTCTTCACTGGCGGGCTGTCATCACTCATCAGCATGTCATCAGATCGCAGTAAGTCATCGTCGGAAGACACGTATCGATGGCAAAGGTGAGGAATTCAAATTAGCATCTCGAGTCTTAGATGTTGAGCGGGCGCTGACTCACAAGGATGATACAGTCAACTACGCCACTGCAAGAATACAAACGTTCAACGTTCAACGTCCGTTGTACTTCTGTAGATATCCGGTTTCAAAAAGGTTGCCACCGGCGAGCGACAGACTGAAGGTTGAACCTAGTCGATGGTGGCACTCGCAATTCCAACGTCGGTTCAACATCGGACTCTCGGGGAGCCTCGGGTCCATCCAGGGCCCGGCAAATCCCGATTCATCGGATTGATCACGTGAGGGGTTTGCAGGACTGGGATGAGAACTTGATATTTACAGTGAGACTCCTTGCCAAATATTCGAGAGCGAAGTTGACAGTAGCATCGTCAGGCTTGTACACTTAGATCAAGAACAGGAAGTGAGAAACTGATGTCCGATCGAGTGATCTAAGCAGGTAGCGAGCGCTTAGTTCGCGACTCAGGCTATCCCAGGCCAACATGAACGAACCTTCAGCGAACTGACTGGTGATATCAGCTTCAACCACTTTCATAGCTGGTAATAGCGTAATACACCTACAGCTATATATTGTATCAGTGAGTCAAGCCAACTCCTTCTTCGAAGCTTTCTTCGCTAACCAAAAATGCCAGCAGCTTCCGATGTCCATACCGTTGTTACTTATTTAATAGTGTGCGGAACGAACGAACGAACGGTCTATAACTACTTTTGAAGCCTGTACTTCATGTATAGATCAATTCTTGGCTCCGAACCTGCGATGAGCATCTCAGCCCGCTCAACACGTTCTGCCACCATCATCCAAACACCCCTTCGTACCCTCGATAGAACCAGACGCGTGGATGCCATTTCCATCCATTCCAACGCCTCCAACCCTGGAACTTGGCTGAGACTTGGAACCATCTCCATCACCGTGTACTGATCACTAATTGACTGGCCATCTTTTCTACTTTTGTTCGCCGTCGGTGAGGATGAGGGTGAGTACCCCCTCACTTCCGTTCAGAAACATTATTCTTTCCCCCTTTTTTCTTTCAACCTCAGAGAAACTAACGGGAATGACTCCTAGGTTCTATTCTGGTGCAGGTGGTGTGTGGTGTGCTAGTAGCATACGGTACGCCTCCAATCCCTTCATGCACTAAGCGACTCAGCTGAGCGTTCGTGGCATAAATAGATCACTGAGACTTTCGTCACTGCGGTTGACGGGCTCACACCACCGCCTCGCCAGCATTGTCCACTCTCAAGCTCGGTTTCATTCCTCTCTTCCGGACGCCACCGCCAACATCAAGAAACAGCCTTTTGCCCTCGGTGACTGGAGCATCGACGAGTACAAGCCATTGAAGATCGCTGTGATCGGCGCAGGATTCAGTGGTATCCTCGCTGGCATCCGGTAAGCCTCATTTCGGATCTCACCGAGGAGGTGGTGCTGAAACTATTTCTGTTGGCTACATAGATTTAGGCAGTACATTCCGAACTTGTCACTGACGATTTACGACAAGAACGCTGGTGTTGGCGGGACGTGGTATTCGAACAGATATCCGTAGGTCTTTTTGGATGATACATCTGTCTTCGGTTGCGTTAGCTGAGGATTGATTTGAATAGCGGTCTTGCATGCGATATTCCATCACACTCGGTACGTTCACGACCCACTCACCCTTAATCTTGTGTCTCTCATCACACACCGAAACAGTACCAATATACGTTTGAGCCCTGGGTACGCCTTCTCTCCCTACCACCCCCAATACTTACCATCCATCTCACCTCTATCCTCCTCACAGACCGAGTGGTCATCTACATTCGCCCCAGGACCCGAGATCCGCGCCTACCTCACCCGCGTCGCCACAAAGTACAACCTCCAACCGCACCTCAAACTCCAACACGAGCTCGTGTCCGCCCGTTTCGACGAGCCCACTGCGAAATGGCACATCCGCGTCCGTCGTCCGTCTTCCGAGGAAGACGGCGAGTTTGAAGAGACGGAGGACGTGGTGGATGTGTTATTCACGGGCGTGGGCTCGTTGAGTAGGTGGAAATGGCCAGACGTAGAGGGGTTGGAGAAGTTCAAGGGGAAGTTGGTCCATGCGGCGGATTGGGACGTCAAGGATGGGGAGAAGTGGGAGGACGGGGTGAAGGATTGGAAGGATAAGAAAGTCGCGGTTATCGGCGCGGTATGTCATTGTGATCGCGTGTCAGTGCTTTAGCTGACGTACGTTGGGCTGTAGGGTTCGTCTGCTATTCAGGTCGTACCCGCCCTTCAGCCGTATGTCGGAAAACTGTACAATTTCGTTCGTGGGAAGACCTGGATCACGCCAGCATTCGCTGGTCAGAAAGCAGGCGACGACCTAACTGTGGAGAAGGGCAACGCGAACCGTAAGCCAGTCTCTTTATGGTTCATTTTCTTAACTTACTTACAGATTTTATGGGGATTAGACCAGTTCACGGAAGAAGAGAAGGCAAAGTTCAGGGATCCCGAGTTCTACCAGAAGTTCCGACACCATTTGGAAGCTGAAGTTAACGTGAGTATCTCGTGATCATCTCCGATTCTCTTCACCCGCTTACTCACCATGCCTGCGCAGTCTCTGCACACGGGCACTATCAAAGGAAGCCCTCTCCAACTCGGCGCACGTCAGATGATTTCGCATTTCATGAAGAAGCGTTTAGAGAAGAAACCATGGATCGCTGAGCACCGTGAGCAAGCTCTTCTTCCTCAACTGTCTTTGTTGCTGACGGTTGTGACCAAGTCATACCTGACTTCCCCGTGGCATGCCGAAGGTTGACTCCAGGACCCGGATACCTCGAGGCGCTGTGCGAGGACAACGTAAGCCCTAGTTCTGTCAGATGCTATTCTTCTGAGCATTACCGAACACACAGGTCGAGTTTGTGCCTCAAGGTGTCACGTCCTTCACCGAGACAGGTCTCGTGACAGAAGACGGTCGTGCTGAGGACTTTGACGTTATCATCTGCTGCACCGGTTCGTCTCACTCACTATCCAGTCCTAGCAGTTGAGCTGCAACTTTCGCCTCCAGGGTACGACACCTCCTTCCAATTCCCCTTCCCCATCATCGGGCGCAATGGCCTCTCTCTCGGCGCCAAGTGGTCCCCGCACCCCACCACCTATCTCTCCACCTGCGTCGACGGCTTCCCAAACTACTTCTTCTCCCTCGGGCCGAACGGTGCGTTGGGTACGGGGTCGTTGACGGCGGTGATTGAGAGACAGGTTGGGTTCGCGGTGATGGCGACGAGGAAGCTGCAGAGGGAGAGGTTGAGGAGTATCGAAGTCAAGGAAGAGGCCGTGAAGGACTTTGATGAGTATCTCGAGGTGCGTGTTCCTCTTCCATTGTTGACCTTGCATTTCAAGGATTGACAATCGGGTTTTTCGTGTATCCTAAGAACTACTTCCCCACGGTAAGATTCAACGCTCCCGTTGGGTTGTCTGAACGAGACGATTGACCAGCATCCCCAGAGCGTGTACAGCGAGAACTGCCGATCATGGTACAAAATGGGCAAGCAAAACGGCCGCGTCGTCGGTCTCTGGCCAGGTGCGTACCCATTTCCTTCCCTGCTCCCCACAACCCTCCTAACATATTCTCCCTAGGCTCCTGCATGCACGCCATCCGTGCACTACAGCACCCGCGCTGGGAAGACTTCACCTACGAGCACGAGGAAGATGTTCAGAATCGGTTCCACTGGTTTGGGAACGGCTCGACGTATGCGGAGAAATATGGGGTGGGAGAGGGGGCATTTTATTTGACGAAGGCGGAGATTGACTATCCTCCTGGTACGAGGCTTCTTTTTTGGGTGTTGTAGGCTTGATTGTGCTGATACTCGTGGGGCTGCGTTTTCAGTGCCGGTGAACGAATGAAGGAGAATGTGCGATTGAAGTTCTGTACGACTGGGGGTATTGAAGTCGTTGGTAGCGTTGACTCTGCTAGTGTCATATTTATTTATATGTTGTACTAGGTTGAAGCTGGGCGTGTGTTGGAAGGTTAGCTGCTCTGGTGCTCTTCCACCTTGTCACTGCCTACTTCGATTTCAATTGCGGGCTTCCTCCGCCTCATGCACTTATGTAAACGACCTGTACAGACCCGAGTGGGGAGTCGTCTCTGGCCTTCCAGCATTTTGCTTAATAAGGCTCACGGGAGCGTGGTAGGAAGCGTCGATGATGTGAACGCAGGACAGCCCTCGTGCGGGAACGAGGACGCGACTGATCCTTCAGAGGGTTCAGAGTCGAAGATAGGGCAAGGGTTACACGAGACTTGTGCACGGAGAGTGAGACGTTAAAGGAGAAGTAGAGTACCCAAAGCCAATGGGACTGTGGATATCACGTGCTGTCATACGCTGCTTCCATGTCACTGTCAGAGCGTTAACACACAACGTTCGACGAATCCAGTTCAGAAGCTCCGAGGGTGATGCGTTAAAAGATACATGTGCGTATACAAACAAACAATAAAACTCTGTTTAAGGAAAGAAAGAAAAAGAAGATCATAAAATTCCTTATGCTTCCGATACAGAATAATAAACAAAAAGAAATTTGTAGATGGGTAATATGTGACAGGTGAGAATGGTTCGTGTAAGTATGTATATGTCAGATTGAAGGTGAGAGCGATGTGAGTGGGGCTCTTGGGTATAAAATCCCCCGAGTCCGTGGTGTGTTTCGTGTTCCGATAGATGCTTGTGGGGTGTGTTAGATGCGAGGGGTTGCCGTGCCGAGAGACCGATGATATGTGTAGGCGTATGGGTTGTGTGACAAAGACAGTGGGGTGATGGGCGGTGGTGATGGTGATGGTCTCGTTCAGACGAACGGAGCGACAGAAGGTTCGGCCGACGGCGCAGGCTTCGCGACGACGAACCCCGACGCGTCCGTGTCCGGTTCAGGCATCTGCACGCCATCATCTCCACCGCTCGTCACTACAGATGAACTCTGAGCAGGCGCGGACGCAGAGGCAGACGCAGACGGTTGTGCCGGGGATAAGGACGCTGCCGGTCCTCCTCCAGCTTTCCTGCCCATCCCAAGTAGCCTCGCTGTACCAAGCCATATGGTCCGCACGACCCAGACGATGCCGTTACCGACGCGGTGCACGCCCCACACGACGTACTGCAGCCCGACAAGCGTCCCTGCGAGGAAGGACATCACGAGCACGACGGTGGGCCATGCTTCCCATGCGACGGTGAGCAGGAACACCATGAGCGCCATGGCGGAGACGAAGAGCGCGAGGGTGGGGAGGCGGCAGGTGAGGCAGAAGAAGAAGTAGGTGTTGTACACGTCCAGGGCGAGACGCTGTTGGTAGAGGAAGGTCAGTTGGAGGGTTCGTGGGGAGAGTGGAGGAAACGAACTTGGAACTTGCGGGCGCTGGCACCGCTGTACATGACGAGTAGCCAGGCATCGATGACGATCCCGAGTCCGGCTGCGATGCTGCCCATGGCGATGGACTTTTTGGCGAGGGTACTGACAGAGAAGATGGTATCCTCCGACGAGAATCCAAAGACAGCTGCATTTACACTATAATATCGCGTCAGTAGTTTACTCATGTGAGAAGACGTTGAAGCACGTACGCAGCGATAGCAAGCAACTGTACAGAAAGCCAACGATCAGCTCCAACCGCAATCTCAGATGAACACTTTTTCGACTCACCGACGCGCCAACAACATACCACTCCGTCAACAACCTCCCCATCACCTTCTCAAACTCCTCGTCATCGCCCGCCCCGCTCAGATCCTTATACGGCGAAAACCAGTCCAACACCGTCTCCGCCGTGCTCAGACTCCCCGCCAAACTCATCTGGTCCACGTACCGCGGCAGCACGCGCGGTGCTATCCAGTCTTCTGACGGCGGACGCACGATGGTGATCTGGCTGCCGTTGGGGGTGAAGAAGTCGTCGGAGAAGGAGGCGTCTTTGGACCAGGGAAGAGGCTCGGCGTAAAGGGGCTGGGGCGAGGGTGGGCAGGACATCGACTCGGAGGAGGAGGAGAGGGGATCTTCTTCGTCGGAGGTGTTGATGCTGTATCCTTTGACCCGGGGCGGTTTCCTGCGCCGACGTAGGGATTGTTGGGGCTCGGGCTCCGGGTGTTGGTGTATCAGCGTCGAGTCGTCGAAGTAATCGTCAAACTGCGAGTCTCGCGCTTTCGTCGCTGCACAAACGAAATGTGAGCTGGGGCTGGTTAACATAGAATTGAACCTGGACATACACGGGGTATCTGAGTCCCTATCTTCTTCTCCATGAATGGAAGATGCACGAGAGTCGACGAGAGTGGCAGACGATGAGGCGACGGCGGACAAAGGTGTCGGAGACCTGAGACGGATGGTTATAGAGGCGCAGCCGAGTTGACGATTACCTCCAACGGTGGGGCTGCGTTTCTGTGGTGGTGGACACGAAAGCTTCAGTTCTACGTCTGGACGAACAAGGTGTGTGGAGTGAGGACCGCTGAAATCAGTGATGTGGAAGAGGTGGGGTGGGACATACCTGCGCCGGGATGAGCCTGGCGTCTGAGAACGTCGCCCACGGTGATATACGATGACCCAACAAGATGTCTCTTTTTCCTGTGCTTGCCTGAAGGCCTGTGGTGCACGGTGATATCGAGATATGTGGCCGTATCGATTTCGCGTCTGTTTGTAAGATTACCACGAGGGTCGGGTCAGGCGTGCGTACGAGAGAAATACGAGGGGGGCGTACAGAATGAAGGGGGACTTGAGGTTGGGGTTTTGACCGTCGGATCCGAGTGTGGTTTCGTGGGTTACGTCGACGAGGGGGCCGTTGATGTTGACGGAGACGATGGGCCGGCAGGACTTTTCAGCCCGGATGAACTGGATGCCCTGGGTACGGACGACTGTAGAATGATGAGAGCGGTGGGCATTGTGGGGAGATTGAGGACATACTGGTCAAGTACCATGGTCTGATGATGAAAAGCTAATATGAGCAATGGAGGAGATGAAAGCGGAAGACAAGGACGGACTCTAATGGGTCGAACTGGACAGGCATGGCGGGTGTCGGAGTGCGCGGGACATGGACAGACGAGCGATGGACGTGCTGTGGAAGTGAGTCAGACCGCTGAATCCCGCTCTCCTTTGGTATCATTCGTCCGTCGGCACCGTCGTCGAGGGGTCGACGAGGACTGACTCAAAGGTGGCTGTGGCGACTAAGATGGATGCGGGCCACGCGGGTGATCGTCGCTGTCGGGATCTGGGATAGCCCTGGTGATGTCCGCGCTGTATCTTAGAGTGTACTCGCTGTGGCCAACGTCGAGGTGGTTGTCGAGAATGAGGAGGAGAGCGTCTGTCTTACTGCACCGCCCGTCCTGCCACATCGCTTAAGTCAATGATCTCAGCCACGTGTGATTGTACAAGTTTCTACTATTCGTAATAACACAAAGTATGGACTATCTACCTACTTAATCTTAGATGGGAGGGTATCAATGCGAGGCGGGCAATGATATGTAGAAATGAATGCTCATGAGAAGGTAACGCATGCTTCAAGACACCATGGATAAAAATACGACAGGGACGAACCATCATCTTCACCGTCTCGCCACACGCTTCCGCTCCCGCCCTTCCTCCTCAACATCCATCGCCTCTCCTCCACGGCTCGTCACGTTCTGGTCCAGCCCGCCCAGAGCAGCTGCGCTGCTCGCGACAGCACCCCGAGCCGACCGCGTCCTGCGTCTCGCGGCGCCGTTCCCGCCGGTGGTGGAAGAGGGATCAATTGCACTTGTTGCAGGCACGGTCGAATCGATCAACATCGCGGTGTGCCTCCGCTTCGTCCCTGCGTTGATGCCTTCGGCGACAGGTGCGGAGTTGAGACTGAGCGAGGTGACAGGGAAGGATGTGTTGTGGCCGTTGAATACGAAGGGTGTGGTTGCAGAGGGTATCGCGGCAGCGGATGGAAGCTTGGCAGTCTTGACGGACCGGTGGGGAAACATGGAAGAGGCAGTGGGTATATGCAGAGGCGACGCTAGAGAAGATGTGGATGGTGTAGGTGAGGACGGCACGAATGAATGCGGCATCGTATTGTGTGGTTGACTGAAGGACGGTGGTGTGTGTGGGGTGAGGGGAGTCTGCCGTAACCGATAAGCCAACGTCAAAAAGAGAAAAGAAAAGTGCGAGCTCACCGAGTCCTTGGGTCTGGTCATCGTAGAGGGGGCCTTGACGGGAACGCTAGGCCCTGCGCCGCCCCTGGTAGAAGTGGTGGCCGGAGCCGCGGTGCTGGGACCACCGACATTGGACTTGTCCTTCTCCTTCCTCTCCCTCTCGTCATCCTCCTCTTCCTCGTCCTCCCTGCTCTTGATCGCCTCCAACCGAGCCTCGATATAATCCATGACCCTCCCGATGGTCATGCCGCCCGTTCCATTGGGATCAGAGGACGACTCTCCCGCGGACACACCTTGTTGGATCATGAGCAGGAGATCTTGACATGCTGATGCGTATCCTGCGTTGTAGGCACGTTTGGAGGTGACCCTGGATGATCGGTAGAGGGTGGTGAGCGAGAGCGCGGCCGCTGTGGACGACGAGGGTGAGCAAGCGAGCAGGAGACAATGAGGTGAAAGGCGGGGTTACCCTTGAAGTTGTTCATGAGGTCCTTCTCTGCGTTGGCGAGGTTGGAGTTGGGAAGAGAGTTGGCGAGCATGTTGAGGTTGAGAGACTCCATCGTGGTCGTCGTCGTCGGCGATGTTGAGGACGTTGGCGTCGGGACAGAGAATTAGTTCATCAACAGGCGCTTAATGTCCGCTCTTTTCCAAAACGAGTCATCTCGCGTGTTTCTGTGTGGTTCTGTTTGGTTCTCTACCAACCACCAGCTTCACAACTCAGGCTGCTCTTACTGCAGTCTAAGTATACTTGTTGACCTAAACACTCAGAGCCTGCACAACCCAACTGAGATGCAGCCTCCGTCTCAGGTACCGGGTGAGAACCGGACAGCGGTCACTCCCTCAGATTTCCGCTTACACTCTGCCCATTACTCAGGCAAATACATCGTCTCAAGCAATTTATACTGCAATCAGACTTTTCCCCGCCAGCCTCCTCGGCGATGTGGCGCCATTGACGTCGACGAACTTTGCTTGGGTCCCATTAAAGACGGTGAGGTCCGGGCTGTACGGTCTGGGTCATACGGTCGAACGCTGTGAAAGCTGTGTGAAGTAGACTGAGCCTTCGACAGCCTCCATTCCGACGAGCAGCTTTTGAGGGTTGTCTTTCGTTGGTGACTGCACCGGCAATCTCTCATCGCACGCGGAGCTGTATGTCGGTTAGCTTCTCTGGATGAACATAACCTTTGCGATGGTTACCTATCGAAGATCCCCATTCATAGTGTCCAATCGGATAGGACCACCCTCGCATCATAGGTCTCCCCATCGGAAGATCGCTTCACTTACCCTTAACTACTATACTCATTATTGGTGTGCTCCGAACGACCATAAAACCTAGAGGATGCGACCAGTTCTCATCCTCCTCCCCACACCATTCCAACGTGTCCGCCTCACCTCTCATTCATTCGAGTTCGGTCGACGGCACTCTTGCCACTCCTTCCAACAAAAAAAGCCCCTGAATTCATCTTCACTCGCCCGCCATGGTTGACTGGATGTCCCCGGAAGAGATCGCTAAGGATGCAGGTAAGTAACTCATACGGGCTGTGGACGTGTCGGTCTGACCGTATTTCGCTCTTCCAGCGGTCTTCCTGAAGATGCAGCACTGTCTCGCCGGAATCTTCTTGTAAGAATCAATATGCGTCTCATCCAAACGTCGCTAACGCGCTCCTGCAGCTGGGAGTTTGTCATCTCGTTGGACTTCGAGTGGGACTTCATCACTGGCAAGAAGAAGCTCAACTGGCCGATGGTACATCTCCCTTGAGCCATCTCGCTACTATTTCACTCACCTGCTGGGGTAGATTCCGTATTTCGGAGGGAGATATATCACATTGTTCACATTCATTGGACTGTACGTCCCCCCCCTCTCGACCCTCTTCCATGACTTAAGATGAACCTTTACAGTCTCATCTCCTTGGATGTCACAACGTAGGTGTCTCCGTCGACTCCGTCGTGAATGATATCACTAACCACGGTCGTTGTTTTCTGCAGAGAGATCAATTGCCAGGCGTTGTACCAATTCCTGGTCATCTCTGGCCAGATGATGATTGCGTTCGCCAGTATGAACCTTGCTATCCGCACGTGAGTTCCTTCGCGTCTATGGCCGCCCTTCATGCAGATGGTGAACACACGCAACCTCCGTAGCATGGCGATCTGGTCCCAGGCAAAGTATATCGTGATTCCCTTGTCTCTTATTTCAGCGGGACACTGGGGAGTAGTTCTGTCCGGTACGCGTCACGATTCGTCTGACCCTTTCTTCTCTCATACTCCCCTTTGATTCTTCTTCTAGGAACTGTCATTAGCGCACAGTGGGTCCCGGGCCAGGGATGTGTTGCCACGCAGACGAAGAACTCCCAGCTCATGCTCACGTTCATTTACTCTCTTTGCTTCGACACTATTGTCTTCCTCCTCTCCGCGTGGAAGCTCGCGATGCCGAAGCATCATCGCAGTCAGCTCGTGGATCTCATGTTCAAGGACGGTCTTGGATATTTCTTGCTCGTGTATGTGCCATCCGTTACTTTCTGACATTCGGGTCGCTTATTTATCCTTTCAGCTCGATCTTGAATATCCCCGCTGCTGTGTTCGCCGCGCTGAAATTGAACCCAGTCATGGATATCACATTCAACCTCCCTGCCGCCGCCCTCTCAAACGTAAGTGCTCGTCCACTTTTTTTCATTTGTTTGAAGCCTCATTTGCTTGCATTCACAAGATCCTCGCCTGCCGCGCTGTTCGTCGTCTTGCCAATTTCTCCACCGCTTCCCCAGCTGTCTAGTAAGCCCCCATATCACCCACCCCATCCTGCTTGTCGGTAACTGATACTCCCATTCGCATAAAACCCAATAGTATGACAACCACACAGAAGGTCGGCACTCATGACGTCGCCAGCACTGGTAACATCTCCTTCGCCAAGAACCGCTCACAAGGTGTGCACGTCCAGGTCCGTGGTTCATTCCTCTCATTTCTTCCGTCGTATTGAATACTGATTTAGGACGTCCCGCAGATGGATACCTTTACGATGGGCGAGGACGGGAGTCACGGGACTGATTACTCCCAGTCAAAAGCGGACCCGGAGAGCTTCGTTGACATGAAAAAGCCCCATGCGTACTGAGCGTGGATACCACCTAAAATGAAACTTGAATTGAGTATGTTTGCTTCGGACGTTTTGTTTCGGTGGATGAGGCCTGTGGCCTAGGTATTAGCAAAGGGATGGATATACTATATTATAAACAGAACGCTGCGTTTTTAGGCTTTCGGGTTCTGTATCGTTTAATCTCTGGATTGTCGTGGTGTAGGTAGTACTAGCAGGGCTATACTCTCAGTCAATCGTATCGCATTCGTTTCCTTGAGCTACCTACCTCAACGCAAGACGATCAACCAGCCCGCACTGACACTGACGTGTCGGGAAACGGACGTGTACCTCTACGTTCAAAACTTCTATAGTGATGGCTCCGGCTAGCATTGTCTTCCAATACTTCACGTTCACAGATTTCTTCATGTTGACGTCGTGAGGTGGGAGCAAGAATTTGTAACGCTTGTTTGGATTCTACAGCCATAATAAGTCTACAACATGCCTATGATACCCAAATGTTGACCAGAACTGCCTAGAACACAAACCATCCACGTTCCTTCACTGACATTCAAATTTAGATTATAATTCACTCGCTCTCGGGCACTGTGAACAGACCCATCAGCGTCAGCGGTCAACGTCAAAGGTACAGCGACAGACGGCGGACGTACCGGGAGGATAGTCAATCTCCGGCTTCGTGAGGTAGAACGCGCCCTCGCCATCGAAGTACTTCTCGACGTGCGTAGAACCGTCGCCCAGCCATTGGAACCGGTTCTTGACCTTGCTGACGCGCTCGTAGTTGAAGTCTTCCCAGCGAGGGTATTGGAGGGCACGGATGGCGTGCATGCAGGATCCTGAGAGTTGATGGAGGTTAGCGGTGGAGATACGAAGAGGAGGAAGGGGACTGACCTGGCCAGAGACCAACGACGCGACCTTCCTCCTTGCCCATCTTGTACCAGGATCGGCACTTCTCGCTGTACACGCTCTAATAAAACAATGAGTCAGCGTAGTCAGAGTATCGCAAATAAAAGGCAACTTACAGTAGGGAAGTAATGCTGGTTGTATCCGATCATTATGGTGAGATACGGGTTTACGTTCATAAGAGGGTTAACGCACCTCAAGGTACTCGTCGAAGTCCTTCAACGCCTCCTCCTTCACCTCAATGCTCTTCAGCCTCTCCCTCTGCAGCTTCTGCGTCGCCTGGACAGCAAACGAGACCTGGCGTTCAATGACAGCGGTAAGCGAGCCAGAGCCGACAGCGGCGTTGGGGCCGAGTGAGAAGAAGTAGTTCGGGAATTGGTCGACGCAGCATGCGAGGTAGGTGACGGGGTGAGGAGACCACTTGTCGTTCAGCGCGACGCCGTTGCGACCGATGACGGGGAAGGGAAGTTGGAAGGAGGTGTCGTATCCTGTACAGAAGGGCGGTCAGTTAAGTGGTAAACTGAAATGCGACGTCGCGGACGGACCTGTGCAGCAGACAATAACGTCGAAGTCCTCAACACGGCCGGTATCCGTCTCGACACCTTTCTCCGTGAATCGTTTGATGCCCTCAGGAACGAATTCGACCTGCAAACCACATGTCAAAAATGACCTAAACAAGAATGACTATGTATAAAACGTACGTTGTCTTCACACAAGGCCTCAAGGTATCCAGGGCCTGGTGTCAACCGTCTGCACGCCACGGGGAAGTCAGGGATAACTATAAAAGTATCAGCAACCGCCAACCAAGTCGGACAGACAGAATAATCACTGACTGTGATCGGCAATCCAAGGCTTCTTCTCCAGACGTTTCTTCATAACCTGCGTGAACGCTTCTCGTGCGCCGTTTTGCATAGCACTGCCCTTCAGGGTAGCTGTGTGAACGGACTTGCGAAGACAGACTTAGAATCAGCAAAACTGGGGCCGATAGTAAATGAGACTCACGTTGACTTCAACTTCAAGGCCGTGGCGGAACTCGTGATAATACTCAGGGTCCTTGAACTTGGCCTTGTCCTCGTCCGTGAAGTGATCTGGAGACCTTGATCAGAACAGGCGGGATTTGAGAAAGAGAACCGAGACTCACAGTTCTCCCCGTCCGCGGAGAGTTTGCCACGCGTCTGACCACCAAAAGTTGGGCAAATCCAAGTCCTTCCGCGAACGAAGTTGTAGAGTTTGTCGACGTATGGCTGGAGAGCGGGGACAACTTGAATAGCAGAAGATCCCTACAAGCAGTACGTGTCAGTAACGCTGACGTCCCATAGGGACAAGGATGGAGAGGGAAAGTAAGACTCACCGCGCCAATGACCGCGACCTTCTTGTTCTTCCAGTCCTTCACACCATCCTGCCACGCCTCGTCATCTTTGGTATCCCACTGAGCGGTGTGGACGAGGTGCCCCTTGTAATCCTGCAACCCCTCGACCTCCGGCCACTTCCATCTACTCAGGGAACCGACACCCGCGAATAACACGTCCACGACATCTTCAAACTCCTCGAAGTCCCCACCCTCCTTAGGATGACGCACGCGGATGTGCCATTTGGCCGTGGGCTCGTCGTAGCGAGCGTGCACGAGCTCGTGCTGAAGCTTGAGGTATGGGCGAAGCTTGTACTTGTCCGTGACGTGGTTGAGGTAGCCTCGGATCTCGGGACCTGGCGCGTAGTACGCAGACCAGTCGGTCTAAGGGAACCAAGACTGTAAGCAGGGAGACAGGCGGCATTGAAGGAGCTGATCACGTACCCAGGGCTCGAAAGTATATTGATACTGTATGTAAATGAGATCAACAATTATTCTTTGTTTGATCAAAGCTTTTTTCGTGTACGCACCGAGTGGGAGGGAATGTCGCAGGCAAGACCACTGGACCATGTTAGTCTGATAGGGTGGATAGAAATGGTGCGACAACATACGGATATCTGTTGGAGTACCAAGTACCACCAACGCCCGCGTTCTTATCATAGATGGTAAGCGAGACGTTCGGGATATACTGTCGGAATCTGTTGAGGGGAAGCGTGAGGGTAAGAACGTTGAGAGAGGTATAGTTGGCGCACCTTATTCCAGCAAGAATACCACTGAAGCCTGCACCAATAACAGCGACCTTAATGGGTCTGTACTCATCGATACTCCAGTCACCAAGCGTGAAGGCATCTTCCGCAGGACCTTTCGCGATCTTATCGACGCCAAAGAGCTCGGGTTGAGCCTCGGGCTCGACAACGCTGAGTATGTGTTGGGCTCCTGTAGACATGGTGAGGGAAAGTATGAGCTGGGAGAAGGATTAGCTTGTGGTGGGCGTATATGTAGGGGAGGTACGGAGGCGGGTAATATTTGATCACAAATCCGTGAGTAAGACATCGAGGGGACGTGTGCCTCTTTCCAGTTATGAGCGAAGATTCACACCATCCGGCCTCTGGATGCGGGGCACAATCAGCGTACGTGGGGTAAGACGCGTAACTCGATGGAAAAAGCTTGGATGTGGCGGGATTGCATCGAGATGGAGGACGAGGCACGGAGGGGTTCACAACTTTGCAAATAATTGCAATGTCGTGCAATTTCTCGCTGGCGATGGGCATCATGAGCACGTAAATCTTTCTGGGGAAACCACGTCGCCGAGTTGATGGTTGTAGCTGATGATGCCCAAAAATGAGCATGTCATTGGTTTGGAAAAACAATATTCAGTTATCGGGGAATTGTTCTTGATGAAAACAAGACACTCTCGACGACGACAGAAAGTAAGACTCACCTGCGAGTCTCAAACGTGCTCAGACTGGACCCATCCATGTCGATCTAGAGCAGTAACCATACCACTCAGTGTATATATTGGAGCGGCTTTACTTCCTGGGGCTCCGTTTTCTGTTGAACCTCGGCGGTTGGTATTCTATGCCAAGATATTCGGTGATGCTGGTAATTAGTTTTCCCGCAAAGAGTTGAGAAAGAGAGGACCAAGTCGAGCGTAGTAGTATTTGCGTAGTGACCGTCCTGGATCAACCAGAAAACCCGCCAAACCGCCACCGTGGCGATCACGTGGAGATAATCACTCCCCTCATGGGTCAGAAAAGTGCGAACAGCGGAACAGAAAAATCAAAAGGAGCTTGCGTCCGTCGATCGTAGAGCTGCGGCCGGTCCGGTTCCTCATCAAGGTCGGTGCTGTCGGCATCCCGCCCAACGATGTCCCCTCTTGCCGCTCTCACTCTTCACCGACGCCCACCATCCCCGTTCCAGCGTTGAAGGGTTCACATTTATCGTCCAACGCCGAGGAGTAACCTCAGAGGCACCAGGGTTCATTTCATATGTCAGTTCTGATTTTCTGCTCCCCGCCAAAGCTTCGGTGAAACTACCAGAAGGGTCGCTCCGAACATTGTGAGACACCATAGGGACGTCGTCGTCGTCGTAAGGGGATTGATAGCAGTAATACAGCAACGTCTAGAACATGAAGAGATACATTGGGGAAATATATGAGTCTCAGGGGTAGCAGATGTGAGGGTATACGCCCGTCAAGGCAGGCCTAGGACCAGGCCAGTTCGTCGTGCTCGATGAGGTGAGATTTTTCAGTCACTGGTGGCAGTAGCAGTGGCGACAGGAGGGTGGAGAGTAGGAGGCGATACAACAGCCGCATATCAGGAGGAGCACTGTTGTCGACGGAATTGAGGATCTCATCGAGAATTGCGTCGTCACTGGCGAAGATCTCTTGTATGCCCGGCTCGGTATTTGCTCCTGCAGCTACCAGTATCTGTCTTGCCGCCGAAGTTGCCGTGGCGATGAGTTGAGAAGTTGCGCACCTTCTGTTGACGCTGGGAGTAGCATGAAAGTGGGTCTCACGCCAATGGCTTCAGTACTGTATACTGTATCACCATTCCAGGGGAAGCGTGTGGCGATACGACGACCCAGAGTGTTTTGAACCGCTTTCAGCACAGCGCGTTGACAGATCGCCCGGCTTTCCCTTCTACAGATATAGTATGCATTAGATATGCACTGTGCTATTTGAACGCGAGGGTCGTATCAAGATCGTCTTTGAAACAACGCTGAACGAGGCATTCGTACGGTCCTTGAACTCCTCCATAAGTCTATCGCAGGTTTCATGCTTCTCTTTGAAACCCTGCAATTCCTCCTTCGTCTCTCTTAGCTCCTCCTTCGTCGCTCTGAGCTTCTCCGTGGCAGTCAGCCTCTCCTTGGTCACCCTCAGTTCGTCTTTCGTCTCCTGTAGTGCCTCTCTAGTCTATGCCAAATCCTTCGCGACCGCGCTAAACTTCCGGTTCATCCTCAGGCTGCTCCTTCCCCGCAGACAACCGCAAACTCTCGCGCTTGCCCTACCATTGCTGCACCGATGCGTTCGCCTCCGTCAGCTCTTTCTCCTCTTGGAGACGACTGCGCCAAGGTTCCTGTGCTGTCTTATTACCATTCTAGGGAAGATAACCAGAGCAAGGGTATTGAGATACGACGACAGAGGATAGCGGTTTAGAGAGCAGGTTCGAGAGGATCCAAACAGTTCACAGATAGTCCCACAGAAGAACCTAGAAAGGGTATAAGACACCACAAGGTCACAGAGCACATCGACGCCAGCAGGAATACCCCGCACGCATCGTTCACCATCAACGAGTCAGCTTGCGATAATTCCGGATGAGTTGCGAGGTCCCTGAGTCGGCGGATAGACGACTTGTCGACAATGGATGAGGTTGTTGAGGATCCATTAAACTTTCTCGTCCTGGTCCACTCCGGATTCTTAGACGGCAATGGGTTGGTCAGTGTGATTGCCCGCGTTAGAGTCTGTCGTCCTATCGGACAATGTCCGTCGGCACAGATGAGCACGCTCGCCGATGGTAACGCCGTCGATGTCGAGACTGGCTTTCGTAGCCAAGATATCTTGGGCAACGGTGAGCACGTCGCGAAGACGAATGACAGCCATCTAATCCTGGAAATGTCATTAGAGGTGTGATAATCGAATGGGAGACTTAGGCCGTACCAACAAAGAGTTGAAGATTCAGCTCGGAACCTCCTCGCAACGTCCGTGTTTCTTCTTGAAATCTGCGGGTTCCTCAGCCGTCTCCTCCAACTGCTTGTCCGTGACCTTCAGCTGATGCTCATCTCCTTCAAGCCCTGCCCTGTCTCCACAATCCTAAGTTCCATTGCCTCCCACTGCTCCTTCGGAAACTCCCTCATAGCCCTCATGTTCTTCCCATGCTTCTGCGCATCAACTTCATGTCTGATTGCATCTCCGCAAGCATTCTAAGTATATTTGCGGCGTTCCCCTCATCGGAACCAATCAGAGTGTTCGCACTGGAGAGATTGAGTACCGATATAGCGTGACTTAGTGTGAACAACGAGGAAGGCGTGGTCAGAGAGAGAAAGAGAGGAGGGTTCTGTGGCTGTGTTCAACTCGTGGTCACTGTGGGTTGGTGTTGTATTTCGTCTAAACCGTCGAGGAGGTGAGAATAGGGTTAGAAGTCGCACCGACGAAGGGCGGTGCGGTATAAACATCGTTGTCCGCCGCCACAGCGTCCAAGAACGATGTGTAAACGAATGAGATTGTCGTCGGGGACGTCGAGGACGATGAGGTCAGGACGAAGAAAGAGTGGCGCCCGTGCCTGAAAATGGAAATGGAGGGCGCCAGAAAGAGTTAGCTCATCGTTCACATCATCGACCACCGACGCCCCGACGCACTCGAGCGTCGCCATGTACGACCAGCAGCAGGAGCGGCCGCCGTCGTCGTACAATCCCGACTTTGAGCCTCCGCGCCGTCCGTCGGGCAACTACTCCCGAGAGTCCCAGTTTTATCCCGACCAACAGCAGCAGCCTCCACAGTCCTTCTCGCAGCGACCACCGTCCCAGTACGACTCCTACCCATCGCGGCCGTCGAGGGCGCAGTCCCGCCCGACGTTTTCCCCCGACCAGCAGTACGGGTACGACGGTGCTGGCGGCGGCTCCAACGGAGACTCTCCCCAGGACGATCCCGACGACTTCTACACTGGCTCGCAGGCCAACTTCCATGAACCCGCCTTCCCGCCCCATTCCACCCACTCCATCGCCTCCCAGTCTGTCCGCGCACCCTCGCCGCCGCCGGGACCCATCCTCGACCATTCACATCTCAAACCAGGGACACAGGCCGCCCTTCTCTCCCATGATCGCACCCTCGAGCTCTATCGTGCCAACGCGAAGAAGACGCAGGACCCCGATCTTCAGTTCGAGTTCGCCATGTTCATGATCGACGCGAGCAAGACGATGCCGATTCCCGTCCAGACTCCCGGGAACGTCATGGAGGTCGAGAAGGCGATTGAGAAACGCGAGGATCTCATCAGGGAGGCCACGTCCTTGCTCAAACGCAACGCCGATCGCGGACACATGCCGTCCCAGTACTTCCTTGCGGACTGCTACGCTAACGGCATCGGGACACACAAGAACAAGCAGGACTTTGACCGCGCCTTCCCCCTCTTCATCCTCGCCGCCAAACACGGCCACCCCGACGCTGCGTACCGCGCTGGAACATGCTGCGAGAACGGCTGGGGATGCAGGCGAGAGTCTGCCAAGGCAGTCCAGTACTTCAAGAAGGCTGCCGCCGCGCTACATCCGGGTGCCATGTACCGTCTGGGCATCGCGGAACTCAACGGTGAACTCGGTCTCTCCAAGAGCCCGAAGGAGGGTGTCAAGTGGCTCAAACGGTCGGCGGAGCACGCGACGGCGGAATTCCCCCATGCGCTCCATGAGTTAGCCCTCCTCCATGAGCGAGGTATCGACAATGTCCTCTTCGTTGACTACGAGTACGCGGCGGAGCTCCTCGCCCAGGCTGCCGAGCTTGGGTACGCCCCGAGTGCGTACCGGCTGGGAGAGTGTTACGAGTATGGCAAGATGGGCTGCCCACAGGACCCTGCTCTGTCCATCCATTATTACGCGAGTGTTCCTCGTTTTTCCCTTCCCTCTGTCTTGTCTCATGCGTCCCTTTTCAGAACATCGCGGCACAGCAGAACCACAGGGACGCGTGTTTCGCGCTCACCGCGTGGTACCTCGTCGGTTCACCTGGCGTTCTGCCACAGTCTGACACTGAGGCGTTCTTGTGGGCAAAGAAGGCGGCGGATGCTGGGCTGGTGAAGGCGATGTACGCCGTTGGATATTTCCTGGAGGTTGGGATTGGCACGACGCCGAATATGCAGGAGTGCGTCCCTTTCATTCAAACTTCTCGTGGCCGTTTGGGGCTTTGGTCATGGACAATTTATCACCACCACACCGTTCCTTGTCTCGATACACCTCTTATCCGTTTTTCTCAGCGATCGCCAATACTGACGCATCGTCCCCAACAGGGCCATCCAATTCTACAAACGCGCGTCGGAGCAAGGCGACAAACGTGCAACACAACGGCTCAAGGCCTCCATGAACGCGCCGATACACGCGCCTGGCGGTCCCGGGTCTGTCTTGCACAGGAGTAGCGACGGCGCGGACAGCGCGTCGGGGAGGAAAGACAAAGACTGTATTGTCATGTGAGAAGGTAAGTCGAGGCGTCATGGACAGTAGTAGAGAGTGGTTTTAGACGTCTGGGGCGGGGCTTTTTTTTTATTATTACTCGACCACAGCTATGTACGGATTCTCTTAATCAACATCACACGCGGTTTTCGTTCGCAACAGGACACTGTTGTATGCCGTCGTACAGGACGAGTGAGAGTGCCGGGTGTTATCGTCGATAGCCACATCGGATGTACATTCTCAACCTCGCAAACCATCTACATGTTGCGGCGACACGATCTCTAGGGCATAGGTCACGAACTGTGCAGACGACCCGTCCGGAGACAGGACACTGGACAGTCGCGTCCTTCAGATCCCCATCGAACTTCAGAAAATATACCGCAGCACCGGACATGTGCGCCACTTTCGCGTACACGGCGCGGAGGTGCAGAGGGTGAGGGTGAGGGTGAGGGAGATCTGGGGGGACGTCCTCGCCATTGGGGGTTGCGGACTCTGGCGAGTGGGTGTGTGGTGAAGGTTATTTACCGTCCAGACCAAGTCGTGTCGTGCCCGGGATGGACTGTCACGGTGAAGATGGATGTGTTTCAAAGGCTGGGGAAGTATTTCAGGAGGTAATTGTGGGACGGGCAGCTGAACTGCGGACGAACGTGATCTGTACCTTAGGTTAGCAAATTGCGTATGGATGTCCCTTTTAAGTGTTAGGATGTTCGAAAGGTGGAAGATCCCGCGTAAGACTTCGAGTTGGCGGACAATGTGGCGGAGTCAGAAGGACTTCAAAGTCGCAAAAACGCAGGCAGCGTGCTCTGTCTTGGAGGCTGAGGTTACTTGGTGACGAGAATGTGCAGTGGTTATGACAGGCCTCCGTTCCTTCTGCGTCGCTCAGATCTTCATCCCTTCGGGTGAGTGAATCACTCGTAATGTGACAACAGTTCGACGTCGTGCGCACGACTTGACGAGTGTCATTCGCGAAGTCTTTCAAGCTATTTTCTATCATGTTGATGGCTGTTTTATCGCACCAGCCCGTGACAAGGCAACACAGACCGTCGCGTCGTTGAGCCTGCAAACGTTGAGACCCACTGAACAGGAGGAAGGACTGACCGCATTCTTCAGGGAACTGTAATCAGTCGGGTCTTCGTCGATACATTCACTCAGCATGTCTTGGAGAGTATCGAACGACGAGCGGGAGACGTGATTTTGCGGAAGAGGAATACCACCAGAGGTACGAACCTGCAGCAGGTCCAGGTTAGATGTTTTTCACTGGACAACATGACATGACAGTACATGAGCGTAGTAAAAAGACGCGATAGTGAGTCCCGAGCTCGCAATACCTTCGTAGACGTCAGCCGATGTCTTGTAAGAATCGATTTTCTTGAGCACTTCGTCTAGAGAATAAGAAACCTCCCGGAGTTATAGAGCTCGTGGATAAGGTAGCCAAGGACTCGAGCTGCCATGATCGTGTTGGCGGATTTGGCGGGGATCTCTGCATTTCTGACGAGATTCTTAGGTGCTTTGGATGTGCACACCGTTATCTGCGAAAGTGGCAGGAAGCGTCGGCGTCGGGATTCCAGCCAAAATAAGCAAACTCCCGCCCCAGGTTAGCCGCCCATGACCACCTTCATCCCCCGCTCATCGTCGCCCGACAACAGCGTCCGTCGGCCCGCCCCCGCCTCGCAATCACCATTAAACAAGTCCGATGGGTTCAATCCCGCCCAGGAGCTTCACATCTCCGTCAAGCTCAACACAGGCTCCCTCGCGAACACCGTGGTAGACGGTCGTCACGAGCCTCGACAGGACAGCAATGACTCTAGTGCTGGGCCTCCCCCGCCGTCCCCGCCGTCCAGCGTCGAGTTTGACGTCGCACATGCGCAGGAAGATTCTACGCACAAACCCCTCCCATCGCCTAGCATCACATTCGAGGATCCCCGACGAGATCCCTCCTCGTCTTCATCACGCCAATTCCCCAAGTCGGTCGGTCGCTCCCCGTCCAATGCGCCTATTTTGTCACGGCGTTCGTCTGGCGACACAAAGGGTTCGGTGAGGACGACCTCCATCTCAACCATTGCCCCCAGAGCAACGAGGACGTCGAATCAGTCCGACAATACTGTCTACACCGAATCTCCCCTCACGGAAGAGCCTGATGGCCTCTTGCGTCCATCTGTCCACAAGAACCCGCGACGGAACACGACAGGCGGGCTGGTCCCTGGCGTCCGACCGCCGCCTTCTCGCACGATGACGGTGTCTACACCGCGCGCGTTCGAGTCCGGGCTGGAAATGGAGGGCGAGCTGGGAGAGTTTGCGGAGGAGATGCAGCAGCAGGCAGAGCAGATCAGGAGGGAGAGGACGTCGAGGCGGGCCAAGCAGCAGGCGGAGGCGGAGGCGCAGAAGGCGCACCACGACGCAGAGAAGGCGTTGACGCGGACGGCGTCGCTGGTGCGAGGGTTCTCGGGGAGAGATGAGAAGCCGTTGGTCGGGAACTTGATCGGGGAGGACCACGTCAACTATGTGCTGATGTACAACATGTTGACTGGTATTCGAATAGCGGTGCGTACTGTGATCTTACTTTCTTATCTTCATATTTATCTTCGTCTGCAGGTCTCGAGGTGCCAGGCAAAGATACGACGACCGTTGTCCGACGAGGACTTTACCGCTTGCCACAAATACTCATTCGACATGTACGTGCTCTCTCACCTTGCTGATTCTCCTCTAATCCCCCCTGCAGCATCGGAAACGAGCTGACGCCATCCGCAAAGTATGACTTCAAGTTCAAGGACTACGCGCCATGGGTCTTCCGGGAACTCCGCGAAGACTACTTCCACCTCGACCCCGCCGACTACCTTCTCTCACTCACCGCCAAGTACATCCTCTCCGAGCTCGGCTCCCCGGGCAAGTCTGGCTCGTTCTTCTATTTCTCCCGCGACTACCGCTTCATCATCAAGACCATCCACCGCAACGAGCACAAGTTCTTCCGCAAGATCCTCCCCAGGTACTACGCCCACATCAAGACCAACCCGCACACGCTCCTGTCGCGTTTCTACGGTCTGCATCGCGTCAAGCTCCCGCATGGGCGTAAGATTCACTTCGTTATCATGAACAACCTTTTCCCGGCCCACAAGGACGTGCACGAGACATTCGACTTGAAGGGGAGCACAGTCGGCAGAGAGTATCCGGAGGACAAGGCGGCGCAGAATCCAAGGGCGGTGCTGAAGGATCTTAACTGGATCAGCCGCCGCAAGACACTCGAGCTTGGTCCGGAGAAGAGGGCTTTGTTGACGGAACAGCTGGGGAGGGACTCGGAGTTGCTGAAGAGTCTGAACGTGATGGATTACTCGCTGCTCGTGGGCATCCACAGTATGCGGAGGGGAAACAGGGACAACGTGCGGAGTAATACGTTGAAGCTGTTCTCGGTGCGTCTCGCGATCTCTTTATTCCGTCATTCGTTCCACCGATGTGTCCTCGTTTAGCCCGAAGTTCCTGTCTTGAGGCGCAAGCAGACCGGGAAGGGGCCCAAGTCGCCCGACGCTATCGCCATCCGTCGTATCATGCGCGAATCGGACCTGCAACCCGTCGGTGCCGGGTCCTTCAAACTACCTGAAGAAGATACTGGTGAGCGGCAGCATTTCGTCTTCTACCAAGACGATGGTGGACTGCGCGCGACGGACGACGCCAATAAGGACCTGGACACGATCTACTACCTCGGCGTGATCGATATTTTCACGCCGTACACTTCGTTCAAGAAACTGGAGCATCTTTGGAAGGGCATGCAAGCGGATCGAGTGAGTCGCATGGTCCTTGAACTCCAGTAGTATGTCGCTGACGCTTTCGCATGCGTGCGTAGCATAAAATTAGTCCGGTCCCGCCAGTCGAGTACGCGGACAGGTTCTTCTCGTTCATGAAGGCCATCATGCGCGGGGGTGGTGGCGGCGAACGCTTCAAATCCGAGTGACAGCCATATCCGGACGTTCTTCCTCCTACGGGTCTTTTCATACTTTGGATCCGCTTCGCCCTTTTTCCCCTCGGTCTATTTCGCATACCCTTCGTTTCACATGCATCAATCACCTCCTCGCCTTCATCACACGCATCGACACTCCTTCGGCCCCTCCATCGGTATTATATCATATTCGCTATGCAATCTTAGGTCGCCTATGCACTTACGCACAATACTCTCATTACTGCCCTTCCTCTTCTCCCCTTCTTTTCATCGCGCCTCCCCAGGATTATAATAATCTCTCAAGGACACCTCGCTTTTTACGGTTTCCATTCGTTTCATACTGTCGTGGAGGATTAATCTACTCGTTGCTCGCATACTCTGATCGCACACAATCCAATGGACATCGGTTCGTCTGCTCGTATGGTGTGATAACGGGTGTCTCAGCACACGCAGTTCTTCAGGGCCTGGAGCGAGGTAGGTAGGTCGGTGTCTTCATAACTACATGTTCAACTTGCGAACCATACGGTTCTGCTCATCCGTGTATTCAAAGTGAGAGGTGTGAGCGAGGCTCATAACTCGGGAAAGGACCGATTTGAAGGACAAGCGGACGAACAATGGCTTTGTGATTTCGTTCAGTCGGATGTAGGAACTACTGTTGGCCAGATCCACCGTCGATCACTTTCTTCGCATCCTCGACAAACTTCCGAAGCACCTTCACATCTTCTCCGCCCTCGCCGTCCCCAGCATTGACGCTGCCCTCGATCCGCTCATACAGCCTCGCCATACCCTCGTGAATCTTTCCCTCCCCGCCACCGACAAACTGCGAGATCTCCTCCATCTCACCTACCCAGCGATAGGCTTTCGGCAGCATGCCAGGGATGGAGGTGGTGATGCGCTTGAGGAAGGTTGGTTGGGATGAGGACAGCTCGTGAAGGAGGGCTTGCGATGTTGTTGGCGAGGATGCATGCGCGGCTGTAGTAGGGGGGTTATGAGCGTAATTCAGTCGCACGGAACAATATGAAGAGCGAGGAGAGACTTTCGCGCCACGGCCACCACAGAACTGATTGCAGAAAACGCGAACATTGCCATGCGAGATGAGGAGTGACAAACAACATATGTACGAAAAACTCACCTAGAATCATGGTTGTGAACAAGCCTATAGTTCCCTTCGTAATGCCCTGATCCCGAAGTCGATCTGAATGAGTTATCGAGCCATGCTAACAGAAATGCACGAAACGTACCGCATATGACATCTTCAACGCGCTGGCATCACCTACACCTGCCCCCTCTCCCCTCAATGCAGATACCTTCAACCCGTACTCCGAAAGGCCTTCAAATTCCGTGAGGAGTGCATCGTCCTTGGGATCCACTGAGGCGTAGAAGACTGGGTTGTAGTCGTTCTGAGGCGGACCACCAATGATGCCCGCGTCGACAAAGCCAATCGGTGACCCCGAGAAAAGTGCAGCAATCCGTTTGACGGTGTCTGGATTGACTGCGTTGCAATCCGCGAACACGATCTTGCCCGATGTCGTTCCGACGTGCGCGTCGTGGGTATCCTTGAACTTCTGAGCGAAGCTGAACGCGTCGCTGGGTGGCAAAATGCTCAATACCCAGTTGGCACGCTGAGCGATGTCGGAGAGGGAGGCGTCCTGCATTCCGGCATCGTGGGCACGTTTCCGTGTTGCTGGTGAGCGGCCTTCGAGATATGTAAGGACAGTGAGCCCAGCTGTGGTGAAACGTTTGGCTACGGCTGCACCCATTGCGCCGGGGGCGACGACAGCGAGAATTGGGAGAGACATAGGGAGGAGTTGGAAGAGAAAGATAACACAGACATTCCTCTGTGCGTTCTCGTCGTCGTCGTGTGTGAAAGAGAGGTGTGACGGCTCTCCGCCTGTCTCCGACGTCCTAAGATGAGAGCAGAAATCTTACCACACTGTAAACTATGAAACCTTTGAAATCAAAGAGTCCCTCCACTCACGAGTTAGGTGATTAGTCACTGAGAGTAAATGATCGCTCCCTTTCACTGCGTCCAAGGCTTTTATCTTGCCGTCAAAGTCTGATATGTTGCGACGAACTGTCCAACCTCGCCAAACTGTGGTGGTTGTGGGCCAAGCTGCATTTGGGTTACTTTTAAGACATAAATTTATTTCTAAGAGACAGGCAAATCGCTGTCCGAGAACGACCACACTTTCGTTCTCGGACTGCTTCACTGTGTAACGCTCAACACGCGTATAATAGTACTACTCACACGTCTACGAATGCGACCCTGTTAATATTTCGGGGTCGGGGCTCGGGCGTCGAGTCGCGTTTGATCCCACGACAACGGTGACGACGGCGAATAGGTGGTGGTGTGGGTTAAACGCGTAAGTATCTACCATACATCCCATGTACTGTATATACTAGCAACAGAATCTGATAAGACGACGCCGATATCAATCGCGCGCGCTTACATATCAACACACCCCCATAAGCAAAGCGCGATGAAAAGAACATATGAGTGAAAATAGAATGACTACACCCCCAGAAGTGAAAGAAACTAGAAAGCAACTTCGTCGGGATAATAAGCAGTCATGGCAGCAGCAGCAACGGGAGTTTGGGCAAGGGGGGAAGCAACGGGAGTAGGAGGAGGACGGGGGCAATTGGACTGGTAATGTCCCTTTTGCTGGCAACGGAAACACGTAATGCGTTCAATAGGAGTACGGGGACGGGAGCGGGTGGTGGTAGCGGCAAGGGCACTATCATCGGTGGAATTTATAGGACTTTTCACAATTGCCATCGGGTCAGGTAAGGCTTCATGTTACCCATATAAGGCAATTCGATGAGCGCCTGACCCGCACCGCAGCCAGAGCTGGGGTGGGCAAGCTTTAAACTACGGTGCGAGGGTTATTAGAAGACGTGGGGTGGCAAGGGGTGGAATTTTCTAACCCTAGAATAAGGTTTGGTAACCCTAGCAGCCATAATTGTAACCCTAGAATCACATTTAATTGGCTGTGTGGAGCTCCGCCGTTATCCCGACAGTCACCCGGAGTACCACACCAGGCCGCTCCGCACAGGTACAGATCCCGGATTGACGGTGTGGGGAACCGTTGTTTCTCTGAATGAGTGTTTCTTCTGCATTCCGACCGTGTGCCTTTGAGGAGATCGTACATGTGCGGGGAGCCGCAGTTTGTCTCAATCACAAAGTCGGAGTTGTAATGGGCCATGTGTCGATCCCGGATCGATGGTGTGGGTGACCACACTGACTCGGGGTAGCGAGTAGCAGACAAGTATATATCTTTATTGGAGATACTATCCTGAGAAGGCTGCAGACTGCTGTATACCGGAACTCCTCTGAATCCCGAATGGTCACAAAAAACGGTTCGACGGGGCCCCTGCACATGTGTCAATCCTGGATCGATGCTGTGGGTGGCTGCCGCGACTCGGAGTAGCTAGGAGCAGGCCGCAGCCCTGTCTTGTAGTGTGTTTAAAATAGAGACAGTATTCTGAGCTGCCAGTATTCCAGAGCTCCTCTGAATCCTGAATGGTCACAAAAAACATGGCAGAAATATTTCTCATCCCCATACTAAACTGTCACTTCCATCCAAATATTTCTCCATAAGACCACTGCACATGTGTCGATCCCGGATCGACGGTGTGGGTGGCCGCACTGACTCGGAGTAGCTAGTAGCGGGCCGCAACGCTGTGCACTTTATTGGAGATACTATTCTGAAAATGCTGTATACCGGAGCTCCTCTGAATTCCAAACAGACAAACATTGCAGAAATATTTCTCATTCCCATACTAAACTGTCACTTCCATCCAAATATTTCTCCATAAGACCACTGCACATGTGTCGATCCCGGATCGACGGTGTGGGTGGCCGCACTGACTCGGAGTAGCTAGTAGCGGGCCGCAACGCTGTGCACTTTATTGGAGATACTATTCTGAAAATGCTGTATACCGGAGCTCCTCTGAATTCCAAACAGACAAACATTGCAGAAATATTTCTCATTCCCATACTAAACTGTCACTTCCATCCAAATATTTATCCATAAGACCACTGCACATGTGTCGATCCCGGATCGATGGTGTGGGTGACCACACTGACTTGGAGTAGCTAGTAGCAGACAAGTATATATCTTTATTGGAGATACTATCCTGAGAATGCTGCAGACTGCTGTATACCGGAACTCCTCTGAATCCCGAATGGACTAAAAAACATTGCAGAAATACTTCTCATCCCCATACCAATATCACAGTATCCAGCCGCCATCCAAATATTCATCCAGTGGGACCACTGCACATGCGTCGATCCCGGATCGATGATGTGGGTGACCTCTGATTTCCGAACCACCGTGTCGGAGTACCTGGTAACAGGCCGCAATGCTGTACTGGGTACATCGGGGCTCCATGCATGGATCCTGCTGGACTCTGCGAAAGGACTCCTGCGACGCCACACACACCTACCGATCCCGGATCGACAGAAATAGATGCATCTGCCCTTTACTCCCAATTCATTGATTACCATGCACACCTGTAGATCCTGGATTGACGTTGAAGATCAGTGCCTGAAAGACCATACTCTGTGGTATGCCGATGTGGAACCGCAGCTCTTCCGAGTCACCAAGTTGGAATACCGCAACGCTGCCTCTGCACATGTACAGATCCCGGATTGACAGTATGGGGCTCCTAATTTTTGATTGGGGAAGAGGAACTTTCCTAAGGTTGCAGAAGAAGTGTTTATTAACAACAGATTAAACAGATTAACAGATTAACCGTGCAATTGATCCCAGCTCTTCACTGGAGGTCCAATATGGTAATCCGACTGTGTATTGGTTTCCCTCTGATGCATCAATGTGAGCAGACACAGTGTACAATTCCGCCTTCGACGAGGCCCCACTTGCCGGAGAATCGTCGGCTCCAGTCCGCTCTGTCGGTGTTTGCCCGCAAACTCCGATGTGGTGGCGTCATGTCGGATCTTAGGGCCGGGTCACACATTAAATAGTTTGTCGGTGTTCTTTGTTCTCAACGTCCACCCCCATCTCCTGTCGCAATGGCCAGCACCAGTCTCTCCACCCCTGTCATCGACACCCCAGACCAGGCGTTCATGTGGATCGTTTGCCACCCAGCCTGGGAGTTCGAAAACCAGATCTGGACGTCCCGCTTGTTCTGCAAACTTGTGGGATGCAACGACGGCCTCCCTCCATGGCTCTCGCAGCCGGAGGACCACCTCCCTCCCGCTCAGCGCACCCACAGTCTCTCCGAGTTGCAAATCCACCACTTCCGCGACCTCGTGGGCATGTTCGGTGTTCATCAGAACGACATCTCCATTCTCCGGTGGGAGTACTACCTCAGGAATGACCGTCCCCTGCACCCCGGCCTCCCGATCCTCACCGCCTACGTCATGCCCCGCTGGATGAAGCTCACCGCGAGGTTTGTGAAGGTTATCAACGACATGAACGTCGTTGATCCTAAGGAGATGGTTGAGGTAAGTCACCCTCTTCTTTTCATTTGTTGCTTCACTCATGTTCGTCGTTCCGGCAGCGCTACGGGTCCGAGGTGAACCTCTTCACCATGGTCGGCTGGGACAACTCCGTTAACTCCGAGCGGATCATGCGTCGGTTCTTCTGCCGCATCCCCGAGGACTTCCCCGAGGTCCATCCGAGCATCACCCACGACCTCATCATCAACATCATCCGTCTCTACGGCCCCTCGTGGAGAAAACAGCTCGTTTGTGACCTTTTCGACGACGGCATCGACATTCTCAAGAGGGAGCGGGAGAGGCGGGAGGAGCTGGAGCGGGAGGAGCTGGAGCAGGAGGAGCTGGAGCAGGAGCGGGAGAGACGGAGGGAGAGGCGGCGGGAGAGAGGCGGGCGGCGCAGCGAGCAGCAAGAGATTAGCAGTTCCGCCCTTCTTTGTAACTTCCCCTGTCCCGCCATCATCGTTTTGACGTATTGTGCAATGTATCCTGCGCCAATCAATACCTTGCGAGTGTGTGATTTTGTAAATTGGAGGAAAAAGAATGTGCTCGGATTCCCACATCGGACCTCCGTTGAAGAGCCTTGCGCATGGTTAATCTATTAGTCTGTTCCTCAGTGAGTGGGTACTGATGGTCAACGTCGATCCGGGATCTACAGGTGTACGTGTGTGGCTTGTGTGAGGTTTTCCCAATTGTCGGAGCTCATTGATCAATTAATTGGGAGTGTATCTATTTCTGTCGATCCAGGATCGGTATGTCTGTGTTGCATGGTTCGACAGGATCCATGTATGGAACCCCGATGTGCGGCGTTGCGGTCTGGCACCAGCTGCTCCGACTCGGTGGCTCGGAAATCAGCAGTCACCGTCACCATCGATCCAGGATCGACACATGTGCAGGGGTCCCGCTGGACCATTTTTTGTGACCACTCGGGATTCAGGGAAGCTCCGGTATACAGCAGTCTGCCAAAACTGATTGACAGCCAATCCGACGTACTTCGCATTGATCAATGTCCGATTGTAACGAATCCCAATAGTCAATAGTTAAGTAATGTAGCACAGATAGAGTCAGAGGTATACAGTACAAAGGATTTGGATTTTGCATGGAAGAAAGAGACACTTCTATCTACACATAATTTTCTTCGGAGGAGGAACCGGAGTAGTGATTGTAAAACCGACGCTGCACCTGGGTCGTCCCCCCACTATCCGCGTTGACCTCCATGTCCACATCGTCGGGCTCCTTGACCTCACGGTCGACCTCCATCTTCTCATCATCGCTGTCGGGCTCCCCGACATCCCGCCGAACGGCTTCCTCCTCCTCCGACAGCTCCGGGGTGGTCGCCCGAGGATTCTCCACCCTCTTCTCCTCCGACGAGGACTCCTCGGAGCTGTCGGACTTCTTCGCCTCCTCCTCTTCCTCGTCCGCCTCCTCCTGCTCGTCATCCGCCTCCTCCTGCTCGTCCTCGTCCTCCGCCTCCGCCTCCTGCTCCTGCTCCTGCTCCTGCTCCTGCTCCTCATCATTGACGGTGCCGGCAACAGGGAAGGGGCCTACCCCATCCACGGACTTTCCCCACTCCCCGACCTTGTCCAGTCCCCGACGGACACGGCGGACCTGCTCGTCAACCCGGTTCCCCCTTCCGACCAGTGTCCGCTCGAAGCTCGCGAGGGACACCTCCAAGCGCTCCGATCTCGCAGCGAGGAGCTCCTTAAACGACGTTTCGAGAGCGTGAACCCGCTCCTCGAGATGCTGGTAGCTCGGCCCCGCGTTTGGTCCGGGCTCCGATGCCATGGCCGCACGACGACGTGAACCCGACGCTTCCCGCTCCCGCCTCTCCATCTCCCCGCTCTCCGCCCGGGCTCTCTTGCTCAACGCCGCCTCCTCAGCCACCCGCAACTCCCCCTCCATCTCCGCGATCTTCTCCGGTCGGTCACAACGCTTTTTTGTCAAGCGGCAGGGTTCACAAACCCGACCACGATCCCTCAGGGACGACAAACAATGGCGGTTGTGAGTGATGCAATTTGTGCACCCTGTGCAAAGTTCATCAGTTGGTGGTGCAAATTTGATGATGTGCAGTACTCACGAGGTTGCTCGTGGCTTCCCGCCATGCCCGCCCTCTCCTTCCCTTTCCCCGATCCGGCACCCGCTCTCCTTCTCTCATCGTCCCGCTTGCGATCCCTGTCTCCACCTCCGGGGTTCATCTCTCGGGGAACTGGATGTGGTTGAGTTGCTGCAGTGGACATGGTGGTAGGAAGAAAGGAGGTGTGGCCGAGCGGTGCAGCTCTGAGCTGATTTTTGAAGTCTCATTAGCGCACGCGGACATAGGGCTAATCTCCGAGGCACATGACGTCTCGTGGGAAGCGCAGTTCCGACAGACTCACACGTTTCTTGTATGGTACACCAGCAACCTTGTCCATGAATTCCTATAATGATGATCAATTGCGGAGATGCGTTCAGGAATAGATGGACATCCTGACGGATCTCCTGCACATGCTCCCTCAATGTCTCCAGGCCCCTCACAAGCGGGGGGCCGCTGGCAGCAAGGGAGGCCCTCTGATCACTCATCATTTATTCAGACAGATGGAGGCTTACTAGGATTTCCATTCTGACCACACAGGTACCCTACAAATTTTATTCTCAGCCTCCATCTGTCTGAGTAAAGATGAGAAGGACACTCCAGATTTTATTTGGACATGGAGGCTGGCTGGGATTTCCATTCTGACCACCCAGGTACCCTCCAGATTTTATTCTGACCACTCATCTTTGCTCAGACAGATGGGAGGTACTCCAGTCTCTCATATGGACCACAGGAGACACCGGGATTGTTCAAAATGTGGTCTGGAGACTGGTACCACCAATTAAATTTCAGGCACTCACCATGGATCATTTGACGGGCCAGTGAGGGCGTTTCCCATATTAAAAAAATGTTCTGCACCCTCCCTGGGCATCCAGGATCCACCTGGAGGTGATTTGCAGGGTTGTTGATGCTTAAAATTATCGCGCTATAGGGCCCCCACCAAAAACGCGATATAGTGGACACCAAAACTCACGCCTCAAGCGCACAGCGCCTATATGGGGGGTAAAAAGCGCCCTTTCCACCTACATGAAGGGAAGCTGAAAAAAAAAAAAGAAAACACAATTCAACGGCTCAGGCTGATGACGTGTGCAGAGTATTTTTTATTTCCAGTAGGTTGTATCTTCAGAGGGCCGAACGGCAATTCGTTGCTTAGTAGACCTTCTGTATGGGATGGCCGGTGTCTTCTAAACTGCTCTATTGATGTGCCTGTCTAACAGGATGTACTGGATCGGGTCGAAGATACCACTGAGGGTATTTGTTGCTTCAAACAAAACCTTACACTCGTCAGACACTGTCCATTTGTGATGTGCGTCTGCATTGAGGAAGGATGTGGATTTCTTGCCGATGGCTAAACCTGTTGTGCAATTAATTACTCGGAGATCCGCCGTGACTGTGTGCCTCTTTGTAGTGCGTCCGGTTGCTGGTAGTCTCCTCTGAAGGTCGTGATTTTGTTTCTTCGAGAACAAAGAGAGCACACCTGAAGCTTGTGAGATCGGGGTACAAGGTGATACTGTTGTGGACCGTTTTACATGAGTACGCTTTCGAGTGGAAAATAAAAATGGTTTGTGACGGATGTCATGTTGAAGGCAAATTTGAAGCCTTGTAATGAACGCCAGCCTCTGAAAATGCATTTATGCACGAGTAAGAGGTGCTGCTCAGTGCCTCACGGCACTGGGCAACAGGACAGTAGTTACCTGGTAGATGTTGCCAGTAGTCATATGCTTGTCGGTGAGCCGGCATATCCTTCACTGGGTATTTCGGGGATCCGGGACTTTTGTCTTGAGAAAATTAGCGTTCGAAAGAGACTCACGCCCAAATACATTAGGAGGGAATAATGGCACCAGGCGTGCGGTGCTGTTGTATTGGTTACGTTGACCAAGAACGTTGAGGGGGAAGGCATGATCGGGAGACCGAAACTCAAAGGAATTGACGGAAGGGGAAACACGGACAAACGCACCAGGTCTAGGCATGACTGGGACATGATTTTGTGGGTGGTGATTATGGCTGAACGCCTCTAAGCCACAATCTGTGCTAATGTTGATCCCGCACACATAAGCCGTGTTTGCAGAGAGCTTTGCTCGTGAACCAAATTAAGTGGACTGGGCTGTTTGGGCGGAAATGCTCTTGCGGTTCCTCTACGAATTGAAATTATGATATGAGCGGGGGTGAATCCTTTGCAGACGGACTTGAATGGGAACGGAGTACTGTAAGCAGTACAGTAGCCTCGTTGCTACGATCTGCTGAGGTTAAGCTCTTGTTCTATTGATTTGTTCGACGTAAAGTTGAATACTTATTTTTTTTTCTTGCTTTCCATGCCTGAACTTCAGGGCTGGTTCAATGGAACTTGAGCTGTGGTTGGGATATGTGAGTGAAGAAAAAAAAGGGAAACAATAAAAAGGAGGGGCCTCGGAGCCCGCCGCAGGTGAAAACATTTGTTGGCCATCATTATTGGCAGCGTTGTGGTATTCCAACTGGATCATTCGGAAGAGCGGCGGTTCCACATAGGCCTAACGCAGACCTCAGTTTGCACGGTCTGTTCTTGCAGGCACTGTCAGTATCTCCACCGTCGATCCGGGATTGGTATGTCAGCAAGGGCCATTGTCGCGAGAAGTC